>JARHVA010000427.1:3995000-5195000 GCA_037957365.1 Torreya grandis
AAAGGATGGGATCATCTGGATTTGTGTTGACTATAAACTATTGAATACCGCCTACATGACTGACCCCTTTCCAACTTCATTCGCCTATGAAGTATTAGATGTCATCACAAGTTATGAGATATACACTTTTACTGATGGGTTCTCAAGATATCATCAAGTCCAGATCGAGGAGAAAAACAAGCCCAAAACTACCTTTGTGATTGAATGGGGTTATTTTCCTTACAATTTGATGCCCTTTGGGATAATTAATGTGCCAACCATGTTCTCTTAAGAGGTGATCACTGCTTTCAAAGACTTCATTCCCAAGTTTATCCAAGTATACTTAGATGATTGGAAAATGTATGGGTTAGTGAAGGATCACTCTAACAACTTGCACCTTATGTTTTAATGGTGGAGGCAATTGAAAATTTCATTGAACCTCAAGAAGTGTGTTTTGACAATGCCATTTGGCACTTTGCTCAGGCACATCATCTACAAGGATGGTTTGCTTGTTGATATGTTAAATATTGCAATCATCCAACTCTAGACTCCATTAACAAAAAAAGATGCTCACACCATTATTGAACATTATGGGTATTACATGAAGTTTGTAAGGAACTATGCCAAGATTGTAGTGCCACTAGAAGAGCTCTTATGAAAAGATGGCCCATTCTATTGGGGCATAGTGTAGGAAGATACTTTTGAGATCTTGAATCTCAAACTAGAAAGTGTGTCAATATTAAAATTTCTCAACTGGGCAACTCTATTTGATTTCCAAATTAATGCCTTTGGTATCATAATTGGTGCCATTCTAGTGTAACCAAGCGAAGGCAAAATGGATCATCCCATTTATTTTACAAGCAAAAAATAACCAAGGTAGAACAAAACTACACCAAAACTGATCATGAGGTGCTTGCCATGGTCTATGCCCTATAAAAGTTCCAAAAATATTTGTTGGTGACCCCTTTAATCTTTTTAACTGATCATGAAACATTCAAGTACCTAGTGAATAAGCCCATTTTGTACAGGTTCATTTGTTGATGGATTATTTTATTTCAAGAATTCTAGTTTTCTATTATAGTAAAGCCTAGAAAATAATACTTGTTCCTAGACCATCTATCCTGAATCAAATCTAGAAATCTGAGAGCACCAATTGAAGATGATATTCTTGATGTGAAACACTACAAGGTCCAATGCATCCCATAAGACTTTATATAGATCGCTACATTTATGAAATCTAGATTTTCACCCCAGACCATGATGACTAAAGAAAATAAGCATGTCATAGTTGATGCTACCCCATTTTAACTTATTGATGGGGAACTGCACAAGTTGGTCCACGACAAGGTCATGTGTTGATGTGTCCTAAAGCATGAATAGGAATTAGTACTATAAGAAGCACATGAGAGGATTGCTAGAGGCCATTATACTAAAGACTCTATGACACATAAAGTACTACAATCAAGCTTATGGTGGCTAAATCTATTTCATGATGTAAAAAAATGTGCTAGAGCTTGTGACATCTACCAGCACACAAAAAACCAAAACATCAAGATGAGATGCCTCTCATCCCCATCCTTGCCCAAGTTTCATTTGAAAAATGGGCCATTGACTTTGTTGGACCTATTGCTCTTGTGGCAAGGTGAACAGATGCAAGGCACATTTTGACTGCCAAAAATTACTTCACCAAATGGGCTAAAGAAATGTTAACTAAATATTATACATCTACCATCATAACAAGATTTATCTAGGAGAATATCATCAATCACTATGTATGCCCACTTATCTTGACTAGCGACTATGTTACACACTTCATCGATGAAACATTTGAAATCCTATTATCTGAATATATGGTGGTGTACCATAAAATGGCACCCTACCATCCCCAAGCGAATGGCACCATAGAGTTATTCAATAAAATACTAGGGATGTGCCTCAAAAAAATATATGATGCTGGTCACAAAGATTTGGATGACCATGTGTTAGTAGTTTTATGGGCCTATCATACTACGTACAAGAGCTTGAAAAAGACTACACCATTTTGACTGGTGTTTGGCATAGAGGCCATTTTACCTTTGGAATGCCTAGTTCCCTCATTATGCATCATGCATATTGGTTAATTAGATGATCATGAATCCTTAAGCCCACACTTGGAAGACTTGGAGCACCTGGATGAGACATGTACCCAAGTACAGTGGAGTCAACAAATAGAAAAAACATCCCAAAATGTATGGCATGATAATCACATCAAATGTAAGGTATTTATAGAAGGTGAAATGGTCTTGTTATATGACTCTAAGTACCTCAAGCACCTAGGCAAGTTGTAGATTAAATGTATGGGACCTTATATCATCCATAATATATTGGAGACTGGTGCATGCAAGCTACATATGTTGATAGGTGAAATGCTCCCTAGGAATTTAAACAATAATAGATTAAAGTTATACAGTCATTATGATGACAATTATGCCATCTGATATCGACTACCCAGTCATAAGTTGGTTGCTTCATTTTGACCATAATAAAATTTGGTGCAAGCTAAATCTTTCCTTATGTTTGTTTATTTTATGTTGAGTTAACTAGAATGGCACTTTTAGGATTATAGGAGAACTCTTATAGCATTATCACATATAAATCCAGTTGCATGAGTCGAGCATGGTCACTTTTTAAGTGCCTAAGGATAAACACCTAAGTTTCTATGAGCATGGTAATTTTTTTGGGTTTAGAAAACTATAAGTATGAGTTGAAAAATAAAGGCACACAAGATGTTCATGCACAAGAAATCTAGAAGAGATAATGAAGTGCTAGAGGACTAGCACAAGGATTTGTATGGGGTAGGGAAGTTTGAATAAATAGACATGAAATCATAGAGAAATCAACTAATAAAAATAGTTGTACTTGTTAAGAAGCATAACACTGAGAAGAGATGTAATTGAGGAGGCTAAATCATGTGCATGTGAAGCGTTACACCCAGGTTTCCATAAGAAAGGTGAAGGTCATGCCAAGATGAACCAATCACAAGATAATGATCATCATGATAGATAACACCCACCCAATGGTTGGATAGAAGTAACCATTTGAATTACCTATCACTTCACCAAATAAACCTTTAGCAAAGTTAATGATATGGTGGTAGAAGCACAAATATCCACAATAAATGAGTAGTTGGTGATGGATTTTAATAGATTTTATAGGTTTAGTAGATTTCAATAAATCCACATGATGACAACCATTAATGAGGTAGTTAAAAACATAATATAAAGGGGAAGATGACATAATTCAATAGGTTACTAAAATTTTAAAGAATTCAAAACAAAGCATAGAGCCAAAGCCATTAAAACCAAAGAACACTACCAAAGAGAACCAGTCATCTTCAACCCCTCCAAGTGAGAACAAAATACCATAAACAAGATTGCATTCCACTCTGAGTTGAAAAGGAGGCAAGTGGAGAGAAATTGATAGATAAATAGGGTAATAAGAGCTTTGTAGAATGACCAGGATACCATTAAAAAGGAAGGGAGCTCAAAAAATGAATGCACATCACATTTTCTATGACTGTAAAAGAGTGTTAAACATGATTTTGGGCTTTAGTAAAATTAACCAGTCATGATTCAACAACAACAAATTTAGAATGGGAAAGAAAATCCTAAGCATATATCTTCCACAAGAATAAAAGGACATGAAGAAAGCATAAATAGTAAAGGAAGTAGCTATCACAAAATTGGAGCTACAAATGATGGAAGGAATGAGCATCGCTGAAGTAGATCTAAAAATGAACACAAAACTCACCTATAGAGAAATGAAATACCCCCTAGAGGTCATGGTGGGGGAGAAGTGGGTGTCATTTACACACATGTGTAAACTAAAGGATTACAAATATCAGATAGGAAGTAATGTGCAATAGTTAAAATAAGACTAGATGGTATACATGAGGAATAAGATAAAGGTGGGCATCACACTCTTTGATGTCTCCATTAGAGACAAATTGGTAACCACGAGTGCCATAAAATTATTTGAGCTAACAAGCTTTGGGAAGATGGAATATTTGGTATAATTCCTCCTCTCACGTGTACATGGTGACCATTTTTACTTCACAGGATGGTGCATGAGGATCTCGGTGAGCTTCATTAGTAGAATCATGAGGCTACTTAGCATAGGGGCATACATCTTTGAGATGATGGAAGATGAGGTGGAGGTTGAAAGGGTCATAAATCCCCAGGGATACTACAAGTCAAGGTTTACATTCACCATAAATGACATCCAAGACCCCATCATAAGGGTATTGGTGTACCTTGTTAGCACAAAAATATGACCTAGATGTCAATGGTCCAACATTATCAAGACTTTCTTGTGCATTACCCACCACATGGCACAAGGTTTGAAATTCAACATCTCCAAATTCATTGCTGAGGAGATAGTCAAGAATGCACAAGAGTTCCATCAAACATGTGAAACCTTTTGATGGGGGTATATGTTGATTTTGAACTTAATGGAGGAGATAGGTGTGTCAGATGACAATGATGACCACCTATGGGAGTTCCCTCCAAACTATGAGTCCCTTACGATAAAGTATCAGGACTTAATTTTCCCACACAAATTCTTGTAGAAGTATAAGACACGAGTGAAAGGGTGGTGTAACAGGTACATATAAGGCTTTGGGAAGGAGTGGATGATGTAGGGGCATCATGGGATAACTCAAGAAAGTGTTTTGGAGTCATGTTGTGGAAGAAAATTTGAATTTGTGTCCACTAAGAGTTTTCCCACCTTTTTTGGTAATTTAAATTTTTAAACTTGAAAATGAGGGATTGAGGGTGTTTTAATAAGTATAAGTGAGTGGAAAAGATATGTATTTGATAAACAAATTTGTAAATGACCTTGGTGGTCTTCTAAAATGTTACAAATGTGTTTTAGAGTCATTAAGTCAATTTTAGGTATGAGTTGGCAATCTTGTTTTGACCACCCTACATGGGTTAGGGAGTGCTATAAGCTTCCTAATTCAAGAAATAGTTATTGGTTATGTTTTAGGAGTCTATTTTGATTGTAAAAATAATATATGAGTCGGTGTGGCTTCAAGTAAGAGCATAGGTTGATGAAGAAATAAGGGGCAGACATGATGGAGAATGTAAAATGGTCTGCCAAATCAATGTGTGACTTTAAATTTTTGTTTTGAACTTAAATTTCAATGAATATGATATTGAAGGACTTGTCATGTTTAAGGGTTATTTTTTAGCATTTAAATGATGAGATAGTGTTCTCATAACTGAGGCCAAGAGCTTTCATGTCTTGTAAGTAGATGTGGACTGTGTTAACAATTCTCCTATCTTGCATTTGCATGTTCTACATTTATACATTGGCAGAAGGCTTAAAATTGGTGTAGAGAATCATTTTGAGAATTTTTGAATCAGTATCTATGTTTTTATTAATAATGTTGAATTTTAATGCATGTATATACTTGAGGAGATACAAGAAAAGTAACCCTGAGTTCATTATGCAGACCCTTGATGTGGGTGTTGTGTCTTTTAGCATACAGACTGTATTAGTCTTTTGAATGTTTCTGAGAATGATATTTAATGCCAATTGAAATGTTATTTAATGTGTGCTAAGACTATGAAATATATGGAATAGTGAACAAGCTTTTGGTAGTCATATTTGTGCATGAACAGACCCTGTGTAAGGGTTTTGGAGAAGAGACCCATGTTTGTCAGTGAAGGGCTCTATATTATGACTGGGTATTTTTATCAAGGGTTAAGGACATTTTATATTTTTTTATGTGATATTGAAGAATCTATTGAGTGTTTTTGAGATTATATTGTGTAAAAAGTATCAAGAAATTTGTTTTGTAATCTGATGTTTGTATAACAATAACCCTTATTTTCTTGCAATCAATATTGTCAAGGTTGGACTGTGTGTTTCATCTTATAAGGAAATGGTCATGGATTACAATTTCATGGTTTCATTAATGTTTTAATAGCTTACTTGATGTTTTTTAAGAGTGTATCCTTGCAGGAAGGACAAAGGAAACCATTTGATACTGTTAACTAGATTTGAAACCCTATAACTTGTCATAGGCTTAGTACTTTTGCATAGTGACTTTATGTATTAAATAAATAGATCCAAGAATTGAGGATCTAGTGTTTTGAGAATTAAGACAAGTGATTAGAAAGTGTATAGGGTTTTCTTAGACTTTTGTTATCTTGTTATATGATTTACTCATCTAAACAAGGTCCATAGATATGTAACCAATCATTCCATTGACACAATCAAGTGTATATTGTGTTGGAATGCATGACAAAGGGTTTGATAAGTGTGGTCTAAGGATTGAGGAATGTGCATAGGGTCTAGATATACCAAATGAAGGTGATTTGGGATTATGAAACCTCCTATGGTGAAAATTATGCCTTTTAAATACCTTTTAGCCCTGATAGTGGCCTATAAACCCTGAGATTAGGGTTTGATGCATAACAAACATTCTAACCATACAAAAATTCTAGAAATTGTAGTCCACATATTTTGAGGGTACTCTGATGGATTTAATGGTTAGATTGTGTACAAAATTATAGGTACAGTTTTTAGAGGACTGTGTGGTAATATGCCTAATAAAGACCTAGTTCTTTAGGCCTAAAGAGAGAGAATGATCTTATGTGAAGATTTAGAAATTTAAACTTCTAAAATAGGTATGTTTTGATATTATAAGAAAGAATTAAGTGTTAGATACCTATAGGTGAGTGTACTTTTCTATACTTTATAGTCAATGCTTATAGAAGGGCTACAAGGAAAGTGCAAGGAATAGTCAGAGTTGTATAAAATTGTTTGAATGAATTGCAGAAGGTTAAGAAAGAGTTGAAAGGTGTAAATAGGTTATAATAATAACATCTAAGAGGACTAGAGGGATAATCCATTGTGAGGGAAACTAAATGATCTTTGTTGCATAGTGTGTATGATTAGGGAATGATTGAATGAAAAAGTGAAAAGGCAAAATTGTGAAGTTTTGTCTTAAAGTATTATGGATGGTATAGAAGGAGTTTGGATTGTAACAATAATGTTTTAATAACCTTAGAATATCAATGTATTCAAATAAATTGTTAAATTGAATTGACAAATAGTAAGGATTAGTAAAACAAGACATTAAGAGATATTGCCTATGAAGAATGATAAAGGAAGGTTAAGATGGTTGAAATGAGTAATGTGAATATTTTTATACATATGTTTGAAATCTTTGACAAATAGGGAATTGAGTTTATTCCATTATGGATAAGAGAGACTGAGCATTAATGAAGGAGGATTGATAATATTTGTAAATTTACAAAAACAAATAGAAGGAGAATTATAGGCTAGTGAGATAAGCTCTGCATCAGTGGCACATCCCTTAGGAACTTTCCAAAAAATTGGTGAGAATGACAACCTTTTTTGTGATGTAGCACTTTTGTGTGGTGCACCTAGTACTCATGGATGAGAACCTGTCAGGATGGATCCAATTTCCTTATGCATTCTTAGCAAAGTATTTCATCATGACACTAAGGAGAATCCTGAATATGAAACAACTTAAGATCCCATTCAAGACTATGGATCAAGATAGAAGTAGGATGAGGTGCCAATTTATGCACCCTAGAATCAAGGCCACCAAATATGAGGAAGATGACATTGACAAGATGAACATCCATTCCCTCCATAGGGTGATAATAAATGGGAGGATATTTAACCTCTACTATGAAATGAAGTTGCATAAGAAGGGAGGTAACCCTAGAAAGGATGATGATCACCCATTCTTATTCAGAAATGAAAGGAAGGCCATGATGAAGCTGAAGGAAAAGACACCCCAAAGAAAATGGGGTGAGAAGCCTGAAGAAATCATGGAGTATATTCAGTTAAAAACTGCCTCCAAAAAGACAATTACACCCCCCACTCCAAAGAAGCACGTGACCTTCACGTAAGAGAGGGCTTCTTCCAGCAAGAATCAAAAGAAAGACCAAGGGACCTATTACATTCCCTACTATAACTCTTTCAGAGATGGAGAAAGAGTTGACCCTTTCACCCATAATAAAGGAGGAAACTAAAGAAGATCAAGCAAAGACCTATATCCTACAAATAGAAGAAGGAGAAGAGGATCCAAACACCAAGAATGTGTAGGAATCCCTATAAAGTGGCATGACCATCATGCTTTAGGAAATAGAGGAACTGACAAGCCCCACATATAGTGAAGAAGCCTCCATACCACCTCCACAAATTGTTGAGGATAAAAGAGTGGCTTGGAAGAAAATGGGATTGAGTGAGGAGGACATCAATAAAGCATTGGTTCTTGAAGATAAGTAGAGACTTGCATGGGAAAAGGCATTGGCCAAGTTAGATAAAAGGGCCTTGAAGGTTTCTATAAGTGTAGGACCGATAGTTGAAATGGTTAGACAATTACCAAGTGAACCCACTAGGAAGGTAGAAGATGCTACGTAAGAGGAATGCCCAAGTAGTGAAGGGGTGCATGAAGAAAAAGAAGGTGATACTGACACCTTAGAACAAAAAATAGAGATAGAAAAGAAACCCCAATAACAATAAGGAAATGCTGGCATTGAAGAAATTTACCTGAAGGTAAGTATTAATAAACCTTAGGATGAAGAAATGGATGAGGGGGAAAATTCCAAGGTAGAAACCCCCAAGGATCAAACAAGTGAGTCCTCTGATGAGAGCACCGAAGAGAGTGGTGGTGTCAGTGAAGAGGAGGAAGTACAGATAGAAAAGGCCATCATCGAGATGGATGATAAAGAGATGAATATAAGGGAAATAATGTAGAAAGGATGGGTAGATGAAGATCTCTACATGTATGAGACTATGTCCCCCAAGACACCATGACCAAGATGCATAAACAACTCTCATTTGCACTAGACCATTATATATATGAGCCCTAATTTGAAGCACCTAGAGTGGTTAATTTGATTTTGGAAGATCCTAAAGAGGGGTAAGACTCCTTCCTTATTAACCCTCATGTCATGAACCCAGTCTAATATGGGAATGCACTGATAAGAAAGGCCATAGAAGTTGCATGCCAAAACATCATCAATGACAACAAGGTGATAAAATGGAAAGAGATCCTCAAGGAAGCTAAGGATGAGGGACAATCCAATAAATTCAAGATGCAACAATTTTGTGAGCATATGGAGGTGGCCAAACCATCTCTTTTGGTTGACATCAATACTTCAGACCTTTTAGAGGTCAACAAAAATCTGTGTTAGTGGAACAAAAGCTCCCAAGGTTAAACCCTAATCCAGAAGAAGATCCCAACGTCATGCTATAGAAAGAGGTAGTTGATAAGACCTAAGAGGTAGAAGACCTATTTGCTAAATTATAGGAGGGTGCAGAGGTAGCAGATGCCATTTTCTTAAGCTTATCCAACCAAGCCTTAGTTATATATGTGCACCTAAAGTAGGTGAAGGAAGAGAAGGAGAAGATGATGGCACAAGTGTATTCAATAAGTAGATTAGAGTAGATACAAATCATGGGAAATGTCAATGTACTCAGTAACTAGATCAAGGGTTAAGTGAAAAACTTAGAAGCATTCTTATGCGCTCTATAGACTAAGGCCTGTGAGTAATGAGAGATCCTAGATGGGAGTGTGGAAAAGGAAAAATTAAATGTTGAGGCATTCTGTAAAGAGCTAGATAAAATGGATGTGCTTGCACTCATTATTACATCCTCTAAGATAAATAGTATTATAGAATAAATAAAACTCGCTATTAAAGGATTTGAAGACTTAAGCACTGAACTCAAGGAGAATGCTCCTAAGTTCTGTGATCCTAAAAGTTTGATAGCTTAGTCTGAGGGTGGACTAAAGTTTTTATATGGGCTAATGTTGGGCCCTTTAACCCATTAAGTAAAGGATTCATGCCAATATGACATACACCTAGGCATGATGTGATCATTTTGTGTAGTGGTAAGCATTTGGGCATTTTGTCGCTTGCTAGAGGGTGCAACACATATCTTGGGCCAGCTAGCAGGTGGCTAACTATTTCTTAAATTTCTAGGGAATATTCTAGGATTTGGTGAGATGTGGTAGATATAGTGCAGACTTTGTAGAGTCATGGAGCTAGAGGTTATGATGACCAAGCTCTAGTTCATCCCTTAATGTGCAAATTCCACTTTGGTGAAGATGCTCCTAAAGTCAATTTAAGGAGCTCGAGCCAAAAGAGAGAAGAGACAAATAATTGTAGTGGAGATATATCAAAACAAATCCTTTGTAGACCTTGCTTTGGTAGCCAATAGGCTTAGGAATAGTATGGAATCCATGAAGGCCCCACTTGTAAATGCCTAAGCTCATCTATGAGCCTCTAGGGCATTAAGTATGTTAGGAACCCCTCCAAGGAAGCACAATTGATTACTTTTCTTATAAGCAATTAAACACAGAATTATACCAGAATGATTAAGTAACTAGAAACTTGAGACAACAAAGAATTTGAGAGACAACACACACTCTTGTATTAAATACTACTAGAAGAAAATACAATAAAGAAGATGCCACTTCTTCTTCCACCTCAAAGGCTTGCCACACCTCAAGACCTTCTTCCCTCTCTCTCTTGCTCAACCACAACCAACTCAACAACCTGAGTTGTTATCCCCTCCTTGAATGCTTCAGCTGATCTCCTTGACCTTACACTTGTAGATCTCCTTGACCTTGCTTTCTTGCTTCAATGCTTTACTTGCCTTCTTGTTAATTACAATACATGCCTCATGGGTCTTTAAATAGAATCCCATGCATACAAAAATAGACCTCTAATTAAAATAATTAGACACGTAGCTCGAGACTATAATTAGCCCCTTTAACATGCAAACACTCAGTTCAACTAACTAACTGTTCATGCAACGAACAGTTCTGGAACACACAGGCGACCGACATCGATCCCTGTCTGATTGGTTCTGACCGACATCGGTCGACTCCCTGTCGATGCCGGTTTCCTTCTGCACTGTATATGACTGACGTTGGTTACACTGCTGACACCGGTACTTCTAGAACTCAGCAACCTCCTCCATGTCTACAACAGTGGAATCTTTTAGCTCCACACCCTAACAATCTCCCACTTGGAGATAAACAATTGCAACTATACCTATACCTGTACTCCATCTAGTTTGTTCCCTTGGCTCTATATCCCTCTTCAAGCTCACTCCTGAAGACCAACCACCACAAAACCTGTGATGTTATACCTATCACTTATGCCAAAAGAATTTTGTTGCTCCCAAATTCTTCATGACATACCTCTGAACTAACTTTACCCTTAGCTCAGAAACTCCCTGTATATGAAACCCTGCAACAAGCAACACAATACAGTAACAGGATAATGTAGCTAATATTATCCAACCTGGTAAAGAAAAAATACAATGGTCAAACCTCCATTGTCCTGCAGCCTAATCAAGACCATATACCATAGCCTTCTGTCTCACGTGTCCATCCATCTTCTCTAACTTGGGAATCCATCCCTCATCCAGTGCTTTCTTTCAGCTGACAACTCTACCAACAAATACCTATTTGGTTCTTCTCCAAGGACTCACACTCCTCATCCATGCCAAGCTCCCACTGTTTCTAGATTCTACCTGCATTGCCTCTTCATATCTTCTTGGTTCTTGACCATCAATAAGCAATATAAATAAGGTGAACAATGAATATGAGGCTCACTTACCCTTTCTGACCTCCATATGGGCGTTTGAGACTCCTTGACAGCTTGCTATCTGCCCAACATCCGTTCCAGTGACCGATCTCAGCCATCTCCCAGTCTGCTCCCGACCGATGTCGGTTCCCTGCACTGACCCTAACTACTGACGTTGTTTCCCTGGTTGATGCCGGTGTCCCCTCTACTAACGTCAGTTCCTCCTTGACAGACGTCAGACTTCTCCTGCCTGACTCTACCAACCCTGTTGGTCTGCACATGACCGATGTCAGTATCTTCCTGATCGACATCAGTTCCAAGTGACCAACGTCGGTGTCTGTGTGTTCTTGTAAGTGATGAATTCTTTATCCATGAGCTCATCTTGGATCAAACCCTTGTCCATACTGCCCTGCTCAGAATCATTCAGCCCCTGTGACTGATCTCTATCCTTCATCTCCTCCATAAACACCAAGGCTTCCCTGTTCTTGTCAAAAGCATCAAATTTCCTTTTCCTACAATGAACTCTATCTATGCCTTTCGAATATGAACACATACCTTTTTAATCAAGAACGTCCATTCCCTTCTTGTTCATGTGACCAAGCCTATTAAGCCACATCTTTGAATCTACAGCTGAAGTAGATAAACTAGAAGTAGAATCAGTAATACAATTAGATAGATAAAGAGTACCTACTTTCTTACCTCTTGCTAAAAAAAGTGCACCCTTGGTAACCTTCCAAGAATCTGCTGTGAGGGTTACTGTGCATCCCTCATCACCCAACCTTCCTACAGAAATCAAACTCTGCTTCAAGACTGGGACATGCATAACCTCTTTCAACACCCATGTGTTGCCCGTCTACAATTCTAGCTGCAATTTCCCTTTTCCAACTATTTGACAAGGCATACCATCCCCTAAATAAAGCACTCTAAAGTCTCCCTGGACATACTCATGGAACAAATCTCTGTTTGGGGATGCATGAAAAGAAGAACCAAAATCTAAAACCCATGGTCCTACCTGACTATCCAAAGAAAGTATGAGAGCATCCTATACCATAATATTTGCATCCTTTGCTTCTTCATTACCTTCAGGTTGATTTTCTTTATCCCTCAACCAACACTCCTTCTTTGTGTGTCCTTTCTTTCCACAAAACTAGCAGGTAATACCTTTGGATTCGGATCTCCTTCCCGACCTTGATTTACCTTGCTCGATCTTTTCTCTTTGCCTCCCCCTACTTTTTGCACTTAGAGCATTCCCTGATGATTCACCTATGCTTTTCTTGTGTATTTCTTCATTCAAGATCACACTCACAACATCATCAACTTTTAAGATTTTAGAAGCAGACGCAAAATTACTTACTGCCATAACCAAACTATCCCAACTTTCAGGCAAAGAACATAAAATCAAGAGAGCCTTTACTTCATCATCAAAAACAATATTGACTGAAGCTAACTGGTTTACCAAACCATGGAAATCACTAAGATGAGTATATACCAATCCACCTTCCTGCATTTGCAAAGTAAATAACTGTTTCATAAGAAATACCTTATTTGACACTGTGGGATTTTCATATAAATTTGCCAAAGACTTTATCAACTCTTCCGTTGTCTTACACTGTGACAAGTTAGAAATCACAGACGATGCAAGGCTCAACCTGATGGATCCTAGAGCCTTCTGATCAAGAACATTCCATTCTTCATCCTTCATATCTGTTGGCTTGCATGCAACCCCACCCAACGGTAAGTACAAATCTTTTTGATACAGATAATCCTCTATTTGCATCCTCCAATGTTGATAATTCTTTCCGTTAAACTTCTCCATTCGTAACTTACTTTCTTCTACCATTGCTGAACTCTCACTCAATCAGAAACCCCTGAGAATGACCTGTAATCAAACAATAACCTGCTCCCTGCAAACCTTAGGCTCTGATACCAACTGTTAGGAACCCCTCCAAGGAAGCACAATTGATTACTTTTCTTATAAGCAATTAAACATGAAATTATACCAGAATGATTAAGTAACTAGAAACTTGAGACAACAAAGAATTTGAGAGACAATACACACTCTTGTATTAAATACTACTAGAAGAAAATACAATAAAGAAGATGCCACTTCTTCTTCCACCTCAAAGGCTTGCCACACCTCAAGACCTTCTTCCCTCTCTCTCTTGCTCAACCACAACCAACTCAACAACCTAAGTTGTTATCCCCTCCTTGAATGCTTCAGCTGATCTCCTTGACCTTACACCTATAGATCTCCTTGACCTTGCTTTCTTGCTTCAATGCTTTACTTGCCTTCTTGTTAATTACAATACATGCCTCATGGGTCTTTAAATAGAATCCCATGCATACAAAAATAGACATCTAATTACAATAATTAGACACACAGCTCGAGACTATAATTAGCCCCTTTAACATGCAAACACTCAGTTCAACTAACTAACTATTCGTGTAACGAACAGTTTTGGAACACACAGGCGACCGACATCGGTCCCTGTCTGACTGGTTCTGACTGACGTCGGCTGACTCTCTACCGATGCCGGTTTCCTTCTGCACTGTATATGATCAACGTCGGTTACACTGCTGACACTGGTACTTTTGGAACTCAGCAACCTCCTCCATGTCTACAACAGTTGAAGCTTTTAGCTCCACACCCTAACAAAGTATAATGAATAAGAATTGTATTATGAACTTTGATTAATGGAAAAGAACCATTGCTTTAAAATATAATGTGTCTGATGTACACATCCTTTTATATTACTAATGTAATGTGTAATGGTTGTAATGTTGTATTTTCAATATAATTATGATAAATAATGTTCATGCATGCTACTATTTTGCGTATTTAATGAAGTCCCTATAAAATTTCATGACATTATCTTTATTTTTAATAAATTTTGAGTATAGAGTCTAGGCCAAGTATTCCAATCCTTGTTAAGAATGCATGTCTAGTATGATTAGTTCTAGTGAAAATAACCTTGTGACCTCTTAAGTGCCTAGGTGACACTAGACTTAGTCCACAAAAGGCTTACGCCTTTGGATCTTCTTAAATATTTTGTCTAAATGCATAAGACCTCTAATTGAAGCCTTGATCCATAGCATAACTAGCCTAACATGGGCCCTAGTTCCTTCTTAGCTATGCTTCAGGTGAGCACATAAGGCCTATGCCTTATTTGATTTGATGTCAGTGCAACTGAGTGTTCAAATGTTGAAGGAAAAGGAATTTCCCATGATTGTGCTTGGTTGAAGTAAACCAAGAATGGAATAAGATAACATTGCTCTTTTCTACAACAATGGTGTGTTGATCTATGCAAGCCTATCTAAAGGTGCTTTACTCCTTCTTCTTGTCATCCAAGGTAGACCTATTGTCACCATCTATGGCCTACAACAAATCTCCTTGAACAATCCTCCTTCACCCTAAATCCCCTCAAACAATCCTCAGGTTAAAAACATAACCTTATATGAAATTCATGGTTTCATATACTAGTTAGGTTCAAATTCATGGTATTAAAGAAAAAAGGAAATTTTTCTGACCAAAGCTTAAAAATATATTTTATAAGGTTCACTTTATCATTTTAGTTTTTTAAAAATTGGGGGAACACTATATATTGTTTAAATCAATGTGTTGTTGATTTGAAAAGCTTACGATAAAGCTTTGGATGGGTGTTTGTTTTTACACTCTAAAGTAGAGATTATCATTAAGGATTTTTCTTAAATTATTTTTTACAAAACAATATTATATTTATGGGAACTCTTTTTATTGTTTTTATAAAAACAATATATTGTGAGCTTTTTTTAAAGACAGGAAATTGTTATTGTTTGTAAACTTATGATATTTTATCTAGTTGAAGATCATATGGTGAGGTCTAGTTTTGTAGGTGACCAATCCCCCTCTTATTTAAAACATTTATTTATCCTTCTCTCTCGTGATCACTTTGTGTACTCCTCTTGGACACATTTTTTATTGAGTATGATGTCCTCATCTTGACTTGTAAATCATGTCTTTTCTGACTTTTGCATTGGTTACTCTAGATGCAATCTTGGTTATGCCTGATGTATTTTGAGTGTATTTTATTTGTAACATTTTTTAGGGTTCACCATTTCATATTTCATGGAGGTGTACTGTGTTTTTGATTCACTTTACATTATGTTTGCACTTTCATATCTGTAACAATAACTACAATCACTGCACTTAATTTCTACCCAAAATGGATACAAGTTTAATTAACCCTCTAATGTCATTTAACTACTATGAATGGAAAAAAAAATACAAATTATATGAAGGATAATGGGTTTACATCATATTAAAATGGGAAATGATATTGAACCTATTATAGAAGCATAAAAGGTTAAGTGGTATAACCATTGTGATGAATCCTATGGATGGTTGTGTCTTTTTATGTCTCTTTATCTTCTCTTTCACTTAGAATCTAATATAACCCAATGAAGTGTGGACCATTTTGAAATCTAGATGTGATTAGAGGTCAAAAACTTGAAAATGAGCTTATTTTCCTAAGTCCTAACAACTTTGATACCGTTCATAATTTCTTCACCAAGTTCAAGTCTTTGAGATTGCAGTTGAACGAAGGTGGAATAGAGAATAAATATGACCAAATTATCCTTTATATACTCTATAATCTAGGTCATAATTACTTAGCCTTTGTCTCTACTTTGCATGCCACTAAAATTTATCTAGGAACTACATGGAAAATGCCCTCTTTAGATACCTTTGTTGTCAAATTGACTTAGGAGCAAGACAAGTTAATACAAATGGGCACATCAAAGTCCACAAAACCTCAATCCCTAATTATTGGTAATGGGAAAAAAAGAGTTGAAACAAAGATAATAATAAGAATAATAAGGATCAAGAGAAGAATAAAGAATCAACCTCTACCAAAACAACCACTAAAACCTCCTCTTCCAATGTTAAACCTAAGAAAGAGAAAGTTAAATGTGCCCATTGCAATAAAAATGCACATGATGAACAAAAGTGCATGAATATATAAATTGATTGCTTAACTCATCTTCTATAAAAGAACAACATAGGTGTTCCTAAGTCTATCAAGTGAAATTCATCAACTCAAGATTCATCTAAGGCAAAAGGCAAAGGTAAAGAGAAAGAAAAGGGAAAGGCTCTTATAGTAGTTATAACTCCAACTTCTTTATGGGTTATTGAGTTGGGTGATTACCACTACATGGGCTCTTCACACATTAATTTTTCTTCCTTAGTGCCTTGTAGCATGCCTTTTATCACTTTGAGTGATGATAATTCAATAGAATTTATAGGGAGAGGAGTTGTTGAAATGGATAGAGGAACATTCAATAATGTTCTAAGTGTTCCATCACTTTCAATGAATCTCTTATCAGTGTACCAAATCATTCATATCAATAAGGGCATGAGGGTATAGTTTTAACTAGATTCAATCATAATCAGAGAGTTGCAGAATAATTATATAGTGGTAATGGGTAGGGTAGATCACCAAGCTAGGTTACACACCTTCTTAGATTTTGCACTTGATTCTTCTCTAACTACATTGCTAACTCATTCAGATGGAGTTAACAAACTTTAACATGAGTGTTTTGGCCACCTCAACTACCGTTACCTATAACAACTCAACAAAAATGACATGGTCACAAGGTTACTTTGAGTCCATTTATCTGAGGGTCTTTGTGAGGGTTGCACCCTTGGGAATCATATCAAAGAGAAATTTGACAAAGGCAAAGCTTGAATGGCTTCACAGGTATTGGAGCTAGTACATAGTAATGTATCTAGGCCTTTTACCAGTCTATATTTTACAAGGGACAAGTATGTCCTTACCTTCATTGATAATTTCTTGAGATACATAGGATTTACTTCCTTAGGTAGAAATTTGAAGTTTTTGACAAGTTTTGAGACTTCAGAGTTCTTGTAGAGAAACAATGTGAGAAATGCATCAAGGTTATTCGAACTGATAATGGGGGTGATGATGTAGAGGGACTCATTTTATTTTTCATTTATGCATGAAATCAAGAAAAAAAATCCATTCACCAACTTCTACTTACCTTTGCCCCAAACTTCCCTAACTCTTTCCATGGATAGCCTTGTTGTGTTCTTTAATTTTTTTGTTTTCAAAAATCTCTTTGCCTATGTCTTCAAACAAATCAATATCTGTAGTACCCATTCACTCATTCAAATAAGATGTTACTGATTATCTCCCACCTTATTTTCATACTTAACAACTCTTTTCATAGTGACCTGTATGTGCTTAAACATAAGACAATTAGTCCTCAATATATATCTCAAGACTTCACTATCACCCATATGGTGACAATGGTCTTTAACTTGTTCAAAAAGTCCCAATTAGCATACTATTCAAGCTAAAATCCTTCCAAACAACCATTTATTACCCATTTTACTTCTCATTGGGTATTTAATAACCTTTTTTTATAAGGCTTTCTATCCTACACACAAATACATATGGACTTCCTCTATTGTACGAGCATGTAAGAAATAAACTAAAATCAACAAAAACTTTTAACATATTCAGAAGGCTTCAATTTGAGATATTAGTCCTTCTAAACAAATTCAAATGATTGCAATTAATTGCTTAGATCTGTCTGATCTTTATATTCCTTCTTCAATTATTTATTCTCCATTTGGATGATATGGTTCCTTCCTTATGCACACTAGTTACTTAGTCCTTTACACAAATATTCAATATTCAAATGTGACTTAGAAACCTTTACACAGTCTTATTGTTTAAACCGTATCCACTTAATCTCTTAGAAAACATAGAATGCAAATAAAATCGGATGCACTATTTGTCTCTACTTGTTTGACCTTATGATGATTCATTTGGGAATAACACCTAAATTCATTAGGACTCATTAGAATTCATTATGCATTTATGATCAAATCACACTCTACAATATATTTTCTTTCAATCATGCAACTACTCAAATTTCTTTCCATAATATACAGGAAACAAGGTATTATATAGTCTGCTATCATCTCAAAGAACTTATCAAAAATTTAGATAATTTGAATGTTATCTATCACCTTAAGAATAATGAACATATGTTTACCCGTAATTCTTAAATTTCCACTTGGTGTATTCACCGTTTGCCTCACAACAAAAATTCTCAGTCTGTTTACCATATGAAATTGACATCTTTATTAACTGTGTATTCAAAATGATATGTAGTCAAATCAATAAATGCCAATAACCCTATAAATTACTATTTATAATGCATATAGGTAAGCATTAAAATATTAAAGACTACTTCCTTATATGTGTTCAAATATTGTCTTGTTCACCATCAGAAACAGGTCCTATGTTGGACTATTAAAAATATTTTTAGCAACATAATGGAAACAATTCATAAGGGATTTTTTAAGGAATAATCATGCCAGTTACTAACCATATAAATCTCCTAAAACATCAACAAAAACTTCTATTGAATTACTTATTTTTGCTTAGGCTTCAAACCACATTATTCAACAACATAGGGTAGATAGTGTCCAAATTGAGTTCCTTAATCATTCACATGAAATCCACTTCATAGAATTTTTACAGAACTTCAAAAATTTAAAGAAACCAACTTAAAATAATCCAAGATGAAAAAAAACATGTCTCCCATCATAATATTTTCCTCATATTCTATTTCACATTCTTTACTATTGCTCATATAAAGAATACAGGTCTGTAATCACTCTATAACAAATAAAGTATTGTCTATTCTTATTTTGGGGTTATTTTTTTTACTCCTTTGAATCCACTCCATACTCTTATTTTATTGAATGTATGATCATAACAAAGTACACTTGCCTCTTCAAAAAGACTAAAAAATTTCTTTAACTAAATCTCCACTTCTTTAAGTACGTTAGAAAACTATATAATTGTTATCTTAACCACTAAGGTGACTCATTAAGTGAATCATGCACTCTTGACACTTATTGAACCCTACCTAGACAAAACATGACATGCGACTTCTTTTACCAAGTCAGATTAAGCCTCTTAGATTTCACATTCAAATTTGAAAATTCAAATTAAGCTCTTGGCAGAAAAATGCCAAAGAGGTCCTTAATTTAAACTTGTCAATTTCCTAGAACTTGTGAATGACTCTTAACACCCTAAAATAACTAAAACAACTTGATATTAACTCTAGACTTGAAAATAAAATCCTATGTACAACTGAGATAGTGATACCCCTACATTAGGTGAGTATGTCAACAATAGGTTTGAGCAGTTTTGCATAACAAAGGGGATTGATTTTTAATGAATAGTTACTTACAATCCTCAATAAAATGGAGTTGTAGAATGCAATAACGGGTTCTTAAAAGAGATGGATAATCATATGATTCAATCTAAGTCATTTGTAACTCATTATTGGGTTGAAGACATTAATTAATGCTACTACATTCATAATAAGGTTCCTCATAAAGATTTAAAAGGTATAGTTCCATTTGAAGCTTGGCACAACAAGAAACCCATAGTTGAGAAATTTAGGGTTTTTAGAACTCCAACTATGGCACACATACAAAAAAATAAATGTAAGGTTGTGGAACTTCAGAGCAAGCCTGGTATCTTCGTAGGTTATCTAAATGGTGTCAAGGGTTACTTATTAATCCAACCACACATGAGTTTTTTATAGAGAGAAGTGTTCACTTTTAGGAGAGTCTCACAGACTCAAAACTTGACACTTCTCCCACTTCATTGGACTTGGTTTTGATTCAAATTTCAGATCAACCTATGCACATTCCAAAGGTTAAGGACACTTCTTCCAGTTCTGATAGTGAGAGCAGTGATGGGGATTCATCTCCATCCACATTTTTTCACACTTTAGAGGATGATATTTCAACACCTAACTCATCTACTTCTAGTCCCTTTTAGGATAGGTAGACACTATAGAGTGCCAACACATGGGTTTGGGATCCTTTAGATGAAAGGTGGACACGTTCAAAGTTTCATAGTGGTCCACATTCTTTCTATGCCTTTGCCTCATATCCATAAAATTTTTGAGAGGCATAAGGTATTCCTAAGTGGGATTCTACCATGCATGAGGAGTATAACTCCTTAATCAAGAATCATACATGGGATTTGACACTTCTTCTTAAGGGAATAAAGATAGTTTGATGTAGATGCATATATCAGACTACATATGTAATAGATGGGTCCATTGATAAGTTCAAGGTGTGGTTGGTCACCAATAGTTTCTCACGTGTTCTTAGCATTAAATACATAGATACATTTGAATCATCCTAAAAAATTAACTCCAATATACTCATGCTTACAATTATCATAGCCAATCATTAGGATGTTCATCAGATGGATGTGAAGAGTGCCTTTATTCATGGTGATCTTGAGGAGGAGATTTACATGGAGTGGTCTCTGGGATTTATTGAGGATTCATCCTTTGTATGTAGACTCTAAAAATCCATCTATGGCCTCAAATAGGCCCCTTGAGATTTGTTTCCAAGATGGGTTCATTTATTCTTTTAGTAGGATTTACTATATGCCATTTAGATCTAAATGTTTATCTCTTGCGATAGGATGATTCGCTCTTGAATCTAGTTATTTATGTTGATGATCTTTTGATCACCAGTAGCTCTTATTCATCCATTACAATGGTGAAAATGGATCTTTAAGATAGGTTTGACATGATAGAATTGGTCTTGTTACACTACTTCTTTAGGATTTAAATTTCTCAGTTAGACTCAGGGATTACTCTTACACAACCTAAGTATGCTCTCGATTTACTTAATCAATTTCACATGGCTATTTATAATCCATTTACAAATCTCTTTCTATATGGATTTAAGATTAAGGTAGATTTTAATTCACCTTTGGTTGGTACTACTTTGTATCAATAACCTATGGGCAACCTTATTGATTTGACACATACCAAACCTAGCATAAAATATGCAATGGGCCTAGTCTCCAAATTCATGCATGAACCCCATGAGATGCAATGAAAAGCAGCTAAGAGGATATTTCACTACATTCTAGTCACACATATATTTTAGATTCACTACATATTTGAAACTAACATTGACTTGATTGGATTTACTAACTCAGACTAGGCTAGTGATATTCAAAATTACAAGTCCACTTTAGATTATAGTTTCTCGATTGATTCAAGTATGATTAATTAGTCAAGAAAGAAGAAAAATGCTATTAATTTATCATATATTGAGGTAGAGTATATGAGGGTTGTCAATGCTTCCACTGAGGCCATATGGATTTAGAATATTCTCATAGAGTTCAATATCTGGTTCAGACAACCTACCATCATCTACAGTGACAACCAAAGTACCATTCAGATTTGTAAGAATCTAGTCTAGCATCAATGGACCAAAAACATAGATATTCACATGTATTTTATCATATATATCATTCATGGGGATATCATTGATCTAATATATAACCATAATACATAGTATATTATAGACATCTTCACCAAAGATTTCACAAAGAGCAAATATCTTCACTTATGGGCTCTTCTTGAGGTTCAAGACACTACATAATTTTATGGGGGGGCCTTCTAGCCTCTTCTTTCCATGTCTCTATTTTAGGGGGAGTTTTCTTACATTTTTTCTCTTGTTCTCTACTTTATGAGAGATTAATTTATACATGGGTACCTCATCAGGCTGAGTTACTGGGACCTATTTTTTTTACACTTCCCGCCTAAGTTATGCTTATGGTTAATGTTAGAGTAGGGGTTTTATTTTTTCCCATATTTATTATTATGGGTTTTATTCCCTCACTTGGATTTTTATTCTTTCATGGAGAAGGTTGTTTAGTTGTACAGGTTGACTGAATGACTAGGAAGTAACTCCCTTGACTAGTTATTCTAAGTATGGAAGTTACTCCTCTATTATTTGCTCTATTGACCACTTTTTGTGAAGGAGTTACTCATCACTCTCCTATTTTTAATTCTCACATTTGTGAGCTTTGTTAATTCAAGTTTGGATTTTGGATCTTATCTTGTCTTGTACAATGTTCTCACATTATTGTTTCATTTTTATTTTAGTTATTTTTTGGTATACACCTACTTTGTTTGTGTAATCACTCGGCTTATGCATTTGATGTATCTAGAACTTGGAATCAACCTTGATATAAAATATAAAATCATATCCCTCACATAGAAATGGAAAATAAATCAAGTGTGTTATCCCCTCTCCCTCTATAAAAAAGGTATATGATAAGAGTAATAGTATTTCCATAGTCTATGTCAAATGTAGAGAAATATTTCTCGATAAAAATATGTGAATGTTTTTGGATAAACATTTTAGGCCACTCTCCATGAACCATAATCATGATGAGAATAGAATGGTGTAAGAAAAATGAGAATAGAATTAAGAAATAATGAGAAAAGTTAAATGATGTAACTGCATGTGATATGCCACCTACTCCTTTAAGCATGGATAATGATATACCAAAGTGTGGTAATGTTTATCCTCCCTTGGAAGTAATAAATGATGTGGTAATCTACCCCCTCCATCTTAAAACATCAAAGGATATAAATTAATGTGATATAAAAATAATAAGTTATATTTTATACTACTTTATATTTACAAAGTAATGATAATGTAATATTATGCAAAGATTCACAAGATAGTCATGTTATACCCATATAATCTGAGTTTCATGATAAAATTACTTGTGACTAATCTCACTTATCTCCTAAGTCAAAATAATCCAATGAGAATCAATGTGATGTTTCTCCTTCTACAAAAATTTAATGTAACAAGATATGCAATGACTCTCAAGTTTATGCTGATTTAATCTCAAAATTTAAGCTTAATCCATGTAATGAAAATTTTCATGATCATATCATACCAGTGTTTAATGTATATGATCAATTAAAACCCATCATTGAGCCATTAAAAATAACTATTATCCCTACTAATCATATTATATCCATGATGCATGTTATTTGTGACCTCCAAAATCAAGTACGTGATCTCACTTTACAAACTAGGTCTTGTTGTGTTAATATTAAAGATGATGTTATTTTAGGACAAACCCTTACATGAGCTAAAGATGAACAACATTATCCAATGGATTTTATTATGCCTATACTACACTTATTTTATGGTCATGGAGACCCTTATATTCACTTAACTCAATATACACATTATTTTGGAGAATTGGGTGATGATGGATGCATTCTATTAAAATATTTTCATATAAGTCTCGTAAGAGAAGTTTTAATTGGTTTTATAGTTTTCCTAGTGGCTCCTTAACTAACTTTAAAAGGTTAGAATATGTGATCATATCATATTATCAAAAACATATGGTACTTATATTCATATTGGAACATCTACAAGGTTTGCTATAAGGCCATGATGAACCTATTGAATATTACATCTTAAGATTGAAAAATAATTTGCATTCTTTAACTTATCAACCCTTGAATTTGGAAAATAATTTCATCTTTAGTATGATCTCTTGTCTCCACTCAAATAAATATCCATGCATAAAATTTATATATCTTTTGAGAAATTATACATGAACATGTGTTCAAGTATGCATGTGACCTCAATTATGAAACACATAAGGCTACTAATACAAATGAATAGGGATTTTATTCACATAACAAGGAAGTTATTAATAAAAATTGAATTCATATTTAGCATATAAAAGAAATAATCTAATTAAAATCACTCAAAAGACAAATGAATCAATGTAAACAACTAAAATCAAGGAATAATAAGGAAAGGTTCTTAATCAAGGGAAATAACTAATTTAAATAATAATATTGAAGGTAAATAAACCTAATTTCACTAAGAGACAACCTTTTTAGTTTACAAATTCAAAAATCAACCACATGATATTCTATAGATATTTTTTGATAAGAAGTTAATCGCCCTTCCTCCTAATTACTATCATCCTCCTCATCATATTGAGTATGTAAAAGGTAATCCATTTTTCACTTATTATAGTATAAACAAACATAGAGATAATTATTTTTATGTGTTGCTTAAAAATATATCACAAATAGGAAATAAAGGGATCATCACATTTGTGAAAGTGGAAAATAGGATATCAAATCCTTCATTGTATCCTACATATTCTTCCACCAATAAGACTTTTAGGAGGACATAAAAAATTGGGGTTTTTGTCATACCAGGGTCAGATTAACCTCAAACTATAAGGTGACCTCCACCTACTCAAATCTCATGATCCCAAGATCTCAATTTCGCAGCTCTTAGTCAGGGCATAAAAATCATAATTTATAAATATGTAAATGAATTAAAGTTTTTCTTTTCAACCAACATATTTATATGGATTGAATTCTATTTTCGAAACTTTATAATTAATCCTCTCAAACTAGTGCACATTATATCTCAAGTGATACATATCAAAATCATTCCCCATAAGTTAAATTAGAACACATGTAACGTGCTCTTCTACATAGTAATATTTCCATTATGATTACCAACCTTTTCAAAAATAACAAAATTAATGCTTATTTTCTTATATGTAATGTTTCCTATATATTCCTTGTTATTTCGAAACTATCTCACTATAATTATTTCCTTTGGAAATATTTATACAAAATCCATCAAGCATATTCATCAAATTACATTGATTTATTTTTAAAATGTTCAAAAGGCTAATATGTCAATATGATCAAAATTCAAATGATATTTAATTTTAAAAATTCAAATTGCTAAAAATTATTTCAAAACATACACCTTTTTATTTCAATATAGTGCATTCGATACTCTCATCCCTCACATTGAAAGGATAACATATATCAGGATTATTAAAGGAAATGAGCTAGCACAAGTTACATTTTTGGAAATTATACATGATTCAAATGGTTTAAAATAATCACATATTACATATTTTTTGTATATTCATGATAAGATTATACACACTAGTACAAATATTGGGGGTGTTTGCCATATAAAATCACTCAATCAAATCAAAATATAAAATATAGGGTTCAATAATTCAAAATAATGCAAAATCAGATTTTATTCTAAAGTATAGGTTTCAAAATACAAAGTTTAAAGATTCAAAGTAATTCAAAAATTAGATATATGATAGATATTGGCACATTGATATAGATTATGGGGTCATATGACATGTATATGCACTCCCTTTTCAAAGGCTCAAGTACACATTCATACACTTAATGCATATGCATGTGCATACACAAAATAGTTATAGGAATAAAGTTATACTTTTTACATATAGTTAAAATTAAACATATAGGTGCATTGCATTTCATATCATTTGGCTCAGATTCATGGGGCATGCTATTTTTTCATGCTTGTATACACAATTTCAAAGTTTGAAAGGCATGATAATTAATCATGCACACAATTTTCAGAGTTTAAAGGGCATGGTACTTGTTCATGCATATTTTCAAAGTTTAAAAATTATAGATTCAAATGAAAATGGTTGTTATTTCAATTTAAATATATTCACACTAAGGTCATGATGGGGCAAGACTATTCTTCATTATTTTTCAATTATGCAAATAGAATCTAGATCCATCTAAAATAGTGTGATTTGATCTATTATGGGCAATGTACATTCGAGTCTAGTGACATTCATTGGCCTTAAAAATATTTTAAATTATTCCATTGTGTGGTTCCATATTTTATTACAGATCATTTACATTTGAGTCTTGTTATACTCAATGGCCTTGGCATCACTTCTAGTGAACTCATCATGGTTCCACCTTCTTGGGGATTAGCATATTGGGTACCTATCCACATTCATGATAGTTGGAATATACATTTTCAAAAATCATAGGCTTGATTAGTTATTCAAAAATTAAGGCTTGATCACTCTCAATTAGTCAATGATTCAACACAAATAACTATTCTCTCCAAGTGATTTTGTAATGGGGCATGTTTTCTCTAACCTATTATCTTGTGATATAATATAGGATAAATATTAGTTATTCAAACTAATATGGTCATGGGTTATTGACACCCAATGACATATTACTCTCCCATTACCACTTGAGAGAGTATTCATTTCCCTAGCTAGGAATTGAAATTATCCTTTCTCCATTCTACATAATTATCCACTCTACTAATGACATATTTCCACTACTCATTCGAAGAAATATCAAACACAAAATGAATGCTAAGAAATTTGAACGATTCTTTGCATGTAATCCATTTCCAATTAAATTGGATAAGCCATTCAAGCATAGGTATCATAATTTGTCTAAAACACTATGTCTTATTGTATTACAAACTGACCTAGAGGCCAAACAAAAAATATCAAGACACTTCATAACTTCTAAGAAGGTTCATTATTGTTCTCAGAGTGTAAGGAAGGTTTCATTTACAAAGTGCATATTAATGATCTAGGAATAGCAATCAGGTAAAAAGATAACTTGAACCAGACCCTTCTTGACTCTAGAGGCCAGAAGATATCCTACAACTTTTATGAAGAGAATATATAATGTCAAAGCAAGAGGGTAGAATTGCCTGATGGAGTGTTATAAACAAATTCTTTTAAACTTGAATCCATTAATGGTGTGGTAGGACAAGGCATATGAAAGTAAAGTTTGAACTAATAAAACAAAGTATTTATTGAAACCAAGAGCCTTTAACATAGATAGGATAAAAATCCATTCAATTATGTCATAGGATTTTCCAAAGTTGAGTTAGATAAAAAAAAGTTCACCAACGAGAGACCCTAGCCTAATCCATGCCCTCTTAGACAATAATAACATTATCAAGAATATACCTCCCTCTAATGAATTTGATTTGCTTAGGTCTAATAATTATAGGAAGAATAAAATGAAGATGGTTGGCTAGAGATTTGGAGAGGATTTTTTAGGAGACATTGAACAAGGTGATGGGCCGCTAACTAGTAATGAGTTTTAGATCACCCATTTTAGATATAAACTTGATATTATCTTGATTAATTAAATCTCCAAAATAATGGTTTTATAGTGATTATTTATAGACCTAAAACAATTTTGGCCCAACAAACTCCCATGTAGTTTTATATAATTCACATGGAAAGCCTTCGAGGCCAAGGGATTTGTCATTACTCATGCATTGGAGAGCTTTTGTGAGTTTATAGAGGGTCAAAGGTGAGTCATAAAGCCATTGGTTAACCACTTTAACATTGTGATGAACCAAATCGAGGCATTTTTGCAAAGCTTGAGATTTTTCTTTCATTACCTCCTAGGCTTAGAACACTAGCTTGTAGTGATTCATGAAGGTCGAGGAGGTGTTTGGGAGGGAGGTGAGCTTGGATTGGGTCAAATTTATGGCCTTTATATTGTTATGATCATGCTTGGCTTTAAGGGACTTAAAAAATTATTTGGAAGTTTTATTTCCAGTCTTGATCTAATGTAGTTGAGCATACAATTGCACCCCTCTTATAACATGGATATATGCTACCTTAATGTGATGTTTAAACATGGCAACACGATTTTATAAATGAGTATCAAAAGGATTAAGCTCAATAAGGGAGTAAACTCTTTGGAATTTCATGAGTCTAATATCTCACAATGCTTCCTAATGCACGCATCTTACTTCCCATAGTGATGGAGGAAGGTGGTAGTGTGCATAATGGCCACATTTCAACACTAAAAACATAAGGAGGGTCAGCAACCAAGTTCCATATTCAAGCAATTAGATGGATTGTGTTAGTGTGGCCTAAGAGAGAAGTATCAAGGATGAACTAATTATGTGGCATCTTGTACTACTTTGTGGCCCATTCCACTCTGAAGGAGATAAGAGTATGATCAGAGAGAACCAAGTTACAATGGATAGTGACATGTTGGACATCAATTTTGGAGACGGAAAAAAATATTTTGTTTTGACAACATATAATGGTCAAGCCTTTTGATCATGTAGTGATCCCTAACACCATAGTTAGACCACATAAACTAATATGTGGCATTAAATGAGCATCATCAAAGGATAAGGTTGACAAGACCTTGTTTATTTTCGAATTAATGCAATGCTTCACATTATCTGATTCACCACCTCATAAGCAAGGCACCAACTTTTTCCTTGGAATGCTTAATCATATTAAAATCCCTCCACACTAGCCACATGATAGGGGGGAGGTTGTTAGCTAAGGATTTCCAAAGCAGATATTTGTCAGGATCATAATTAGGAGTATAAATATTAGTAATGCCTAATGAATGGTCATCTATATCCAAAAGTATCCAAACAACCTGGTGTGATGGGTCCTCCCCCATGGTAATAATGGAGGGGGTAAACTTGGGCGAAACTAGAATGTTGGCAATTCCACATCCATCTTTGTAAAGAGTGGAAAATTGGGTGGCATCATGACAAATACAATGTAGATAAAAATGTAGAAGAAATATTGAAACTTTAACTTCTTGTAGACAAAAAAAATATAGAAAACCTATATGTTGGCAGGAAACACACACAAAATATTTTTAGGAGGACTCTGTAAAACCTTAAACATTCCAAGATAAAAATTTCATTGAGAAATATCATCTATCTAGAGCTCTCCCTATTTGTCCTCAAAATATACTAGCACTACAAAATTATTATGTTGGTCTGCACGAGAAATATCTCCTGGCATAATGGAGTGATTTTTAGTCCCATGTTCATCTTAGGGAGAGTCACCACCATCAGGGGGTGGGCTTTGTGACCAAGGGAAGGATTTTATATTTGAATATATCCCACTAGAAAGGACCATGGAATCATGGGAACTATTACAAATTAGGCTTTATTGGACCTATGGAATTGGAACAACAGTGTAACATCCCCACTAGGATCTACCTAGAATAATGTATTTTTTTAATAAATTTTAATCAATGTATTCTTTCATTATATTTCACCATGAGAATATAATTAGTGATCTAGATAAAATAATCTATGTATATTAACTATAAAATAAACATGTGACATCTATCTGTCACTGATCACTATCATCAGATGAAACACAACATAATTGAATATAGAAAGTAATTACAGATTTTCAGCCATGGCTGGTATAAACATGTAGCCACTATTGTCATGGTACAATAAGTAAATAATTACATCTCTTTAGGTATAATTTTTCAATAATAATAATAAATAAAATTCAATGTACAAGACACAAAGCTCCATGGAGCATGAGTTCTCTAAACTTCAGTATCTATGGCAATCTCAAGTGTAGTCTCTAAATAAGTACTATTGTGGGAATGGAGATCATCATCTAAGCACTTTTCCATACCAAACATGGACCATCAATCCCTCACATAATCCCCCATTAGGGAATGGCCCTCCATGAATGAGTAAATAGTGATAGTGTAGGAATCCAAAGAGAAAAGCTAGTACCCGTGTGTTGTATGATTTCTAAGAACATGCAATGTATCATAAAGAAATCTATTCTAACATGATATCGCATAAATATATAGATCAAATATATGAAATAATGCCTAACTAACATTACTTTGGTCAAAGTTTTCAATAGCTATTGATATTTAGGATTAGTCAAATTCATACACACCATTTGATTGGATTACCTTCATCTAGCATTGATGATACTAATAAGCTAGTGAAATCCATCTCACTACTTACTTAGTACCAACAATACGAGATTTGGTTAATATAAATATAACCAACATATTCATATAGATTACTTCCTAATAACAGTCATAAAACATGCTCAACACAAGAATAATCAAAATACAGACATTTACTCCTTCAAACATATGAATGAATCTCCACTATATTATTTATCACATAAATAATAAGTATAACAAGTACAATTCATACCATCCATGTATAACATATATTAGACTATATTTTTCCAATTTTCATAATTAAATTTGAAATACATAGTATATTCTATGACAAGCATTATTATCACAACCCATTATTTTCATGTAAACATTTGTTACTTTCAAAAAGTCAGTCATAATAAAGTCATAATTCTCATGAAAACATAATCTTTCATTTTATATTTTTAGTAGATTACATTCATATAGTTATAGTTTTCCTATTCTTTGAAATCCTATGAATTATTATTAATAACAGATATAGGCCCACCTCTATATGTTGCACACACATATGAGTATCTAAGTCCTCTTACCGATATTTTTCATTTATTCAAACACTTGTTCAAACTAAATATATTCTTGAAATGCACCATATATATGCATTCAACATTATATAAATATTATTTATAGAATTAAACAGAAACTAGAGTACATATATTTTTAGAGCCAGTATGTAGGATAACTATATAATTAGAATTCTTGCCACCATTAGTAAAGCAATCAAAACCTGAAGTTCATAATTACCGTTGAACAAACTTTATATATATATAAACTGATATGTTAATATAAGTCATATGACATACCGAGTATCAAGGACCCAAGATGTATTAATATTTGACTGGAATATATTCTAGCTTATGGGAACTTGAAAACATGGTATGGGGTTCCATCAAAGAATAATTGAAACCATATTTTATCAGATGGATGATGCAGTCTTATATGCCTTGATACTGATAGGCATGGAAACATACAAAAGGTAGGATACATAATGCTTGGTATAATCTTAATAAATAAATGAAGCATTCCCAACCTCTAGACATTATATAGTAGTGACCTATAAAATTCATAAAGTTTAACTATATTGGAATGTTTATAAGGTCTTTGTTTAACTATATTTAGACTTTGTATAAAGACATTATTGACCTGTATAATATTCATCGATCTATTTGGGAATGTTTATAAAGTTAAGTCATTTGCCTCCTATTTATAAATAAATGGTATAGAGTTTGAGATAGCATAAACTATATATATATATATATATATATATATATATATATATATATATCCATTCAATTTTTATACATATTAACATTCCACATAATATGATGTTATAACATTCAACCACAAATCAAATAGGAGAGGAAGAGATAAAAGAGTACGGCTGATTATAACAACTAACATGTATATGTGCTCTACCTAACTCATATATGTGCTGTATAAAATATGTATACTTAATGTTCTTCTCTATGCAGAAGTGGGACGATGCTCAAAAGATAAATATTTTTATGTAAAGCTGGAGAATTTGTATTTTCTAGATTCAAGGTATTTGTTGAATGATGCGGCAGAGGAGGAAAGAGAATCACTCCTCTACCAACATAGTGAGAACTTTGCAATTACATTTGTATTGTTCAATGCATCTCCTAGTAGAAGCCACTTATTGAGATTTACCGAGAATTTACCAAAATTTGAATGTATAGTAAACATCATCACCAATAAAAAAATGAATTATAAAACAAATTTATGTAAGCACTTCATTGGTGTAAAGTCTACTTGTATTGTATTTATATATAAATATAGGTCACCTTACATATTAATCAAGTTCCTTGTACATATATATATTTTTAGTGTGTTGTTCATATATATTATAGTTATATATATTCAAATATCTAGTTTGTTACATCAGAATTTTTTTGAAAACACATCTAAATAGAAATAAACAACCAATAACTTTAAACAACATATACAAAATGTGTGCCCATAGGCCAAAATTGTGGATAGACACATACCTGTTGATTATCAAATTCGTGATCTCTTTTTTCCTTCTCACCTCTTCGCCTCCACTTTGTGCCTCTCCTCTTGGTGCTACTCCCCTTTTATATTTTCCGTCTTTTTCTCTTATTGAATGACTTTTTTTTAAAAACCTTCTTCTCTTTAAAGATTCCTTCTTTTCTTTTATTTATTTTATTCAATGATTTACTTTTGTTTTATTCATTTTCTTAAATATATACTTTCTAATTTACTTTTGGTATATATCTATTTTTCTAAGAGTAAAATACAATTAATTGAATTGTTTTATTTCCTTTATGAGGCTTTTCTTATTTTTATTTTCTAATTATTTAATAATAATATGTTTTAATATAGATAAATAATCATAATGACTTGACCAATATAAGGTCAATAATATTCTTTTAAATCAAAATGGTAAATAATGCATTATTATTGAAATCTAAATTATAACAATGTATTTCGTTGTTATCACTTCGATATAGGTTATCTATGTCCTTTTTTCATTTGTTAAGTCACATAATGATATTCCTGATATCATAAGATAATCAGTTAATGTTTCAACCATTACTAAGATAAGTTGGTTAGTTTACATATGGTAGTACCAACACAATTCACGCAAACTTATATTTTTATAAACCGTAACAATCATGAATACAATGACACATCATAAATGCACAATAAAATTCATAACACAATCACACGAGATTAATTCAGCTTAGCATAAATCTGAACTAATACACACATATGCAATTATCTAAATACAGATAAAATAAAGAATGTACTAATGTTAACAATTCAAATAATGCATATACATGTACTATCTAACATGGTGTGTATAGAGGTTCTAGTCATTCCTATATCATCTCCCAACACATTCAACTATGTCACCCTCTCTGATGATGCTCTCCCTCCATGTTTTAAGGGATGAATCTCTCCTCATGCATCCAACTCATGATAAGAAGGTAGTTAGTTCATAACATCATGATATATATATATATATATATATATATATATATATATATATATATATATATATATATATATATATATATATATATATATATATATATATATCATAAAATGTTTCTGAAATAATAAATCAACATGATCACAACGTAAAGAATATAAAATACATTTAACTCATCACAATGCAATCATGAAATCAAAGAAACATACATATATCTCATAACATCATATGACTTATAGCTTAATTATTAATAATCAAATCAAATCACCAACTATAAATATCCACGAATAATCAAATAAGTTTGCTTAAAGAGGAATTAGGATGTGAAATCCTTCCCCCCTGAAGCTGGTCATCGTTATGATGACAGTTATTCATAAATAATTTCTAAATTAAAAACTATATTCAATAGAAAAAAATAATATAGTTGAAGCATCAAATCAAGTAAATAAATATGAAAATCATTATAAAACTCATCATAGTCCTCCTAAGTAGCACTATTCTCAGAGTATTGGTCCCAAAAGACCTTACATTATGACATCTCCCTATTACACAAATGAAGTTTGTGAGTATCAATTACTCTAATTGGTTCTACCATGACTACTCTGTGATTTAGAACCTGTAAAGCATTTCAATCCAACACATGTGAAAGATCAACTATATACTTTTTAAGATAAGAAACATGGAAGATATTATGCAATAGAGTTAAGGCTGGTGATAATGCAAGCCTATACCCCATAGGATTGACCACTTTTAAAATATTGAAGGGTCCCACATATCTCGATGAAAGTTTTGGTGACTTCTTGAATTTAATCGAGCTCTTTTACAGCTTAACCCACAAAATAATTTATCACCTAATAAAAATAGCCTATATGTTCTCTTTAAACTAGCATAATTCTTCTTCTTATCATTAGCCTCGACCAATATTTAATTGATTAATCTTACTTGATCTTTCATTTTTGAAAGCATCTCAGGTTCAAAGACTACCCTATCTTCCAACCTATTCCAACTGATTGGTGTCTTACACTTTCTTCCATACAATGCTTAAAATGGTATCATCTTCAAAGCTAATTAGTATGAGTTATTGTAATCAAACTCAACCAAAAAATATAATCTTATTACTTGTACTATTGATCCATGTAATACATATGAAGATCTTCTAACACCTGATTAACTCATTCAGTATGACCATCAATTTTTGGGTCATATGTAGTGTTAAAGTTTAATTGTGTATCAAAAGCTAAATTCAGATTTACCCAAAATATTTAAGTCGTATTTGGATCATGATATGAAATGATCTTCTCTAAAAATATATGCAACCGATACACTTCCTTTACAAACCTCTTCATAAGAGTGGATGCATCATTTGTCAAATTGCTTGGTATAAAATGAGCTACCTTGGTTAGCTTATCAACTAAAACCAAGGTCATAGCATGCCTATTCTATGACAATAGTAACCCTTGGACAAAGTTCATATTGATCACTTGTCACTTCCATTATGGTATATCATGTAGAGATAACAATCCAGTCAGAAGCACATGTTTAACTTTCACTCATTGACATTCCAGATCATGTGACATAAAGTCCACTACATTTTTCTTGATTCCCTTTTAGAAATAAAGTGGTCTAAGCTCTGTCATGAGCTTGGTTACTCCTAAATGTATTGAATATGGGGCATTGTGCATTTTTTTAGCACTATGCTCTATAAATTCTATCGATTTGACACATACATCCTTCCATTGTAACATACAATACTATCACTCTCTAATTTGAATCCTTTATACCTAGAATTTTGAGTATTATCAATCAATGCTTTCCTGATCTAGTCATATAATTCATCTCTTGGCAAGAATTTAATCACTCAATCCTTTAAAGTACTCCTGATAGTAGCCATGACTACTATGTACCTCTTATGACTAAGGGCATCAACTACTCTATTTTATTTACCTTTGATATAGTTGATATAAAAATCATAATCAGATAAAAAACTCTATTCAATGTCTTTGATGAGCATTTAGATTTGATTAGGTGAAGATGTAATTGAGTCCCAAGTTATTTGTCTTGAGCTAAAATGGTTTTCCCAACAAGTAATGCCACCAAACTTGTAAAGCACATGCAATTATTATAAGTTTTAGGTCATGGTGGGCATAGTTCACCACATAAGGTTTCATCCTCGTTGATTCATAAGCTACTACTACACCATCCTGCATAAGGACTCCTCCTAGTCCATCCCTAGACGTATCTGTGGTCATCAAAAATTGACCATTGGGGTTAGGAACTCTTAACATTAGTGCTCAAGTAAGCCTATTTTTCAATTCTTAAAAAGCTACTTCACACTTATCTAACAAGATAAAACTTTGGTTCTTAGGTTGTAGAGAGGTAATCAGATTAGCTATCTTAGAAAAATTCAGAATGAACTTCCTATAATAGCTCACTAATCCCATGAAATTTCTTACCTCATGCACATTCTTTGGTGCTGGCCACTCCATAATGGCTCTTATCTTTACTAGCTCTACTAAAATGCCATCTGTAGAGATAATATGCCCCATATACTATAGTTTTTCTTGGAAAAATATGCATTTAGATAACTTTTCATGCAACTTATGGTTTTGCAACCATTGTAAATCCATAGAAGCAACACCCTTAGAGCATTCACCAACACCATATTTATCCAAACTACCAGGTCCCTACTAAATAGATTCTACAAGTCCCAACTAAGTAGAAGATTGAATATCCACTTCCAGGGGGAAGTATCTGGAAAGTTTGTCCAATATAGGAGAAATTTTGGTTTTTTTAAAAACTGAAGCATATCATCCACTTCCTTTTGACCACCAAATTCAAATAATTTCTCAATCCCATTAGAAAACTCATTTATTTATTTATGAATCATCCTTTAGGTTTATATTTGTTGTTCTTCATTTTACTATTGAGAAGTAAGTGCCACCCCTGTATCATCTCCTATAAGGTCAAGCTCAATATCTAGGCTCAAGAGACCTATACTATAAGAGTTCAGGTCATCAACAACCACCTAAGAATATGGAATGGGATTGACACTATTAGTACTCATTTTAGGAATCACATTTATCCAACTATGGACACCATTTTTATCAAAATGTGAAGAATAAATCAAACCATGAACAAGATATTTATCATACTCAAAGTCAGAATCCTTGATGCATGACTATTCATAGTCATAAACCTTGAACTCTATAGCCACATTGTGGGAGATGTTCCATTTTGGTTGAGGGGATAATCTTATAAATATTTTTGAGTCTAAAAAATAATATGATGTTACTTTTAGCATACCCATACTCAAGAATTTATCTATCACATCCTAATGGATCTTGAACCTGAGAATAATCCACATAGAAACAATGCTAGCGATGACTTCAAATTGAGAAGTCAATAAATGATCTAGTTTTGAATTGAAACACCTCATTCTTTTGTCTCAAAATAAACCATAAAATTTTCATTGAAAAAGTAGTCTAGAACTTATGGAAGAAAGGATGCACTTTTATCTTATGACAAACATAACGAAAAGTAATATTCAACCCAAAAAGATCACAACCAAAGAGATTAGACCAACACTATACATAGTTCTTCCAAACTTTAATAGCATAGGGAAAAGTAAAAAATAGATGTTTAACATATTCAATTACACCATAGACCAAATAATAGGGTATGAATTCAGAGTGCTTAGAAGTGACCTCACTAACAAGAAGTTTGTTAAAAATAATAAGCTAGTGAAAACAAGATTTATTAGGTTCCAAACAAGATGCCCATAATACATTAAATCTAGAGGACCAACTCCAAAGCAGGTCATACACCTTATAAATATGGTTAAGAGATAAGTAATGGGGATTGGGAAAATAAAGTTTGTTATATAGACATTTAGTGGAGAACTCAAGCAAGGGAGTGCCATTAACCCACTCGATACTCTCCCAGAATACATCCTCAATATCCATCACCAAAATTGAATTAGTGTCCTTCAAAGATTTATAAACCATGGATAAAGTATTTATTTGAGATAAAGGAATATTCTACTCCTCTTCATCATACCTTATCCCAACATCCTCAAGTTTCCATATTATCTCTTCCCTATTTTCCTATAATAGCCCACTTGATACTCTCCTAGAATACATCCTCAATATCGATCACCTAAATTGAATTAGTGTCCTTCAAAGATTTAGAAACCATGGGTAAAGTATTTATATTCCTTTATCTCAAATAAATACTTTATCCATGGTTTATAAATCTTTGAAGGACACTAATTCAATTTTGGTGATGGATATTGAGGATGTATTCTAGGAGAGTATCAAGTGGGTTAATGACGCTCCCTTGCTTGAGTTCTTCACTAAATGGCTATATAACAAGATTTATTTTCCCAATCCCCATTACTTATCTCTTAACCATATTTAGAAGGTGTATGACTTGTTTTGGAGTTGGTCCTTTAGATTTAATGTATTATAGGCATCTTGTTTGGAACCTAATAAATCTTGTTTTCTCTAGCTTATTATTTTTAGCAAACTTGTTGTCAGTGAGGTCACTTCTAAGCACTCTTAAGTCATACCCTATTATTTGGTCTATGGTGAAATCTAATATGTTGAATATCTATTTTTCACTTTTCCCTATGATATTAAAGTTTGGAAGAACTATTTATAGTGTTGGTCTAATATCTTTGGTTGTGATCTTTCTAAGTTGAATATTACTTTTGGTTATGTTTGTCATAAGATAAAAGTGCATCCTTTCTTCCATAAGTTATAGACTACTTTTTCAACTAAAATTTTATGGTTTATTTGGAGAAAAAGGAATGAGGAGGTGTTTCAATTTAAAACTAGATCACTTATTGACTTCTCAATTAAAGTCATTGCTAGCATTGTTTCTGTGTTGATTATTATTAGGTTCAAGATCTTCTTGAGTATGGGTATGCTGAAAGTAACATCATATTATTTTTTAGACTTGAAAAGATTTATAAGATTATCCCCTCAGCCAAAATGGAACCTCTCCCACAATGTGGCTATAGAGTTTAAGGTTTATGACTATGAATAGTCATGAATCAAGGATTCTGACTTTGAGTAGGATAAATATCTTGTTCATGGTTTGATTTATTCTTCACATTTTGATAGAAATGGTGTCCATAGTTGGATAAATGTGATTCCTAAAATGAGTACTGATAGTGTCAATCCCATTCCATATTCTTAGGTGGTTGTTGATGACCTGGACTCTTATAGTATAGGTCTCTTGAGCCTAAATATTGAGATTGACCTTATAGGAGATGATACAGGGGTGGAACGTACTTCTTCTCAATAGTACAATGAAGAAAACCAAATAAAAACCTAGAGGATCATTTATAAATAAATAAATGAGTTTTCCAATAGGATTGAGAAATTAGTTAAAATTGGTGGTCAAAAGGAAGTGGATGATATGCTTCAGTTTTAAAATGAAAAAAAAATATCTCCTATATTGGAAAAAGTTTCTAGATACTTCCCCCTAGAAGTGGATATTCAATCTTTTGCTTAGTTGGGACCTGTAGAATCTATTTAATAGGGACCTGGTTGTTTGGATAAATATGGTGTTGGTGAATGCTCTAAGGGTGTTGCTTCTATGGGGAACTAGATGATCATGAATAGTTTTTTATTTCCTTTATGTCTTTTGAGGGCGAACTATATCCCATGACTCTTATGTTGTTTAGCTCACACTTTTATTTTCTGCTACTATCTCTTGTGTGAGGCATTTTTTATATTGACGTATTGTTAATGCTTTGAACATGTTTTTTTGGGTGTGACATTTAACTTCCCTTGTGGTGGTACCCTATTTTGTGCACCCTCAAGTGTTTGAATTATGTTAATCATCTTTCGATATTAAAAAAAATGGATTAGGATATTATTAGCATGTAAAATGGCATCAAATGGTCAAAATTCATAAAAGGTAGAACAAGGAAAGAAAGTGCAGTCTAACCACAAGCAGCCACACAAGTTTCCCAATACTGTACATTAATGTACCAAACATGTCGTAACCTTAGTGAACATTCAAAAATAGGATCAAGATAGTAGGAAAATAGGGAAGAGAGAATATGGAAACTTGAGGATGTTGAGAGAATACTGTACCAACCATGTGTTTTCTATTACTCCAGCTCTTCTAGATAAATTACTAAGCATTTTAGAAGATATAAAACATTTTTTAACCCATGTATCTATCAAAATAGAAACTAGATGGTCAAGAAAAATAACTGACAACTATATGGATGAAGATTAGAATATGGTTTATCGATTATCAACTGTTGCCTAAATATGCTACTATCAAGTTCCCTATTGAGGAGTAAGGCCTTTGTTAGTTAATTTATACTAGGTACATTCACAAGCATAATGGTTGCCTCCACAAATGAAACAACCTCTAGGTGGTTCTTTTATGTCAGCCTGTTGATTTCCCTTGGAACCACCTTTGAAATCATTGCCCAGTTTCTTATTTCCTGAACCATTATTGAATTTGGCTTTATGATTTTTGAACTGACTTCTAGAGTCTCCACTCCTCTGCTTCCAGTTCTTTTTTAAAGTTGGTTTAGAAATTTCAAACTTCTTCTTAAACTTGTCCTTGGCCTGTGCAAGAGATTTCAAATTTTGCTCTTATTTGATTATTTTTTTGAAGACCTGATCCATGGTATAAATTACATGAATGTCCACCTTTCCACCAATCTATGTTTTTAATCCCATGATGAACTTCCTAATTTTGAACCTCTCATATACTTAGTACTGAGGTACATACTTTAAAATTTTGGTGAAATTATCCCAATACTCATTCACTAATAAGTCTCCTTACTTTAGTTTCTAAAAATCTATAAGCTTCTAGTCAATTTATAACTATTAAGGCCATCATGATTTGAGCAATGTCACAAACTACTCCCAAGTAGTGGTGGTGGAGTTAAGATTTATTTCTATCTTCTTGTTAGCCTACCATGTAACTACTTCACTAGCCAACTGGTAGGCTTCCTAAACTATTTTAGTGTTATCATAGTAGTTTTAAATCTCAAAATACTTCTCCATCTCAATCAACCATGATTCAGCTCCATCACCCAAAATAGTTCCATCGAACTTAGGTGGATTTACCTTTTTCATATCTCTATCTAACTCTATAACTACTTGAGCTCTTATATCCTAAGGGTTTTCCTACTCGTTGGGATGCTCTTCAGGTACATCCTGATGTTCTTCCTCTTCATGGCCATGAACTTCCTACTCCAAGACTTAAATTTGATCATTGGTCTCATTCATGGTTGTGAGAATCTAATCCAACTTTGTTGCTTGATCAATAGCAAATCAGTTAGGATCAAATGGAGGGTTACTGCCATTGACATTTGAAGGAACTTCTTCAGATACTCTATATTTTATCATTCTACTCTCTGGTAAATATAAGGATATGAAAATTTTAGTGGACTCATTAACTCTTATATTTTGATCCATAGCATTGATACCACATGTAACATCCCTAGTGGGATCTACCTAGAATAATGCAATTTTTTAAAAATAAAATAAATGTATTCTTTCACTAGATTTTACCACTAGAATCTAATTAGTGATCTAGATAAAACACTTTATGTATATTAAATATAAAATAAACATGTGATGTTTATCTATCATTGTTCACTATCATTAGATGAAACATAACATAATTAAATATAGAGAGTAATTTTAGATTTCCAGCCACAACTGGTATAAATATGCAACCACTACTCTTCATGATATAATAAGTAAATAATTACACCTCTTTAGGTCTAATTTTTCAATAATAATAAATACAATTTAATGTACAAGATACAAATCTCTACAAAGGATGAGTTCTCTGAACTTCAGTATCTATGGCAATCTCAAATGTAATCTCTAAATAAGTACTATTGTGGGGAGGGAGAACATCATCTGAGTATTTTTTCAAATCAACCATGGACCATTGATCACCTACATAATCCCATATCAGGGAATGGTCCTCCCTTTATGGATGAGTAGATAGTGACTGTGCAGGAATCTAGAGAGATAAGCTAGTATCCATGTGTTGTATGATTTCTAAGAACATGCACTGTACCATAAAAAAATTCACTCTAACATAATATTGCATAAACATTTAAATCATACATATGAAATGATAATGTCTAACTAACATTACTTTGGTAAATTTTTTCAATAGTTATTGATCTCTAAGATCAATCAAATTCATACACACCACTTGATCAGATTACATTCATCTAGCATTGGTGATACTAATAAGCTAGTGAAGTTTGTCTCACTACTTACTTAGTACCAGTAATGCAAGATTTGGTTAATATAAATATAACCAGTAAAGTCATAAAAATTACTTCATACTAATAGTCATAAAATATGATAAACACAAGAATAATCAAAATGCATATATTTAATTCATCAAACGTATGAATGAATCTCCACTATATTATTTATCACATAAATAATAAGCATAACAAGTACAGTTCATACCATCAGGGTATAACATATATTGGACAATATTTTTCTAAATTTCATAAGTAGATTTGAAATACATAGTATATTCTATGACAAGCACTAATATCACAGTCCATTTTTTTCATGTAAACACTTCTTACTTTCAAATAATCGGTCATAAAAAAGTCATAATTCTCACAAAAACATAATCTTTCATTTTATATTTTTAGTAGATTACATTCATATAGTTATAATTTTCATGTCCTTTAAAATATTAAGACTTATTATTATTTATAACAAATATAGGCCCACCTCTATATGTTGTATACACATATGAGTATCTAAATCCTCTTACCGATATTTTTCATTTATTCAGACACTTGTTCAAACTAAATATATTCTTAATATGCACCAGATATATGTATTCAAAATCATATAAATATTGTTTATAAAACCAAACATAAACCAGAGTAGATATATTTTTAGAGCAAATATGTAGGATAACTATATAATTAGAATTATTGTCACCATTAGTAAAGCAATCAAAACTCAGAGTTCATAATTACATTTAAACGAACTTTGTATATATATAAACTGATATGTTAATATAAGCCATATGACATACCCAGTATCAAGGACCCAAAATGTATTAATATTTAACTAGAGTATATTTTAGCTTATGGGAACTTGGGAACATGGTATGGGGTTCCTTCAAAAAATAATTGAAAGCATATTTTATCAGATGGATGATGCAGTCTTATATGCCCTGATACTGATAGGCATGGAAACATACAAAAGGTAGGATACACAATGCATGGTATAATCTTAATAAATATATGAAGCATTCCCAAAATCTAGACATTATATAGTAGCAACCTATATAATACATAAAGTTTAACTATATTGGAATGTTTATAAGGTCTTTGTTTAACTATATTTAGAATTTTTATAAAGACATTATCAATATATATAATATTAATTGACCTATTTGGGAATGTTTATAAAGTTAAGTCAATCAACCTCCTATTTATAAATATATGGTATAGAGTTCAAGATAGAATAAACTATATATATATATATATATATATATATATATATATATATATATATATATATATATATATATCCATTCACTTTTTATACATATTAACATTCCATATAATATGATGTTATAACATTCAACCACCAATCAAATAGGATAGGAATGGATAAAGAGTACAACTAATTATAGCAGCTAACAACTAACATTCAAATATGTGTGGTTTATCATATAAATATGGGATTTGCCTAACTTGTATACGCGCTCTGTGTAACTCATATATGTGCTGTCTAAATATGTATACTTTATGTTCTTCTCTATGTAGAAGTGGGATGATGCTCAAAAGATAAAGAGTTTTATGTAAAGCTGGAGAATTTGTATTTTCCAAATTCAAGGTATTTATTGAATGATGCCATAGAGGAGGAAAAAGAATCACTCCTTTGTCAGCATAGTGAGAAGTTGGTGATTGCATTTGTATTGTTAAACACATCTCCTGGTTATCTCTGCTTGTTGAGATTTACTAGGCATTTATCAAAATTTGAATGTATAGTAAACATCATCACCAATAAAAGAAATGAACTATAAAATAAATTTATGTAAGCGCTTCATTGGTGTAAAGTATGCTGGTATTGTATTTATATATAAAGATAGGTTGCCTTACATATTAATCAAGTTTGTATATATATATATATATATATATATATATATATATATATATATATATATATATATATATATATATATATATATATATATATATTAGTTCATTGTTCATATATATTATAGTTATATATATATTCAGATATCTAGCTCACTACATCAGAATAATTTTGAAAACTCATCTAAATAGAAATAAACACCCAATAACTTAAAATCATTAACAAATGGAAAAATTCAAACCACAGATACAAAACATATGCCCACTGGTAAAAAGTGTAGATAGACACATACCTATTGATTCTCAAATTCATGCTCTCTTTTTCCTTCTCTTATCTTTGCCTCCACTTCATTCCTCTCCTCTTGGCACTACTTTCCTTTTATCTTTTCCTTCCTTTTCTCTTATTGAACGACTCTTTTTTTTTAAAGCTTCTTCTCTTTAAAGTTGTCTTCTTTTCTTGTATTTATTTTATTCAATGATTTACTTGTGTTTTATTCTTTTTCCTAACTATATACTTTCTAATTCACTTTTAGTTTATATATTTCTAAGTGTAAAATACAATTGCTTTATTTGTTTTATTTCCTTTATGAGGCTTTTATTATTTTTATTTTCTAATTATTTAATAATAATATGTTTTAACATAGATAAATAATCACAATGACTTTATCAATATAATGTCAATAATATTCTTTTAAATCAAAATGGTAATAACACATTATTATTCAAATTCAAATTATAACAATGTATTTCGTTGTTATCACTACGCTATCTAGGTTATCTATATCATTTTGTCATAGGTTAAGTCACATAATGATATTATTGATATCATAAGGATAACCAACTAATGTTCTCAACCATTACTAAGACAAGCTAGTTAGTCTACATACGGTAGTACCAACACGATTCATACAAATTTACATTTTCAAAAAAATTAACAATCATGAATACAATGACACACATAAACACACAATAACATTCACAATGCAATCACATGAGATTAATTCACCTAAGCATAAATCTGAACTAATACACACATGAACAATTATCTTAATGCATATAACATAAAGAATGTATTAATGCTAACAATTCAAACAATGCATACACATGTACTATCTAATGTGGTGTGTGTAAGGGTTATAGTCATTCCTCTATCATCTCCCAACAACTCCATTTACATCACCCTCTCTGATGATGTTCTCCCTCCATCATGTTCTGAGGGATGAATCTCTCCTACATCCAACTCACGATAGGAAGATAGTTAGTCCATAACATCATGATATATATATATATATATATATATATATATATATATATATATATATATATATATATATATATATATATATATATCATAAAATACTGCTAAAATAATAAATCAACATGATCACAATGTAAAGAATATATAATACAATTAACTTATTGTAATGCAATCATGAAATTGAAGTAAAATACATATGTCCCATAACAACATATGACTTATAGCTTAATTAATAATAATCAAATCAAATCACCAACTATAAATATCCATGGATAATCAAGTAAGTTTGTTTAATGAGGAATCACATATGACAAACAAGGGGAGGTGAGGTGTGTATCTCTTGATAAGGCTTGTTTACTGGAGAAGAAGCTATTGGAGAGGAGGGTTTTGACCCTAGTTGTATATTTTCAAGGTAATCATGGTCTAACCATCCCCATTGTCCACCACCTTAGGCTTATCACGTTACGAAGGGACCAAGGAAAGATTTGATCATTTAATAAAGGGACAATATTTGATAATAAAGTCAGATGCCTAAAAATGAAAGCAAATGTTAGGAAGGTTGAATTACATAAATTTATATGCCCAGTAGACATCACCTACCTAAATATCAATTAACTTTTTTAGGTCTTTAGATAGGTCCACCTCGATGCAAACTCTTTTTTTGAGGCAGGAGGAGAACCATTTCAATTGCTCCTAGAAAATAATATGCTCAATGGGTACAAGAATTTGATTCATAAAGACCAATAGGTCCATCGACAAGCCAAGAAGTTCAACCTAAATGAAAACTCTAAGGGAGGCTTGGTATGTAGCCTTGAAATATCATGTCTACTTAGATAAAATAAAGAGTGTGTTTCGAATAAACCAATAACTTGATTTGGAAAGGATGGCTTAGAATTTAGATGACTCTTTAAAATTAAATAAAAAAACCCTTAGGTAAGGTTTTTGATGCCAATCACATGGATGCTTGTGGGCTCTCAGTGGTGGTGAACCTAATTTTGGAGAGACTCTTCCGAAGGGACTTGGTCGACAAAGTAAGGAATAAGTGCAATTTTTTCATACCATTTGCATACATTTTCAATAGCATCACCAACAAGACTTACCTTTGGCTTAGAGAGAAGGGTGGGGGGTACCTCATTGTAGACCTTCAAGACAAACTTCTAAGCTCTTTTGGGTGCCATTCTTCTTGTCTCCTACAATAACAGTTGCAGTCAAGAGTGGGAAAACCATTATATAGGGTTAGCGTGGAACACCGAGATCAATTAACATGCATTACCCCTAGAAAGTCCTACAAAATTGGTAAGGAAAATTGGCAATAAAGCACACAAGGGAAGGCAAGTTGATCATGGAAAACCCTAGTAGAGCCACTTTCATCAATTTGTTCATCAATAGAAACTGAATGTATGCATTTCACATATATATATATATATATATATATATATATATATATATATATATATATATATATATATATATATATATATATATATATATATATATATATATATATATATATATATATATAACCCTTAGATAACATGCATTACCCCTAGAAAGTCCTACAAAATTGGTATGGAAAATTCGCAATAAAGCACACAAGGGAAGGCAAGTTGATCATGGAAAACCCTAGTAGAGCCACTTTCATCAATTTGTTCGTCAATAGAAACTGAATGTATGCATTTCATATATATATATATGAATTATATATATATATATATATATATATATATATATATATATATATATATATATATATAATTCATATATATATATATATATATATATATAATCTAAGGGTTATATATATTTAATTCATCCACAATATACATGAATTAAATGTCAAATTGTTTTATAGTATGCTTCACGTAATTATTGAATGCACATACATGTCTTCACTAAGAGTTATAGTAAAAATATAATTAACGGACAATAATTTAGAGGTTGAAATGTTGTGATGATAAAATGATATATGGAATTATATGTCATGCATAGGTTGTTCATTCATATTAGAAGTCATCGATCTTATATACTTATTAACCAAAGCTTGCTCAGGTGAACTTCATTCCTAGATTTTATGGAAAGGTGAGCTTCATTTATGATCACAATGACTACAAATTTACTTGATCATATGATACTTGAGCTAGTAAAGAGTATTTATTTGAGGATTAATTTAACTTATCACAAATAAGTAACTACAAGTTAATCGTATCTTTCTTGTTATCAATCATGAGATTTCTCTCACATGTAATATAGCAATTTCATCCAAGTTTAAATTTGTATTTGCGTGGAGGATGCGTATGTGGTGTCATGGCAGTTTCTTAATTGTGATGACTTGATCTATTTATAGAACCATTGAGATTGGACACAAAATTTGGTGAGTGTTAATCATATCATTAAATATCTATTTTTTTAAATTTAAACTATAAATTTATAAATTGTTATAACATGTGAATTCATACAAGGTTACTAGGTAGAGGAAGTACATTGTGAATTGATATTTATATTTAAAAGGTTTATGAATAATAAATGATACAATATTAAAAAGTTTACTTACTCAAATGATTCCTATAATACCTTACCCTTAATGAATACTAAAAATAGCATAATGTAAAGGCCATATAACAATTTAATGATGCTAAAATAAATTTCCTCTCTAAAATAATCTCCACTTGATAGAAAGGTTTTTTTTTTTTTTTTTTAATTTAATTTTAATTTATTCACAATTGAAATAAGGTGATTGTATTGTTGATGTAATGTAGGTATGTGGATGAAGGTGTGACAATGGGAAGGGGGAATGATTGTAAGTGTGGCACCTGTGACTCTTGCAACTGCAAATGATAATAATTACTATTTAAGGAATTCATATGTAGTGCAATATTAAGAGCGGAAACTATAAACTATAATAAGTTACACCATTGTGTTTGCTAAGCCCATGTGGCTTTGTATCTAGAGAAGTGTAGTGTGTGTTTGTTTCTTGAAAAGTTTCTAGTATGGAATGGATATGGTGTAACTTTTTATTTTGAATACAAAATATGGTTATTGTGTAAATCTTTTGCTTTGTCATGGTTGGTTCTGGGTAACATTGAAAGTTTACTTTTTTAATTTGGACTTTAAAAAAATGTAAAGTTCAGTTATGTTCTAAAATAATTTAGCTTTACAGGAATTTGAATTTGTAAACTAGTGAATATATATCTAGAAAAATGGTGGAGTAGGATGAATTTGATGTATAACCAATATAATGGAATCAGGTAAACACTCCATAGTTTAAATTATTGTAATAAACATTGTTAACGTTGTAGCTAAGTTCATTGTTGTCAATGATCCATAACTAATGCAATAGTGCTCAATATATATCTTAAATAATTCTCAAGATATATTATTTTCAAGGAGTCTATACTATTGATATCCTAAATATGTGTAATAATTCTAATATAATATAGATATCTCAAGAATGATTCTTAATTTCTTTTAATAGATTTATCTAAGATATATATGTTAGTTTTATAAATAATATTAACATAGATAAATAAGTATATGAATCTGCAATTAAAAAAAATCTTTATAAACAATTCTTTATTAGTCAAAATATAATTTTAAAGAATATGTATATTATATAAAAATATTTTTAATATTATATAAAAGTGAATGATAATTTTTTTGAAATAAATATATATTATTTTAAAAAAAACAACAAAGGTTTCTTTCAGTTTTTTTTGGTTATCTCATCCCGACACTTTGCGCAATATAATATTGAACAAGAGGAAGGTGATCAAGTTGCTTTTGGTTCTGGATGGGACTTTGTTGTTGAAGAGAAAGATCTTCCAAGCTCTGGATAGGGTGATCCTCCCGATCATGACTCATTCTCAATTGGTCTCTTTGCTATTGTTGCTTAAAATATCTCTTTTTTAATGTACTAAAGTATCCTCTAGGTCCGACCTAGTTTGTTTGTTTGTTTTTTTGACTTGTTGTCTCCTGTTTTTTAAGCGTGGCCTTGAGGTGTGTCCTCTACCACCTCTTTTTTTGTGAATAGTTTTGTATGTTGATATATTTATATTAATAATAAATTTATTTTATAAAAAAAACAACAATTAAATAATGTATTCTTGAGTTTCTTGACTTAGAAAATAGTGTCGTGTGCAATTGACTCACCCTTAAATATCTCAAATATGTTGTTGAAACTTGCCTTAAATGTTGAATGTTAAATGAGCTTGAATGACCACTAACACTTTCCATGCCGATATAGTTTGTCTAAACCATGCAACTCTATTCGCAGCTCCATCAGACTTCTCTAGCATAAACAAAAAGTCCAATGTGTTTTCTCTTGAAACGACCAAGATTCACATCTTTCTAAGGTTTTTTCAGTTGTGAAATATATTGTTGAGTGATAAGATTGTGGGTTTAGATGATTGTAATACATATTACTTATACTTTATGTATATGGTGGAATCAGTGTTTTAACTCTTAAAAGAACAAAAATTCACATCTTTTAAACATTTTTTCAACTATTAAATATATTATTGAGTAATAAAATTATAGGTTTAGATGATTGTAATACATACTAATTAAACGGTAGAAGACGAGGCAACCCCTTATAACTACCATGCTCCATTAGAAAAACTAAATCTTACTTAAAATTTTGAATCATAAATTAAACCCAAGCCCTGAATGACCGAAATCGTTGATCTCTTCCACTTAAACTAACCTGCAAAATCATATATATATTCTCCTAACACTCCATACTTAAGGTGAAGACATTTGCAAACAATTAGAGAGCAATTTCGAGCACAGGGAAAGGTCTTCTTGTACCTCTCTATATAGATCACAAGGACGTCATCATCACTTCAAAAAAAATCAATTTTTTTTAAAATTTAATCCTTTATTGGCGTATAAAAAATGTTAATTTTTACATATTTAAAAAACGAGGAGGATTAAGAATTTGTAAATTGACGTGATAAAATAATTGAATATCTCTACGATGATGACATATAATCAACAAAATGTATCGTATACCATAGAAGCATCGTTATCTCAAATATATTAGTTAGCCCTACATTTCAACCACCCCTACTATAACACCCTATTATAGAAATAATTCAAACCACTTCAACATTATGGTTTATTGGATATTTTACAAATGGGGTATGATTTTTTTGTTGGAAATGCCCCTCCCTAACCATGAAGTAGGGTTTGGGTTAGCTAGTGGAAACCATGAGTTCTATATGATTTTGACACTCACTATCTATATATCTTACTCTTTTTAATTATTTATATATAGGGTGTTAATAAAATTATATGCTTTGAGGGGTGGATAGATAGATAGATAGATAGGGTTTACATAATATAAATATTCAATTTTAGGATAGATAGATAGAGTTTACATAATATAAATATTCAATTTTAGATGTTGAGGTCGGTCAATTTTCATTTTAATCACAAGAAATTTTATCGAGTCGATATTGATCTAGGTAGATAAGATATATAGGGTTTTGAGTCGATACTAATTCGAGCAGATAAGATACATAAAGTCTTATACCGATACTACCCTGTGTAGATAAAATATATATAGAGTCTCGGACTGATGGATCTACCCATCCATCCCAAAGGATGGATTCCCTCCATGTCATCTTCCGAATGAAACCTTTATATATAAATATGGGATGCTTTGTTTGAGGATTCGAGATACATAGCAACATGCTTACCTTCATTCGAGATGCAAACCAACATATTTACCTTCATTCAAGATTGCCTAACCATATACCCTATACAAATAGATAAGGGCGAGGGGATAAGGGATAGAGGCTTCAACATTCGAGGTCCATATCAACGATTCAAGGTGGATAACAACCGAAATTTTTTGAGGATTCGAGTCCTATTTCTACACGTTTTTAGGAACTTCAAAGTGACCATAAAACATCTCTATCATAATACAAACCCAAGTGTATTCCCATATAAACTTCCAATTTTACTCTAAGATTAACTCAAAGTATAAAACAAAGCATTATAGTATGAGAGAGAAAATAAATCACTCGTTTAGGCTTTAATTATTTAGCACAATCAATTTCATACGAAAACCATACTTTTACACGAATTAGGTGTAGAGAATATTTCTTCGACTTAATATTATGGACTGAAAGATATCTATTTTACTAAATTTACTACACAATCTCGATTCCGTCTCTTTTTTTTATATCTCTTAAAATTTATATTTTAATAAATGATTAAACCACATCTTTTATACCATCATCTTCACCATTAAATTACAACCCATCTAATAAAATTCTAATATTAATTTATCTACTTGCTATTTCTTTATCTTTAAGTAAAAGATATGATCATTAACACTTTGACATTTTCCTAATCGTGTCGTTTTCCTCACATCATGAAATATAAAACTATTTGGAAATCTCAACGGCTCTCAAGTTTTCAAACTTTAAAATTACATAAAAAAATGATTTACGTTGGAAGGACGGCCACAACACTGCGCGTCATGATGTAACAGACGACTTTGCAACGCCATTTCCCCCTGCTCAAATATGTTGTTTAGGTCACTAATGACGAAAGAAATGCCTTTTTTTCTATAAATTAACCCCATCCTGCACACAAATCCATTATTCTTTCTACAATGTCTTGCTGTGGGGGAAACTGTGGGTGTGGAGCCAACTGTGGGTGTGGCAGTGGATGCAAGGGGTAAGTATTCTTACTGTTGGGTTACAATTCTTTGTTGTTTTCTCTACAGATCTAGGCTTGTTACTCTTATGGGAGGCGTGAGAATCACCATCATCGTCATCAAGTTCAGTTCATAGACATATAGGAATTGAATTGTTGTGATCTTTTGTGTTGCAGATGCAACATGTATCCTGACCTTACTGAGGGAAAGAAATCAGTTCTGTTGGGTAGCAGTGCCTCTGACATGGGGTAAGCCATCCTGCCCTCGACTATTGGATGTATCGTTATACATATGATGTCAATATGATACCATTATACATAGATCTTGCTGACAGGCTGTCATGTCTGACAATATTTTTATCTTGATTTATTCACAATTGAAATCTGGAGATTGTTTTGATGATGTGATCCTGCAGGTATGTGGATGAAGGTGTCACAGTGGCTGGGGAGAATGACTGCAAGTGTGGTTCCAACTGCACCTGTGACCCTTGCAATTGCAAATGATGATTGTCACCACTACCTAAAAGCTATGAGATTTCAAAATTAAAACATTACTATATATATATATATAGTGCATGTATTGAAATAAATCTAGCAGTGATAATAATCTCTACTACTATGTATCTAGCATGATGATGTGCAGTATTAGAATGGAAAGTATAATAAATTGAGCTCTATGGTTTTTATAAAAACTAGTTATGCTCATGGCTTTGTGACCAAATAATGGCACACACTGTGTTTGTTAATCCTGGGAATCATCATAGTATGGATTTGTTATTGTGTAGCTTTCGACTTTGAATGCAAAGTTTGGTTATTGCTAAAACCTCTTGTTGTGTGAAGTGTGTGTCATGGTTGAATTTGAGTGTCATATGAATAAATAGAATTCAATAAAATGGCATTGCATATATGTATATACATAAAGCCTAATTAGATGTAAAATAGTGAAAATAGGATTTCATAATTATTTATAAAGAGAGAGTTTAGAGAAGTATTTTAATATTCAAATATTTTGGAAACAATTGTTACACTATAGATTTAGGGTTTTGTTGTAAGATAATGAAAACTAACCAAAAAAATGTATGACTTGAACACCTCAGCAAAAATCTACACTTCACATTTTTGGTATGGGGCTTTAAAAAATATTGCTCATTATGCTAGTAATTATGAATCTTTGCACCGATACATAGATCTAGACTTGTTACTCTCATGGGAGGCGTGAGAATCACCACCATCATCATCAAGTTCAATTCATAGACATATAGAAATTGAATTTTTGTGATCTTTTGTGTTGTAGATGCAACATGTACCCTGACCTCACTAAGGGAAAGAAATCAGTTATGTTGGGTAGCAGTGCCTTTGACATGGGGTAAGCCATCCTGCCCTTGACTATTGGATGTATCGTTATACATATGATGTCAATATGATACCATTATACATAGATTTCACTGACAGGCTGTCATGTCGAAAAATATTTTTATCTTGATTTATTTGCAATTGAAATCTGGGGATTGTTTTGATGGTGTGATGTTGCCGGTATGTGGATGAAGGTGTCACAGTGGCTACTAGGGAGAATGACTGCAAGTGTGGTTCCAACTGCACCTGTGACCCTTGCAATTGCAAATGATGATTGTCACCACTACCTAAAAGCTATGAGATTTTAAAATTAAAACATTACTCTCCCTCTCTCTCTCTCTCTCTCTCTCTCTCTCTATATATATATATATATATATATCATGATGATGTGCAGTATTAGAATGGAAAGTATAATAAATTGAGCTCCATGATTTTTATAAAAACTAGTTGTGCTCATGGATTTGTGACCAAATAATGGCACATGGTGTGTTTGTTTATCCTGGAAATCATCATAGTATGGATTTGTTATTGTGTAACTTTTGACTTTGAATGCAAAGTTTGGTCATTGCTAAAAGCTCTTGTTGTGTGAACTATGTGTGATGGTTGAATCTGAGTGTAATATGAATAAATGGAATTCAATAAAATGGCATTGCATATATGTATAAACATAAAACCTAATTAGATGTAAAATAGTGAAAATAGGATTTCATAATTATTTTAATATTCAAACATTTTGGAAACAATTGTTACACTATAGATTTAGGGTTTTGTTGTAAGATAATGAAAACTAACCAAAAAAATGTACAATGACTTGAATACCTCAACAAAAATATACACTTCACATTTTTGGTACGCGGCTTTAAAAAATATTGCTTGTTATGCTAGTAATTATGAATCTTTGCACTGATACATAGGAAAATGATCTTCTTCTTCAAAACCCTAATGAGACAACTACATGTACAATGAATAATGAAAACAATTTATTTTAGGCCCTCTGCTCTAGGTTAGTAGGGGTTTTAAATACCAACTATTTATCACACCCTTCAATGGTACAACATATGAATCACAACACACTAAGTATACAATTTAGTCAAGTAGTCCATTCAAATGCAAGTGTCACTATAACATGATCTTCAATGCCAATTAATGGTTTATAAATGCTTGATCTCTTCTATAATGGACTCAATAATAAATGTTAGATGCTCTGCTAGGACCCCTTCATATAACTCTTTTCTTTATAATTTTTGGTATTAATAAAAGTTACAAACACATATGCTTTGTAATTCATCCTTTGAATTAATTGTATAATCCCACTTTCATGGAAAGTAATAGTTGATTAATATAGAGATAGATTATAAGAAATTAGACTGGTGGAAAGGTAGCCACAAATTATATTGTATTGAGATTGTTCAAAGGAGGTTTCCCTCTCGACGAGGTGAATGATGTTATAAAACAACTCTGATATCTTTTTAATACAATATAATAATCTTCTATTTCATTTGCAACATTATTTTTGTGTATTGGAAATATGTTTTAAGAAGGTTCATATCATCTAACTTATCAGAGCTCTTTCCAAGGCCATTTTATGTAACAATTTCAGTGGTTTAGGCTCTCTACAACTATCCATCGTATGCTCTCGCCTCACCCATATTAGGGCCTTCATGATCATAAATTGGTAACATAAGTAACAAAATTAAGTCTTTCCCCCAAATCTACCCTATTTTTTTCGTGAACAATTTTATTTTATTTTTTTAGGTTACAAACCATGTTTCAAAAATTTGAAAACTCACAAAAAATTGTCTTTCTAGGCTAAGCAATTATCAATTTTACCTGATTTCTTGAATTGGTAGGTTATGCCCCAATACTCAAGCTATTACATAGTGTTGTATATGGACTGGAGATTCTATGTACCTTCATGTTTATCAAAATACCTCATAGTTATTTTCAAAGATTAACCATAGGAAACCTACAATTGTTTATTACTTGTGATACACTGATAAGTGGTAGCCCTAAGAAGCTACTTGCAATTGACCTTGAAGATGGGATAGTGGGTTGTCTTATACAGTCTACCATCCATAGTTAGTACTTTGAAACATTGGGCCAACATTATTTATAGATGTGACAAATCTAAATACAAGCCCAAAAACTAGACACACCCTGTAGAATCCCTTCCCACTTTATTTCATCTATGTTAAACCCTAGTAAGTTAGAGTTGGAATAAACCACGATCACATGATCCCTATTAAAAATATAGTAGTTGAATCTATAGAGCGTAACCAGTAGTCCCAAAACCTAGCTAATTAGTATAGTTTTAGTAGTGTCAGAGAAAGGGATTACAATACAAAAGTAGAATACTCTAGGTCATTTATCTTTAAAATGGAGATAGATACAAAAAGGAGTAAATTTTTGCCCATATGGTAACTTTCTATAAAAAAGTCTAGATTTTTTTCACTATTTATAAAATTATACCATTGTGACTGTCTCGTCAAGATGATTATTTTATTTTAACATATAACTTTAGTAAGCCTATTTTATCACCCCAATACCCCTCTTTGTAATGGATATCACAACCTACTATAGAACCATGGCCATGGAGCTAGAAATTGATGACCTCTGAACACAAGTCTCTAAGTTTGCTGACCTTCGATCTTAAGTCTCTAAGATAAATGAGTGACTACATGACCTTAATGCACAAAATTTTGAAATCTCAATCATAGTCAATGGTGACAAGCATTCTAAAAATAGTTTCTCCTTGAGAAACATACCACATAGCCTAAAATTGGACTTTCCAAAATTTGATGCTAATGAACCTACTTGTTGGATTTACCATGAAAAATAATATTTCAACTTATATAATACATTGGGAGTAGACAAAGTACCCATCACCTCCTTCCACTTAGAACATTAAGTTGCCCAAAGGTACCAATGGTATCAAAAATCCAATCAAGAACCAACTTGGGAAATTTTTTCAAACTTGTGTTAGTTTAATCATCTCAGTGCCTATGATGATTTCAAAAGATCCCAAACCAAAATCCAATAATTTGGAACAATTAACAAATATAAAACATAATTTAAAAAAATGGTAAACTAAAATGAATGGTTAAATGATTATTTTTTAAAGAGTTTTTTCATCAATGACTTCAGGGATATGATTCAATCTAAAGTCAAGATACTCAAATCTCAAAACATAATAGAAGCTCTAGAATTGACCACGCTCGTGAAAGATAAGAACATAGCTCAAAATTTATTTTCAAATCTAATTTCCTCCAAAACATATATATGATAAATTCTTGTAACAAACCCTCCTTGTAAAGCGACCCTCATCAAATGCCTTACAAAGGCATAAACATGTTTTCATCAAGAAAAGAGGTTGTGTTACGACTGTGATGACAATTTCACTCGAGGCCATAAATGAATTGAGTAAAATAAGTATTTTTTTGATGCTGAGTCACCTCTATATATTGAGGAATGGGAGGATGCTCAAGATTCCCATGATGAAAAAATTTAAGTCAAATAACCTAACCTTATAGAGTTTCCATTTAAATAAATTATGCATCCATTGGTAGGGGTAACCACCCAAGTTTTATAAATCATTTGAGACATTCTATGGTATCAATAGAGCCTAATACCATTACTATAACTAGGCATATGATAACATTGAGCACCAGTCAATGGGAATTATCTATCTTCCACTTATGGTGGGGCCTATCATTTAATAAGTCCTCATTCATGTTATTAATATAGATATACCATATAACCTACTCTTGGGATGTCCATGAATCCATGCCATGAACACCATTCCATCCACCCTACATCAATGTTTAAAGTTTTCTCATGATGGTATAGAAGTTACCATTCTAGGTGATCATCAACCCTTTCAATATTGTAAACTACTAGAAGGGAGATATTGAAATTCCAAGTATTTACCATTTACTAAAGATACCTATGAACCTATCGATAAGTCACCAAAATATTTCCAATTATATCCATCCTAATTAGTTACTTTCTACATCCACCAATCAACCATCTACATCCATAAATCCACCACGTCCAAGTCCACATGTCTACCATCTAGATTTTCCATTGTGGATGTAGGTATGGGAGAATATGAAATTCATGATGCCCATTATTTAGGAAAAAATCATATGTCCCCAACAATAATTATAGGCCCCATCATAAGAAACAAACACAAGTGGTTTACAATATTGGTAAAACTTCTTTCATGGAATGTGGGTTCCTTTTTTAGGAACAAATTGATGATTCAAACCCCTCTTGGATCTATTCTGATGAATTATCTATGTGTTTCCAATAAATATCTTATACCAAAATCCATTATGTGTAATATCATGAACTATAAAGGGAAATATCTTGGTCTCCATGAATAAGGTCCCATCGAACCTATAATGTCTACAACACGTGAAGCCTTTCACGATATTGGATTCAAACCATATAGTGTAATTATGATAGTGACTCTTCTACTGCATCTAAGGAAGCCTCTTCAAACACCAAAATGAGTTCTATTTATATCTATTTTGAAGACTTAGCCATCACCAACCTATTTCATGATAGTGTTGTTTTAACCCTCGAACTAGCATTTCCACAACTTATCCTATGGGACCAACAAAAACTACCCTCTCTTGATCATTTTTAATATGATGAGGCCATATCTAAGTTTTTGTTAATTAGAGATCATATACTAGCAAGAGATCACGAGAAGGGTTTTTCAATTCATTTGGATAATTTTGCATATTTTTGGGAAGTTACAGCGTCTACTCTTCCACACCATCATACAAATAGTATAATTTGATTGACAAAAATATCAGGTGATGAACCTTTGAATTTACAAACTATTAATGATTTTTTTTAAACCAGTAAGACCATGAGGAGGACATTAATCATCCTCCACTTCTAACAAAGTTGCGAGAAGAATTCACTCTATTAATTGAAAATACCATCAACATCAATATTGGAACTAAATAAAGTCTTAATATTGTGAAACTCGATGCCTCACTTGATCTATAAGAACAATCCATTTTGACTCTTCTCCTCAAAGAATTTGTACTTGTGTTCACATGGTCATATGCATACATGTCAGGTTAAATCCTTCACTAGTTTTTCATCACCTTGTTGTACATAAAGACATAAAACCAGTCAAATAAAAACTCAAAAAAATGCATCCAAAGGTGGCACCACTTGTAAAGGAAGAATTACAAAAATAGTTAGAAGTTGAATTCATATGACCAACAAACTACTCAAAATGGATATCAAATATTGTCCCAGTTTTTAAGAAATTAGTAGGGATAAGAGTTTTCATAGACTTTAAGGATTTAAATAAAGCATGTCCTAAATATGATTTTCCTTTACCAAATATAAACATTATTACTGATTCCATCGTAGGTCATGAGATGTTGTCCTTAATGGATGGTTTTTATGAGGTAGAATCATATCAAAATAACTATTGAAGGCCAACATAAGATAACAATTATAACACCTTGGGGAATGTTTTATTATCAGGTAATGCCTTTCAACCTCAAGAATGTTGGATCCACTTATCAACATGTAATGACATATATCTTTTATGAAATGCTTCATGATATCATTGAAGATTATGTAGATTGTATTTTGTTAGTATAAAAAACTAGAGTAGATCATCCTATGGTACTATGTAATTTTTTTGAGCAGTTGAGAGAATACAAGTTTCATCTCAATCCAAATATATGTGTGTTTTGGATTACTTCAGGTAAGATTTTGGGATTTATTATACCACAAAAAGGTATAGAGGTCGATCTTGCAAAGTCACAACTATCACAAAAATGCCTCTAGTAACAAACCTTAAACAACTTCATAATTTTCAAGGCAATATTCAAGCCATCCTTAGATTCATATCTCATCTTGTAGACATATGTCATAATTACATATTTCTTCTCAAAAAGAAAACTAATTTTCATTGGAATGAGGAATGCAAACAAGATTTTGTAAATATTAAATGCTATCTATCAAATCCTCTAGTATTAATGCCTATAACTCTAGGGAAAACTCTACTACTATATATTTAAGCAACATAGTATGCATTGGGGGCATTGTTAGCACAACATGATTAACATGGAATAAAAATACCAGTGTATTATATGACTAAAACCTTGGTATCCTATGAACTAAAATATTATGCCATCAAGAAAACATGTCTAGTTGTTGATGTTATTTCATAAAAACTTTTCCATTATATGCTCAATAATCAAACCAAAATCACTGCCAAAGTTGATCCACTTTAAGTATCTCCTTTCCAAATTATCTCTAATAGGAAGATTGGCTAAGTGGACATGCTTCTAAGCAAGTTTGATATAGAGTATGTCAATAAAAAAGCTATCAAATGACAAGTACTCACAGTTACCTTGGAAGAATCACCATTAACAGATGTCAATCCTCCCATCATAGATTTTTTAGATGAAGAAATCATGTCCTTGGATTAATCATTTAAATGGCAATTATACTTTGATGGGTCTTTCACAAGTCATGACTTGGGGGCATGTATTTTTTTTATCACTCCATATGGTGATCTCATTTTGAAATCATTTTGTATAGGATTACATTGTACCAATAACATAGTAGAACATGAATCTCTTATTTTTGGCCTTAAGCTTGTGATTAAGTGGAAAATACATCATCTCCTAGTTTTTAGGGATTCATGGTTAATCATTAAATAAGTAACTAATGAATACCAATATAAATATGATAAGGTAATTCCTTATAAATGGATGGTATAAACTCACAAAAATATTTTAATCCATACAATTTGAGTAAGTTTATCAATTCAATAATAGGGTAGCTAAGGCCATGGCCATGATTAGATCACTCCTTGAGCTGCATCTAGATGACAGTAACAAGTAGTTCTTTTTTGAGAAACTGATGGATCTAGCCTATGATACTCTCGAATATGAAATGGTAAGTGAGGTTATTGGTCCTACTTTCCCTTGGCATCAGGATATATATACATACCTCTATGACAATGTAGTCCCTTTCAACTTATCCCACAATCACAAGAAACCCTTCACCCATAAAGCTTCTTGTTTTAACATCATTAAAAATACGTTATACCATAGTGGTTATGATGCAACTTTATTGAGGTGTTTAAATTTTATAGAGGTGGTCTTAGTCATTAAGGAAGTTCACAATAGTATTTGTAGTGATAATTATAATCACATAGTCCTTAAAAATAAACTTCTATGTGTCAAATATTATTGGCCAATAATGAAAACCAATTCATGCAAATATGCCAAGAAATGTGCCTTGTGCCAAAAATATGGTGTTTCAATCCAAGGTCCATCAAAATTTTTACAACCCATTACCACTCCATGACCCTGATCCACATGGGGGTTATACCTCATTGGAAAAATCAATCCCAACTCTTCTGATGATCATAAGCACATAATCACCACTATTGAGTACTTTTCTAAGAGGGTCAAAACCATTCTACTAACCTATGTAATTGGGAAAAGGATTTCCAAGTTTATCCTAAATAATATAATTTTTTGTAATGATATCCCTTCTACCATTATATCAGATAATGGTAAGTCCTTAAGAATAAATATGTCAAGATTATTTACCAAGCATATTATATCAAGCACAAATGGTCGACACCATAGTATCTCTAAGGAAATGGTCAAGTAGAGGTATCAAACAAAAACATCCTCAAAATCCTTAAATGTGTTATCAATAATGTTGGCCATGATTGGCATTTACATATTTACTTTACTTTGTGGGCTTACCATATTAGCATTCACACACCCATAGGGAAAATGCCATATTCCCTTATTTACAGCATTGAGTCCATCTTACCTTTTAAAATACAGCGTCTCTCCTTATGAATATCTCTAAAAAACCTTGTTGATGAAGAATCATATAGAATCTCAAGGCATCATGAGCTCGATCTCCTAGATGAAAAACACCTCAATGCCCTTAACCATTTGCAATCCTATCAAAATCATCTCCTCCTTGATTATACAAATAAAATAAGAGCAAGATAATTTTAAATCAGATATCTCATTCTAAAAGAAAATCAACATAACACTAACAATAATCATGAAAAGAAAGGCAAGTTTGAGCCTAATTGGTTAGGTTCATACATGGTCATTGCCAAATATAGGTCAGGTGCTTACAAACTAAATTTAGAAGAAGGAGAAGAGATTGATGAACCTATGAACATCATTAACCTCAAGTGCTTCCATGCCTAAACTACTCTAGTGATGTTGTATATATGTATATAAAAAAATAAAAATAAAATAGCAAAAATGAAAAAATGAAAAAAAAAAAGTTTGTCCAAAAGTGAAAACCATCCTTATTGAACTTTGGACAAGTAACATGGTGAAAATTATTTTCTGGTACCATGCATAGACAATTGTTTATATACACACTAGTTTATTGGGGGCATCCCATAACATTATCAATCCATCCATTATCCATTTATATATATCCATATTCATTTATGTATATCCTTCAATTGCCTATGACATTTTAATTAAGGTATGAAATAAATCTAGCAATGATAATAATCTCTACTACTATGTATCTAGCATGATGATGTGCAGTATTAGAATGGAAACTATAATAAATTAAGCTCCATGGTTTTTGGAAAAATTAGTTATTCTTATAGCTTTGTGACCAAATAATGGTTTAGGCTCTCTAATACTATCCACTATATGCTCTTACCTCATCCATATTAGGACCTTAGTGATCAGAAAGTGGTAAAAGAAGTGACAACATTGAGTTTTTCCCCAAATCTACCCAATTATTTTCTTGAACAATTTTATTTTATTTTTTAGGTTACAAACCGTGTTCCAAAAATTTAAAAACTCATAAAAAATTGTCTTTGTATGCTAAGTAATTACAATTTTACCTGATTCTATGAATTGATAGGCTATGCCCCAATACTCAAGCTATTACATAGTGTTATATATGGACTGGAGATTCTATGTCCCTTTAGGTATATCAAAATACCTCATAGTTATTTTTTAATATTAACCATAGGAAACCTAAAATTGTTTATTACTTGTGATGCACTGATAAGAGGTTAGCCCCAAGAAGTTACTTACAACTAATCTTGAAGATGGAATAGTGGGTTATCCTGTGTGGTCTACCATGTATAGTTAGTACTTTGAAACATTGGGCCAACACTATTTATAGATGTGATGAGTCTATATGCAAGCCCAAAAACTATACATACCCTGTAGAATCCCTTCCCACTTTCTTACATCTATGTTAAACCCTGGTATTTTATAGTTGAAATAAACCACCATCAGGTGATCCCTATTAAAAATGTAATAGTCAAATCTATAGAGCATAACTAATAGTCCTAAAACCTAGTTAATCATTATAGTTTGTAGTAGGGTCAAAATAAGGGATTACTATACAGAGGTAGAATATTATAGGTAATTTGTCTTTAAAACAAGGATAGATACAAAAAATGAGTAAATTTTTTCCCATATGGTAACTCTCTAATAAAAAAGTCTAGAATTTGTTTGCACTATTTAGAACATTATACCATTATGATTATCTTGTCAAACTTATTATTTTAACATATAACTTTAGTAATCATTTTTTGGCACCTCGAGACACCTTTTCATAACTATCACAATGCACTCTAGAACCATGGCCATGGAGCCAAAAATTGATGAACTCTGATCCCAAGTCTCTGAGTTTGTTAACCTTCGATCCTAAGTCTCCAGGATAGATGAGCAACTACATGACCTCAATGAACAAATTTTGAAATCTCAATCATAGTCAATGGTGACAATCATTCTAAAAGTAGTTTCTCCTTGAAAAGCCTACCACATAGCCCAAAATTGAACTTTTCAAAATTTGATGCTATTGACCCTACCTGTTGGATTTACCATAGTAAACAATATTTCAACTTATATAACACATTGGGAGTAGACAAAGTACCCATCACCTCCTTCCACTTAGAAAATAAAGTTGTCCCATGGTATCAAAAATCTAATCAAGAACCAACTTGGGATAATTTTTTCAAAATTGTGTTAGTTTTTTAATCTCGATGCCTATCATGATTTGATAAGAGCCCAAACCAAACTTCAACAAACTAGAATGGTTCAAAAATACATAACATAATTTAAAAAATTGGCAAACTAAACTGAATGGCTAAATGATGATTTTTTCAATAGTTGTTTCATCAATGAGCTCAAGGATATGATAAACCCTCCTACATGAAAAAGTCCTATGATAAACCCTGCTTCTAAAGCAACCCTCATCAAATGCCTTACAAAGGCAAAAATATGTTCTCATCGAGAAAAGAGGTTATGTTACGAATATGATGATAAGTTTGCTTAAGGCCATAAATGAATTGAATAAAATATGTATTTTATTAATGTCAAGTCACATCCAGATATTGAGGAATGGGAGTATGTTCAATATTCCCAGGATGAATAACTTTAAGTCAAATAACCAACCTCATGGAATTATCATTTAAAAAATGTATGCATGCATTGGTAGGGGTAACCACTAAAGTTTGATTAACCATTTAGGACATTATATGGTATCACTAGAGCCCAACACCATTACTATAAAAGCATATGATAATAGTGAGTGCCTGCTGATGGGAACTATTTATCTTCCACTTATGGTGGGACTTGTCATTCAAGAAACCCTCATTCATGTTATTGATCTAGATATGCCATATAACCTAATCTTGGGCCATCCATGGATCCATGACATGAAAACCATTCCATCCACCCTCCATTAATTTTTAAAGTTTTCTCATTACAGTATGAAAGTTACCATTTCAATCAATTCTCAACCCTTTTAATAGTACAAACTATTGGAAGGGAGATATCAAAATTATAATTATTTACCATTTACTAAAGATACCTATGAACCTACCAATAAGACACCAAATCTTTCCAATTATATCCATCCTAATGAGTTACTCTCTACATCCACCAATCAACCATCTACATCCATAAATCCACCATCCACATCCAAGTCCACATGCCCACCATCTAGATTTTCCAATGTGGATGCAGGTATGGGAAAATATGAAATTCATGATGCCCATTATTAGGAAAAAAATCATACATCCCCCAACAATCAAATTAGGCCCCATCATAGGAAATAAACACAAGTGGTTTGTAAGATTGGTAAAACTTCTTTCATGGGATCAAGGTTCCTTTTTTAGGAACAAATTGATGAATCAAACCCTTATTAGATATATTCTAATGAATTATCTATGTGTTTCCAAATAAATAAATATATTATACCAAAATCCATTATGGTTAATATTATGAACTAAAACGATAAGGTCTCATCGAACCTATAATGTCTACAACACATGAAGCCTTTCATGGTATTAAATTCAAACCATCTAATGTGGGCATATTTAATTATGATAGTCACGATTATACTAAATCTAAGGAAACCTATTCAGACATCCAATATGAGTTCTATTTATATCCATTTTGAAGGGTTAGCCATTACCAACCTATTTCATGATAGTGTTATTTTAACCCTCGAACTAGCCTTTCTATAGCTTATCCCATAGGACTAACAAAAACCACCCTCACTTGATCAATTTCAATATTATGAGGCCATATATGATTTTTTTATAATTAGAGATCATATAGTATCAAGAGACCATAAGAAAGGTTTTTCAATTGAATTGGATAATTCCACATACTTTGGGGAACTTATTACTTCTACTCATCCACACCATCATAAAAATAGTAAAATAAGGTTGACAAAAATATTAGGTGATGAAGCTTCAAATTTGCAAACTATTGATGAAGACATTCCCATCAACATGACCTTGAGGAATACATTAATCTTCCTCCACTTCCAATAAAGTTATGTGAAGAATCCACTTTATTAATTGAAAATAACATTGACATTAATAATAAATTCCCAAGATTGTGAAACTCACTGCTTCATTTGATCTAGAGAAATAGTCCATTTTGACTCTTCTCCTCAATGAATTTTTTAGATGTGTTTGCATGGTCATATGCATACATGTAGAGGTTGGATCCTTCACTATTTTTTCAACACCTTGTTTTACATAAACATGTAAAACCAATCAAATAGAAACACATAAAAATGCATCCAAAGGTGGCACTACTCATAAACGAAGAATTGAAAAAATAGTTAGAAGTTGGATTTTTATGACCAACAAACTACTCAAAATGGATATCAGATATAGTCCCAGTCTCTAAGAAACTAGCAAGGATAAGAGTTTTCACACACTTCATGGATTTAAATAAAACATGTCCTAAAGATGATTTTCCTCTACCAAAAATAGACATTATTATTGATTCTATGGTAGGTCATGAGATGTTATCCTTAATGGATGGTTTTTTTGGGGTAGAATCAAATCAAAATATCTCCTAAATACCAACATAAAAGTACACTTATAACACCTTGGGGCATGTGTTATTATCAATTAATGCTTTTAGCCTCAATAATGATGGATCCACTTATCAAGGCATAATGACAATTATTTTTAATGGAATTATTCATGATATCATTGAATACTATGTAGATGATATTTTGTCAAAATAAAAAACTAGATTAGATCATCTTGTGTTACCACATAAAATTTTTGAATAGTTGAGAGGATACAAGGTTCATCTCAATCCAAATACATGTGTGTTTGGTGTTACTTTAGGTAATATTTTGGGTTTTATTGTGTCACAAAGAGGTATAAAGGTGGATCATTTAAAGTCATATCTATCACAAAAATGCCTTCACCAATAAACCTCAAGTATCTTCATAGCTTTCAAGGCAATATTCAAACCATCCATAGATTCATATCTCCGTTTGCACACATATGTCATAATTTCACATTTCTTCTCAAAAAGAACATTATTTTTCATTAGAATGAGGAATGTAAACAAGTTTATGCAAATCTTAAATGGTATCTAGAAAATCCTCCAATATTAATGCCTTCAACTCTAGGAAAACCTCCACTACTATATATTTTGGTAACACAATATGTATTGGAGCATTTTTATCACAACATGATGAACATGGAACATAAAGAGTAGTGCATTATCTGATTATAACCTTGGTATCATACGAACTAAAGTATTTTTCCATTGATAAATCATGTTTATCCATTGTTTATGATTCATAAAAACTTTACCATTACATGCTCAATAATCAAACCAAAATCATTGCCAAAGTTGAACCAATTAATTATCTCCTTTCTAAATCAACACTAATAGGGAGAATGGCTAAGTAATCATGATTCTTAGTGAGTTTGGTATAAAGTATGGCAATAAAAAAATATTGAAGGATAAGTGATCTCATATACCTTGGAAATATCACCATTGATAGATGTCAATCCTCTCATCACTTATTTTCTAGATGAAGCAATTATGTCTTTAGATTAATCATTTGATTGATAATTATACTTTTATGGGGATTTCACAATTTATGGCTTAGGGGTAGGTATTTTTCTCATCACTCCATAAAGTTATCTCATTCTAAAATCATTTTGGATAGGATTACCTTATACCAATAACATAGCATAATATGAAGCTCTTATTTCTAGGCTCAAGCTTGTAATTCAATGGAACATACATCATCTCCTAGTTTTGTGGGATTCACATCTAATCATCAAATAAATAACTGATGAATACCAATCTAAAGATGATAAGCTAAATCTTTATAATTGGATGGTATAGAATTAAACAATTATTTTAGTCCATACAATTTGAGTAAGTTTCTCAATTTAATAACATGTTATCTGATGTCATGGCCATGATTAAATCACTCCTCAACATGCACCTAGATGACAGTGACAACTAGTTCTTTACTAAGACACTGATGTATTCAACCTATGATACTCTTGAATCTAAAATGGTATGCTTGGTTATTTATACTATTTCCCCTTGGTAGAAGGATATATATACATACCTCCATGATAATGTAGTCCCTTCCAACTTATCCCATGATCACAAAAAATCATTCATACAGAAAGCTTCTTATTTTACCATAATTAGAAATACATTATACTATAGTGGTTATGATGGAACTTTATTGAGGTGCTTAAACTCTACAAGGGAGACCTTATTCATTAAGTAAGTTCACAATAGTATTTTTATTAATCATACTAGTCTCATGGTCCTTACAAATAAAATTTTATGTGTCAGATATTATTGGCCAACAATGGAAACTAATGCATGAAAATATGTCAAGAAATATGTCCCATGCCAAAAACATGGTGACCCAATACAAAGCCCATCACAATATTTTCAACCCATTACCAATCCACAATCCTTATCCATATGGGGGTTAGACACCACTATAAAAATCAATCCCAACTATTTTGATGGTTATAAGTATATAATCACCACCATTGAGTACTTTTTGAAGAGGGTTGAAGCCATTTTATTAACCTATGTAACTAGGAAACAAATTTCCAAGTTTATCCTGAATCAAATAATTTATCATTAGGATATCCCTTATATCATCATATAAGATAATGGTAAGTGCCTAAAAAATAAATATGTCAAGAGTCTTTTCCAAGCATACCATATCAAGCACAAATGGTCTACACAATACTATCCCCAAGGCAACAATCAAGTAGAGGCATAAAACCCAAACATCCTTAAAATCCTTAAGTGTCTTATCAATGATGCTGGTCATGATTGGTATTTAAATCTTTACCCTACTTTGTGGGCTTAATGTATTAACATTCTCACACCCATGGGGGTAACCCCATATTCCCTTATTTATAGCATTGAGTCTATCTTACCTATTGAAATAGAGATTACCTTCTTATAAATATTTATACAAAGCCTTATTAATTAAGAATCATTTATCATCTCAAGGCTAAATGAGCTTGATGTCCTAGATGAGAAACACCTTAATGCTCTTAACCATCTACAAGCTTATCAAAATCATCTTCACCATAGCTATATTAAGAAAATAATAGAGATAATTTTAAATTAGATAGCTCATTCTAAAAGAAAATCAATGAAATACTAATACTAATCATGAAAAGAAAGGCAACTTTGAGCCTAATTGGTTAGGTCCATAAATCATCATTGCCAAATATGGATTGGGTGCTTACAAACTATCAATAAAATAAGGAGAAGATCTTGATGAACCTATGAACATCATGCACCTCAAGCACATCCACTCCTAAACTTCTCTAGGGATGTTGTATATATGTATATTAAAAAATTAAAAAAAATTTAAAAAAATTAAAAAAATAAAAAAATTCATCCAAAGTGAAAAGCATTGTTATTGTACTTTGGATAAGTACCATGGTGAAAACTAGTTTTTGGTACCATATGTAGACCGTTGTCTATATGCATCCTTGTTTATTAGGGGCATATCATAGTGTTTTAACCTTTTAGGGTTTTACTAATGTAAATCCTAAGTTAAATTAAGGGATGAGTTATCTAAATCAATGAAATAATATGTAATAACTAACCACTAATTTGGTATAAATTTTGACTTGTTTTAACTTTCTAAAAATAGTAATAAATATGTACAAATAGAGACTTATCTAGAAAACAACTGTTGCAAAAGATCTAGGTGCTAAAAAGTAGGTTATGGATAGGTCTGAGTGTCATCAATAGGGTCCTTAGGTCAGATATTTCACTGAATAGTAGTGCCACACATGGATAGTAGTGTCATGTAGGTCTAGTGTCCTAAAAATGGTGATAGTGTCCTTTTTTCAAGACTATTCCTATTTTATGGGAGCACCTATACCCATGCTTCTGGGTTTTATTCTTGCATGCATAAAATATAGAGCTTTGTATTGTTCTTGGAATATTTGATTTAGTATGCAAACCTTAATCTTCCTTGCAAGTATAGCATGACCTAAAAATGTGTGTTCATTACTAAGATAGGTTGGACATCCTCAACACCCCATTGTGAAGAGAGTTTACTATATACAAATAATCTAAGGAGGGATCAATCCCAATCTAGTTCTTCAATCTAGCATTTGGTGTAAGTGAAAGTGAATGCTAAAATGGTAGTGGTCCTGAATGCCATGAGTGTGCTTGAGATTGAGAATCTTTAAAATCTGGGCTTAGGGTAGTTGTAGATCATAGTATGCAGAAATAGGGTAGAATAGGGATTAATAACCTTGATTTTGTTCAACTTGTTTCTTTTTTAAATAGGGTTTTTCCATCTATTTTCCATCTAGTGGGTAGAGGTCTAATGGTCTTGTATTTATAGTGTTTCATAGCTTGTACATATAATAAAATGTGCTTAGGCCAACCTTAGAAGGGGTACACATTTAAAAGTATATCCATTTGGGAGAGTTAGGGTAAGAGACACTAGATCCAAGTTAGTGACACTAGTACCATGTGGCTCTAGTGTCCTTAATGTGGCACTAGATTCTAGCTAGTAAGCTATTGGGCACAATGGGTTAGGATATGGGAATGCAGTTATGGGATTGTGTTTGAGTTGACTAGAGATGTTTGTGTTCTACAAAATTGATGAAAATGTGTGATAAAGGCTCTAGGATAGGTCTAGGGATAATCTAGGAATAGGTTATCTCAAGCAACACTCTTAGCATCCAAACACCACTTTTACCCTTTATGCTAGAAATACAGTAAAGTGAAATGACTAGTATAAAGATAAATGAAGCATACCTAGACTTACCTAGAAAGTGAATCATGTGTAGCTGAGTCTATGTCTATGAAGTTAGGTCTACATATGTGAAACATGATCTAAAGAAATAACCTATAATGAAATGTGAAAAAATTAATCCTTACTTAAGAGATTATCAAAAGAAAAAGACTGTGCTAAATAAAGTAACTGAGTAAAGCTGAGTAAAGAGATATGAAAGAGGAAATGAAATAATATACCTCATTGGGTACATGAACTAATGCATGAACCTAGTGACAACTTGTGTGTGTGTGTGTGTGTGTGTGTGTGTGTGTGTGTGTGTGTGTGTGTGTGTGTGTGTGTGTGTGTGTGTGTGTGTGTGTGTGTGTGTGTGTGTGTGTGTGTGTGTGTGTATACATAGTGATCAAATCATTGAATAGTTTGGACTAAGATGATAGCTTGATCAATCCTCATATGTAGGTGGCTCAAGATCTCAATCCAATTTTCACTCCATCAATATCCACCCCTACTTGGTAGATCATGATCTATTAATAACTTGGATAAGACTATGTGTCTAACCCTCTCATGTGGGTGATTCAGGAACTCAATTAGGATATGACTCCATCATTTCCCACACATGTGTAGTAGATGCATCTAAAACTGAACTATATAAAGTGTTGAAAGTGTCTAAATGGGTATATCTAATCATGTATGTCATCTCTACAACCACTTGGGTATATTAGGTGGCTTTGGGCCACTTGAGAATGCCAACCATTATAGATGGATTAAGGCATGAAACTAGTGACAACTTGGAATATGATATCAAGTGTACATAGTTTATAGAATGACATGGAGTTTTCCATTCCATCTGATTAACCTATGTGTAACTGAGCATATAGAAACTATGTGTCACACATATGTCCCCAATATGATATTTGAGTATACTGATTCTAGACTGAGTATGCAATATTTGTATCTATGTACATGAACTGAATGTGGGATTGATCATGCCAAGCATGATACCCACAATATGAGCAACTGGTATGAATCTAAGATGAAAGGACTATATCTAAGCAAAATATGAAGATGACTATCAAACCTATGATTGTATCTATGCAAATATGTACTATACATAGTGTACTATTCTAGCTAATATGGATTGCCCTAAACCTAGGGCTATTAAATAGTAGTGACATGTAGTAGATATTATCACCATATGGTTATAGTGTCCCAATTTATGTAGTAATGTTTGTCTAGTTTGAAATCTAGGTGACTAAACTGATTTCTGATTCCTTATGTTTTCATGTGATTGACCTGTGCTTGATTTCCTAAAACTAAACCTTTGTGCTGAAAAATGATTTGTGAATAGAAATGTAGGAGTCTAATCTCTATGACAAACCCCTGTGAATGCCCCCTCTTTTGAGGGTAGTTGTTGACATGTACAAGACTATCCTCAAAAAAAAATCTCTATAAAATGTGTTAGTTAGAACATATATGATAATTGTGTGATATTCTAATACAATGTGCAAACATAACATCATAATGTAAAAGAATCTAAGCATAAGTATGTAATGTAAGATGTATGTTGTAATCTAGCATTACACAAGGGTGTCAAGATAGATGTCATCAATGTGTATAATAGAAAATCTTAGTAGCTACCTAGGGGGATGGGTCATGATGTCCATCACGACACCCAAGTAAGAAGTGTATATGTATGATTTCCATCATGTCATTGAAAATTGGTGTGTAAAAATTAAATACAAGTGTCTTGGTGAAGATGCATAAAGTATACATACAAAACACAGGAATGTAAAAGTAATCCAAGGGGCCAAAATATAAGGGACATGGGCACATGTCACTAAATCTGAGAATAGAATACATATAAGGACATGTTCAAATGTCCACATAAACAAGCATGAAGTAAGTTGGCTTAGATCCATATAGAATCACATGTTCAAATGTCTATATGTACAATCAAGAAAGCACACAAAAGGTACATGGGCACATGTCTAAGGCATACATATATAGAAGTGACGTAGAGCCAAAGAACAATGGCATATTCAAATTCCCAAAAAATAGAAGAAGCATAGGAAACATAATCAAATAAAACTAAGAAATCTCAAAATGAAAGCATGTATAACTATGTAGTATAAATTTGTGTAAATGCTAGGATGTACATGTGTTGAGTCTAAACTAGATATTGTCTGCAAAAAATATGAGTATAAGTAGCAATGATCAATATCAAGATATATCAATGTGTAAACTAGAATGTATAGAATGTAAGGATAGAACCTAGTAGTATAAACTATGTATAATATGCCCTTGAGTGGGTAGATGTAATAAATGAATAAACCTGGATTGGTGTATATGTCCCCCATGGGTAGATGATAGTAAGTCTAAATTTTTATGGTGGATTGACATCCTATATCTAAATTATAAACACTGAACAAGAACAAGTTAAGCATGTATGTATGAGAAAACCTACTATACTAAGATAACTAGCATGTGTAATATCTTGAAAGTATAATAAATGTAAACATAACAATGCATACAATCTATAAATTTTGTATTTTCGTAGTAATATTTGGAGGTTTTGGTGTTTTGACATGTTATATCATTTTTGTATTTTATGGATATAATCTATGTATAAGTAAATGAAAGTAAAATATGTACAAGGAGTGAGAGAGAAGGAAGTATTTGCAAGGAGTAGGAACCATACTAACTAATGAGTCTCATAGGAGACTTACTATCACCATGACCTGCATTGAATAAAGGAACTATAACTGTGAATTCAATGTGAAAGGATAACTATGATCCCATAATATTTTGTACAAAGTAATCTATGTCTAAATTTGCCTATGTAGTGATTCTATGAATCTATGTCATTGACTTTGATGCCCTGTAAACTATAGGGGTCTTACAAACCCATATGGTATAATAAGAAGTTGTAGGTGATATAGGTACCCTATGCTAAGAACCCAATGATACTGATCTTGGCATAAACTAAGTGGAGGAAGGTCCTCTAGAATTTGTGACATATATGTAATGCAAGGGTCTCTCTAATAATGGTCTCCATGGGAGAGTATGTGTACATATCGATAGCATAGGAGTAGACCTTGCCTGCACAGGTGGATCTATTGAACTCTGTGATGTATGTACAAGAGTGATACTCTTAGATATATATATTGATTACCATGCAATATTTGGTAATGATGTTAGAAGTATAATCAGTGTTTGTGTTTGAATTATAACTAGTAACTATGTTAGAACTATTTGTGGGATGGGTAGAGGATACTCATATGGGACACCCTCAAATTTGACCACTTGATTTACATGTATGTACTTTGGGCATCAATGTAATGTATATGGGATGGCTTATAGCTACTATAATAATGGCCTACCTAATAATTTATCAAATACACCTACACTAGGTATTACTAAGAACCAAGTGGCTGTGTGTTGGTCTAACCTATAATGGAAGCATAATCTCCCCAATGGAACTCTGATCATGGCCAATGAAACCACTAAGGATTATATCTATGGGGAATATATCTCACTCTATGTATCCCAGATACTATAAGAGTGTCATAATACACATGCTAATGCTTGAGTTGTTGTCAACCATAACACTCTGGATGGGATGATTATCTATGTATGCTAGTATAAAGAGTGCCCATAGATCTGTATCACCATCCAAAATATTTTACTCTAAGAATATGATAAGTTGTCTAGGTGGCACTATAGTATGGTACATGCCAATAATGTTATGCAATGGATTTGACTCCTCTATAACTATGTAATATGAATATGGTGGTGGATGTGTCTGATATGTATAGTGAACACCTAATGTGGCCCTACCTCATTCATTATGTGCTTTAGGAAAGGATATGATAATATAGTTAGTGCCTTAGCCTCTATTTTTTGTGATTTTGTTGCCTTTGTAGGTGTGCCCACATCATTAATATTATCCTCAACTAGATCTTGTATCTTGTGCTTTAAGCTTATGCATATATTTTTTGTGTAGCTTAGTTCCTTATGATACTTGTAGAATGCATTAGAATCATAGTTATTTGGAAGAGGCCACATCGTATCAACCTCTTTAATGGGAGAGACATGCCATTTTATTCCAAGAGCTATTGTAAAACCTATGCTAGTGACTCTGGAAGGTTAGTGAAGACTCTATGTTGAGGAGTGGATAAAACTAATCTAGGAGATCACTCAAAAGCTGTGTTGATTGCAGCCTTTTGATCAATTTTATTCTTAGTGGCCCTCACCTTTTATGGAGGATTGTTTAAACTCTTAATAGTTGATTATGATCCATTTGTATATTTGACTTTTCCCATTGATAAGAGCTTGACCTCTCCTTCTTTGATTGTGTGGCATAAATTGATAAATGTAGGAAACATCTTGAACAAGATAGCTTCATGTAATATTGGTATGAGAATTTATTTAAATATGTTCTGAAACTCTAAGTTTGCCAAGGGGATAGTCAATTTAGCTAATATTATCTTGTATCGCAAGACATAATCTGTGATAAGCTCATTCAAATTTTATTTTACTTATGCCACTTATGTATATGATATCTTATCACTGATGTTAATGGATAAATGTGATAGAAACATGTCGACTAAAGTGAATTTCATGATAGATTGATTTGGTAAATCATATAACCATTGTAGGGCATAATCTTTTAAACTATATGGAAATAAATTTATAATAAGCCAATCATTGGACACATAGTCCAAGCATACTACATGAAAAGCTCTAAGATGATGCTCTGGGTCATCCTTACCATCATATAATGTAATCTTAAGTGCCACAAAATCATATGGCAAGGGAGTTACCACTATGTAATGTGCCAGAAGGTCTATGTCAAATAATATTAGAATCCAAGGCATGTGATGGCCTAATGGCTCCCTTTTTGAGATGTAACACCTTATACTATAAAGTATGAATCTCATTCATAAGGGATTATAAATTTGGAGTGGAGGAACTAGCCACAAGAGGTGTAGTTATCACTGATGGTTGTTAAATTACAATCTTACGTTGTTTTTATTGAGTTGGTTGAGTTAGCCCCATTAGAGGTGTAACAATATTATTAACTAAGAAAGTTGAAAATTGAACATTGTTTGTTTTATGGAGTTCTTCCCAAAGAATATTGATTAATTCATCTTGTATATCCACATGTTTGGACACAAAGTCTTGTAATTTTTGCTTATCAGTTTCATCAAATATTTTGGTAAATTTTACCATTGTAGTTGGAAGGGTAAGAAAATAAGTTTTGTGTATTTTGAACATTTAAAGAATGTTATTCTAAGAACAATTGTGAAAAATAAATATGTGAGCAAATCTAATATTTTAGAACTAAAATATTAGTATGAATAGAAAAAGGATACAAAACCTAAGTGTTTCTAGGGTTAGGGTTTTTTGAATCTAGGGTTGTTTTACAAATTTTTCAAGTATATTTAAATAAATTGAAACCCTAATATGAAACTGATTTAATGAGCTAGGTTATGCCAAAAAATCAAAAAATTAGAAGTATGTAACCCTAATTTATTGAACAAAAATTTGGAAAATGCAAACTAGGGTTTGAAGTAATATTCAAAGTGAGTTGGGTTCATCAAACGATTTAAAATTTTTGGGTTTTACTAATGTAAATCTTAAGTTAGATTAAAGGGATAAGTTGTCTAAATTAATGAAATAATATGCAATAAATAACCATTGATTTGTTACAAAATTTGAATTGATTTGAATTTCTAAAAATAGTAATAAATATTTGCAAATAAAGACTTATCTGGAAAATAACTATCATAAAATAAATGGGTGCTAAAACCTAGGTTACAAATAGATCTAAGTGTCATCAATAAGATCCCTAGGTTAGATTCTTCACTAAATAGTAGTGCCCCACTTGGATAGTAGTGACATGTGGCTCTAGTGTCCTGAAAATGGTGCTAATGTCCTATTTTCAACACTATTTCTATTTTCTCGGAGCACATATGCCTATGTTTCTAGGTTCTATTCATATGTGCATGAAATCTAAAATTTTGTATTATTCCTAGAATATATGATTTAGTATGCAAGCCCTAATCTTCCTTGCAAGTATGGCATGAGCTGAAAAAGTGTATTCATTAATAGGACAGGATGGACATCCTCAACACTCCATTGTGATGAGAGTTGCCTACATACCAATATTCTAAGGAGGGATCAAGCTTGATGTAGTTTTCCCACCTAGTGTTTGGTTCAAGTGTAAGTGAATACTAGAATGATAGTGATCTTGAATGCCTTGAGTATGCTTGAGATTGAAAATATTTAAAATCTGGGCTTAGGGAAGCTATAAATGGTAATATGCAGAAGTAAGGTAGAATAGGGATTGATAACCTTGATTTTGCTCAACTTGTTTCTTATTTGAATAGGCTTTTTATATCTATTTTCCATCTAGTGGATAGATGTCTAATGGTCTTATATTGATAGTGTTTCTTAGTTTATATGGATAATAAAATTTGCTTAGGCTAACCTTAGGAGAGGTACACATTTGAAAATATATTTTTTCAAAAGAGTTAGGGCAAGGAACACTAGCTCCAAATTAGGGACACTAATGTCATGTGGCTCTAGTGTCATTAATGTGGTGTTAGTGTCTAGTTGGTAGGCTATTAGGCATAATGGGTTAAGATCTAGGAATGTAGTTTTAGGACTATGTTTGAGCTAACTAGAGATGTCTATGGTATGCACAATTGCTAGAAAAATGTGATAAATGCTCTAGGATAGGTTTGAGGCTAAGCTAGGAATAGGCTATCTCAAGCAACACTCATATCATCCAAATACCTCTTTTAAGTGATTACATATAACATTATCCATCCATCTATTATCTATTTGTAAATATCCCTATTCATTTATGTATATCCCATCCTTTTAATTTCCTATGATATTTTTGTTAAGGTTTGATCTTCACAGTTACATGGCTACACCTTTTCTCATGTTTTTGTATATCCTTATACATAATCCTTAGATAATGCCCAATAACAACATGATAACACATCCATTCAGATGTAATAACACTTATCTATAATCAAACCTTGTCATTTATCATCATTTCTTGGGAGGGTACCTTTTCATCTAATCATCATCATCTTACCTAATATCATCACTTTCCATCTCTTCCCTCATTTGGGAGAACTACATTATCCTAATGTCTACACAAACTATGTAGGAAATGCTTAGATACATGAGGTGTCTAGGTCAGCTCAGCCACCATAATCACCCAAAAATATAAAAAAACTAAAAAAATACCCAAAAATAAGGTGTTTTAATTCAATGTGTCATAGTTATCCTTTACATTGATTAACCATCATATGGTTAGCATTGTCAAAGATATCATACCTCAAAGGATTCTACTCTAGCCAAGGACATACAAAAAGGCATTTTCTTACTTTTTTTTGTTGTTTATTTGATTTATGATTTGTGCAAATAATGTGTTTTATTTACTTGTTTGTACATTTGTTTATTTACCTTTTTTCCTTACTTGGTTCCATTGTTGCAAATGGCTTTTATCCTATTTTCATTGTTGCTCTTTTTTGAGTCTAGATCACTATGAGCATTACAAATGGTGTTATTATAAGCTTTCATATCATGATGGACCAAGTCTTACACTTGTAACTCTATTAGTCCTTATGCATATAACACAATAGATATAATGGTTTATTCATACCAAATTAGTGCATATTATCTTATGCAACATAAAATTAAATGTTACTAAATTCATTTCATAATATAATAATGGAAATCTTGTTTGAACTCCAAGAAAAATTTATCAAAGTAGATATCAAAACCATCTCATTTTCATAAATATAATTTTATATCCATTTTTTATATTCCATAATAAATTCTAAAAATACTAATATGTGTGAAATATTAAATAAAGAAGAGACAACATCATGTATGCATCTATTCATCTACTAAATCTATCAAATTAAAACATTCATAACATAAGTGAAACCATAACATAATCAAATGCCACAAAAAACCATGTACATGTGTGTGTGTCCATCAATACATCAAATGTGTCTCATGTACATCTACATAATTTATATGCATTGGTACATCTCAAATACAACTCAAAAATATGCCTCTATTATCCATCCCATAGCTTTCACTTTGTCCCTCTATAAGTGTTGATCTTAGTCATTGTGGTGTACTCCATGGAGGTTGTATGACATAATGAGATAACTATTGTATAGATAAATATGATTTTTTAGCCCATGTTATCCTTGTCCTTGATCCAAATATCCTACTACTATAATAATCTATAAATAAAGGTGTTTTCCACTCTAGTGCCACCACTCACTCAAAGAAACTCTTGTAATAAGTCACCTACTCCATCACCCTTACTGCATCTGATAGGGCCTTTAGCTAGCCTAGATTAGTTAGTAGATCATTCACTCTCTATAGATTGATCCAAGTTACATCATTATCTCATCAATATCTTTGTGCCATAAAATTATAATTCTCTATATGTGTCCCTACATCAAAAGTCACCAAACCATCCTCTCTACTCTTAAAATCTATTGTCAATATATCCACCTCTACCATCAACTTATCCACTACCACATGTAACCTCGCTATCTATACAAATATCTAGGTCCCTTTCTCAGCTCCATTTCCCTACAAACCTACAATATCCACATCTCTTATTCTAATATCCTCATGAAACCTCATAATTAAGGCCTCATCCTCTACTAATCATGTTGGTCATAAATACCCAACCTTGTCATCTCCCCTTGTATGGCTCTCTAGTGCATTTTCCATCATCATATCCTCCCCACCTTCTTCCTTGTCACTATCAATCATAATCATATAGGTATTTCCTATAGTTATCTCCTTCACATTGGAATATACAACTCATGCCTCCTTAATATGCACATCATCCCCCTCACCTTATCATCCATCCCTAAGGATAACTTCATGTATAGGTATATGTTGTTGTCTTGTTTACTATCATACTATGAATATCACATGTAATTGTTGTATCCATTTATTTGGTCTCATAATAGGTGTTGTTAATATAATCAATCACATCTACTCACACCTTGATAAATAATCTTATGTCACCCTTGCATTTGTTACATCTCTCCTAGGTTGGTATTGTATAATATGCATCTCCATCCAACTATGCTCTACTACCTTAGGGTTTATCCATGGTCCCTATTATGGTCCATAAATCACTACACATGTAAAAAAAGAGAGGTCTTACTAGTACATCATATTGTATCCCAAACTATCATAAAATCCTATCTAGCCTATAAATACTCTCAATGATATACTTATGTCTACCTATAATGTAACAAGTTATCAACACATAATCCATGTATCATGCATATTGTGGCCATTATGGATCCACCTCCCAGTATGGTCTCCATGTGATATATGTGGGAATCATCTCATCCAAATCCATCTTGTATAATTTCACATCACCCATATGTGTCTACCATGTTTTTATAATAGTGTACCTACCATAAGTAAATGGATCCTAATTTCCCTCTGTCTTAGTTATCCAACAAGCCTCTCCACCATAATGTGTTCTCACACCTACACTTGTAGTAGTGTGGATAGACCTATGCTCATAGGTACCTTATACACAATTGTATTTAAGTATATTTATAAGTGTGTCAACATGCAATGCCCCCATGCAAACTATGTAGTACTCTCTAACATATTTGTAATTACATATAATCACCCTATAGGAAATAGTCTCTGACTCTTATCTGGTAGTAGGACACCATAAAAAATATCCATCAATACTAATGCCAATCTATTTGTCTCCTCTAAATCCATGTAGGCATCTAATTATATCCCATAATCAATCATTAATATGATGTCATCCCCAAACACTCTAGATGACGACACTACATGTTCAATCTCCCTCCATTAAACCTTTGTACCCCATATCAGGATGTGAAATATCTTCCATACATCCTATAATGTCATAGTTATCTCCCTATAGGTTATTGGAACATGTTTATTAAAATGTCATTGCCCTATCAAAGTTTTTAGTAGTTCCTTTTCTATAAATCTCTTTGGCATCTCATCAACATATGCCAATCCTAATACCTCTAAGAAACCTACCTTATAATCCTCAAACCTTTGCATCAACTATAGCACCCCTGACCACATCTCTTGCATGGTAATAATAAGTCATCTCTCTTGTAAATATCCTAAAATCATAATGTTAGTCTTTTTACATCATATATTCATCTATATCAATCCTTAATCACCTAATCATTAATATTTTATGACACTTTTCTATTTAATTTCCTATTCCAAGTAATTAGAAATGAATTCACCAAAATGCTAACAAACTTGCAACACCCTCCAATTAAATTCACTATTTCAAAGAATTAGTTATATGGTTCAATGAATTTTCCATAGATTTTGACAAATTATCCATGATTTTTTCAAATTGTTATTCTATAAAAATTGATAGAACATCTCATAAACCTACTGTTCTTGCTAATGAACCTACCAAAATTGACTCTATAACTATCATTTCTATAATGGTAGCTTATTTGATTTAACTTTCCATAGCATTAATAAACCTAAAAATACAAAACCAAAATAAAAAATAATACTTACCAAATCCATGCTCCCCTCTAGCCTCTTATTCATTTGGATGTGTTCACTACAATTCCTATCAGTTGGTATCCACTGCATTTTTCTCTCAAAATATAGATCAAATTCAACACTAAGTGGTTAATCACCCAATCAAACAAATTAATTTTTAAACAATGAAAATTGTGTTTCCCCCTCACCCTGTATATTCACCTACCCCATGCATCTCTTTCACTCCAAATCTAAGCTGCTTTTATCAAATTTTCCAATCAATCACCTCATTTTATTTTCTAATCATTCTACCAATTAATTGTATTACTTAGTATCTTTATTTCAACTTATAAAATGATCTCATAAAAATTTATCCCTTATCCTTGTAAAATTATTTCTCTTTTTTCCATCCCATAGGTTACCAATGTTATGTATCATTCCCACATCTATCCTTTTATATATATCATAGTTTGGGACACAATCCAAGTGTTCAACTTCTAAAACAAGAAATCTTATTTTTCAAATCAACTTCCCAACACCTATCTACTTGGGGAAAATCATTTTTAAATATGCCTACAATCATGCAAGTGTTTTATTAAGACTCAGAATTCTATTAAATGGTGGTACTACCTACATAATTTATCCATATATTCATATATCATTTGAATTTAAATTATTCATGCTTATCCATTCTCCCATACAAATGCTTGAGGGGACCATTTAGTCATTCAAATCCACCTAAGGCATCATCTTTATACATTCATTCTAATTATAATTTTTATTTATTCTTTTAAAAGTCATTGTTTCTTCAACTTGAAACATCCTTTCAAAGAGGGGCAAATGTAGACACCTAAATTACACCAATTTAGTGTCATGATTGACTTTTCTTAAAATTGATACACTAACTCATCCACCATCCCAAATTCAAATTGCCTGTAACATAATTTCCTTACCTTTTTAAAGTAATTTATTAATCTATATTAATTAATTAATTATGCATATGAAATTATTCAAAATTAATTAAATTCTATAATTTCTAGCTCATCCAGACATCTTCCACACTTCTCTCAATTAAGTGTTGAGTCATCCAAAAACTTCCTTAATTTCCTCAACCAATTATTGAGTCACTTTAAACATTTAAACTACCATGGTGATTCACTTGACTACTTTTATTGATTCATCATGAGTCATACAAATACCAACTACTTCACCCTCTCTCACAAACATGGGAATTAGTTATAATCCATGGAGATGAGGACTCAAATCCATCTGTTAATAATGTAATTATAAAATAAATCTATAGTTATTCACAATTGTTCATATCCCCTAAATGCTTTTAATTTTGAGCTTATGGATTCAAATTACTAAAAATATAAATTTTACCCAAAAATTACAAAGCATCAAAATGGAAAGAAATATAGGAAAAATCAACAATTTGAAATGAATTCTTCCCATTAGCTATCTCCTAATGGCTTCCCTTCAATATCTTCAAACCAATTCCAATGATTCTTGACTTTGTTGTTGGATTGCTATAGATAAACTCAGATTTTTAGGATGATGCTTGATTAATCAATAGACTAAGATGATGTGGATTTAGGATGGGTTGGATTATGACTATGTGATAGTTTCCATATGATTCCAAAATTTAGATTGGACATGGACGATGGGTTGGTTTAAATAGGCTATGGATGGAAGATCAATGACCAATATTCAAAGTTGAGTTAGAAGGATCCATGGTAGAGGATTATCCAAGGAATTAAAAATTCCTTGGAAGCCTCTAGAATAGATAATTCTATAGAGAAAGGGGTTAAAATAGAGAGGATTCTATAAATGGAGAATTATAGAATCCATTAGGGTTCAATCAAGATTAGTAGGGGATTAGGATAGGTGATTAGAGACTAGGGATGTAGGAGAGCCTAGGAATAGGCTAGGGTAGGTGGGTCATGTGAATTTTAAACTCCCAGATAATGGATAAGTGAGATTAGTTAGTGGATAATAGGGAATTAGGTGAATTAATTGATTTTTGGAGTAGGAATAAGGTTAGTGGATGAAGAATAATGAAAGGGGATGTTAGATAAATGACTAGAAGGGGTGATATTAGGATGAAATTAGATAGGATAAATGAGATAAGCAAAATTAGTATCAACTACTATTGATATTAGTGATAATAAATGAAGCAAGAAAATTTAGATGTATACATTTTTCCACTCTTTGAAAGATCATTACGAGTGGATGAAGTGGAAGGGTTAATGGTCTTTCAAATAAAAACTATTTCATGGATGGATGTTAGTAAATGATGTTAATGGATATGATGCCCCATCAAGGGGACATGTAGAGAAAAATGAAATAGATGGCCTCTCAAAAGAAGAAACAAGGGATAATTATGCATTAAATATATAATGGGATGAGATGCATGATGTAAGTTAGATGATGAAGAGAATGAACATGACCTAAGCAATGAGCTACAAAGTGATGATGCCCCTGGAAAAGACATATGCACAAGTATTGAAAATGATTATATCATGGTCTTCAACACATCCTAAGAAATAATAAACCATAATATGATGATGATAATTCAAAATGCCACAATATTTAGACATATTCCAGGTAAGGACACATGTTAAGGAAATCTATGGACAAAGATAAGATAATGGCTTAATAGTACTAATGATGATTATAACTCAAGTATAAAGTTGAGCAATATGATGAATGGGATGAGAGAAAATAAATGATATGATCTAATGACCAAATGATTAAGGGGTCACAAAAATTATGGATGATCTATCCTTGGGTACTAAAATATGACCAATTTTTACCTACATAGTCTAAAAAGACCTCAGGCTGATGTAGTTCTAACTCAGGATGATAAAGAAATAGATAGATTAGAGGAGGATGAAAAGGATGATGATGATGATGATGATGATGATAGGTGTTAGATAGAGGATGAAGATAAAAGTATTAGGATAAATGATTAGATATGTTAGATTTTATGACACATGGTTGGATTAGATGATTGAATATGGTCAATCAAATTGATGATGAGATGATTAATAGATTGAGTAAGTGATAGGGGATAGGGGAAATGATGAGTGGTGTCCATTATCAAGTCATCATTGTTGTAATAAGTCTCATCATAGTCTAAGCAATCTAAGAAATATAGCACTAGGCAGTATGCCATATGATATAAGTATGACCAGGAGGACATTGTACCAAAGTGTGTACAAAATTGCAAATGGTAAACTTTACATCATCAAGGACACTTAAAAGCATTATTGTAACTTTTGGTGTCATCATAACATCCTCATTTATTACCCAATAGATAGAAAAATACATGATCCAAGACAAAAAGGAAATATAGACAAACAATTGAAACATAAGACAATGAGATATATACATGATAAAAGACATGCAAATAAGTTAAATGATAAAGAGCAGACAATCAACACATACAAATATCTACATCCATATGTATTGTGAGTAGTGTCTTTTCTATGAGAGTTAACGAGATGAGCAATCTCATGAGGAATTAGATGAAGTGGTCATGATGACCATGATTCCAATTTGGATTAAGGATAGAAATTTGGACAATGCATGGGCTTGGAATAGACTATTAATATGAATTATGATCAGGATTTGGATAAGGATATTGATTTGGAGTGGAAGAGGGACTAGGACTAGGATAAGGATTTTGATAAAGATATGGATTTTGGAGTAGACTATTGACATGGATTAGGATTAGGATTTATATAGGGGTATAGATTTAAGATATAACATAGGGGTTATTTGACTTGAGGATTGACCATGTCATGATATTAGATGAGAGACTTATGATGCATCAAGCTAAAGTGAGACTAGGTCAATATTAATTCAATATAGACTATATTTTGATGATAGATGAAGGGAATGGAGATGGATGTGATTGGGGGAATAGTCATAGGATAATACATCTTGGAATACTTTTAGCTTTTTTTAGATTTTATGATTTTTAGGGTTTTTGATAAAATTTCAAATTTTAGGGTTTTTGAGAATATGTATGTACACTATACAAATGGGGGTTACTAGTAAAGGGAATACCAAGCCTAGCAACTAAGATGGGGGCAGATGGAAGAATGGATGGGATGAAAAATTATAAGAGTGATGTTGAAAGGGGAATGTGGATCAAGGAAGAATGGATTAGGATTTATCATTACCACATCATGAAGGAATCAGATATCTAGTTACTTGAGTATCTATTGGAGAATATGCCAAGATGATTCAAAACATTTCCCAATACATCTTTCAATCCCCTACAAAGGTCAAGACTAGAAGGAAGGATGGACATGCAATATATGAAGGTAATGGACTAAGGGATATGATGGACCATGATGATGTGGATGAAATATATTTTACCCCAAGTGTTGAGGTACAATGTAGATAATGGATTATTTTATCATGACACCAGAAACCAATTTTCATCATGGTACTTGCCCAAGGTGCTAGAAGATTGGTTTTCACCATTAAATGAATGATTTTTTTATGACTTTTTGGCATATCAATTTATTAGAGGTAGGTGAGATGTAGGATGGAAATGTTTTCTTGATCTTTCAACCAAAACCTGTTTTGGAGATGTGTGATGCTAAGACCGTGTTATCAATGTTAGATGTATTGATGTCTTGGTAATCTTTACTGATTCTGGATCTAGCATCTTCTAGATGTCAATGAGGTGTCTTTATTTCCCTTACAAGAGATGATGTTACCTAGAACAATGTTGTGTGGGAGGGATTTGAGGTATGGTATGAAAGGGATTATGTCTGGATGTTGATGGTGGGATATAAGATATGAATGAGTGATGTAAATATAAGGGGAGAGGAAATAGGGTTCAACAATTGTAAACATCATCAGATATGGTAGAGGGGACATTTTGAATAATGACATGAGATAAAGGGACCCAAGTTCTTTTGACTTATTTGATATTTGATCCAAATATTAAAAATATTGGCCCCATGACTTTTGAAATTGTTCTGATTTGACTGGATTTGAATTTGACTACCCTTTGGTGTCTATAACTAGGCTTCACTAGAGGAATTTGATCTTTGACTTGATAGATGATGATTATTTTGACTTTGATAGTCCCTTAGCATATCAAGGATGTTTATACTAGGGGATGACACTTTTTTACTTGGTCGATTATGAAGCTCTTTTGGAGTTTAATTGATTACATTTGGATCACAACTGAATTGATTATTTGACTTGATTAACTAATTATGGGCTTGGATCATTGTAGATATAGCACATGAGATTACCTATTATGGGGAATCTAATGTGTATGTTATTGTTTGTCTAATTTGAGGATTAGGATGGATGGATTGTTAATAGGGGTAGATGATGAGGGGTGTGTGATGGAAGGGGTGGAATAAGTGGATAATGGGAAACATAGTCCTCATAAGATCTATTAGGAGACCTAGCCTTGATGTCAAAGAATGTGTCCTTAGGAATCTCAAAATGATCACTAAGACTCATTGTAGAATTAACATCTAAAGTTGATTCATATCGAGATCAATGATCTTTGACTAATATAATATCTAAGAATTGTGTTATGATTTTATCAGCCTTGTATGGATCAAGAATCATGCCTTCTGATAGGCTGACATTTAAATTAGAGATGTTCTCAAAGAGATAGTTGTCAGCATTATTCTTATGAAATGGATTCTAATTCATATGTTGATGTCAAACATGATCTTGACCATTCTAATGATGACTCTGATATGAATTTTATTGAGGTGATATTTATAGTAAATGATTATTTAGTATCCATAGAGAGGCCCTTTGGATAACATCATTATCCATAAATACCTCCTTCACCTTATGTTTGTAAATGGGTGCTTTAAGCTTAATGGATTTGTGAAAATGGGGGATGTGATGTGAATAGGACATAGGGATGGTTCGATCAGGGATGGTTTTGGGATGGATAGGATTAGATTCATGACCTTGGTTGAGATGGGAAGAAGCTTGATCATACTTAGGAAGAACTTTTTGGCATACCCCTTTTTCACACTCCTAGGTGTGGATGCATTGGATTCACCCTCAATTTCAATGTCACCATTATCAATTAATTTTTGGATATAATCTTTAAAAGGGAAAATTATATTAATACAATGCTCAAGGACTTTATGGTATATAAAAAATTATTTGGCTTGATACCAAGAGGGCACATGTTTATAAAAATCTAGGGATCTTGTTTTAGAGTGGACAATCATGCTTATGGACCTCAATTTCCAAAATAAGGATTGCATGGATATTGGGAGTGGGGTATATTGCTTGTCTCTACTGTTAGACGTGAAAGTGTTGGATTTAGAAGTTGGAACATGTGATGGTGATTGCATAATATTGGGAGATGATGAGGTTGAAAAGATAGGCTTCCCTTTGCTAGTAGGATGGGAGGTTTATGATGGACTATGATTGGTAAATGGAGGGTTTGATTTTGGACAGGTATAGATTAGGGGTAAGGTTAGCTATATGGGTTTTAAGACCTTTGGGAATTCAGGAACCCATATCAAGGATCTAAAATAGGACTATATCCTTGTTATTAATAATATAGTTATTAAACAAGGTAATCCTTCGACTAGGAAGGTCATGACAAGAACTAGGACTAGTGGATTGGAATGGGATTAGTTGTCAAAAGATTAGATGGGGATAAGGGTTGGTTAGGCACTCTTTTAGTAATTGACCTTAGGTTAAGGGCTCAAAATCATCGGTAAGGTAGGCACCCATCTCCAATAGTCACAAAAGTCACTCATCCTTATTGGCCAAGATATACTCATTAAATAGGGTTACCTTATCACTTGTATATTGAGGAATGTGAGGACTATGGTTATGATGGATGGATAATGGGGTAGAAAATGGTGAGATATCATGTGGGATAGGTATAAATGGGGGATTTTGATGGGGAAGGGCATGAGTCATTGGTTTAGGCTTGATGAGATCAAGGTCGTAAGGTAGGCAAGCACCCATTTTAAGGGCTTGCAAAAGGATCTCATCCTTGTTGGAAAATAGGTATTGTTCCAAAAGAACTAGGTCTAAATCCATTTGATCAGATGATGGATGAAAGGTGGATAAAGGAAAAAAGGGTGTTGATGTGAAGGTCTATTAGGGATTGGATATAAATATGATCCTTGGACAAAGTGAGTCTGAATAATTAAGTTAGTATGATCAGTGATGAGTAAGGACAAGATAGGCTAGATAGATTATGATATAAGACTATGATCAAATTTTAGACTGATAGTAAGATAGGTACTAATGATCTACTAATAATGCTTAGTTTTAAAGCTAGCAAAAGGATTTGAGATTCGACTAATACCTAGATTCAAACTAGCAAGATGAAAATTAGATGAGTGCTAGTTAAGAATAGGCAAGACAACTAGATTAGAGCTGATTGATGATGATTGGATGATAGATTGAAATCAACAAAGTGATAGGTTACTATCAGGTTATCAACTAAGTATGAAATTTGATAAAGTGATAGGATGATATAAAAATGATAATAGACTTAGTTTGATAGAATGATATGTAAGGACAACAAAAAGGACTAGCTCGAGCTTTAGACTAATTTGCTCAAGGTGGGATTGAAATAGAATTATGTGATGGAGGGATAAGGATGATGGGGTTGAGATTAGGAAAATATATAAATTTGGTGATGAAATGATTATTTGGGGTAAAATTAATGATGTTGGTATGGTTTAGATAAATGTGTTACCTAAAAATCCAAAAAGTAATATGGTATTTTCCTAAATAGGGGAAGAATAGATGAGATGAAAAGGTTTGATAAGATAAGGATAAGATGACAAAGAAGTAAGGGGATGTTAAGACAAAATAAAATTAGGATATTATAATATTAAGGATTTAAAAGATATGATAAAGGATGGATGTACAAGATGACTAAGAATGTATAATATGGGGATAAGGATATACAAGATGGTGATATAGACTGTCAGGATAGTTGTGTATGGGTTTAGGTAAAAGGCTGAATCAATGGCTTTATAGGTAAGGATATAGGTTGGTGACCCATTATGAAATCTCCCAAACTCTCTCAACCCCATCTTCACATGGTAGTCACTTGGGAGCTAATACTGACTCCCATAGCAAGTTGCCTAGTATAGCTGAAAGGTCCTAAGCTAGGCTATATAGGCTCTCTAAGGGAGTCCTTGATATATGTGAGGTATAGTGGGGCCAAAGTGTATGTAGGGTGGTGTCTAATATTTGGTTTAGATAATTAAATCTTACCCTTCATGAAATACCTATATGGGATCAATCGCTTAGCCTAGTGATAATTGTCCCTGATCTTTATACTTCACCAAAACATGGAGTGTGGATTAGTGAGTGTTGGTGAAACCCACTATCACTATCCCCCTAAGACTATGGAAGTATGTGGGTTTGAATTTCACATCATTTTTCCCCTAAAAAATAAAATCGAAGGGTTTATTAGTGTATTTTATCCTCTAAAGTTCACTGTTAGGATGCAGGAAGGAGAGCATACACTACTGTAGCCCTCAGGTAACACACATACAAGAAAAAATATTTATTAATTGATTTAATTAAGTTTTATATATACATAATATATACAAGATATTTTTCAAAAATTCCAAAATGTATTTGATAGGTAACCTAAAAAACAAGTGATTAGTAGTTTCAATTTGGTAATCTTGGAGGGCAACTTACAAGACAAGACGTTAAACAAAAATATGAGATGTAATAGAAGATGTTAGCAAGCTAAAATTGCCACTAGATTCACAATGTAAGAAACACAATGTTACTCCAATAAGCCTTAATAAAAATATTGAAAAAAAATCATGATTTTTCACTATAACTTTTTTGGATGAGGAGCCATGATGTGAGGGTCTGGGGGAGACAACCCCCAACAAGCTCAAAGGGAAATGCCCTCGATTCCAAACATAATTTCAGACTTGCAGAATGCTTAGAATGACTCAAAATTCACCAAAAAAGGTCCTCAAAAATACACTAAAAAGAGATAATTTTGAAGGCAAACCGATGGCTTTGGAAATCTAGGGGATGATTCTATAGAAAATAACATCAGTGGTTTGTCTTTTTAGCAATTTTGATATTGAGAGGTGACCTGCAACAAAAAATTGTGAGTAGTTTGATAGTTTTTTAATCTTTGACAATCGTGTTAAAAATAAAATGACCCCTACTTGATTTTTCTATATTGCAACCAACATCATATATATACAAAAGAACACCTTTACATAATATTTACAAATGATGGCAAACTTGTTTGTTATAATTAAAAAAATATATACTAAATATTGTCCTTTACTAATCTTAACCAACTTTGTACACTATAAACTAGACTAGCTTAGACTAAAGTGGACTAGCTAGACACCAATCAATAGTGCATTAATTAATAACTACAATGATATACATTTCTCAAAGATATTAATTATTATTATTATTTTTTTTGGTGTGGGGGAATTGTGCCAAAAAGATATCACTTAGAGATGGTTGTTCACAGAGATTTTTGGATATAGACTAGGGGCAAATTAAAAATTAGTGAGAAGTAGGTTAAAATTTAAAATTGAGTGGAAAAAAGAAGAAATGAGTATAATAAGGTCTCTATCAATTATTTATCAAAGTCACTAATGTCGACTAGCTATAAGTTGCAAATTTATGCATCCTATAGAGGAACATATTAGCAGAAATAGGATACAATTAGATTTATAAACCTTTTAAATTATGACCCAAAAATAGAGACACTAAATTGATTTAAAACCTATTAATATACTATTTGATGGATTGTTATTTATAAAAAAGATAAAATCTCTAATAATAATGACAAAGTCACTCATTTATCCACAAAGTTTCTACTTGCATTTTGCCCTTACTCATGACTTTGTAAAAATCCTACAAAAAGAAATCAAGTTAGACCTACACAACTAAGTCAAGACCAAAACACAACTTGAAAGTATATCAGATCCCCTTATAATAAAATTATTAGTTTAATTATTAACATATTAATATCTAATGTGTATGATTTTAAATGGTGAACAAAGTTGCTAATCTCATTATCTGCAAAGTGACGATTTTGTAAAAAATGACCAAAGGCAATATAAACTAAAAGATAGGTCAGAATAAATTTAAAATAGTCTATAATATAGTTAGTAAGATCATGATTAATAAAAATACAACCCTAAATTATATTATCAACTGGTTATGCAAAAGGTAGTATAAATTTTACAAAAACCCTAATCTAAAATTAAATGATATATATTTAGCTATTTCTTGAAACCTACATACAACTCAGAGATCAGTCAAAGACAAAACAATATTGGGTTGGATAAAAATAAGTCAAAAAATTGATTATAGTTAACAAATCACCCATTTTTTAAAGTTTTGATAAAGTCATAGATGCAAATGATAAAGTCTCAGATGCAAATGACAAAATCACAAATTTTGTTCTACCCTTAATAGTGACTTTGATTTTTTTTCAAAATCAGATTATAAATAAAATGCAATCACTATATAAGTTGACAAAATCATAAATTTTGAAAAAAACATATTAGTGACTTTGTAAAAAATAAGTGAAATAATAAACAACCTATAAAATGGTTAGTGGTTTAAATTATAGTTCAGACAAATCATGATTCTGAGACAAAGCTATGATTACATAATTGCAAATACTAGTCACAAAGTCACTAATCATTTGCAGGTGACTATTCATAGAAAATTTTGATTTTGAAACCACCAAATATTCTTCAAAATGGAACCTATAAACTTGCCCAAGCACACAAAATATCAACAAGCAAATATTAAGGGATTTTTCCCACTATGGTTGCCAAATGAATGCTTGTAATTTTTCAAACTACTAAACATAGCAATTTTACTCAACTTTAAAAACATCAAAATAGAGAGAAATATAGGAAAAATCAATAATAAAAAATGAATTCTTACCATTACCTTGCTCCTAATGGCTTCCCTCCAAGATCTTTAAATTGATTCCAATGATTCTTGACTTTGTTTTTGGATTGCTATGGATAGACTCAGATTTTTGGCTGGTGATTGGTTGATCAAGAGACTAAGATGATATGAATTTAAGATGGATTGGATTATGACTATGTGAGAGTTTTGGATTATGAATATGTGAGAGTTTGCATAATCCAAAAATTATATTGGGCATGGATGATGGGTTGGTTTAAATAGGCTATAGAAGGAAAAGAAATGGCCAATATTCAAAGTTGGGTTTGTAAACACCTAAATTTGGTCACCAATAACCTCCAACTAGGATTTTGATTAATTTCCACCTAAATTACACAATTTGTCCTAAAAACACTAAAACATGCTAAAATATTTGAAACTAACATATTCAAGTGCCGATTTTGGCCAAGGTATCATTAAATGGGGCAATGCAATTTATAGGCCAACTAATTTTAATCAAATCATTTCGAATCAAAATGCCAATTTTGCACCCAGGTGCTCTGGATTGATCTTTCCCATCAAATATCATACACAAGACACGTGACTTTGTTATTTTTTATTGGTAACATCCTAAATGGGATAATGGATCCAATGCATTTGACATCACCTTCCAATTCCAATCTAGTCAAATTTTGGACCAATAACAAGGCATTTTGATCAATTTAAGTAACAAAGTGCTTGAACATGCTTAAGAACTAATTAATTCAAATCAAGGCCTAATTAATAATCCATGGAAACTTGTTGAAAACTTATTTTTGAAAATGAATATTGAATATCTGCATCATTAGGTGACCTCATTTATTGGGAAGACATCTCTAGGCAATAAATGCCACAAATATCAAGATTCATGCCCTCCATGCCTCATCAATGCCTTCCATGATGCCCTCAATGCCTCTTAATTGACCCTTACTCTAATGTATTGATGATCATGTTTATCAATTTTAATTTCATAATTGGATTAATCCTTAGCCACACATCTCAATCTTGAGATGGATGGTTCAGGTTGATTGTGATCAATCTCAAAAATCTATAAATAGGAGGCCTTACCACATCATTTCTAAGCAAAATTTGTGCAAATTTATAATGTAAGATTTCTTTCAAAGGCTTCAAACAACTATTGTTACCATGCCAAATTGATTCCAATCCAAGCCACAAGCTAAAGGTGTCAAGGAGAGATGGAGGTAGCCAAGCTTCCATTGCCAAGGACTTCATGAGCACAAGCTGAGCAAGCCACTACAAGTATTTTGGAGCATCCAAGGAAGGTAAAAGAGGGTTTCTTTTGCATTTTAGTTGTGTGTTTTATTCATGTTTGTTAACGAAGCTCTCCCTAGTGTCTAGGCCTAGAGATGTTATGCTAGTTAGTGTGTTTCTTTCATTTTATTTTTATTTTGAAACTAACACGATATTAACCATCCTCTCTTGACTCAAATTACTAGTTCACATATGGCACACCCAGTGGGACTAGACACATCCCACACATGAAGAAGATCATTTTACAACTTTAAAATATTAATTTCTACCATTAAAACTCTTACAAATTAATTTTCTAATTTTATTTTGCCATTTTTGTTTACTACAAGTTTACACAATAATTGATGTTGGATAGTAAGACTGACATTGGTTGGATAGCTTAACCAAAGTTGATTATTAAAACCAACATTGGTTGGATACCTATCATCTATCACATTGGTATAACTGATGTCCGTTAGATAACCATCATCAATTAGAAAATGTAACCGTCGTTGGTTATATAACCCACATCGGTCACTGTGTTTTTCTTAAAACATAGACCCAAGATCTCTTTTTTTAATGTTCATTATTTCAAACCCAAAAGATCTTCAAGGCTAAAAGACATGCTAACATTTTTTTTGCAGGACCAAGCTTGACATTTGCTAAAAACATGTTTAGATCACCCTTTGCATGCTTAAAAATCAATCAAGAACCTTGTTTTGGTGTTTAATAAAAAATTTAGATATTTATGGTGAATGTTTTCAAAGTTTACAACTAAGACCAAGGGGTCAAATGAACACCACCTCATTTTCCATTTGGTATTAAAAATGAACTCACCTTTTCAAAGCTTTTGTGTTTACTTAGTTATTTAGATTAAATTTTTGTTTGGCAAAAAGAGGGATGTTGCATGTATGCTCTTCCATTTGTCCCCTTTAAGGAACCCTTAGAATAAAAAGTGCCATTCCTATTGCAAGTAGCCTAGTCTAAGGCTTAGAAATAAAGTCATCTAAATCACTCCCCAAAAACTTGTCAAAGTTTGGGTGACCTTGAAAATGACTGTAAAGTCTTTCTACTTTCATATTTTCTTCATTTTTATGCTATCTTGACTTGTGAGGGGGACTTCATCACCTTTCATGAGTTATTTAGGGAAGCTTTAACCCAGGGTTTCACCTCCTAGCATTGACTTAATTTAGCTCTTAATTGGAGTTACACACGAGATGTAATGGCACTTTGGACATTGCACTACACTAAACAAACAATAGGATGTAGTGGTTACAAAAAGGACTAGACTTTTTTGTAACAAGCCAAGTTATAAAGACCCAAAATCCATGTTTTTATTTTACATTATTTTTCATGAAAGTCATTGTGTAGTTTATTCCCCTAGAACATTTAAAAACTTGTTAGATCTTAGAAAAATCCCCACTTTCTACGAAAGTATTGTTGGTGCAAGGTGCAACTCAAGGTCTATGTCACAATAATATCATTTGAGAGAAAGGGGTGTAAAAACCCTACTATATAATGTGAATTTACTTTTAGATGAAAACTTAAAATCTTCTCAAATAAGATATATTGACAAATTCCAACAATACCTAACAACCTTGTCAGTTTAGGATCTAAGAGCAATTAATTAGTTGGTCTTGTCCTAGATTAAAGTCTTGTTTGAATTCAAAAACTTGGTGTAAATAAAAAATTCAAACCAAACACATAGTCCTAATTTTTCTTTGAATAAAGAGGCATTATGCTACCTATTTGAGATCATCAATTTTCCTTATTCAAAGTTCATCAAAAGCTTGAGATTCATAACATCCACTTTGGCATAGTTATGTTACTCAATTGATTATAGACCTTTACCAAAGTTGTTTTAAGTCCATTTATAATCTAAATTTTAAATTGCACCTTTATAAGTTCATAAGGTTGATGTGTTAAGTGGGTTCGCCATTTGCACTAAACTTGAGGGAATTTAAGTTCAATTTCCAATTTGGGTTGAAGGCTATTTAAGACTCATAATCATTATCATCACTTGATAGACTTAATTCATTTTGTGCTAAAAACTTGCACTTTGAATCTATGCACTACAACATTTTGAGTCAAGAAAAGTAGTGTGATGTCATTGAAATTGTGGGAAAATGTCTTTGCCTTAGAAATTTTTTGAAACAAATTTTTTGTCACACCTTTTTGGGTAGTATAGCATCGTTATGCTACCCAAAACATTTCAAATATTGTTTCATAGACCCTCTTTCATAGAATTCAAATTTGTCCCTACATTTTTAGATAAATTCAAGTGTACTTTTGTGATATTTTATCTAGCACAGTTATACTTTTCAGTTTTGTCTAGCTTGTTTGTCAAAATAACCAAGTTTTATACCATTATTTATGAGAAAATAAACTATCTCTAAAATTGCCTTTTGTTTCATACCTTATACCTAGTTGATCAAGTTCATGTCTAAGAATCAAATTCCTAGTGTTTGTTAGAAGTGTTTCAAATCTGTTAGATTAAACCTTTCATCTATTTTCAAAGTCTATCTTTTGACATTGTTTGGCCAAGAGTCCTAGAGCATGCCTTGTTTGAGCCTAGATTTTGACACCACATTTGGCCAAAAGACCTAGCAAATTGTAAATTCCTAGATTAGACTAATTTGAAACACTTTGACCTTAGAGTTTGGTATTTCAATTTTTGGTCCATTTACTTGCTTATCTTTGTGTCAATAGTGAAATGTTAGATACTTCACACTAGCTTGTTTCCTTGCAAATATTTGCATAAACCTTTTGATCCTTTTGATGAATCTAGACCAAGTTGGAACATCATCTATTTTAGGCATTATCCTCTTTAGAGTTTGTAGAACTCTTTGACCTTTTATCATAAAGCATTGACTATGGATCCAAACATGTATTCCTACACTCATATTAGATTCATGTACAATCCAAAGATTAGTAATGTAGTTGCATAGGAATAAATGGTGCAAGACCCCTAAGCAGATAATATTATTTATGATATGGATTCTTATCCCTCTTATAATACTCAATCAGGGGCACAAAGCCAAGATCCATTAGCTAAATATCTAGTTAACACACCATCTTATTAAGAACAAGACCAAAAACAAACCACACAATACCTAGCTACAATACCCACAATGGACAAGCCAATTATTTAACAATCATATTCTACTAATACAACATCCACGTATGATCCATTTTTATTTGAGTGGCATTTGTTAGAGAACAAAGATGAGATTTTGGTTAGATCCATATAGGTAGGCAAAAAGTTTCCAAAAAACTTCCCCCATGAAAATTTACTAAGTCTAATAAGAGTGCCTCACAGTATCATTTATGATCAATAGGCTTCTTCTAGCAATCCTATGGCTCTAGTCCAAACAATGTATCAAGACCTTAATATATCTAATCGAGGCAAAAACATCATGGAAGATCACTTTAACCAAATGTAGACAATGTATCAAACCTAATTGAATCTAGCACATGATTTAAATTAGATGAACATGGTGAGTAAACCTCTTATTGACCTAGTTCCTTTAATAGGAATGTTGATAGAGTTAACTAGACAAGAGAATCTAAGTTCTGACCCATTCATACAAATAAATTCGATAGATAACTTGATTCATATGTCCTTTATTGAATAAGTGTCTTCAAATTATACATTAAATAGTGAGCCAAATGTAGTAGATAATGTGAAAACAATATCCAATCTCGATCAAAGTGGTAGTAATGCACAAACAACTAGACAAAAATAGGTGCCTTTAGTTAATCCCATGGGTAGATCATCATATCAAGGAATAGAAGTTTCTACACCCCAACCTCAACTGATTGCTTCCTCATGTATACAACCTATGGGATTAGGTAATCAAACAATGGATAATGTCATGCCTTAATGATAGAATGTAACAAACACTACTCCTCAATAAGTAATGAGTAGTATCCCACAATATCAGACATAGTATAGTGTATCAATGCAACAAAAACAAATACATTGCCACCTCAATCAGGGGCAAAAAATGTTCCACCTCACCAAGTAATGATGAGCATACCTCTTTATTCATAGAATAATATGCCAATTCAAAACCAAGTAATGACTAGTCGATAACGTGCAAATATTGGTCAACAATGGATACTGAATCTATAACATGTTTTCACTTCTCCATAGGGATTCATGCAACAAAGAGGTCTCCATATTTCTTAAGTACATACTAGACAATTGTTGGTTTAAAATGTGCCATAAATTTAGAGACAAGATCTTGGACCACAATTTCACACTCAACAGAAAAGTTGGATTAATCAGTAGCATGTCCCTTTTCAACCACAATAGGCATAGTATAGTTATATCCCTCTATCCCAACCACAAAATACTCCAAGTAAAACTTTTATCACCAACCCAAACTAGAATATTGTGCATCTAATTATGCAATTTCAAGTACATCATAATCCACGTATGCATATTCTTGGTCCATTCCCCAACCAAACCAATGTACCCAAATAGGTATCTCCATCATACTTTGGTCAAAGTGTCCCACTTGTGACCTCCCAACCATCTACCCAAACCAATATTCTCCCTAAAACCAATGTTCCTTCCAGTTTTCTATCCCAAGAATTACAATAGATGAAAGATGCAATTGTTTCCATTCAAGCTAGTGAATAGAGTAAAAAGTTCAAATTGGATGACATATGTTCCTACCCATTCAACATAGAGTATTTTTAGATACCATTTTTTCTAGGATACAAACCACCAAAATTCAAAAAATACAAAGGGAAAGGTGACCCTAAGGCTCATTTGACTGAATTCTTTATCACATGTCAACCAGTGGCATATAGTGACATATACCTTTTGTTTTTATTTCCAAGGAACTTGGCTAGACACAAGCCTTGGAGTAGTTCTTAAATTTGCCCAAAAATATAGTAGTAGATTTTGATGATCTTTCTGATAAGTTTTTGCAACACTTTTCTTATAATCTCGAGCATGAGATTTCATTAGTGGACTTAACACAAGTAAAATAAAAAGTTGGTGAGAGTTTTGTAAGTTATCTACAGTGATGGAGAGCCCTTACAACCCATTTCACCCATATTTTACTAGATAAACAATTAGCCACTGTGTTTACTAAAAATTTACATAGTGAGATAGCTTATCATCTGGAACTACAATTTGCATATACTTTAAGGAAATCATCAACAAAGGCTTATTGATTGAGTGATCACTCATAAATAAAAGAGTTATCAAGCTTAATTCAACTAATCAAAATTAAGGTACCAATTAGGGAAATGACCAACATCAACATCCTATTCAAGCGCAAGCATCACAACTGACGTAGGCCAATAACCATGAAAGATCAAAGTAATTCAACTATAATAGGAATATTGTGGGAAATGGAGTAGCCAAACCCCATCATATCCAAGTGGTGAAATCATCATTTGTATCACCTTTTTAGCTTACTCCTACCCAAAAACCTCTCCAACCAATACCCCAAGCATAACAACCAAAACCTGTATAATAAATACAGTCGTCATTACCATTTCAAACCCCTCCTCCTAGGAGAAACGTGTTTGAAAATCATGTCTTTAGTGACCTAGGAGAAGCTATTGAGTCTATATTTTTCAAGCTTTCTATTACTAATACGATTAGTTGGCCTATACCAAAGCATTATTTGCAAGGCATTCCTTATCTTGATTGGTATCATGAAAAATAATTTTATGACTATCATCGGGTCAACTAGTATAATCGACAAAGATGTGTCCAAATAAAGAATTTAATTGAGAATATGTTGGAGAATGGAGAGATAACACTGGATAATGGTGCGTCCACTTCCAATCAAACTCTTGAGATTTATCAAAATCCCTTTCCCTGACATAACAATCAGTAGCAGCAAAATAATCAACAACAACAACCAGTATAATAATAAAATCAATAGTATCAAAATCAAAGGTTGAACCAATAGAATTAACAACATCAGTATCATAACTCACAATGATAGAACAAGGACAAAACCAAGGTAAGAATGGTAACAACCAACAAACCTACCATGTAGTTACACATGAATACAATAGGGTTGTAGGTCATAGTATAGGGGATAGAGTTAATACCATCTTCATTAATCTTAGACCAAATACTAATCAGCCTAGAACTTTGCTAAAAAACAACATTCAACCAAATTACATGGATAATCCTTTTTTGACTTGGGAGTGCATACAGGAAAACTAACAAATTAGGACTTCCCCTTTTGGACTTTATATCAATAACTCGTCCTTGCCACATGACCACATACAAGTGCATTGGAAATTGAGACTTGTCTTATCTAGTCTCACACCATTCCCAACATTAGTTAGAAATAATCATCTAGTATTTAATCCCTATTATGCAATCACAACTTAGAGGTCAAAGATTACTATCTCAGGACCATAACCATCCACCACTTTGCCTGTCATTCAACCAACCATTCAGCCTTAGAATAAACTATTCACTACTGACCAAGATGATAAATTTGATATTGTGGAACAATTATAGAAGACACTAGCACAATTTTCTATTTTAGATTTACTATGAATGTCAATAATCTACAAGAACATCTTGAATGAGTTTTTGACCCAATCCACTGTAGCTAGTGACATATCCCTTGATAAATTTCAAGCTTTGTTTGGTTTGTATAGCTTAAGTTAGGTTTATACTTTGTCTCTAATGCATATAACATTCTCAGACACCTACAGGTTAGATAGGTGAGTCGATGCAAACAAAGATATTGGCATGAGTCATGGTATTCCTTTGGTAACCTAGGATGAGTAAAAGTGACCTAGAAGTGTTTTAGATTCTCAAGGTGAAATAAAGAGGATTTTATCATTACTAATAACCTCAATCAAACACAAGAGGCCTATAAGTAAGCCTAAAATTAGGGGTCTCAATCAAGATCTCATTCAAAGTACCCAGTTTGAACTAAGAATGTATTTGAAAACCCAAAGGATGAATTTGGATGGAATATAAATTAGGTTAAAACCTCAATGGAAAGGTTGATGATGTAATGAGTCACAAATTAAAGAAAACAAAGAAACCTAAAAGGTTCTAAGACCCCTATTCACACCTATAATAGGGTATAACCTAGCAGACCAAGTAGAAACATGAACTTTTCTAAGGAAGAGGTGAAGGTTCTAACCAATGCAAAATGATTCATGATAGGATATAGAGTGTTCACATAAGCCCAACATCTTACCAAGCTGATCATCCACCTTTTATATTTGTTTAAAAGACATCAATTTGTATAGTTGCTCCAAGAAGACATGTTAATTAAGAGGCAAATATGAAGAATCCAAAGGAAAAAATGTTTTTTGGATGAAATAAAAGCTCCATGATTAGTCACATTCAACCAAAACAATTTGTATTCCCTTGGCCCACTCCATAATAATCCATTATACATAGAAGTTTATATAAGATGGCATAAAGTAAAATGTGTCCTTATAAATAATAGATATGGCCTCAACATAGTGTCTCTAAAGCTCATCAATCTTCTTGGGTACACAATGGTAGATTTTCAGCCATAAATAATAACCTTCAAAGCCTATGATAATCAAGAAAGAGAATCATAAGGAACCATTCGTTTACTAGCTATCATTGGGCCTTTGACCCATGATACATTTTTCCATGTTCTTGATCTTGAGTTATCATACAATATGCTTCAAGGAAGGCCTTGGTTACATGAGATTCATGCAGTCTTGTCAACACTACATTAATGTATCAAGTTTTCCCACTCAGGGATGGAAGTGAACGTTCTAAAAGATTTATACCCATATGAACACTGTAATCATCTTGAGGCCAAATTTCAAAGCTATGATTATTAGTACAACATGAATCCAAGTTTCAAGTAGGATAAAGGAATGGCTATACTTATTGATTTCTCACTAGATAATTACATATATCCTAATACCTTAGATTCCCTTTCCCACATGCCCCCTCCTAAAGCTTATAATCATTTCACCATTTTAGATAATGGACTAGGAGATTATGTGACCCATGATACATTTCATATTGTTAATCTTCCTCAGAATCTGAAAACCTTTGGGTGACCTAAAGTCACCCCACGTATGCATTGGCAACAAAAGAACAAAGATAAGGGACCTATTAAATTTATACCAGCATTTGGCCTAGAACCTAACCCTCTTGAAGGGGATGAATCATGGTTATACAATGACAACCAAGTTGATTGTTATAAAAATGCAAAGTATCATATTCCCAATAAGATCATGGAACATCACAATTATGAAGGAAGAGGCTTCCGAACAAATCAATAAGGAACCATCAAGCCAATTTTCATGACTAAATATGAAAGACCTTATGGACTTGGATTTAAACCACCTGGGGGTGACCCCACATATCTTATTAAAACTCCATCACCAGCGACTAGTGATAATGATGTTCGTAGTGAAGCAAAGTCTAATCATTACCTCAACTTTGATGACCTAGTTGAAACCAACCTATTTTATAATAATGACATTTTTACCCTTACCCTGACCATTCATCATAATCCATTGCCATTATATTATCCCCAATTGATAGATTAAGACCAATAAGAATCTAGTCTGTCGATTGATGAGTTCTAGAATGATGAGGCATTCTGTGACTTTTTAGGCCTTAGAGACAACATTCCATTAGGAGATCACAAATCAATATTCTTAATCACATTGAATCTTATAGCCTATTTTGGAGAGCGAGTGAACACCCTTAGCCAAAAACAAATAAGTAAAACATTGAGGTACCAAAGTGAAAACCTCTTTGACACACTTTTTGATCAAGGAAAAAGTAAAGATAAAGGCTAATCTAGTGGTGAAAACCTATTTCAAGCATCATTAGATGGGGGTGTTCATTTTTATTCAAATTTAGACTAGGAGACCACTAATGATGAACTTGCCTATGGATCCAAGTTTAGATTTGAGCAACAATAATTATTTGATCAAATTCTTCAAGAATTTTTAACTATTTTTGTCACATGGATAGATCTCTCATTAAGAGACTTAGATTCATCATGCCTAGGAGAAGTTAAAGAGCAAGTCCTAACAAAGGACATTGACATAATTCAACAGTTCAAGTCATTACCTATTATCCTAGTGGTTCAACCCTTCTAGTCAAAGATACAACAAAGATAAAAATCAAGACTCCTTCAGACCTGAAATGGATAAAATTAGGCACATCGCTCACTAAAGAGGAACATGAAGTCTTTACATCTTTTTTAAGAGAATTTGTAGATATCTTTACATGGGCCTATTTTGACATGCTAGGTTTAGACCTTGCCTTGGTTCTATACCACCTTGTGGTTAATCCTGATGCCAAACTGATAAAATAAAAGCTACGTAAGATGCATCCTCACATTATTGTATTGGTAAAGAAAGAGTTAGAAAATCTTTTAGAAATAGGTTGTATCTGATCCATTGATTACTTAGAATGGATCTCTAATATGGTACCTGTTAGTAAAAAGCTTGAAGGGATTAGAATCTATACTGATTTTTGAGACATCAACAAAGCTTGTCCTAAAGATGATTTTCCATTGCCTAATATTGACATGATCTTCAAATCCATGATAGGTTATGCAATGATTTCACTCATGGATGGATTTTTAGGATACAACTAGATTAGAATAGCACCAGAAGACCAACATAAAATAGTGTTCACCACTCCATGGGGAATATTTTGTTATCAGGTAATTCTATTTGGCCTTAATAATATTAGAGCTACATATCAAAGAGTTATTATTTTTATATTCTATGATATGATGCATTATATTGTTGAATACTATGTTGATGACATATTAGGAAAATCCAAAACTAGAGCTGACTATCCAACAGTGTTGCGTAAGATATTTGAAAGATTATGGGAGTACAAAGTCAGACTCAATCCAAATAAATGTTTGTTTAATTCTATTTAGCCTTAATAATATCAGAGCTACATATCAGAGAGTTATGATTTTTATATTCTATGATATGATGCATGATATTGTTGAATACTATGTTGATGACATATTAGGAAAATCCAAAACCAAAGCTGACCATCCAACAGTGTTGTGTAAGATATTTGAAATATTATGGGAGTACAAAGTCAGACTCAATCCAAAGAAATTGCTTAGATTCATCATGTCTCTTAGAGGTATTGAATTCATTCTGACTAAATTCCATGCTATAACTAAGATGTCACCACCAACCAATTTAAAGTAAATTCCTAGTTTGTAAGGTAAGATCTAGTCAATCTGATGCTTCATCTCTTAGTTAGTAGACAAGTGACATCCATTTACATACCTTTTGAAGAAGGTGGTTACATTTCACTGAAATGATCACTGCCAATAGCTTTTCAACAACTCAAGGACTATCTTGTTAATCTGCCTATTTTATTACCTCCTATGCCAAGAAAGCCATTCTTGTTATATTTATCAGCTACTGACCATGCTCTGAGGGCACTCTTGGCTCAAAATGATGATAATTGAAAATAACATGAACATAACTATGCATCTATTAAAAAATATTGTCCAACCATAGTCTTTATAGCTCAAAAATTATGCCATTACATGTTTTATAATAAGACCATGGTCATTTCAAAAGTAGATCTACTCAAGTATCTACTATCTAAAATAACTTTTGAAGGTAGAATGGCTAAATAAATCATGCTTCTCAGTGAGTTTGACATAAAATATGTTAATTAGAAGGCAATCGAGGGACAAGTTCTTATAGATCAACTTGTTGAAGCACCTCTCACAAACATGCAGCCACTCACATTTTAATTTCTTGATGAATCCATAATGACCATCATTGACACACCCCTTGAAGAGCAACTTTATAAGTTGTATTTTGATGGTTCATTTACTACACATGGATCAGGGGCATAATTATTGTTTATTATACCATAGGGGGATCTAATCCCTAAATCATTCAGAATTAGCTTTCCTTATACAAATAACATAACTGAGTATGAAACACTTATTGCAAGACTTCGATAAGCAGTGCATTGGAATATGTCTCATTTTCAAGTTTATGATGATTCTTAGTTAATCATCAATCAGGGCACAGATCATTTTTAGACCAAAGATGACAAGATTATTGCATATGAATCTATGGTCGACACTCTTATGCAAAAAAAATTTAACATTTAGTTTGAGCACATAATAAGGGCTAGTAATAGAACTACAGATGCCATGGCTACTATTAGCTCTCTGATTTAACAAATAGATAAATCTAGAGAGTATTAGTTGCTCATCAAGAATTTTTCAACACTATCTCATGAACCTTAAACCATTGTAATGATTTATGATATTGCTGGTCTTAATTCTATTTGGTACTTAGACCTTTAAAAATACCTTCATGACCAAGTTCTACCGCCTAACCTATCTCAAATACAAATCAAAGCCTTCATTCATCATTCCACTTGTTATAATCTACTTGAATCCACCATTTACCATCAAATTTTTGATAGAACTTTTTTTCATTGTTTAACTTCAACAAAGTCTACACTAGCATTAAGATAAGTTCATGAAAGAGTATGTGGTACTCATTATAGTGGGGTAGTCCTATCTAAAAATCTCTTGCGTACTAGTTATTATTGGCCCATAATGAATGTAGATGCCACTGCATATGTAAAACAGTGTGACAATTGTCAACAACATGCTAATCTGATTCATGCCCTAGCAAAAACTCTAAAATTTATGTTGACACCATGGCCATTTTCTATATGGGGACTTGACCTCATTAGGAAGATTAACCTCACTTCATCTGATGGCTATAAACATATCCTTACCGACACTGAGTATTTCACTAAGTGGGTTGAAGTTATACCCCTCACTTACGTGACTAGAAAGCAAATTTCCAAATTCATTTTCAACCATCTCATTTGTCACTACAATATCCTCTCTGACACTATATTTGATAATGGAGGATCATTCAAAAACAAGGATGTAGACTAGTTATATACTGAATATAACATCATACAACATTTTTTTACAACATATTACCCTCAAGGTAATGGCCAAGCTGAGGCATCTAAAAAAATCATTGTAAATATTCTCAAGAAGATTTCCAATAATGTCAATCATGATTGGCACTTACAGATATCCCTTGCCCTTTGGGAATACCATACCAATCATCATACCTCCATAAGAGCCACTCCATAATCAATTGTTTATGGTACTAAAGCCATCCTTCCCATTGAGGTCAAATTGCCTTCACTGTCCATCTCTTTCAAGTATGTCCTAGATGATCATGACTATCGAGTAGCTCCCCTACAAGAGCTAGACCTACTTGATGAAAAATACATAGCTACGCTCAGTAATCTTCAATCATATTAGAACTAACTAAAATCCCACTATAATTGGCAAGTTAAGTATAAAACATTTGAACTTGGTGATCTTGTTCTTAAATAAAACCAAAAGAATACCATGGCTGAGAAGAAGCATAAAAAAAATTTCAAACCAAACTGGATAGGTTCTTTCATCATTACTGTAGATTATAGATTAGGAACATACAAACTTACCACACTAGATGGAGATAAAATTCTTGAGCCGATGAATATTATTCATCTCAAGCAATAATATGCTTGAGATCTAAGGTGTATTCTCTATAAGGACCATTTTAGTTATGCCATTTTATCACTATTCTTCTTTATATAAATAACATCTTTATCCATCTTCTTAGTCGTATCCACTTTTCATTTCTGACCTATCAACCCAGTGTGTTCTAAAGCCTAGCCCATTTGACCTTGGTTTTTTCCATTCATTATGCATTTTTACCATCAAAGAATGTAATCAGTTTCATTAGTTGGTTTAAGTAATTTAGATAGAGATCATATTTTGGAGCAGTATGATAGAAGTTTTGATAATTGCATCATTCCTTTATTATTCTTTTTTTACCACCACTCTTGTTACTAATTATAACTACCTTTGGGAAAATTAGTATCATTGATCTATGTTGTTGTGTCCTAGTTATAACTACCTATGGGAAAACTAGAGGAAAAATTAAGCTTTGACGTACCAACTTACCACTTCCTATGTCATACTTTGCCTTTTTACTAACTATGCCTATTTTGTTTGAATTGACTGCTACACTAGTCAAATTCCTCCACTGTAGGGGTAGAACTATAGTGACTTGAAGTTCTACTCTGAGACTATGTAGGTAGTGCTTGATACTTTTGAGGTTATCTTAGTCACCCTTTCCACCACACTCTCACCATTTTGTGAGCAACTTAAGCCATGCTCTCACCATTTTACAAGCAACCTAAGCCACCCTCTCATCATTTTGTGAGCTTGAACCATTTAGTGTCTCATCATTCTCAATTGAGTTGAGACACTCCAAAACAATTCCAAAAACATTTGAAAAATCATTAGAAAAAAATGAAAATATTGACCACTTATTTGCCTTAAGGATTTTGGGAACCCTTACTACGTTACAAGTAAATCACTTATCACTTAGTTTCCCCATATTTTTTGGCCTTTTTCTCTCATGCACTTGCCATTTTTTAAGACCGTTCCTCTTCTTCTATCACATCCATTCTATTTATTTCCATTAGTTATCACATTCTTCCTATTCCTTGGGAGAACTACATTTTCCCTAAAGTTTTTTATTGGATATTACCTCCATAGAACTATGTGGGCAGTGTCCACTTGCCTAGTGTCTATGGAGGCAACTCAGCTAACCCCTTCCTTTTCTTCTACTCCCCCATTTTATTTGTTTGTTCAGTTCTCACCTATTTTCTATGGAAAATGTTGGTATGATTTATATTGCATTGTTTGTTTGTTTATTTCCACTTATTTTATTTATTTGTCTGCCTATTTATTTGCTTTCAACACTATTGCCTTTATTTAGTTTATGTGTGTTTCTTGGGTGATTCTTTACCCACACTTATACTCGAATCCATCCATATTCATATGTTTACATTGTCATCATGGTTTTTATAATTGGTGCATTATTTTCTATTGAGTATTAGATTATGAGAGTCATTCCTTATGCATATTTTAGTGAAGTCCTCATGATGTTATACCATGATACCTACTGATATATGCTATAAAAAACCTCAACTTCAAGAATTCTATTTAGCAATGGTGGCATCTCTTTAGCACTGACATCTCAATTTCATCTTAATCATATCCCAAATAGAGTAATTAAACATGAAATAATTTTAATATTTATTAGTTTGGATAAGCATCTCCTTACTATTAGGTTATTCCAATTCATCATTACCCTCTATGTTAAGTTATCATCCTCTTTGACCAAGTTTATCATGTTTTCCATAATCGGGGTCCAATGATTATAACCACCTATGGGTAAATCATTGCACAACATCCTAATTGCATTTCTTAATGATTATAACCACTTTTGGGCAAATCATTATGTTGTCACCACTTTACTTTTTTTTTCCATACAAGGGCATGCTATTCTCTTGTTTGTCTATTTTAACTAGGGAAATTCCATATTCTCAATGATTATAACCACCTTTGGGAAAATTATTATGATGTCATACCAAGTTGCCACTATCGAGATATAATTCTTATAACTGCCTTTGGGCAAATCACTGTACACCATCTCACTTGCATTCTCAATGATTTTGACCACTTTTTTAATATCATTTTTTTTCACCCCATCATATTTTCTTTCTTTGGTCCCCTCATTTCACTTCTTTCTTTTTGAGGGATTGTTTACCAACCTACTTGTGTCAACCATTCCCTCGAGGGGGCATCATACAGTTAGTTTATCATCATTGTAGTTATAGGCATACAAGACCTTTTCATTCTTTGAGAAGACATTACTATGCTTATATCTTGCAATGCCTTCTTAAATAGGGGCAAACTTTAGACACCTAAATTTAGCTATTGATAACCTCCAATCCAGCTTTTGACCAATTTCTACCTAAAGCACACAATTTGGCTTAAAAACACTAAAACATGCTAAAAGATTTAAAATTGATGTATTCAAGTGCCAATTTTGGCTAGGGTATCATTAAATGAGGCAATGTAATTTATGGGCCAACTAACTTTGATTATATAATTCTGAGTCAAAATGCCAATTTTGCACCTAGGTGCTTTGGATTGATATTTCTTATTAAATCTCTTGCAAAAGACACATGCCTTTATTATTTGTTGTTGGTAGCATCCTAAATGAGATAATAGATCCAATGCATCTGACATCACCTTTTAATTCTAATCCAATCAAATTTTGGACCAATAACAAGGCATTCTAATCAATTTAAGTAACAAAGTGCTTAAACATGCTTAAGATATAATTAATCCAAATCAAGGCCTAATTAATAATTCCATGGAAACTTGTTGAAAACTTATTTTTGGAAATGAATATTGAATATCTATATCATTAGGTGACCTCATTTCTTGGGAAGACATCCCTAGACCATAAATGCCACAAACATCAGGATTCATGCCCTTCATGCCTCATCAATCCCTTCCATGATTCCCTCCATGCCTCTTAATTACCTCTTTTTCCAATGTATTGATGAGTCTATTTATCAAATTTAATTACATAATCAGATTAATCCTTAGCCACACATCTCAATCTTGAGATGGATGGTTCAAGTTGATTTTGATCAATCTCAAAAATCTATAAATAGGAGGCCTTACCACATCATTTCTAAGCTAAATTTGTGCAAAGTTATAATGTAGGATTGCTCCCAAAAGCTTCAAGTAACTAGTGTTACCATGCCAAATTGATTCTAAGCCAAGCCAAGCCACAATCTAAAGGTGTCAAGGAGAGACAGACGTAGCCAAGCTTCCATTGCCAAGGACTTCATGAGCACAAGCTAAGCAAGCCACTACAACAAGCATTTTGGAGCATTCAAGGAAGATATAAGAGGGTTTCTTTTACATTTTAGTTGTGTGTTTTATCCATGTTTGTTAACTAAGCTCTCCCTAGTGTCTAGGCCTAGAGATGTTATGCTAGTTAGTGTGTTACTTTTATTTTATTTTCATGTTGAAACTAACACGATACTAACCATCCTCTCTTGAATCAAATTCCTATTTCACAGGGTTAAGGAGATATATGGTGAAGGATTATCCAAGGAATTGAAAATTCCTTGGAAGCCTTTAGAATAGAGGTTTCTAGAGGGAAAGGGGCTAAGATAGAGAGGATTATATAATTAGATATTTCTAGAATCCATTAGGGGATAAGAAATATTAGTAGGGGATTAGGATAGGTGATTAGAGACTAGGGATGTAGGAGAGCTAGGAATAGGCTAGGGTAGGTGGTTAGATGGGTCATGGGAATTTTAAATTCCTAGATAATGGATAAGTGGGATTAGTTAGTGGATAATAGGGAATTAAATGAATTAATTGATTGGTGGGGTAGTAATAAAGTTAGTGGATCAATAATAATGAAAGGGTATGTTACATAAATGACTAGAAGGGGTGATATTAGGATGAAATTAGATAGGATAAATGAGATAAGCAAAATTAGTGTCGATTAATAGTAATTTTAGTGATGATAAATGAAGGGAGAAAATTTAGTTGTATACATCCCCATCCAAAAGTCTAAAAATTAAAGTGTCATCTTTAATTTTCATCATCCACCTTCAATCTATTCAATTTATATCAAATTCATCCTACACATCCATTGAGAATTGAAGCTATTTGCACCCATATATTACCTAATTCACCTTTATTTAGAGAAATGAATTGATCATCCACATCCAATGAAGTAAAAATAAATCATATGTTTACAATGAAGAAAGTGATGAGTGAATTTACATATTTTTAAAGTATATTATTGTTTAGATTTATTTTGTTGTTGTTGCTCAATCTAGGGTTTTAGTTTAGATTTAGAATAAGAAGTTGCATTAGTTTGATTTCCTAGTTCACATTAGATTATAACTTTTTAGCTATCATAATAGCATATCAAGTACACTATTAAATATATGAGCATAGTTATTATATAATCTCAAGCATGATAATGTATAAATGATTATAAAGAATATGTAACATGCAACAATCATGATCATAGAAGCATATGCCCTTACATGTACTACAAGACATGAGTAGAGGAAAGGTCTAACATCTAGAAGTGCATAGATCATGTGTCTAGATATACATGTATCACACTTAAATTATGTGTTAAACATATTTGTATATAGGAATGAAATGATATGATATTTACTAACATAAATAAAACAACATACATGCTAAGGAGCTAATAAAATTTGGGAATGTTGAATATTTTTGTATTTATTTGAATGTGTTGTATTTTTAGAATATTTTATTTTTTGTATTCATATTTATGTATAATATCTTCACAAGTGCATAATGTTCATTTGGTTATTAATAGGTTCCCCTTCAATTTTATCAGGTGGTATATGCCTTTTCCTAGTTTTCTATTACTATGAATGGGCTCAACCAATTTCATTTGAGCTTTCCTTTCTTGTCTTTTTTTGCATTTGTATTATTTTGAATCTATTTTAGTACCAATTCACCCACATCAAATTAACATAGCCAAATATTTTTGTTATATGTGTGTTTGACATGATTTTGATAGACTTGTAAATGTTCAATAGTTTGTGTGTATTTTTCACTCAATTATTTCAACTAATGTAATCATTTTTCCTGATAGTCATTATCTTTTATAATGTCCCTAAGGGAAACACACAAATATAGTATTTTGATGTCAATAGGTAAGATTGTCTCTGTACCATAAACCAATGAGTAAGGTTTAGCATGAGTAGGTGTGTAAATGCTAGTGTGATATGTCCATAAAGAATACATCATTTGTTGGTGTCAATATGTTTCAACTAATTTTCCAAGGATTTTGAAATGATTTTATTTGTTTTTTCTTATTGACCATTACCTTGTGAGTAATAAAGTGTAGAAAATGTATGTTTGATTTTGTATTTTTTTAAATGATGACCCATTATCAATAATTATAGCTAAATATGTGCCAAAATGAGAGATAATATTGGTCATTAAAATCTGCATATGTCATCTCCAGTGATAGATTCAAGTGGAATGACATCCATCTATTTGGTAAAATATTTTTTAGCTATGATAATAAATTTGTGACCACCTATGGATACAAGATTTATTTTTCCAATCAAATCAAAACCCCATAATTAGAAGGGCCATGGAAAACAATCAATTGTAACTCATGAGATTGAACATAATTTAATTTGTTGTATTTTTGTCATTGTAAACATAAATTTAGCATTCTCAATGCATTCATGTTTCATTTTAGGCCAATAATAACCTTTATTAAATAAGTTTTAAGGCATTGCTTGACCACTGATGTGTCATCCATACTCACTATCATGCATTTATAAGAGTGTGGTTCGTGTTTCATCTTTGTTTGAGTACTAAAGTAATTTATCGTATAATCCTAGTTTGAATAAATCATTTACAATGATAACATAATGAAGTGCCTCTCATTGGAGTCTATGTTTGTCATTCTATGTAAAATGATCTGGTATGTAATCCTGGTGTAGGAAGTCATAAATCTCATTATATCATTCAGTATTTTTATAATTTCTTGTGATAAAAATCTTACTAAAGATTCCATTTTGGTTGACATAATGGAAGGCTATCCTGACTACCATATTTTAAAATTTATGCAATCATCACAGATATTGAAAGGAATTGAAGATTTAACATTGGCCATTAGATCTACATGATGGTTATCCTTACATGAGATACTGTCAATGGAAACTGTATCAAATGTTTCTTTCAATTTGTCCACTATGTATTTATATGGAAGTAAGTGTTCTTATTTATTTGGTAATGATTGATAACTTGATTAATAACTAATTGAGAGTCACTAAAAACCTATATATCCTTGATATGAATTTTTGGTGCTATGGACATTCTAATTATTAAGGCTTCATATTATGTTATATTATTGGTGCAAGAAAAGGCTAATATATAAGATAATGGCATGAATTCACCCTCAGGGTTACAAAATATGATACTTTCACCAAACTCGTGATACATCTAGATCCATAAATAACATTGTCCATGGGTTATTGGATATGTTATATGTCATAAAATCATCACAAAAAGCCTCAATAATTCAAAATGGATTTAGTAGTGGAGTTGTTACTAGTTGATTAGATAAAACTTGATCTTTTACTAATTTTTTAGATACAAACTTGAGATCAAATTCTATAAGTTGCATCACCCATTTAGCTATCTAGCTAGTTTGGTGGGTTTTATTCATGAGAAACCTCGAGGGATATTCTTTAATTATAACATGGATCCCATTGTGGAGTAAGTATTTCCATAATTTTTGGGTAAAAAATACTAACACTAGACATAGTTTTTCTATTATGGTATATTTACATTCATAGTCAACCAATTGATGGTTTATATAATAAATTATGAGTTCCCAATGATCATCATTATATTGTGCTAATAGGGCCCCCAAGGCCTCATGAGTTGTTGAGATATACATGATTAATGGTTTATATGGTATAAGAGGAATAAACACTAGTGAATTTGCTAAATATTACTTGATTTGTCAAAAAAATATTGATAGACATCACTGCATATAAATTTTGTATCTTTTTTTAGAGATCACATGAAAGGGATTATTTTACCAACCAACCAATGAAAAATCAAATTTCCTAAATTTTGCCTTGTAAATATCATAACTATTTTAAATTGGTGGGTGATGACATATCAACAATATATTTTACCTTTTTTAAATCAACCTTAATGTGTTGCTAGGACTTAATGTACCCCAAAACACATTTTTTTAGATTCAATCTCACATTGAACTTTTGCAAGCATTAAAATATTTGTTATGAATTTACAACATGGTCTTGTCTATTTTTGGATTTTATGAGTAAATAATAGAAATAATCCTCAACAATCTTATGGATGAAATCATGGAAAATATGTGTCGTTTCCCTTTGATATTTTGCTCTGACATTTCTAAGTCAAAATGGCATGACAGTATATAAAATGTTCCCCATGGGGTAGTAATTTTTTTTATTGATATATTAGGTTAATTTTTATCTAGTTATATCTTAAAAATCATCCATGAATGAAAATGTCTCATATCTAGCTATAAAATCAACAATCTCATCAATGTTAGGTAAAGTAAAATCACCTTTTGGATAAGCTTTGTTTAAGTCATAATTATTAGTGCAACATTGAATCTCACCATTAATTTTAGTGGTAGGTATAATGTTACAAACTCAATCAAAGTGTGCAACAGCTCTTATGAATCCTACATCTAAGAGTCTTTGAATTTCATTTTTTATTAGTAATGTCACCTTAGGATGCATTTTGTGCAATTTTTGTTTAACTAGTTTTGCTTCATCTGGATATAGAAATATATTGTGCATTGCTACTAATGGGTCAATCCTAGGCATATTTGAATAATCCCATGGAAATAATTTTGGGTAATCATGTAGGACATTCTGATAGTTTTTACCTTCTTCTTCTTTCATCATTGCCATGAGTAATACTAGTCAAGGATCTTTATCTATTCCATAGTTATATTATACCATTTCTTCATTTAGCAAAGTGGAACATTCTAAAATGTATGCCATAGTAGTAATAGTGTTAGGTGCATCATGTTGGATATTGGTATCATAACTCTCACCAAAGTAATCATAAGCAAATTTTTCATGAGGAAACCTATTCTTATGATAAAAGGAAGTGAGATCCTCATATGCCCCTAATTACTCTAGTAATGACTCCATTTGAGAACCCATCTAATGTCTAAATTTCTAATGAAGCATTTTCATCAATCAAATCATGGTTGACCAATTAAAGATCATTTTAGGAATTAATTATATGTATACATTCTATTTTGGCTCATAAAAAACATAATTTATTATAAGTATCTTATTTTTTCCTTATGATTTTTTTTTAAAAACCCAAGCCATGTCAATTTGTGTTATGAGTAGGAAAAATAGGTTGGACTACACCTTATTCATTTTTTTTAATCCTTGTCCTTTATATCCATGTTTAAGTAAATATTGACATTCAAAATCATAAATGTAATATTATATTATGGGAATATTAGTTTGTTGGGCCATTGTACAATGTTTGAAAAGAGTAGTATCCATTAGACATGTGTAAATAAATCCTTGATGGCTAAATTTAGGCATGTGTGAAAAGTAGATTGGACTCCATACATTTCATGTATCCAAGGTCATATTAAAAATTGTTATAATTCAAATCATTTATCATTACTTGGCATAAATTAGTCTATGTATAGGGTCCCATAGTAATATGCATTGTTATTTGGCCTAATACTTGTCATGAAGTATAATCAAAACCATTAATGCTCATACTTGAGGATTTCTAGTATTTATCCCTAATGCCAAGTAAGGAAAGGAAATATATGTTGCAAATGTTGAGTTTTCAACCATTGTCCATGAGTACTATCTCAATCATTTTATTACAAACACACACATGTATGTATAGTGGTAAACAACAATTTATAAAATGTTGAGGTAGTAAATCAACTTTTTTCAAAAGACATTATTTTTAGTCCATTTAATGGAGTTTATCATGGAGGCCACATATGGTGGTTTTGCATTACTATGTAATATGGTGATATGTAATGCATCTAAAATGACATATTTATAATGCAACAAATAATGTATTAAATCTAAAAGTAAAGTTTTTGTAATGATCTCATTGGAGTAGTTTTAATTTTAAGATGAATAAAATGGTTGTTTCATGCACTCCCTTTGGCATTAAGTAGTGAAAAGTAATGGCTAATTATAAACACTATAACAATAAGGGGTAATAAATAATTTATTTATTTAAAATGATTAGGTTTTGAACCCCTTATATTTTTAATTGAGCTAACCATACATGAAACACAATGAGTAATGACTACCATTATATACTAGATAATGAAGTAACCAATATATGGATCTATGTTATTCATGATTGGAGGAAAATAAATTCTGATTTTTAGGTTTTAATTTTTTTTGAAATTAGAAATCATAATTTAGAAAATACAATGAATCATTAAATCCTAGGTCAATCTAGGATTTGGATACCAAGGGTCAGGTTCACCAAATGTTTAACTTTTAATTGTAAATAAGGGTAATAGGGTTAAGAATATAGAAATAGTTTTAACACAAGGGTGATAAACTAATCTATAACAAGCCAATTAATATAAAATCTAGATAAACAATATTTTGAATTTATATAGCTGAGATTGCTAAAAATAGTAAAGTACAACTATTTAAATATATTTCAATAAATAAAAAATAATGATGCTTGGTTTTATTACTATGCACATGTAGATATAGACTAAAAAAAGGTGTAAAGTATGCAGGATTAGTATTCTATATCAGTTGTCATATTATGGAAATTTCACTTAGATGGTTGTGGACACTACCATTAGATTTGGATGCTACCATCAATGTTAGTGCCTGAATATGACATAATCATCTAGTATAAAATAATGATTGGATATCGATGTAACTAACTTCATTATTCTAGTTTTTTTTCATTTTGTTTTTGATGTATTCAAATCTGGGATATAGGTGTCACTCTTCATTGATTGATCAAAACCTTGGCTCTTCACCCTTAAAATGATTCTGTTGAAAATGGGTTAATGGGATCACAATTTTTGAGCTAACCCAAAGACCCCTTTGTTAATGGGAATTGCCTAATATCTAATACTCCAAAGAGGGCATCAGACTTATGTATTTATCCTCTATGTATGAAAAAGTGTGTGTGCACAAGGGTGCAATATACTATATGAAGATGCATGTAGTGATCTAGATTATAATTTAACAAATATCACTCATGGGTTATTATTTGAATGTTTCCTACCTATAATATGATTGCTCATATGTTTTCTATGAAAATAGGGATGAATATCTTAGAATTGAGTGCTTGTGCAATTTATTGATTTAGCGTTTGTATGTGTTTTATTAATATTTTCTAGATAAGGAATGAGAAGGCTTAGAGTTATATTTATACCACACCTTTTAAAAATATCTCATGTTAGGGTTCAATAAAATAAATAATTTAACCAATACGTTTCAAAACATTTGCAATTTGGATGAGTTTTGTAAATTACACACTAGATAAGGATCTAGACACAATCATCAATGGTGGTGTCCCTCTGTGGTGGGTAGTGTCCAAAAGGATAGATAACATATATGGATTTGAAATTGATAGTGAAGTATGATTATCAGGTTTTAAGCATTATGTGTAGTAAACGATACCTGGGTCATCATAATGATAGGGATCAAACTAAGAGATAAACATTTAGGCATAGTGAGATTGCAAATGTGAGCCTTTTAACAACATGGAGGTCTAAAACTAAAGGGTAGAGCCATGATTGATATTTGTCAAATGTGCAAGACTAATATGCTATATATATTAATTTTTAGTATCTACACATGATTCAATCAATTACAATATATCAATATGTTACAAAGATATTTAAAGTGCTTATAAAGAGGTTCCAAATGGATTATTCTTTAGCTAGGAAGCATTTTATTCACTTGATAAAGCTACAAGCATCCATATTTCAGATATTTTTACACATTGTAGGGGTAGTTAGACCCATGAAACTTAAATGTTTTTTTATATATGGCAACGTGGTTCACATACCATTAGATGTATTTGTTCCCACTATTTATTTTCATTTTGTACTTGTGTTTCAAATGTGATTTAAATGTTTTTAAAATGTTGTATTTTATATATGGTAAAAATGATGTGTATGGTCCTTTTATTTTGAGACGAGTGATGTAATAAAATACCTCACCTAAAAAGGGGGTATATAGTTAGCTTATTATATCTTCAGCTACATGACTCAATTAGTTACAAGATATCAATAGGTTACAAATATATTTTAGTGGTTACAAAGAGGTTAGATATATTTTATTTTCTAGCATATTTTGTTACTTGAAATAGTCATAAGGATCCATATTTTAGATTTATTCCACATGATAGGGGTAGATGGACCCATGAAACTTTCATATTTTTAAAATATGGTAACATGGTGGGTATACCATCAGATGTATTTGTTCCTATTATTTATGTTCATATTTAAAATATTTATTTGTTTAATAAATTTATGAACATTTACTTTTGTAGAGGTAAAATCAAGATGTTGACATAGGAACATTGATGATCATTCAAAGACCCTTAATATAAATCAAGACAATCTCTATTTTGTAGGTTGCTAGAGATAGAATCTAATATAAGGTAACATATCCCCTCCTTTTTAATTTCATGTCACTTTCATAACTAGAACTAACATCAGGCATAACTTAATAGAAGTGATGTGACTACAGAAAAAATAGCATCCACCCCTATTTATTTTAATTTAATGTAGAACCAACTAATTATGGTAAAATACTTGTAACTATAATTTTATTCTAGTACTTTTAGACATATGGATCATCGGTTCAAATAACACTCTTGTTGGCATATTTTCCTTTTTGTTGGACCCTAGTCTACATATTAAAAACAAGTTCTTGGTACTTGACTGAGTACTAAAATAAGGTCCAAATTCATCATTCTCTCAAACTTGCATGCTATCTTATGAGTCAACCCTTTTATTCTAATATTACACACCTATAAAAACCTCACTATCTATTTTAAACTTGATAAATATCTTTCATAAATGTCTACATACTCTCAGTTTGATTTTCCTATACCCAAGTCAGTTCTGCCAAACCTGGTTAGTACCACCAGTTGATACTAATCTATCTAATTAGAAATGACCTACTCTTAACAATGACTATTTTTTAAAATTAAACCTATCCTTAGGTTTGGTCCATCAGCCTAACATATTTGTGGTAGGATAAATTATTCAATTGGATCCATATATAACCAAATCAAGGTCTCAAAATATATCCTTATATGATATACATCTATACTCTATTTCACACTAATAAAATTTGTCCTATTCTTCCCAAATTTAAAACCTATCATTAGGAATATTCACAAGCTAATTTTTATCATATCAAATATGATTCAAAGAAAACATTATCATGCATCAAATTCAATCATTAGTTTTATATATATAGCAAAGGAGCACACTTACATAATCACATTAGGTGGGAGAACTAAATGTGGTTTGATTTCACTCTTTGGAGTAGTGGATACATAGGTAGTGTTTAATCATTATATTAGAGTGATTGGGGTCAACTCAACACATTACACTTTCCCTCATTTTTTTCAAGTTTCTACCCCTTATTATCACATCTAGGGTTTTTAGGCAAAGGAGGTTAATTTTTAGATATGTGCATATCATTAGGATTTAATATCACTAACATAGGGAAAGAAAATACTATTTCAGGTGATTTTATAGTCATTGTTCCTTAATTCCATGTTGGTTGGTACCGACCAATAAGTTAATATAACTAGTGATATTGCCTCAATCCTATAGAAATGGCAAAGCGTAAATAATGAATCAGTTCCAAAATTGAATAAGCCACAAGCCTAATTAAATATAATGTTTACTTCCATAATACAGTCACAAGTAGACAATCACCCATAAAAGCTAAGTATTTTGATCTCCTTGGTACTTTGTATATTTAGCATACGCCCTTATCAAATAAAAATAATAAGTTTGTCTTTTACATTAAAATGAATTCTTTTATGCCATATCTTAATATCTAAATTATTATACAAAATTTCTATCTTAATTAGATTAAGTGATTCATTTTAATCCAAATTAGGGTAAAATAGATTGGTAAACCCATATACATATCAAACAATGCAAAACTATAGGTTTTCCCTTAGGGTTTCATCCTTATATTATTTAAATTTAAGCCTTATGTTTTTATATTTTCAAACTTGGTTTTTGATTTCCCCTTCCCCTTAGTGTAAATAAAAAATAATTATATTTTTACCTAGGGTTTCCCACTTATTCTTATAATAAGATTATTCCTTGATTGGTTGATATTTCAAACGAAACATCACTATTTTTTAAATGATCTAATATTTTTTATATTCATATTTATTAGATAAAAATCATATTTTTGTTCACCAGAATACTATATGAATTTTTTGTAGAATTTATAATTTACTATTTTTAGTAAATTCAACCTAGAGGATGATTGGTATAGCTATTTTCAAATTAATTTCTAGGTTTTAGCTATGATTAATTTTTATTAAAAACATCTTGTGTATTCCAAAAAATCTTCATGTTTGTATTGGAATGGTTGGTTCTTTATTACCTCATATGGATTCTTTTATTTTTCGTCCACCTTTCCTCAATATGTTGATAATTACTTTCCCCTTATAGAGGTCCATGTTGTCATTATCCTAAGAGTTAAAGTGACCCCTCTTATAGTAAAAAATAGAGGTCATATGAATGTTCCTCCTAATCCCCAACTTCCCCCTAAAAACCCTATTGATGACCTTTGTATGCATAATCAATCATAAGTATCAATGGTTTGTGATTGTGAAACTCTTCAAGATCAAATAGTCACTATAAGAATGTTCATAGAAGACTTGAAAAATCAAAATAAAAATTTCAATTTAAGGATCATGTCACTTGAAAATAATATCATATGTACAAATAATCCATAGTATACCAATGTCAATCATATATCTACATCTTTATCCAAATATTTGTGCCTAAAAATATGCCATCTCAATAATGAAAGCCAAAACATGATACAACTAGTAATTTAAAAAGTGTACATAAGGCTAACAGTACTTCAAGTGAGATTCTAAGCTAAATGTTTCAAAAAAATTGATCACATTACTTCCTATGCATCTTATAAGGAAATTAAAATACTATTGTGCATATCATAAAATGCATGGATATCATACAAATAATTTTTGGACTTTGAATAACAAAATACAAAGTATCATTGATAGTGGAGATTCTTTACTAGACAAATCAATCAAAACACCAACTACATCAAGAAAAAATTCTATAAGAAAATAGGAATGACTAGAGCAACAAAGGTTACAAAAGGAAAACATAAAACAAGGTTACAAAAGGAACAACTAGATAAATAAAGGTTAAAACATACAAAACTAAACCAAGAAAGGTTACAAATGGAACAAAGATATGTAAAAAAAGAACAACTATAGAAAGAGAAGTTACAAAAGGAATAAATGAAAAAAGAAAGGATATAAGGATTCAATTACAATTAAATTTTAATTAATTCCATCTTTCCTACATTAATCATTCATGCAATGAAGAGGTTTGGTATAATAGTGATGTATATGACAAATATCATGATGATCAAGTTAATTATATTATGAACAGTGTTACACTAAAGGTTTCAATAGGTAATAAACATGGCATTACACTTAGTGATATATGCCATAAATATGGACATTCAAGTTCTCACCCAATCATTGGTTGAATCTTAGTTAGAACATAATATCTTATGTATAGCTTATTGATTGCATACTTGATTTATTCTTTTATTTCAACATAAATGTGCTTATATGCCCTTTCATTGGCCATTACTCTATCCATTGGATTTGTTTTTTCTTGACCCTTTTTACTTAACATCCATGACATATACTCTACCACGATACATCTTTCATAACAATATCATTACAGTTTACACTATTGACAACATGTTACTTTACTCTTAGCTATTGAATACTTATAGATGTTATGGCTTTCATTGAGATTACACGATCACATACATATACATCTACATATTACATGAGCACACATTATTATTTCCCACCAAAGGTATGCAAAACCTTATATCCACATATGTTATTGAGATACATTATTATGATTGACATATACAGTGGGGGCATATTACTTGCTTTCAATTCCTTCACATTACCATGTTATCAAATCTAGTACACGCCATGTCTTGAAATGTGTCCCCAATTTTTCATATCCCTCCCTTATTATATTTTCACACCCTTGATACCTAGTCTTGCATGATTATATAAATGTGTCAAAAAAAAAATTAAAAATTAAGAAAATACAAAAGCATTCAAATATTCAAAAAATCCAAAATTAGGACTTGAACCTAACATGATTTCTAGACCACACTATTTAAATATGTTACTTATCACATGTTTAGTACATGAAATATTCTCTTCAAACACATCCATTTCATGGTATTTGAGTGATATGCAAGACATATATGATTCACATGGACATATAGATGTTGGTTTTTCCTCCACCTAGTGGACATGCCAATACTAAGGGCATCTTGTTCCATAGGTTTCATTATTACAAGTTATCTTTTTCTATGACTTTTGTACCATGTTTAGATACATATATTTCTTACACATGACTTGTTAATTACTCATATCTTACATAGTAATACATGATATGCCATTATACTATAATGTGACATTGACAAATATGGATGGTGTATACTAGTTTCTTATTTTTTGCTCTATTGATGTTGTTACTCTTTTACATGATAGGATTATTTGTGTTTGACTAATGTGTGTGGTACTAGGGCCTTTCTTCATTTGAAATATTTGATGTCCCTTGTTTTTAATATTTTTTTGTCTTCCTTATCTGTGGCCTTTGGCCTTGTTTGTTGCAACATTTTATGTCTTTTGTATGTGGCCTTTAGCCTTGTTTGTTGCAACATTTTATGACCTTTTTTTCTGGCCCTTAGGCTTATATGTGATACTAATACTTATTTTTGTTGAGATAGTTAACATTGAGTGGTTCCATGATTTATATCATGAAATTTCACTATATTTAATTTTTCATAGATCCTTATATGGTGTACTTCATTGATACATCTATATAGACTTGACACTTACATGCCCTAAACTAAATATGTTACATACATACCTTAATCTATATATACATTACTATAATGAAATAGTATCCACATGTACACATGATATTACAAGATGTTATTATTTTATATGACATGATAAAATTAACTTCTATTTTGAGATTATTGACTTAAAATACATACCTCATCTGAAAATAGGGCATTACAATAAAATATACATGAGCCTCCATGAGCTTAAAATTAGATCAAAGTACAGATTTTAGAGATTCAAAATGGTTTAGATATTAAAGGGTTTAGATACATGAAATATATTGGCACACTGATACATATTATATGGTCATATGCCATGTATATGCACTCATTAACATACACTTGGGCACATATTCATACACACTTGGATGCATGTGCATGAGAATATGTACACAATCTACATGAATAGTAATTAAAGGTTTCTACATACACATTAATTTGAGATACAAATTCTCAAATTCATAATATAGATGTAAAATATTCTATATCAGCTAACATAGATTCAAGGGGCATGATATTACTTCATGCACATACACAACAACATAGTTTACAGTTGAATGGAAACTACTTGTCATTCCACTTCACACATATCAAACCTACATTCATGTTTGGGGTATGAACATTGTCCATTACCTTTCAATCATGTAATTTTTTAACATGGAGTAGAATTAAATGAACTTAATTGAAATATTAAAATTTAATCTATAAGCCATATGTAATGGTTGATTCATTTTGAGCGAACCTATCCTAATGGATCTCTTATTTACCTTGCATAGTAATTTACCTATTTTTTTAATTTGGGTTGGTATATTGTGTTCTTCTCCCAATATTCATGAGGGTTGGGAAACACATTTCCCCAACCCATGGTCTTAAATAGTTACACATATTTGGGGTAATCATCCTAACGCTCCATGTGCTTCACTTAGCAAGCACAAGTTTCTCCCGTGCTTCAATAATATAAAATTATTGATATAGGATAATCCAATGGTTTGTGCAATTTTACATCAATCAAAAATAGAGTGGCATGTGTTCATGTTATCTTATTTGTGTGTTTTTAACTTTTGGCATGGTGAAGATGATCCAAATAAATATCATACTCTTAAACTTCAATATCATTAACCACATAATATAAGGATTAGTTTCAAATAGTCACATGGTTCTAAACAAGTTGATTGAGTCTCTCAACCATCGGTATAATCTAGGTTATCACTACATGAGTTGAGGGGATAAAATGGATAGGTTTTGGGGAAAAGGATAAAATAATATCAAGATATTCTATAAAAAAACCATGATTTCATATTTGTATTCCTATCAAAGAGTAATGCAATTTTTTAAAAAATCATCTCAATCCAAGTTTGTTTGCTCAAGTTATGGCCTTCAGACGTTAACAATTTTTCATAGTGAAGAAACCATCAGTATACATATGGTGGTGGTTTCAAAACCATTATTGGTAGTTTTATAACCAATGGTGGCTTTACCTTGAAAATAAGGGTGGTTTATCATGAATGAATTTAAAACAAAAATAATAGCTTATAAATATGAACAGATAGATTTGGAGCATTTATAAGGGGCTAATGAGGGTGAAGAGACATGAGAGTGTTTAACACTTTTTAGATTTATTTGGATGAGGGTTAAAGGGGTATAATATCCTAATCAAATGGATAAATAGAAATATTTTAAATTAGGAAAATTAAATTAATTCAGATAACATAGTATGTTGAGTCTATAAAATTACCAGATATGAAAAGTGCAATGCCAATTCATATTTTGAAAATCACAACACAAATAATATATAATAATTAGTTAGTTTTCATATGTGTAGATTGATCTGAGATGTGCAATTATGGAAACATAGAGAATGATACTCAGGATCCCATTATTAGATTCTAAAAATATTATTTCTAAAGGCCTAGACATTTCTATTGACCTGTGGACACTTGCATAGATGATTTTATCTATGGATTGATGATTATATCTTGTAAATAATATTAATTTTACTGAGAAGTGACTACATGGACCTATCATGTTTTTTTTCACATTTCTATTGATGTGTCTGGATCACACACAAACTTTGTATGAATGTGTATAGTTATAACCCTAGATCTTCACTTTAGGGTGTGTCACCTTGTAAAAAATGAGTTAGTGGGATCATGAATTCCATCTGAACTCAAGGAACCCTTTGCCAGTGAGTGCTTCCTACATATCAAATACTCCAATGAAGGCCTCAAACATATTTATTCTCCCCTATGTGTGGAATTGTGTGTGCACAAGGGTACAATATGTTATATGCAAAGGCATATAATGATCTATCTTTTAATTTGAAAAATAATACTCATGGGATGTTATTTGAATGTTTTAAACCTATAATGTGATTGTTCTTATGAATGATATATAAATAAGGAAGAATATAGTAGTAGAATTTAGTTGTGTAATTGATTGAATGAGCTTGAATATGTGTTTATCTGGTATTTGTTAAATGAATAACGAGTAGGCTTTGAATGTTATTTATACCACACCTTTTGAAAATATCTCATGAAATGGATAGATAAGACAAATAGACTAACCCATGTGTTTCAAAATATTTGTAAAGTAGATGAATTTTGAGGTACAGACACTAGATAAAGAATTTGGACACTAGTGTCAATCCTAGTGTCCATCTACAAAATATAAGTGTTTGTTAAGATAGAAAACTATTAAAGTTTTCTAACTAACAGTGAAGGATATAAATTATGTTTTAAGATTTCTATAGTGTATAGGTGATTTGGTTCATCAGAATGATAGGGTCAGTCCATAGGATAATTATTTAGGTAGAGTGAGATGGAAAAGGTGATCCTTTCGACATCATAAAGGTGTAAAACTAAAGGGTAGATCTTTGATTGGTATTTATCAAGTGTAAAATATTAATATGTTATATATAATCAAATTTTAGTATCTACACCCCCATAATCTATTAATGTATAATGATGAAATTGCTAGGTTAAAGGAAAGAAATGTGTACCTGTGTGTGTATAATACACCTCACTTTTGTTTGAGCCCTAGTGAATTTTATTTTGGTGTACGACTTATAACCAAGATCATGTTATAATATAAAGTAGTGCATATAATATGAAATTGAATAATCAAAATGCTTGAAAGATAAAGAGAACAAGAAAGGAGTACACTTGTGTGTCTATATAGCAATATTATCCTTCGGTACTTTACTTTGATAAATATGTTTCCTTATGAAGAATTAGTGTTGAGATAGGTTTATACCTAAATATTGAATATTTGAAGAGTAAAATTTGGAGGGTAATTATGCCTCCAATATGGTGCAAGGGTGAGTTATGAGATGGTAATTAGGATTTACTAAACCTTAATTACACAAATCAATGAATGTTTCATGAATTAAAGATAAGTCATATTAAAAAATCAACATGAAAAATGGGAAGTATTTATAAGGCCATTGAAGGTGTATAATATTAACTGTACTACTCAAAGGATCCAACTAATATAGATATGAAAGGCCCAAAAAAGTGATTCTTAGTAAAATAATTTCAATATGTATTTTTAATTTTTCGTGCACTTGCAGGCATGTACACCTTTAATGTATCTCAAGATAAAGTATCTATCAAAATGAACCATGCACTCCATAGTTATGTATAATATTTATCATAAATCTAATAAAATATGTCCCAAATCTATAAAATCAATGTAAAATGTATAATATTTTGACCCAAGTGTGTATTTAAATCATGCAAAATATAAACAATTCTTACAACTTTGTATGTGTGAATTCATATCTCTAATACATTTCCCCACTAATATGCACCCCCACTTTTATGTAAGGGGAATGAATATAGTAGTCACCTTATCTTCAAAGGATAATATCACTATATTATTTATCTGAATCATGTAGCATATAAGAGTAGCACATTGAAGTAGATATATCAATAAATCTTGAAATCTATGATCATAGTAAGTTTAAGATTCATGATATAGATCATGACAACATCTAGAAAGTAACAATACAAGCTTATAAAATAATGAAACACACACATAAGATCACATAATTCCATATAAAAGGGGTCTAAGGTGACTATGTACATGTGAATAGCACATGCTACAGTATGACCTCAACTCCCTGAGTTCAAATTGAGGTAGCCAACATAATGGATGGGTTATGTATTAGGATGGTTGTTAGGTGGAATAGATTTGGAATGGGTGAGGGCAAAGTGTTCTTGTGATGGAAACAAAAAACTTGTGTAAATTCATGGTGATCATTGAGAGTGTCAATTTGTGTGGAAACAAAGCTATAGGGTCCTTTGGTCTCTAAGATTATGAGGAGGCAAAGCTCCTAGTCAATACTAGGACTATGGAAATGAGGGATATTAGACTGAATGACTCACGTAATGAGATAACCTTTATTAATTTGGCTATGCCTAAACAATGCCATCCACAAATGTAAATGATATATGACAAGGCTAGACCCAAGGAGAAGAATAAAGGGGTGGAAATGAGGATTTAAGCTTGAATCATGTTATATTGACAACCTCTATTCTAGGAAATGATGATGATTGGTAGATCATAAAATTTTTCTTATTCCTATAAGGCATTGAGAGAGTCAATAATGAAGGAGGGGTGTAGACACCAAAAATCCACACACCTACATTTCCAAATGTCAAAAATCCCCTTGGACATACTTAGGACCCCCTTGGGACTAACCTACACCTATTTGGCCTCACCAAACCCATCTGCACCTAGTTTCACCAAGCTGAGTAAACCTAAACTTCAAAACCCTTCTCCTCTAGACCTTAATCATCGATAGTTGAGGTGATCATCAATGATTAGCCTTGGGAACCCTTGACTATCAATAGTCAAGATCCACCTCTTAACAAACAACATGCAAACCGCCCACATTACTTTTCTAAAAAATAACTTGTCTAATTTTGGTTGTTATCCTTTGCATGGATAAATTATATTTAGATGGCCCAGTTACACCTTCACTTCCACCTCTTACTTGTGCTTATAATAAAGAGAGGCCTGGGAGGTTAAAATCATCTAAAATAATTATCAAGAGCTATGCATTCAAGAGTTTTCTTTTGTGGGTTGATTAGGTCAATCAACATCATTAGTGTTATCAAGCATTATCAATCGTCTTATTGAGAGCCCACTTGTTGTCACCTCTCAATCAAGATCTCAAGTACCATTACTCTATTGGAATCAATGCAGATTCTAAAAATAAGCTAACTACATTAACCACCCATCCAACTAACTTCTAGTAAGGCATGTACTTGTTTGTCAATATTCACATGCTTTAATTTCATTTTGCAATCAACCCAACCCTTGCCCAAATCTCAGAATCCATCTATGGGATTCTATCATTCATCTGTTTGTCAAAACCAAAATTCCACAATCAATCACTGATGGTCAGACCCCAACCATTGACGGTCAGGCATAACCATTGATGGTCACCCCAATCATCGATGGTCACCTATGGCACCAAAAACTAGCAACCTATTTTCACCCACCTACACCCAATCAAATCTAGTTTTTTATGTTTTTGACCACTCATAGAATTCTTTCAATTTTTTTTAAGCATACCCCAACCCCCCAATACTAGTATTAATTAGTTTATCACTAATTTGATCATTTTTAGTCTATTTTCTTAGCAAGCATTATTGTATCTAGTTTTAGTAATCTTATTTAATTGGTGCAAGTACCTTATTTCTAATTTTATAGACTTAAATATTTAAAATGTGTGGATTGACATCCCCTGTGGATGCTCTCACTTCTAGGATCTAGCTATCACTAGACGATCCACCCAACTATATGTCCAATGAACAAGTTTGTTTTAGTGTTTTCTTATCTATAGATCTTCCTTCCAAGCCAAAGATGAGATCTTCATAGTCTTCTGATTCAATGTGTACACAAATAAATAGTTTTTTAAAATATACTTGTATTGAGTTTCTTTTCTCTCTTTCTTAGAACTAAAGCTAAAAATTTATGTGAAACTTTCTAACACACCTAATGGGACCCTTGAGTCTCTACTCGCATTTTTATTTACATCTTGTATGCTTTCCTCTCTATTTGTGCTCATAACCAAAACTAAAATTTATTTTGGGCTTAAAATCAACTGCATCCATTGCTTGCCTTTAATATTAGTTCATTTTGGATTAAAACATAGTAACCTTATCGTAGTACCACTTTTTGTTGCACATACTATCCAAATCACTTCCATCCATCAAACATCAAAACAATTTAATAAAAGGCCCAACTAGGATTTCATCACCTAGTGGTCACCTTACCCATTCCCAACAATCCTACTTAGAGGTCATTACCAAGGGAAGAACCAACTTAGTTCTCTAATTGAGTATAAACTTTAGATATTAATATATATTGGCTAAGCACTCAACACCCTTATCATTGAAGGACTATGAAGTGAGGGGGTAGGCCCCAATACCAAGCCATGTATTGATTCCAATATAGATTCTTTTGAGCACCTAAACAACCCAAAACCAACCATAGACTACTTCTATAGTACATAATATACAAGCCAAATTCTATCACACATTCTCATAAACTAAGGCATAAGCCAAAAGCAAGATTAAAACTAACTTCTAGGCTTAATGTACTTCATAGTGTGTGTCTTGATTGCCTTGATCATTTTTTTATCTTCTTCCTATTTGAGTGGTGAGCTTGTTCATGTTTTCTCTCCCTTTTTTTTGTATGCTTATCATTCCCCAATAGTGAAGAGACATAGTAGAGCAAAACCTATCACTTAAATCAACATCTTCTACCTCCTCATCTATGTAGTACATCTTCAAGGTAAAAGATTCACCTCATCCATTGGGAAGACCTACTTTTCTTGGGGTATTTCCCCAAGGAGACATGGATTTTATAGATCCTTCTTATGGCATGTAATCCCACCTTATGAAGGGTATCCCTATTACCATAATCACCACCTAACCTTTGACCACCAAAGAATCTTCATTTACTAACCCTTTTGATGCCATAGTTGAAAACCAACCTATCCAACCAATTGCTACCCTACCTTCTACCCCTATTTGTGACTCCTATACCTTGGGGAAAACACAACCATTAACCTATCATGTTCCACTTGTTATTGGAGCACCCATCATCAACACTACCAACCTCCCTTCTATCAAACCTAACCCATCAGTTAATACCCCTTTTCCAATTTTAGGGATATCTATCCCTTCTAATTCACCACCCATTATCACAAAGGTCAATACCTCACCTTTTTTCACCAACCTAACTACCACCCATGCCCAATCCATAAGGACTCCTCAGTAGTTACTCATTGCACCCATTCTAGGATACATCCCTAACCCACAAGGGTATGTACCCTTTACTCAACCACCATCATCCACCTACCCTATCCAACCTCTATTATCCACATTAAAATATGTGGTAGCCTCTCAACTTCCAAACAATTACCAATATGTTTTCCAACATTAACTCTAATATCAACCTTACAATCATTTTGGTGTACCACCTCAAATTGACCTAATGAAAATGTTCATAGAAAAGATGACCAACCTCGAGTCATCCATTTTAGGGGCTCATAACATCCTATCCTATGATCAGATTTGTAATGAATCTAATCATCCTTTTATCCCCATCAGATCTGTAATGAATCTATTCATCCTTCTATCCCCATTAGATCTGTAATGAATCTATTCATCCTTCTATCCCCATCAGATCTTACCCTCCTTAATTGGAGCTTCCAAAATTTACCAAATTTCAAAGTAAGGAGGACCCCCAGTAATACTTAGGGCTTTTAGGAAAGTATGTTACATGATTGTTTATGATGATTCCCTTCTCCTTTGAACCTTCTCCATATCTCTATCTAGCCCAGCACTCAATTGGTATAGTTCCCTCACCAAACATTCCATCTTTTCTTTCACCCAACTAGCACAAGTCTTCTTAGATCACTTTTTCATTAACATTTCCAAGAAGTTCTCTATCACATACCTTTATTATATCATGCAATTTTATGATGAGTCCATTGTCTATTTCATCACTCATTGGAGAAGCTTTATTGATCAACTTTCATTTTCCTTGCCTCAACCTAAACTTATATAAATTTTTGCTCGAGCCTCCACCAAACATATATCTTTTATACTACATGTCCAAATATTTAAAACTTTTGATGAGGATTTTAACATGGCATGTAAGCTATAAAAATGAGCCATATATGAGGGTAAATTGAAGTTACAAAACAAGAAATTTACCTTCAAGACCAATAAAACCTCTTCTTCCAAACCAAGCAACCAAGCTAATACCAGAACCAAAACAAGGGGAACCGCAAATGCCATCATCCTTAAAACCACCCCTCCACCCAATGTCAATCAATAAAATTCTCCATTACCTCTAATCAAAACACAAGGAACCCAAAACAAAGCAACCAAAAATAATTCACTCCACTTGGAGAATCTTATACCTTAGTTCTGGAGAAGTTACTAAAAGCTAACCTCATATAAATTCCATGTATCAAACCTCCCCAGTAGTTTGATTCTTATCATCTAGCACTTGCTTGGTATAATGAGAATGACCTCTATGATTTTCATCAGGTAATTGGACATGATGTCAACTTATATAATACTTTCAATAATGTTGTGTAGTCTTATCAATAAAGGGGAACTCATGTTGGATAATCCCAATGCCCCTTAAAATCAAGCTCTTGACATCTTCAAGAATCCTTTTCCTAACCATGCCCTTGTCAAAACCAAGGACACATAAGTTGAATATTCTCATGATGCCCACATGATCAATATGGTCCTTGATACACCTATCATCTAACCTACCTACTTTTACCCCACTTTGTCTACCAAGGTGGCAGAGTCACTTTCCCTTCCTTTGGAGGCCCGAATTGAGGAGGTTCCTTTTTTCTTATCTTCCCTCATAAAGGCTTTGGAATGGTCAAGAACACCTTCAGATAGCCAACCTGAACAAACAACCATTCCTAACCCACCATCTCCCCTAACTATAGACCAAGCCACACTTATGAACATTGTGCCTAGGGGAGTAACTTTTTCATAAACACCCCTCAGAGAGTTACCACCAAACTCAAACTTACCTCCCTTGCTTGAGGAAATGAATGAGGCTATTAACCCTCCTCCTCAAACCATAGGTGTCTCCTTAGAACCCACTACCATGGAGGTCAGATGAGTATACAAACTTTTTTCCAAACACATTTAAAAGTTAGGTATGGCTACAAAACTAGACACGGATCAAACCACTTTTTGGAAATAGTTAGGGCTTCCTTACCTCAACAAACTTGAATCTTCTAGCATGCCTCTAACCAACCACTCCATCATCTCTCCACCACCTCTTAAATGAATATGAACTTCTACCAACCCTTCACCTTCTCAGTCACCCAAAAAAGCCACCACATCACCAACAAACCTTTTTAAACCTCTTAGTGCCTTCCCTAATCAAAGTTTGGTTCACCCATCCTTGAAAGTAGACTTAACCTCACCCAAGCCTACACCTAGGTCTCGACCCACACCAACCAAGAGGATGAAAACATTGAAAGGCTGCATGAATGATACTCTACCTCCCTCTACCTTACCCTCTATCTTAGGGATTCACCCTTCCACTTTGCTTAAAAATCAACCCCCTTTTAACATATGTCACCCATTATCATTGATTACACTAGCCCACTTATTATCTGATGCACCCCCCCAACTACCAACATACCCCCAACTACTTATGCTCATGGTTTTGGTTTGGGTATGTTGGTAGTTGGGGTGGTATGCCCATCTTACCAGCCCAAACCACAATCTCTGAACCTTTCTTACCTCTAGAAAAATATTATATGATCATTATTCAAATATTATTTTAGACCTATTACATCACATTACCTCCTATCAGACCTTTTGATCCTCTTAGTTAAAAGTCAGCTTGGTACAATAATCATCAAATTTGCTCCTCTCATAAGACACTTGGGCAAGACACAAAGAATTGCAAAGATCCTTAGGACATTATCCACCAATTTTATGATGAGGATGATATTTTAGTAGATGACCTTCCATCCATTCCTCTACCAATAAACCTAATAACCAGTCACCAACACATTCCTAATCCCCCACTCTCACCTCATAGTGATAGAGAATCTACTTGACCCCCCATCACACCTTGCCCCTCTATCCATACCATTAATGTGGTCACACAATCATAAAAAAAGATAAAGGGAAGGCTAAAGTGTCCATTCAATGGACATACCCACCAACTCACCCTAAACCAAACCAAATCCAAACCTCCATGTCTATAGCTAAGCCCAAAGTTACCATCTTAGGTACCTTGGAGGCTAACCCCTTTGAATCCATTAGGAGGGTCATTCTTAAACAGCTTCACTAGACCCTAGCTAAGATGAGCCTTTATGAACTCATTTCCACCTCACCCCATCATTTTCAAGTCATGATAGAGGCTATGCAAGCTATTGATGTTGGACTATGAGACTCATAACCTATAAAGGCCTTCATAGGTGCTCTCCACCCTTGTTACCTTCAAGGACTAGAAGATACCTTCTATCCATCCTAAGGACCTAGATCCCCATTTTTTTATTACAACCCACATCAACCAAACCCACATCAAATGGGTTATGATTGATGGGGGAGCCAGTATCAACATCATCTCTTCCCATGCCTATGAGTAACTCAAGCTATCATATAATGTCATGTCTAAAAATTTAGCCATCCTTAGATCCTTTAATGATAATATGACCACTACCTTGGGAACCATCATCCTTCACATTCAGCTAGGACCTCGGATGCTCCCTAAACTATTTTATGTAGTCAAAGGTGAATTCTATTATAATGTTTTACTAGGGAGACCTTAGATTCAATCCATGGGTTGTGTACCTTCTAACCTCTATCATTGTGTCAAGTTTAAACATGAAGGTAAATTTAATACTATACAAGTTGACCCTATCCCTTTTGTAGCATGAAATATGACCTACCGCACTAATGATGTTATCCTACCTATAACCAAAGCACTACAGACAACCACCACCAAGCCCTCACCCATAAAATCTAAATCCATTTCTTCCCCTTCTACTGAGGCATCTACCATCTCATCTATCCCTATAGACTAGATACCCATCAAGGATCCTTTAGAACCCACCTTTCAACACCTTGCCCTTGGAGAATACCACCTCCTCACCCTTGATGCCTTCCAAACTCCCCAAGAATATGGAAAGCTCAACCACTAACTAGGTTATGACCCCAACATTGGAGCCATTACCCCTTTGGGGCCTTTGAGTTATCCAACCCACTTTATCTATGGGGTAATTGCAAGCCCCTTAACACTTATACCATCCCCTCTTCACCTCAACCATTCACCTTCACATTCTCTTACTTGGATAACCCAAACTTCACCAAAGTATACCTCCACAGGTGTGCCAAGAAAGGATTCATCTTAGGGTGATACGATAATGGACCACACACATTGATCTTGATTGAGACTTGAAATCCTCATGAAAATCATGACCTTGGCTTCATTCTACCTAATAAGAATAATTCCAAACAAATTACCCCTACTATTGTTGAAGAAGAGACCCATTTCTCACAACACCCCCTCCACCTATGGGTTAGGATGAGGACATCATCCCACCTAATTTTTTTGATCAACATGATTACCCTCGACCCTATAACTTATCAAAAGGAAGGGGCACTTGTATCCATCCCTTTAATCCATCTTGAACTAGTAGGAAAAAAATCTCCTACCATTCACACTGTCTAGTGCCAGGATGATGATTCCATTCTCACCTACCTTGGTGCACCTGATTCTTCCATCCATAAATATTTACCTCTGAAGACCTCAACCATGTTGATTGAGCCCAATATGTATATTGACATAGACACTCTAAATAACCCCTATGTTGTCAAACTAGGCCAAACTCTCACCCTTGAGGAACAACAAGAGTTTTCTATTTTCTTCCAAGATCGTAGTATTTTATTCACCTGGTCATATGTTGACATGCCTAGTATTGACCCAACCATTACCACCCACAACATTGTGACTAATTGTAATGCTAAGTCTATCAAATTAAAACTATACTGAATGCATCCTCACATAACTCTCTTTGTCAAAGAAGAGCTCTAATGCCTCCTTTTTGTCAACTTCATTCAACCTTTCCTAACCAAATGATGACTTTCCTCTACCTATAAAAAACCAACTTGTTGATCTCACATCAAGCCATGAGATGTTGTCCCTCATGGATGGATTCTTGATTTATAATCAGATTTTGATTACCCTAAAGATCAACATAAAACTGCCTTTATCACCCCATGGGGGAATTTATATTATAGAGTCATGCCCTTTAGTATTAAGAACATTGGTGCAACCCAACAATGTGTTATAACCTACATCTTCCATGACCTTATCCATAAAATCATCAAAGACTATGTGGATGACCTTCTCAAGAAGTCCAAACTTTGTAAAAACCACTTAACCATTCTCAAGATTATCTTTGAGTGACTTATCCATTATCATGTCCACCTCAATCCCAAGAAATGTATTTTTGGATTTTTATCAGGAAAAATTCTAGGATTCATCATTTCCCTTCAATTAATTGAGTTTGACACCAAAATTAAAGCCATCCTCAAGTTGCTACCTCTAACCAATCTTAAGAAACTCTATAGTTTGTAGGGGAAGCTCTAATCCATTCACCATTTTATCTCCCAACTCTTCAATCGGTGTCAAACCTTCCACCACCTCTTGAAAAAGGAAATCTATTTTAAGTGGAATGTTGATTTTTAAAAGGCCTTCAATGCACTCAAAGAGTACCTTCTATCTCCACCTATCCTCACACCTCCTAAGGATGACCAACCTTTCTACCTTCATATCTCTGCCACTAACCATTCCTTAGGGGTAATGCTTGCCCATCAAGATGAAAAATGCAAAGAGAAAGCCATCTATTACATTAGTCACACACTTTTTAAGTATGAGACTTGGTACACACATACTAAGAAATTGTATTTGGTTTTAGTCTTTGTGGCTACCAAACTTTGCCACTACCTTCTTAACCACAAAACTTTTGTCATAACTAATATCGAACCAATCAAGTACATACACTCCAAACCATATCAAAACTAGTGTATGGCTTATGTTTTTACCTAAGTTTGACCTTGAGTTCCTCTATTTAAAGTCAATCAAGGGGCAAGTCATTACTAACCAATTGGATAATACACCCCTAACAGACTCCTAACATCCCCCTCTTGAATTTCCAAATGAATAAATATCATGTCTATCTCAAGTGGATTTTACCAATCACATAACCATGTTTTTTTATGTTTCCAAATGTTCGTGGGGTGGGGGGACCGATATCATCCTTATCTTGATGAACCACTTCCTTTATCTTTTAAACTTGACTTTGAATATACCAACAATGTGGTTGAGTATGAAGCCCTAATAATAGGTCTCCAAACTACCTTAGCCTTAGGATTCAAAACAATCAATGTCTTTGGTGACTCCCAACTTGTGGTCAACCAATTCACTAGAATTTACCAATGTAAGAATGAGATTTTGTAGTTGTATAGGTAATTGGTTACATAAATTTTAGCATCATTCAATCACTACCATATTCAAACCACCCCATGATCTACCAATAAGTTTATTGATACTATAGCTTTTCTTGCTTCTCAAATCTTGTTAGCACCCTCAGACTCCAAACTATCAGTCATTGTCCATCACCTCATTGAACCTTCCTACACCAAATCAGACACTCCAACCATCTTTAGTGTGGAAGAGATTATGCCTAATCTTTGGTATCAACAAACCTTTGACTACCTTCACCTTATCATAGTTCCCTCTGGCCTCTCTAAGAATGCCCATCGAGCATTTATTTAGAGCACCTCTTATTACACCATTATGGAAGGAATTCTTTGCAAATGTGGTTTTGATGGCCTTTTATTCCATTGCCTTCATGGTCCAAAAGCCTCTCACTTTATCAAGGAGACACATGACGGTATCTATGGGGGCCACTTTAGTGGACTCCCTATGGCTAAGTGCATCCTCCACCTAAGCTATTACTAGCCCACCCTTAACCAAGACTATTGTGACTATGTGAAAAAGTGTATTAAGTGTCAACAACATGCTAATTTACATCACGTACTTAGTAATAGTCTTCACATTTCTATGGAATTTTGGCCCTTTTCACAATGGGTTTAGGACCTTATCAATGAAATCAATCCTCACTCTGCATAATGACATCATTCTATCATTACCACAATTAAATATTTTACCAAATGGGTGGAAGTTATTCCTCTTGTCTTGATAAAAGCTGAAAAGATTATCAAATTTATCACCCATCATATCATCTACCATTTTAATGTTCCCTATAAGATCATCATTGATAATGGTAAATCCTTAAAAAACAAAAAATTCTAGGCCCTTTGTGATGTATTTGGTATTAAACTTGGATTTTCATCACCTTATCACCCACAAGTAAATGGACAAGCTGAAGCCTCTAACAAAACCCTTAATAACATGCTTACCAAAATGGTTAATGCCTCAAGTCAGGATTGGCACTTACACATCCATTTCACCTTATGGGCATATTGTACTATCATCCAAACCCATACAAGTGCTATACCTTTTTCTCTCATGTTTGGAGTTGAGGTTGTATTTTCCTCTTGGAGTCCAAATACCTTCTCTTCGCATATATTTACATGATCTTATTTCAAAAAATTACTATCATCAAGAATGTTTAGCTCAAATTGGGCTACTTGATGAGCATCATTTAGCTGCCCTTTATCATCTCTATGTCTATCAAGAACAAATCAAATGTGCCTATAACAAACACCTAAAAGTTTGAGAATTCAATATTGGAGATCTTGTTCTCATGGAAATTCAACATGTAACTAATATGGAGAAAAACAAAAGGGGAAAATTTACTTTCAATTAGCTTGGACCCTACATCATAATCCATAAGTATGGATAAGGAGATTATCATTTTTTTCTCTCTTGAAGGCAAACTAGAACCTGAGCCTCTCAATGCTTTGCATCTACATACCTTTTATTTTTAAATAGGGATTACAATCATCATTTGTCTAACTTAAGCTCATCCCCTACAGCCACATTCACTTCCCTCTTTTTTAGGGGTAATCAACTAAAACTAAATCATTTGATTATCCATCACAATTATAGCTTAATATTAAACTATGGGTACCATGGCTCTATCTGTGGCATGATTCTCATAGTACTTCCCATCTCTTTAAGATTGGTTCCTATGGTCATTATCACCTATACCCCTTTTTCACCTACAAGACCTTCATGTCAACCTAATTTTACCTTTATAAAGTTAATCCCTTGGGAATGTATAAGCAAGTCTATGTCAAGCAAAAACAATACCAAAAGTCATAAATAAACTATGGGTCATTCTTATCATTCATATACTACTCCTTTGAAGGACAGTTATTGAAAAATCTCCTAAAATTACCAAATATAATGTGGATTTCTCCCTTGAAGGATGGTTGAGTAAAGCATTTGTCAAAGCTATCAATTTCTTGGAAGCTTCTTGTATTGATCAGCTTCCCCAACCCTAAAGCAAATTCAAAATAGAAAAAACCTTGAAGCAAAAATAAAATAATTTTGAAATCCACAATCGACTCTCATAAATGCAATAATCTTGGAAAGCCATAATCAGACTGTTGGGGGATCAATCCAACAATAGATTATAATTATGACAGCAATAAACATGGAATTAAACCAGATTGACAAGTAATTAGAATGATAATAACAAGAACAAGAGATACAAGAAAACACCCTGAGAACTTGTATTAACAAAACTCTTTACAAAGGAATACAAATGAAGAAATCTTCTTTCTTCCACACCTCTCCTAGATGTATAGATCTCTCAATAGATCTCAATTCCTCAAGAGCTCTCTCTCAAGAACAATCAACTCCAACAAGCCTGGATTGATTCAATTCTGTACTTTTCTTCTCACACAATGAATTACAATAATTCACTACAAACTACTACAATACCATAAGCTAGGAAGATCTAATTCTACATATAGAATTAGGAGACTTGAGCATGTACAACCAACAAGCAGTTAAGCCACTTGAACAAGGGATCTAAAAATAGTAATTCTAACAATAGAGACGCGTGCTTGAGTCCACAACTCAAACTTATCATGCAAACACTCGCTTCTGTCCACGGAAATAGCTTTCTGGACACGTAGGTAACCGACGTCAGTTCCTGCTACTTGACTATGACCGCTGTCGGTCGACCATCTGCCGACGTCGGCGTCTCTCAACTGCCTGTGACCAACATTGGTTGCTCCTGACTGATGCTAGTGTCTGTGTAGACCCGAACCTGATAATGAATGCTCCTTGGTGAAGTTTTTAGCTCCACACCCTAACAATCTCCCACTTGGAGATAAACAGCTGCACCAGTACCTATACAACAACATCTTCTAGCTCCTCCATCTTCAACTCAATCATGAAGACCAATAGAAGTTGAATGAAGATTCAACTTCTCCTTTGTAATCGGCTTTGTTAGCATATCATCAGGATTCCTATATGTATGGATTTTCTCCAGCTTCAACTCACCATCTTCCAATACCTGTCGTATGAAGTGATACCTTAGCTGTATGTGCTTTGTTCTTGAATGAAAGGCCAAATTCTTGGCCAAATGGATTGCACTCTGACTGTCACTGTACAATTTGCAACTCTCATGCTCCCTACCAAGCTCATCCATGAACCGTGTCATCCATATCATCTCCTTACTAGCTTCTGTGGCTGTAATATACTCTGCTTCTGTAGTTGACAAGGCAACAACCTTATGTAACTTAGATATCCAGCTAACCACCATTCCACCTATAGTAAAAACATAACCTGTAGTACTTCTCCTACCATCCAAATCACCTGCCATATCTGAATCTACATAGCCATGTAGAGAAGTATCTGAACCTCCATAGCACAAGTGCCTACTGCTGGTTCCTCTCAGATATCTAAGGATCCACTGAACTGCTTTCCAATGTTCCTTACCTAGATTGGCCATATACTTACTTACCATTCCCACTGCTTGGGCAATATTTGGTCTAGTACACACCATTGCATACATCAAACTCCCTACTGCAGAAGAATATGGAACCTTACTCATGTACTCTACCTCATCATATGAATTAGGACATTGTTCTTTGCTTAATTTGAAATGTCCAGCCAAAGGTGTGCTTACCAGTTTAGCATCCTGCATATTGAACCGTTTCAACACCTTGTTCACATAATCTTCTTGAGACAATATCAACCTGTGATTTTTCCTTTCTCTCCTAATGCTCATGCCAAGGATTTTCTTTGCTGCTCCCAAATCCTTCATAGCAAATGTTTGAGCTAATTTTACCTTAAGCTCTGAGATATCCTGCATGTGAGACCTTACAACCAACATGTCATCTACATACAACAATAGAATAATATATCTACCGTTATCAAATCTCTTGAAATACACACAATGGTCTGATTGACACCTACTGTAGCCATGCTCAGTCATAAACCTGTCAAATTTTAAGTACCATTGCCTAGGAGCTTGCTTGAGGCCATACAAGCTTTTCTTCAACCTGCACACAAACTTCTCCTTACCCTTGACCTCGAATCCTTCTGGCTGATCCATATAAATTTCCTCATCCAAATCTCCATGAAGAAATGCTGTCTTAACATCTAGCTGCTCAAGATGCAAATCCTCAAAAGCAACCAAAGACAATACAACGCTTATTGAAGTCATTTTAACAACTGGAGAAAAAATCTCACCAAAGTCAATACCTGGCTTTTGTGCAAATCCTTTTACCACTAATCTGGCCTTGTATCTCATCTGTCCATTCTCACCTTCCTTTAACCTGTAGGTCCATCTGTTTTTGAGTGTTCTCTTACCTGCTGGCAATTTAACCAAATCCCATGTTTGGTTCTCTCTTAAGGACTCCAACTCCTCAACCATGCCATGCTCCCACTCACTCTTGGAGTCCACCTGTATTGCTTCTTCAAAACTCTCTGGTTCTCCACCATCAGTTAGCAATAAATAATATAAAGAAGGAGAATATCTAATTGGAGGCTTACTCACCCTTTCTGATCTCCTGATGGGTGTCTGAGACTCGTCTATAACACGTTGTCCACCCAAATTCTTTGATAGTGACCGACCTCGGTCACCTGTAGACCTGTTACTGGCCGACGTCAGTTCTGCCTGACTGACCTCGATACCTGTACGACCGATGTCGGTCTCTGTATGGCCGACACCAGTTTCTATCCTGTCGATGCCGGTTCTTAAACTGTCGACGTCAGTCTCTGTGTTTTCTTGTAAGTGATTATTTATTTTTCCCACGAGCTCATCTTGGACTTTCACCTCATCCAATTCACCATTGCTCTGCTCAGACTGATTCAACTTCCTTAGCTGATCACAATACATCACTCTTTCATTGAAAACAACATCACGGCTCCTGATTACCTTGTTAGTTTCTAGATTCCACAATCTGTAACCAAAATCATCTGAGCCATAGCCAATAAACGTGCATCTCATAGACTTAGCATCAAGCTTCTTTCTATTTTCCTTATCTATATGCACAAAGGCTTCACAACCAAAAACTTTGAGATATGAGAGATCAACCTTTTTACCTGTCCATGCCTCTTCTAGAATACCACCATCCAGAGCTGTAGAGGGTCCTCTGTTAATCAGGTACACTGCAGTGTCAACAGCTTGTGCCCAAAACTGTAAGGGCAAACCAGCATGCAATCTCATACATCTTGCACGCTCCATTATTGTCCTGTTCATCCTTTCAGCAATACCATTCTGCTGAGGTGTCCTTGGAACCGTCCTTTGCCTATGGATTCCATGCATGTAACAATAATCTCTGAACTTATGACTGTAGAACTCACCACCGTTGTCTGATCTCAGGCACTTTAATCTTTTACCTATTTCATTCTCAACCATAGCTTTCCAAACTTTAAAAGTATCAAATACATCAGATTTTTTTCTAATACAGTAGATCCATACCTTCCTTGTGGCTTCATCTATGAAAGATACATAGTACTGTGATCCTCCAACGGAAGCAACCTGAGCCGGTCCCCACACGTCTATGTGAACAAGCTCCAACTTGTGCCTCTTCTTAGTAGACCCAGTTTTGAGAAAACTAACCCTTTTCTATTTTCCAAATACACAGTGCTCACAAAACTCTAGATCTATGCCTTTTAAATTTGAAAGCATACCTTTAGACTTAAGAATTGACATCCCCTTCTCACTCATGTGGCCAAGCCTTGAGTGCCACAATTTAGCGTCCACATCTGAAGTAGATAAAACTGAAGGAGATTTGTTAGTAACACAATTACATAAATAGAGAGTACCTTCTCTCTTACCTCTGGCCATAACAAGTGCACCTTTGGTCACCTTCCAAGATTCTGCTGTGAGAGTTACTGTACAACCCTCATCACCTAGCTTACCTGCAGAAATCAAATTTCTCTTCAAACTAGGAACATGCATCACATCTCTCAACACCCATGTGTTGCTATTCTGCATCTTCAGCTGCACTTTACCTTTTCCAATTATTTTACAGGGCTCATCATCCCCTAAGTACACTATTCCAAAATCTCCATGGATATAGTCACTGAAATATTCTCTGTTAGGGGTAGCATGGAAAGATGCACCAGAATCTAATACCCAAGATTCTATATTATTATGCAGAGAGAAAATTAAAGCATCCTGTGCAATACCTGCAATCTTGGCTTCTTCCTTTCCTTCGTGCTGGTTGTCCTCTTTAGGCTTTGACCAAAAATCTCTGCTTATGTGCCCCATCTTTCCACAATTCTAGCATTGTGGCTTCCTGCCGTTTCTGGATTTAGATCTGCCTTTCCCCTTTGACTTGGATCTTGCTCTGCCTTTCTTGCTCTTCTCTTTCTGCCTTCCCCTGCTCTCAAAAATTAAAGCATTCCCAGATGCCTCTTCTGTGCTTTTCCTGCGTATTTCCTCATTCAAGATAACACTAACAACATCCTCTACTTTCAAAATATTTGATGCAGATGCAGTATTACTTACTGCCATTACTAAGCCATGCCAGCTTTCAGGCAAAGAACATAATATTAAAAGAGCTTTTATCTCATCATCAAACACTATATTTACTAAACTTAATTGATTCACAATACCATTGAAATCATTCAGATGAGTAGAAACAGATCCACCTTCATTCATATGCAAATTAAATAACTGCTTCATAAGATATACCTTATTGGAAGCTGAAGGTTTTTCATACAAATTTGCTAACGTAGTCATCAACTCTACCGTAGACTTTGCCTGTGATAAATTGGATATCACAGTGGATGCTAGACTCAGTCTTATAGACCCCAGAGCCTTTCTGTCAAGAACTTCCCATTCTTCATCCTCCATGTCTTTGGGCTTCTTTGCGATACCTCCTAACGGTAAGTAGAGATCTTTCTGATACAGATAATCCTCTATCTGCATTCTCCAGTGTTGGTAATTTTTGCCATTGAACTTTTCCATTCTCAATTTACTTTCATCTGCCATTGCTTCTCCCACTCAAACAGAAATCTCTGTAAGAACCTATAATCAATACACACTACACAGATCTGAACCACCTGTTAGTGAACCTGAACTTTGATACCAAATATCAAGCTTTGAACCTGTAACCAAGGCTCTGATACCACTTGTTGGGGGATCAATCCAACAATAGATTACAATTATGACAGCAATAAATGCGGAATTAAACCAGATTGACAAGTAATTAGAATGATAATAACAAGAACAAGAGATACAAGAAAACACCCTGAAAACTTGTATTAACAAAACTCTTTACAAAGGAATACAAATGAAGAAAGCTTCTTTCTTCCACACCTCTCCTAGATGTATAGATCTCTCAATAGATCTCAATTCCTCAAGAGCTCTCTCTCAAGAACAATCAACTCCAACAAGCCTGGATTGATTCAATTCTGTACTGTTCTTCTCACACAATGAATTACAATAATTCACTACAAACTACTACAATACCATAAGCTAGGAAGATCTAATTCTACATATAGAATTAGGAGACTTGAGCATGTACAACCAACAAGCAGTTAAGCCACTTGAACAAGGGATCTAAAAATAGTAATGCTAACAATAGAGACGTGTGCTTGAGTCCACAACTCAAACTTATCATGCAAACACTCGCTTCTGTCCACGGAAATAGCTTTCTGGACACGCAGGTAACCGACGTCGATTCCTGTTGCTTGACTATGACCGTCGTCGGCCAACCATCTGCCGACGTCAGCGTCTCTCAACTGCCTGTGACCGACGTCGGTCGCTCCTGACCGACGTCGGTGTCTGTGTAGACCCGAACCTGATAATGAATGCTCCTTGGTGAAGTTTTTAGCTCCACACCCTAACAATAATTTTGAAATCCACAATCGACTCTCATAAATGCAATAATCTTGGAAAGCCATAATCAGACCTCCTTAGTAGAATTCCTACATCAATCAGTCTACACTTTATATATAAACATAGACTTTTTTATACTACCTCTTTGGAAACCTACAAAAAAGGCATACTAGTCTCACTAACGGTTCTAATTTCACTCATTCTCCCTCTACATATCATATGCACAAGAATATGAGCTTATTTGACACACTATGATCAAAATACCTATTTATCAACCTAAGCATGCTAATGCAAAGCATATTAATGGCTTATCTTCAATAAGCCAATCTAACTTTAGGTTTCATGTTGGTCCTTACTAATGAAAAGGCATTGTGTTCCTTTTTTATCTTTTATCAATTCATGTAGATATACCTCTCATGATTCTTATCACTTTCAAACACCTCTAGTTTATTAACTAATTAATTCATGTATTTTCATCTGTAACCATATTCACATTCTACCTCTATGATCATAGAGAACAAACATCACATCAAAAGCATGAACATTATCAACTGTGTCAAAAAGCAACACCATCTATCTCTCTATGCACCAAACACAATGTAAGAATATCACAATAGACCATAAACATCAACCTATCCATTTATAATTATCACATCATATGAGCCTATAAGCATATCATTACACCAATATAAGCATAAAGAAAATTAATAAGCAAGACATCATAGCTTATACCATTTACCATTCCATCCATATGACCATAAACAAAGCCCTTACATTATCATATAACATACATTCATCAATAACACATCCTATCATATCCATGAACAAATCACAACATCATAACTATCTTTCTAGCATCACATGCCTAAGCTACTAATTGGAACACTAACATCCTAAACCACAAGTCAGGAACCATAAACCATAACCATAATTGTAAACATGAGGACCACATGAACCATAAGCATCCATCATATATAACATCAAAAACCATAGATCAGATACATTGAATCATCAAAAAAAATAATACATGTAACAATATATAATTTTTATTAAAAAATAAACATCTCATTACATCAGTGCATAGGTCAGTATCAAAATGGTACATCACAATAATGCATCTGGTCATAATCATGGACTTGAAACACTACCAATAGAACCATCTATGCCTACACCTATACCTAGTGGTGGTCCCCATGAGACCCCTACCTAACCCAATGTAATAGCCCACTGACCTAGAGTAGTTATTGAGGGCCCATTGACCAAACTAGCTCTATACTTTGCATATCTCATGGCCTGGGGAAATTGGCCTAGCACCATCACCGCATAGTATTTGAGCTCCTCTATGGTGGCTAGGTACTATGACCATGGCACTATCCCTGGTGACCCTCCTATTTTTGCACCTACTTTAAGCCTCTATCTTAGTAGGTCCCCCTCTTATGTAACTAAACTTAGGGATGTCTATGTCTGGTCTCTCTCACCTATAATGGTGGCAAGTTGACTATGGTGATCTGGCCCTATAGTGCAGCCACCTACCCCTATAACACTTGTATCTAAGCTTGGACTATAGCCAACACCATCCTTGCTTATCCATCTTAGCTAGCCAGATCTATAGCCATCAACCCCACCCCTCTGTCATCTCCACCCACATTTATTGCTACATATATCAGATGATACCAATCCATAAAACCATCTATATACCCTACATCATCCATAGGGTCCCTAGTACGAAGCTCCTCAAAACTACCATCTAAAACTATCTAAGTAGGCCAGGGCACCACTAACTGAACCTTTAAATCCTACTTCTTATACCATGGATGTAGACCTGGTACACCCTGTAGTAAGCCAAACTAACATCACACCTAATTGAATGGAATCAACTTAACCTCACCCTCTCAGTGACCCACTATCCACCTATAACTTTGTATAAGGAGGGTCTGCCTCCTATAGCCTAGCTATATCAAGAACTATAGGTATGGTCTCCAAGTGATGTCCCTAACTACCAACACACCTAGGGCACCTTTAAACTAATCAACATCATGTGCCCCACCTCTTACCCATAACATAGGATAGTCATCTCTCTATTTCATAAAAATAATAGGGGACTCTAGCTATGTGTACCTTACCCATGGTAATACTATCGGCCTCAAAACCCAAATGTGATCATAAGCCCAATAATGAAGAACCAAGCTCACACTGATACCATATTTCTTATGGTGTCTAAATCCCCATAGCTCCCTATAAATCTGAACTAGCAAAATTAGGACCCAACCAAACACTATGCTCCCAAGTAACAACTCCATCAATACAATTAACAATACATAAGAAAACCTCCTACTACTTGAATTGGGAGCCCAAAGCATGTAACAATAATCATCAAGATCATCATCAATCTCCTCTCTTCTGGAGATCTCTCATATAACCCCATGTAGCCAAATCCTCCATAATGCTATTGGACCTGATCACTATCATCTCCATACAGATACTTAACATACTCATCTCACTCTTCCTTCTCTATCTAGTATATCACCTCACCATACAATGGGAGATGAGTGATCTTATGCACATCCTTTAAGAGAATAGTCATCTCCCTAGTCAAAAGCAAGAAGGTATAAGTAATAAGATCCCATCTCTCAATGAGTGTTACTATCATCAATGCATCTCTAAGCACATGTTGGCAGAGCCTCATCAATCTTAGCCCTACCTACTCCATGTGTTCCTAGTCATCTATGGTCATCCCCTTGATAATCATAGGGAAGATATGTGACACATAGTCATATATCTAGATCTACTCTCGAGCCTACACCAAACCAAATGCTAGGCTTAGTTATTATTAATAGGCCTATCTACCCTACCTTCTTGATACTTGATCTAACCCTAACCCTTAACACACTTTAAAAACACCTAACCTTAGCAACCTAAAAAAACCCCACTTATTACCCTTACTCAATCCATTTAACCCTAACCACACCTTAAGTAACTTATCAAAACCTAACCATCAAAAACCTATCCTAAACACTTAGCCAAAATCCCTACCCTATCTTACACAGCTATCGGTAGTCATACTAACCATTGATGGTTGTAGACCTCTACTTCTTAGGGTGTCAACTGTTGATGATCAAACCTGACCGTCGATGGTCACTTGTGATCATTTTATAGCTAAAAATCCCAAACCCTCCATAGTCACAATCAATTCAAAAAAATTTAAAAACATTGCCTAAGCCCCCTAACCACCTAACAATTACCTAATTCACCCACCCACCCTATCAATCTACCATTTCACCCACCAATTTACCCAAAAACATCAAAAACCCTACTTAGGGCATAGAAGCAAAATTGCACATTTCTAGACCTACCTATCCAAGAAAATTCCACATCACTAAAACAAGCCTACTCTAGTAATTTTAATGCACCCCTACCTCATTCTATGAACTCCTCCATGGTTTGAACCCATGAGTAGGTGCCCAGTCACATCCTTGTGCTCCCTACATCATAAACCCACACAATCACCCACATGTTTTTGGCCAATGAGAAACACCCACCTCAGGAAACACCTTCCTCATAAAGTACCAAAATCACCCATGCCCAAGTCAACAGAGTAAAATAGTAATGATATAAAAAATGAGTCTTGTTTTTACTTTTTACCCATCTAGGTTATTAGGATTCCCCATGACCATAGATGGTTAGGGTGACCATCGAAGCTCACCTTCTAGGATCCCTAACCATTGATGGTTAGGAAACCCTATAAAATCCCCATTTTACTTTTTACATAAATTCTACCAATTCTTAGCACACCAAACCCAAGTTTTGAACACTTTTTGAGATGACCTTCTCCTACTAACCTAAAACCTCATCACTCACTATCAGTCTCTTTTGGCCCATCTAGCACATAATTTAGAGACACTTATTACTTGGTCCTTTGACCATAGCAACAACATTTCCATGTTGACCCCTTTTGCATTTTTCATTGGGATGGAACAAAAAACCTCCCTCCTAAACTCGATGTTGATATCAAACTATATATTAATTATGGGACCGACTACCCTAACCTTAGGGAAAAGACCTTCTCTAATAAGACTGGGTGTTTTAGGAAGTGTCATCCAAAGGTATTAAGAAATGTGTAAGCATATGAGCTTGTCTACATATATTGTAAGAGGATTTTTTGTGTTGTTAGAAGCTAGGTTTTGTTTGGCTTGCATGATTGGATAAGGATTTTGGTAATATTTTTGTTATTTTTATTTGTTTTAGGAATATTTAATTGAAATATAAAATAATTATTTTCTGAAATTAAATAATTAAAAGTAGAGAAAAATAATCAAATTAAAATTAAATGAACAAACACTCTTTCTATATTTTCCAACTGCTTTTCAATGCATGCAAAGTAAGAGAGAGATCTATTCTAGTTATGTTAATGCTAATTTTTTAACTTTTCTAGATGCAAGTTATATGAAGTTGTTTTTATAATTTTTGATCGATATGTGAATGGATATACTATTAAAACTATGTTTTCTTAACATATAATTGGTTCAAGAAAATATCTAAGATCCAAAAATTAATACTATGAGGTTCCTAGAGTTTCCTTTCACCCAAGCAAGTCAAGAAAAAGTATTTATTCTTTCTTTATGTTGCACACTAGCCGTGAACAATATATATGAAATAGAAATTAATGATTTAGATTATGATTTTTGTGATTAAATTAATTAAAAAATGGCATTCTTAATTAGTCTAAACAATGAAAATCAAAACCATTATAGCACCATTTGTTCACCTGGGTTTATCTAAGGTTTTATTACTTACTAGTTGTTTATTTGAGAGTGAAAACAACTTGTTTCAAAGCTAAAAATTGATTATTTCAATGGATGAAAATGTATGTTCTATTATCTAATGCTAACCTAGGTTTTATATTCAATATTATGTTGTGAAATAATCCATTGAATGAATGCAAGCAAACAAATAAACTAATTACTATTTTTGTGCAAGGATGGGAGAGAGAGGAATTATTTTTCCTATCAAAACTTACTTTATTCAAAAATAAATATTTAATATAATGAAATAATGAATTCTAATTTAATATAATCCACTAAATAAAATAAATAAATCTAAACTAAGAAGCTCCAACCTGATCATGATGTAGACCAATTGAAAGAAACATATGAGTTTTACTGTGGTCCTCAGTGTGTTGGCTCCTTTACCCAAATGAAGATTTATATAACTCTATAACAAGGAAGATGAATAAATGACTATAAAAAATTAAATAAGAAGAAAAGAGACATAACTCCAAACAAATAATATCTATTTGTGGCTAGTTAAAGACACCATTTGTAAAGATATGGCTCTCCTTGTCTAGAACTGTGTAGTCAAACACAAAATCAATCAAATAAATGCTCTAAAGCAATTATATAAAGTTGTGGCTATAAATGCTTCAAAACTCTTAACCTCTAATGTAAATTTTAGATCCAAAATCAAGCAAAAATTGGCTTAATTTTATAAGAGAAATGAAGGTTATATGAAGCAGTTTAACGAATTTGAACTGGGAGTTAAACTTAGGAGATACTCAAAATAATTAGAAATAGAAGAGGGAGTGAGATGGGCCTAATTAGAGGATAAATTAAGGTAGAAATAGAAATAAATGTGAAAATAAACAAGCAAAACATGTCAAGGAATGAGTCTAAAAGCTAAATTTATAAGGTGAGACAACAGTGACAAAACCACCCCTATTTGTAGGCGAGATTATGTAACCTCTACTCTTGAGGACAAAACTAATCTATTAGTTTATGAAACCACCCTTCATTTAAGATGAAACCACACTTTTATAACGAGTTTGTCATGATGAATTACACTACTGCCTTGACAAACCCATCACTTATGGGATGGTTGTGTAACTCCATAGGGTGTTTTTGTCACCTAACAAGGCAGTTTCATCACTAATGAGAGTTTTTTGAAAATAAGATAAGGGGAGATACAAAGGTTAATAAAATGGGGCTTTAGGGGACCTAGAAGAGAGAGAGGGAAACAAAATGGGATGGGGTGTTAAATAGTTCCCATTTGATTATTATTATTATTAAGAGGTCATTATGTCATCATTAGACTTGACATGTTGAGAATACCATACTATGAAAAATTGGGTGCATACATATTAAATATTTGGGATGAAATATTGTCATGAATTGATGAGGGTGAGTCACAAGTAGTGGTGTATGAAATGGAAATACAAAGTTATAAATACTTACCTTACCTTGGTGGTGTAGTAAAACCATTTGAGACTCTATGTAACTTGCAATCAAAAGATGAGAACCAAGTGCAATGAGATGAGAAAGTGTAAAACAAATTATGTAATTAAATTATTGATAATAATACATATTATACATGTAGGGAAGATGATACTACCTAAACCATCCTGTCAGGGAACTGAATCCAGTGCCAAGTGGTTAAGAAACTGTAAAACTGTAAAAATGTGCTACCAAAGATAGAAAACCATTCAAAATTATATTTTAAAACATAATTTGTATAGTTTAACAAAAAAATGATTTATAAACATGAAAATATGAATAAAATTTGAAAATATACTAAAAATATAAAGTTTTTAAATTAAAAATGACTAGTTTGGGGCTCAATATATTCAAAATCTTGTGAAAAACTAATTCATTTGTGTTAATTACTTTTGATATTTCTTGAACTCTAGATTGATTGTGACCATTTCATGCGAAAAAATAGTCAATGATAAGAGGATGATGAGAGGATAGAGAATATACTAGTGTAAGGGGCTATGAGGTAAGATATAGTATGTTTTGTGGCCTTTTACCTTTTACCCCAATTTTATAATTTTTGGGCATAACCTACTAGAAATCCAATGAAATTTGAAATTTCTAGTTTTAAAATGTTTGTGAGGAAGGGTAGATTATGAAATTATAGGAATTTTTTTTATTGGTATATTTTGAGGCTTTTTGGAGGGTTTTGGAGGGTATGCAACTAGCAAATGTAACCATCACTCAGGGATGGAACTATTGGCCTTTGTAGGCTAGTAGTTATATAACCATCATGGTAGAACCCTAAATATCATAGTTTGTAGTAGGAATGTTTCAAAACCACTACCTAGGGAAATCATGTAATTATCTAGAGTATTTACATAATTTACTAGAGTAGTTACCTAATTACCTAGGGTGGTTATGTAATCTCCTAGAGTGGTTATGTAATTGCCTTAGGTGGTTATGTAACTAGCACCTGTAAATAGGGGCAGTTCCATTCACTCAAACTGAGTGAGGAAAGTTATAATTTTTTTGAATGATGGAATTGGTCCTTGCAATAAATTAGGGTAATTTTTATGATATAGGATGCTGACATACGTTGGATAAGAGATTAGGATCAGGATTGGATCCACTGAGTCTTAGCATTTTTGACAACATATGAGTTATTCATCCTTGATCAAGTTGAGATCCTATGAGTTACATAAGTAGGGATGGTCTTGACATCTAACCAAATATTTTATAATATTTTGACTTATTTGAACCTGACTAGAATACTTTTTTGTTCCCCTAGGCCCTAGGAGAGTGGACAATCATTCTCATTGACATCTATCATATCATGGACCTTCCTTTGATTAACTAGTTGGTATTTATTCAAGATATTGAGAGCAAATATGAGGCCCATAGTTAGATCAACCATTTTGGAGACATTAACACACCTAATGTGGGTGAAAAGTGTGGTGTGAGACTTTCCCATTTTGAGATATCAATAATTCCCAACTTAGGGAAGCCAATTATTTCCATTCTTATCTCTTGGCTTATGGGAGACAAAGGTACTGATAGGTTACTATTAAGTTGGTCATCGATTATGCAATGTATTGAGGAAAATGGAGCACACTACTCATAGAACCAAGAGTTATTAGCTCAGAATTATAGGGATTTATATCATGTGTCTCATCTAATTTCCTTCTTGATTATCCACTTGATGATTATCATGGATTGGATGTATGAATACATCATCCCTTATTAAAAAGGAGTATCGATTGGTTGTCCTAAGGACATTAGGGCAACTAGATGGATAGATGTGACACAATTTTGTGCTTTACCCAAATTAGTTGGGAATTTAATAGTATTTGACTTGAATTCCTTGCCTTACTAGGACATGGTTGGGAAATAGGCCGACGAGGGGGTTTGCCTTGCAGTAGTTATCAAGGCTACTCAGGTTCAAGACAAGCTCTCACATATTGAGGTAGAAATTATAGATAAGGTAACACATTAGTTAGTCATGACCTATGTCGGTAACCTTCATATCCCTAATATCATTTATATATGAATATAAGAGGCAAGAGCTATGATATTGAGATGGTTGTCATGGCACCCACTTATGAGAGGGGTGTACATCACCCAAATAGTTCAAGCAAGAGTGGTATAGGGACCTCCCTTGTATCCATTTAGGTGATAAGGAGGATAAATAATAGTAGGGAAGTATCATATGGGCCCACCACCACCACTATCACAATAGGACCCCAGTAAAGAGGATCTTGCACAACAATAGCATCTAGGAGGTAGAGACAATGAGGTTTTATAGTATATTGAGCTAGAGGAGGACCTTGACATTGATGAGGAGGAGGCCACAAATGATGATTGTGAACCTAATTAGCATAAGGGGGATCCAAGTAAAATTTTGAATTAAATATTTTTTTATAATTTGTATTTCACTTTGTAGATTAATTGTTTAGCTAATTTTACATATTTTATATTTTTATATCGACTGGACCTGACATTGATTTTACACTCTATGATTTTAGATACCATGACTAGGTGGATGAGTATGATTAGGGATACCATGATCAACCTTTTTTAGTTGAGCATTAACATGACTAAAAACTATATCCTAATAGATCCTAGACTCCCTATAAGGATTGGTTGGCATACAGATGTCTTTTCCCTAGCGTACCATACATCTGTGATGGTGACAATGTTGAAGACCTAAAATAATACATTATTAGCCTAGGAAAGGAGAGCGGATGCCTTGGTGTATATTTTTGTAGGTGAAGGAGGAGGTTGAGCATCTAGCCATAGGACATAGGGGATAGCCTTAGAGGGAGGCACTAGAAGGGGCCACCAATTGGCCTCTAGGTTGGAGTGGGTGAGACAACCTCTAAGGGAGGAACTAGCAGGAGATGCCACTAAAGTGATAGCCTTTGACATTCCTATATATAATAACCTTCTCATATGAGGAGGATAGGCTTCTAAGGCTTGTTATAGATGTTTTGTTATACCATTTTACATGTTGATTATTTTTTAGATGCCTTAAGGCACATTGGCCCTCCATGGAGGTGTTTTATTTCACATATTTTTTTGTATAATATCAACCATTATTATTATATATAGAGAGACATATATTTTACTTCTTAGTTACTTATCATCATGTGTTATGGGAATTAATTTCCTTGCTTTTATTTTTTATTTTATGCACTCTAGATGACTAGGAATGTGATGATATATCATGTATTTCTATGTTATAGATATAATGCTATGGAATATGTTTATATATGTGGGAATAAAATTATGTAGATGTTGTGATTTGGTGGACATGTAAAATGTACTAACATTTTTTTTTAGGTGATGACGTAGTTGTATTATTTACATAATGCATAACTCTCAATTTATAGTAGGGAATGAAAAATGGAATAGGATAAACATGATGTGATAGAGAATGAAAACCATAGATTAAAATTTTGTAGGAAAAAGGAAGATGACCTAATATTATGAACAAAGGAGGTAAAATGTTCTTCTTGCAAAAGATTACAAAATACTAACTTTGTTGGCTTTGTCCAGATATCACTAGCCCTGATATAATCAGTAAGTGGGATAAATTTACCCTTTTCATCATAGGCATGTAGGCAAATTTTTGGAATATTTTTTAACTTGGACACTTTCTGATTTAATAATGCTTCTGCATTTATATTTTATATTCTATTTGAGACCCCCTACACTTAGCCTCAAGTGACTAGGAAGACATAGTTATAGGTGAGTAAGGGCACCTCTCTCTAATGCTAACCCCACACAACCATTAAGATACAAGGGCTCAAAACCAAAGGCTAGCAGGGGCGAGAAATGTGAATTATGACTCTTATTTTTTCATAAGCTTTTGATTTTCATAAGAGTATCTAATTTTCTATTTTCAAGGCCTTTACCCCAAATCTTGGCCCCATGCAACTAGTAATATGAAAGAGCTCATCATTGAAGACCAAGATAAGTAAGTAAAGTTACCAATTTTTTAGCATGCTAATGCTATACTTTAGAAGGTATTGTGAGAAGAGATTCTATCATGGACAAAATTCTAAACTAGACTATAGGCTAGCATTTTCTAAGTTGTGCAATAAAATGTAGGTAAAATAGGTGTAAATTACTTCCTAAGAACTTAGGCAAGAACCAATGTAATGCTGATTTTGAAAATGTTTTCTATGGGATAATAGTGTATTATGAGAATGAGATGATATGATATGTTGCATTCTAAAATTACATTGTGTGAATTAATAGCCAAATAATCACCTAACATAACATTTGATATGCAAATGAGCATACAAACTATAATAACATAATGTATATGAGGGCAAGGTGATATGCAAGTACTAGATATAGAAACATTTTAGGTGCAAAGAGTACATAGATTCACTAAACCCCTTTCCCTCTAGAGTGCATAACCGATAAGTTTTATTATCAAATTATTTGGTCATTAGGTAGGGGCCTAACTAATTTGGTATGAATTTATGATCTTCTCCTTTCTTTTTGTCAATATAGCTATCGAACCTAAGGAAAAGGTATTTTACATGAAGTAGGAACTCATGGATGCATTTTTGTATTGTTTAACCATGAGATTGGTGTAATAAATATGATTATTTATAGTGGTGATTTGGCATTTGTCTAAATTTTTTAATTCAGCTAGCAATGCCTCTCTATACACTTCATGATCAAGGAGGTCCTAGAGGGAAATATGAAGGATAATTATCTCTACTTATAAGGGTTTAATAAATTTAGATAGAAACATAAGTGAGTATGGAGTTTCCCCAATATGGGTGTTTTAATAGTCATCTTGTAATCCCAAAGTGTTAGAGAGTTTTAAGTGCCAATCTCATTTAAAATCTCTAACAGTTTTGACAAATATTGACTTTATGGTTTTGTTAGCAACTTCAACCTAGCTATTATCATGTGGGTAATATAAAGAGGATGAGTGGTGTGATATATAAAACTTATTACATGGCTCAAAAACTTTAGGATTTTTTAAAGGAGACCTATTGTCAGTAATAATGACCTATGGGACCCTAAATCAATAAATGTTTTGGTTCAAAATAATTTTTTCATTGACTAAACCCATGATGGTAGTTAACACATAGATTCCTCCCACTTAGTGAAATATTATGTGGATATGATAATGAAATGATGACCATCTGAGGATACAAGGGAGAGCTTACCTACTAAATCTAAGCCCTAAGTGGAAAAGGGCTATGGAATGACTATGGTTTGTAATGCCCTAGTGGGGATATGTATCTCATGTGAAAATTGATGACATTTTTCACATATGAACTTGTATTTGATGGCATCATGGTCTAAAGTGGGACAAAAATATCCCATCCTATGGAATTTATGAGTTCTCACATGACCACTAAAGTGTTTATCATAAACACCACTATGACAATGAAAAATAACTCTTTCTAACTCCTCTTGGTCGACATATCTAAGTAACATGTCTTAAAAGGCCTTATAATAGAGAATAATGTCTAAGATAACATACTTATGTGTGATGATGTGAAGATGTCTCTTTTTTTGTGAGTTGGCACCTACAAGATAATTATAGTCAATTAGGTAGTTAATGATATCTATGTGCCAAGGAGAAGATCTAATAACAGATTTTTCTATGTAATAGATCAATTCATCGATAAATTTAGTATCAATGAGATCATTAACTTCCAATGGATAATAAAATAAATAATTATCAATGATTTATCCCTTAATATAATTTTGGTTGATGTAAGTTAAATCAAACTTGCTTAGGAGTGTGATGAAATTCCCAACCTTCCTATAGATTTGGTTGGGTTAGAAAAGTACATAGGGCTTGAGACATCATGATAACTCTTATTTTTTATTGAGTATATAATTTTGTAATTGTTTTATCAAAAATTTTATATCTAAGCATTCCTTTTTTACCTAAGTGTATCACATCACATAATCAATAAGGCTACAACTTATGAAATAAATGACATTCTTTATTGGTATCATCTTCTTGAGCCAACATACAGGTGAGAGACACCTTGGTTTCTCGTATGTAAATTATCAAAGGCTCATTTAGATTATGTGCCATGAGTGTGGGGGGAGACATAAATAAGTGTTTCACTAATTCAAATGCCTCATGACAATCATTTGTTAAAGTTAAACAAATTGTGTTTTTAAACAAGTTTTTGATAGGTGAACGGTGTAGGTAAGATCAAGAATGAACCATTAAATAGCTCCTAACTTACCCATGAATGTTTTGATGCTTGATTCATCTATGGGAGGAAGCATTTACAATATTACTTGAATCATGGTAGTGTCACTATCAATCCCACACTAAGAGATTATATACCGTAGGAGTTTTCTGCTTGTGACTCCAAACACACTTTTTTTAGGTTAAAATTAACACCATATTCGATTAAGCTTGTTAAGATGATGTGTAACACCTCTAAGTGGTATATTCATCATCTTTATTTCCATAAAATATCATCTATGTAGACCTCCACTATATTTTGAATAAGATCATGGAATATGTGGGTCATGGCCCTTTGATATGTTGCCCCTATGTTTTTGAGACCAAAGGACATCATGACATAACAAAAGGTCCCCATGGAAAAGTAAATTAGGTCTTACTCAAATTCTCATCAAAATTTTAGATCTAATTGTATCCTCATAATCCATACATGATTGATAACAACTCATATCTTTTTATTGCTTCAATAATGACATCGATGGAAGGGAGATAGAAGTCATCTTTTGGACATGTTTATTGATATCTTGAAAGTATATACATATCTTGATCTTAACATTCTTCTTGGTAATAAGAACAATGTTGGACATTAACTTGGAATATCTCACTGGCTTAATAAATCTAAATTTTAAAATTTGATAACTTCCTCTTTTATCATGAATGTGACCTTAGGCTTGATGGTTTTGAGATTTTATTTGATTGGTTTTATGTTATTAATTATAATTAGGTTTATCCACATCAGGTTTGATGCCTACCATGTTAGTATAAGATAAAGTGAAATCTTTTTAGAGCTTAGTGATTAGTCACTTGTGGTTTTCCACCTCCTGTAAGAAGAGTGAAGACCCAAGTTTAAGATGGGAATCTCCTTAATACTAATGTTAATGTCAATGGAGTTTTCAATGAAGGAGGCATCTCCATCCTCAAACACATCATGGGCTATGGGAAGATAAATATATTCACCCTTCATATTGAACAAATCATGTTCATCATTAGAGGATAAGTAATACTCAACCTGGTAGTAAGAATCATAGTATTCATCCCCCAAGGTTGATGTGGGATAACAAGTGAAGGAAAAAACCTTCTTGTAGTGAAATGATGAGAAGTCATAATGAGATCACAAGAACTCAATAATAGCCTCATCATTCTTATCAAAGTCAAGGATTAATGGACCATCATCTCTTATAATATGGGTGATGGTTTGGTCACTAGGATTTTTGTGCACAAGAGGTTATGTCCTAATTGAAATTATGAAATAAAACTATGGTATAGTAGGATGAGGGTCAAAATGTAAAGATGAAGCAGTCATGAAGTTATAAAGTTGGTTATTTTCCCTAGGGATTGTTTCTATATAAATGAATTCAAAGTATTTATCAATCTCATGCATAATGACTTTGTGTAATTAAAGATGTTAAATTTTAGTTTGATAGACCTTGAAAACCTAATTGGAACTAGTGACAAGTCACCTTAGATCTTTAAGTTTTGAATGCCCAGACATTTTTCAATGAGCATGCCAATAAATAGGTCTTCATACTCAAACCTATTATTCATACACTCAAAGTATAGATTGAAACCAAATGGCATGACTCATACTTCAAGAGAAATTAGAATAATTCATGCCCCTACACCTAGACAACACCTAGCCCCATCATAATAAAGGACCCACTAACCATATGTGGAAGAATAAGTATCATTTGTCAAGGATTCCTAGTACTTTGATATCTCAACCATATGAATATAGAGCATAAACAATGACCCCTCTTGAAGTTCTTAGTCTTGAGATTCATAAGAGTGATGAGTCATTACCTATTGTGGGACAAATTTAAGAGTCTATAAAACTTTGAAAGGCCAATTTTTGTGACCTGATTTAAGGAAAGGAAGCACCTCTAAGAATTAAAAAGGCTTGCTTTTAAGATTTGTATTGAGGTAGGTAAGCACCTTCAGGAATACAAGAGGTTTCCCACTAGGCCTTCTCTTCAGTATGGGAAGTATGCCAACATAGTTATGATTATTTTTTGGCATGGGAAATATCCCAACATAGTTATGACTTTTATTTGGGGTAAAAATTTTAGGAACATAATTGTGTAGCTTATAGTATTATTGATAAGACATGGGTAACTCCACTATTTCTATTGTTATATATGGGAAGGATTATAAGAACTTAGTGAATAGTTCTTCGAGGGCCACCTTATCTGTTAGGGGAGAGAATACCTCTCATTAGGAATGTGTGAATAAGCATGATATCTGATGTTAATCTTAATGGAATTTATTATTAAGGTATGAATATTCTCTTTAAGTATGGGTAGGGTTGGGGGTGAAAGAATGGTCTAACTGCATGTTGGGAAACTTGATAATGATGCAAGATATAATTCAACATGGGTTGAAGTACAAAAACTAATATCTTAGGAGGAATCAAACCCAGTGGATCAAGAATTCTATAAAACTGATATGTCCATATCATATCACTATTTAGGATCATGTTCTAAAGAGGTTCAAAAATGTGTGAAGTAAAAATTGACCTTGTATGGTTGGGCATTGGGAGATTATGATGGAAATCACAGAAAACTTTATTATGAAGAGGAATTCTTCATTACCTAACATCTCTATCATGCAAAGATCTAGTAGATTAGCTAAACCATATTGGGGGCCCTAGTTTTGAGACTTGGAGAAGGTATAGGTTCCTAACCCTTACAGGTTGAACAAGAAGATGAGTGGCATGTCTTGTTCTAAGAGATTGATGATTTTGACTATAAAATGGTGAAAACTACTAGACTAGTGACTGAATTTAAACTAGTAACCTTTTTATCTATCATTATGTCCTTTTATTCTAATTTATCTTTTAACTAACCTAAGGAATTTTATCCCCCTTCTTCAAGATAAGCACTTTGGGCTTTGTAAGTTTGATAACATTGACCAATTAGGGGAGTTTCATGAATCTATTGGTAAGTAGATGGTAATTGATGTGTGACCTATACTACTTATGCATGGTTTCTTGTAGCATATCAAAAGACTTAGGATCCCCATGGGCTATGAATACCTGCCCTAGGTGAATGAACCACATTTTTGGAAATAAAGTTAAATGATAACCTTCATCATGTATATCCAAGGCTTTACCAAGATCATGTTATAGTTTATATCATTTTTTTATGACATATAACTTAGTTAGCATCATCTTAGGACCTAGAGTGACTGGGAGTATGATGGTTCTTATGGAATTATATTTGATGCTATTACAGGCTCGCATGGTATTACGAGTTGGTAATAAATAGTTTCCACATAACCAAGCTTTTGCAAGAAGGAAAAGGAGACAATATTAAAAATTTCTCCATCATCAACCATGCATTTCTTCACATAATATTCTTAGATCCAAACATATATAAATAAGCTTCAATCCCTTCTCCTTTCCATTTAAGAGTTTGAGGGAAGACTATGTAAATCAAAGAAATAACTAGCGTGTTAAGATTCCTAATCATGTGGGAACATATCTAGATAAATGTGGTGGATCTAAGCCTATGGTGGAAGAGTAACACTAGATAGATACCTTAGTCCTAGGGCATCAAGAATGTTGATCAATGAGTAGGAGTGTTCTTGAGTAAATCAATAAATAAGATGTGGGAGAATGTCTTGGTCTATTTGGAGATGAAATCATAGTTCCCCATGGGTTTAGGGATAGACTAGGTTTCCAAAATGTTTGATGGATGAAGAACCATAGATTTATACTCGCTGGTATGAGTAACAGTATTAACCTCTTATTCAACATATAACTTCACAATTCCTATCATTCTAGTTTTGCCTTGTACTCCAAACTAAGGAGTAACATCAATATTAACAATTCCATAGGTGGAGTTTTTAGCATCCTAGGTGCATGTCACCATGGGTTGATTATGTTGAATCAATTGGTTATGTGGCCCACCGTGCTATTGATTTTGGGTAATATGCACTTAGTGGTTAGGAAAGGGGTTTTGGTATATCTATATATTCTAATATTGAGGAGCAATCAGAACATTTTAAAGGGCCTAGAGGTTTGTACCAACATTCCATAAGAACATGTCAACAAATGTTTGCCTTTGATATTTCAAGAGGCGTTGGATAAATTTATTTTACTCATTGAAGTTTCAAATATCATTATCGATAACTTGGTGGAAGAGGTAATAAACACTGGGATCATATTGCCTAGGCCTTAGGTTTTTCTTTTATTGACCAAAACATGTTGATATTGATTTTGACTTGGTTTTGGTGATATATGTTGTGTGGTGATGGCTGGTTGAAATCAACCACATGGATGGTAGGTGGGGGATTATGGATCCTAAAACTTATATTGTTATTGGCATTGGTATTATTCATTGGTTAATATTAATTGTTATTTACTAGGTTCAACCATTTGTTTTGGTCAATGACACTGTTAGTGGTGATGTTCCTATTTTGATTTATGATATTCAAACCTTGGTTATTGGTATTGTTCAAATTTTCATTTCTAAATCTCTTATTATTTTTATTTGGGGTGATAATGCATTTTTTGGTCTCATAAGTTCATCGACCATTATCAATGGCCTGCTAGTCAACCTATAAGGCACTCTTAAGAGCTTTTTCGTAAGAATGATAGGGTTTTTTTAGACATCCTCCCTCATCTCCTTGTTAAAGGAATGAAGTAAAATGTCACATAGATCCCCTTGATCCATGTGTGGTGCACTGGTAGACAAATATAAAACCTACCACCATCTCGTGATGAAATGTAAATCTAAATCATTATGTTTTTGTTTGATATGAAATAATTATTGAATGCTAGTATTAAGAAGCTTATTTATCTCAAAGGCTTTAAAAAAATCATCCATTAATTTTTTGAAGGAATGAATAGACCCCTTTGGGAGGCAGTAATACCAATCAAGATTTATCCCCTATAGGGTTCCATGGAGAATTTTGGCAACAACCCCATACCAAAGTAGGAGTTTTGTGAAAACCATAATCCTTGGCATGTGCATTGGAATTTTCTTCCCCTTTGAACTTAGGAAGGTCTAGTAGGGGATGTGGGAGAATAACCCCTCATATATTTAAGTTAAGAGGTTCCTTAAGGTAATCAACATAGGTCCCCATGTTTCTAAAGTCAGTTGTTGACATGGTTAGGTGGGATTGGAAATGTGGGATTGTGTAAGGCTTAATTGGATAACCACTAGAAGGGATAGAGGACGCTTGATAGGGTAAAGTAGAATAAGTTGGTAAATAGTTATCTAGTTGAATATTTATATAATAATATAGAATTTTTAATGGAGATTGTTATATGTAGGAATATTAATGCATTGTTGTAGAGGGTTATATATGGTTTTCACATCACCATAGGCTATGTAAGGTGGTATATATCCCATATATGGTGGGGTAGGAGGCATGTAAAATAGAGGAGTAAATAATGGTGGATTATTGGTCACCACATTATTTTTCAAATGTAGAGTATAAGTGTACATACTTGTCAATGGGGTTTGGGTAGGGGCTTGGTAGGATGGTGGGACTTTGAAAGTGTCTAGATTAGGAGCCCCATGAGTAAGGATGTCCCCTAGGGGTTATTTAGAGGCATAAGTTGGTGGGGGAATATGCTCTAGTTATGGTGGAAGCAGTATACACATAATATTTTCAAAAATTTATTGATTACTAACACTTTGTATTTTACAAAAATAGGTTGAGTCTCAATCTCTTTAAGTGCATGCCTTAAGGGGTGCACTAGAAAAAGGGTGGGTAGACCATCGGTGCTTCGTAAGATTGTTGTCCCTTTTTCCACTTGTCATCTACACACTTGTCTCCTAAAAAAATTAACCCTAAACTTATTCTTCTTAGTCCTACCTCCTCTAGTCTTTTCCTCTTTCCATTCCTCTTTTTCTTGCCTTAACATCCTTTTTGACTATCGATTGTATTGAGTCAATTGGGTTGACCTAGTATAGTTTATGGGTATTCTTTACTTTCTTAGTTTGTTAGCCTTTTGACTAACCTAGCACATACCTAGTAAATTATCATTTAAAATACACTAGGTCGACTAGGTTGACCTTGTACATCTAACATTCCCAGAAGGATTTAGGGTAAGATCCACCTATATATACAAGGTAATTTCTTGCCATTTCATAAGATAAGAATTATTAGAGAAGAAGTGAGAGTGAACATCTTATTATTGACCATTCTACTTGAGGAATAAAGCTTAGAGTTCCATACTTTCTTTGGAGATATGGATCTTGTCTTGTGGATAAGTATTTTGGATGTTTAGAAAGGTTATGTAACCTAGAGCTGATTTATCTTAGTTATCCTTACATACTACAATAATCTCTTATGAAGCACCTTGGCCAAGGGAGAGATTGAGGCTCGACAGGTTTGTCTTCAAAGGTGAGTATTCTTATTTTTATTTCTCCTTTATAAAAGTATATAGATAATGCATTTGTATTATTTTATCCATGTATTAGTATTTTGTATACATTGACATGAGTATATATCTTCTAATACATGTTTAGTTTAGTTATTTTTTTAATTGTTTCTAACCCCAATTTTATGCCACAAGCTTTGGTGTGCACTAGATTAGATTTACTTTATTGTTATTAGAATAAAAGTGAACATTTTAAACCTTAGAACTCCATTAGGGTTGTTATGTGATTGTGTTAAACTATAGGCTTTGGAAACCTTCCTAGCATGATGTGTTGTGACAAGTGATACAAATGATCTCTTAATCGAGTCTGGTGGATCCCCATATTGGTCATGTTCTCGTTTAACAAGTGTATTCCAATCAAAAGTGTAGGTGTGATCTATCTTATCTAATATAGGATTAATTCATAGACATGATGCATTTTCAATTGCATACATTCTAGTGAACTTGATGTGAACTAACCATTACAATATTTATTCACTTTTACCTTCATTTATTTCATCTGTTTTTACATACTACATCAATTATGTTGACCCAACTTTTTATCTCTATGCATAGGTTGTAGGAATAGGCAACTAGATCGACATAGTCGACCCAATATAGGTTTCTATCTTTTAAAAAACCTAGTTCAACTTACTAGGTTAACCCAGTTGACCCCTTACAGTTTCAACACTTATTTAGCATGTTCTTGTACAACTTGATCAATACTGTCGACCCTGTTTGTAGGTTTCTCAAGCATACTTCCAAGTTCTAGACTAGAAATATTATTCATTACATATATAATCCACCAAGGTTCCTTTCTACTTCTTTATTCATTTATTTTGTCTTTCCTTTCATAGTTTGTCATCTTTAAAACTGCCCTTACATAGTCAACTGAATCAACACTACCAACCTAGTTCTATGTTCTGTGTGTTGTTTGAAATAACTAAATTGACACTACAGACCTAATTCATTTTTAGAATTTGCTTCCAGGGTACAGGTTTGAACTTTTTTTGTATTTTATGCATATAATTCCAACACTTTACTTTGTTTTAAAGTTGGAAAAACATCATATTTATTAGTAACTAGTTCACACATTTCTTTTCATGTTGTTTGCATGCTTAGAATAGTACACATAGTCTAATTAGGGGATTTTTAATTAATATCTTAGTTTCAATATTTACATTTTATGCACACATGACCAAATTATAAAAAATCCATAAACAAGAACTTTAAACATCTCGTCTATCCTCGGCCAACCTACTTGTATTTCATGACCAAGGGGAAAGCCGACTTGATGCTTTGGTCAAGTATAAAGCATGGTTAATGGTATATTCAAGATAAGCACCTAACATCCTTATCTCTATAGTGTGTGAAGTGAGGGAGTAGGCCCCAATACTAATCCTGTATCATTTTCACTACAGTCGCTTTTAGCCCAAACTACCTAAAACCATCCTTAAATTACTATCTATTTCCTTACATATAGCCAATTTTCAATCACATTTTTATGTCATTATTAATAATATAATTAACATTCAAGTTGATCAATTAGTTAAATTTAATTTTCAAGTTGTTTGTTTGATCTTTTCTCAATTATGTGCACAAAACCTTGCATTAGCTAGCATCGGTGTAAGAATTTGTTTTATGTGTTTTAATTGGATTAGCCAGTGTTAATCCAATTGATTATTTGTTTCCTTTCAGTACTTACTACTTTTTATTACTTGAAAATTTAGCTTATTTTATTTTGAAAACTATTTTTAAGCTTCTTAAAGTTCCCAATATTTTGTACTAGATTGACCTAGTTGACCCAATTCTTTTTCTACCTTCTATGCACTATACTGGATTGACCTAATCAACCCTATACAATTTTACAGTCCCTATTTCTGTATTGGATCAACCTAGTCAACCCTATATAGTTTTAGTCACCTCTCTTGACCTTTGCTTTCTCATATCTCTACTTTTCCCTTCATCATGGACTTTCTTTTGGATAATGATTCTGAGTTACAATCAACATACATGATGAACTTTACCAATTCTAATAGGGTTTCCCATAGAAAGAGTAGGTTCCTCTTTTAGATGCTAATAATGTTCATATTGGCACTCTCACAATGAACTATGGGATCCCTCCTCATTCCTCTTCACAACATAATCCTTTTTTTCTCATTAAAATACTAACCTAAGTTAGAGTATACTCTCAAAATGCTTTTCTTTATTTCTGAATATCCTCAACATTCTACCATTTAAAACCTCATGATTAGTGGTCAAACCAAAGAGCCTCATTCACCTAATCCTACATTCTCAATAGGATTTAGAGCTGCCACTTTCTTTGGTTCTCAAGCTCTTCCTTCAATATTAAATCCTTTTTATGCCATGACATCTTCTTCTCTAACCTATTCTACCTCTATGCCTAGAATCTCAACTAACATGGTGGGTTCTACATCTAGTGGGCCTCTCATAAGGTCTACCATCTTTAATCCTTCCACTAGTTCATCAATTTCTACCCAAGGTAATCATGATTCTAATGCTTTTTCCTCCCAACCACTCACTAGTTCATCCTTTGCTTCACAAGAAATTTTTGCCACTAGTGCCTCACATTCTCATAGTTATTCTCAAGCTCATATCAACACTAATAGTGGTACCCACCCAATAATATCAACATAAATCCCAATTCTAATGATTATAATGTTAATCAAACACACCAAATTTTATTACAAACTCTCAATAAAATGAATACCTTTCAAGCTCATAAAACAAATCAAATGATGAGAATGAAAAACCACCTCCTTAATCTTCAATCTCATTTGCAACTAACAACTTTGGGCACACAACCCAAATGTTCCACCTCCTCTTCAATATTATCAAGGAAAACTCATTCCTCAACCTCTTTTAATTAATAAAACCATCAAGCATTTACAAAATGAACCTCTCACTACTCAAATTGCTAACATTGATATAGGAGATATAACACCTACAATTTCTTATAATGGGTCAATTGATCCCACTCTTCACCTCAAAACATTTGGAAATATTTACAAGGATTGAGTCAAATTAAATACCTTTTCTGCTACCAAGCTCCTATCCAAAACCCTCATAGGTGATGCCTTGGATTGGTACAATCAACTTAGAGCTCATTCCATCTCTAGTTTGGAGGACTTAGTAAATGCTTTAGTTTAAGAATTCCAAACTAATGATCTTCCTTCAAACACTTTGGCCCATTTCATTAATTGAAAACAACATGAGAACAAAATTGCCCAAGCCTTTGTTAAGAGATGGGAGACTTTGTCAAACATATGTGAACATAACATGTTAGATGACAAGATTTTTCATCTCTTTAAAAATTCTCTTTCCTAAACTTCAATATTGAGTCCATACTCTCTCTCCGCATACCTTGGATGATGATATTGACCAAGTTAAAAGACAATATTTCCTAATGTGTCAATTCAAGCCACCCCAACCTTCTATGGTTCCTCATATATTACTTAAGAACAAAAACCATAATATCACTAATGGTGGTGTTACCAATTCTTATGACACCTTTCACAATGTTAAAGATGTCGTTCCTAACCCTTCTTCAAAAACAACTCTTTCTCAACAATATACTAATATTCATTTCTATTCACCTAATAACATCAATGTTCACAAACCTTTATCCTCAATTGAATTGCTTAAGCATCTACCCAGGCCTATTCTATGAGAGCTTGACCCTACCCATCATATGAAATCCCGATATGATCCTAATAAGTTTTGTTGCTTTCATGCTAGTTGGGATCATTATCATGAGACTTACAAACAACTTCATAATTACATATGGGTTTTATTCTTGGACCTAATTATTATCATGATTTTATTAGCTATAAGAATCAATAATCCTATGAGATTACTTTCAAGGACTATAAATCAAATGATAAAACTCAAGCCTTAAATCAAGCAAATGCTTATTTGGATATCAATAAAGGTCCTTTACCTAATCAACCTACTCAAAATACTCAAGAAAATCCCACTCCTTCCACCAATAACATAGAAAGTCTTATTGAACCAACTTCTAAAGAGAATGTGGTTAGCATGAATAATAAGGAAAGGATGGTGGCTTTCATTGATTCCCAACCTATCTACACTCCACCTTATCATAAGACATATAGTGTTATCCAAGATTCTTTTCCAACTCATTTTAATGAGTTGAGGCAAGAAGATCTTATCACTTTTGAAGATCCAATTTGTGATTCTCCCTTGGATAACACATCCCATTCTATTTCTACCATTCTTCCATCATCTTCCAATGTTAATGATAATCAAGCTTCTACTAACACTTCTTCTCTTTCTCAAAATTAGCTTAAAACAACTAGTTTATAACCTCAATATGATTTAAAACCTTGCTCCAAATCTTCTTCTTCTTACCAATAAAATAGATTTCTATCAATGTTGACAAGACCATAAATACTTTTCTTTCTCTAAAATTTCCCATAGCTTCTATGATTCTTGATGAGATTATGCTTCATGTAGATGCTCCTCCTTTATTCATTAGCATCTAAATAAGTGATATCCAATTCAAACATGCATGATTGACAAGGGTTCTAGCACCTATGTTACTTCTCTTGATTTCATTAAGACCTTTGGATATTTTTAATGCAATCTCAAGTCTACATGCAACACATGCCAAGGATACGATAAAAGGAAAATGCCTCCCTTAGGTTGTGTGTGGCTTCCCATTACTATCCCACTTGTCATTGTTCTTGTGAATGTGATGACATTTAACTTACCCCTTTCATATAACATCTTACTTGGTAGATCGTGGACTTACCGCATGAGATATATTTCTTCTTTCACCTACCAATGCATTAAATTACCTCACAATAGAGCCATTTACATGATTCAAGGTGACACTAACCCTTATAATTTCAAACAATTCCAAGATCATGGTGTCTTCAAGATTCCTATTCTTGAACCCTTGCATAGTGTTACATTTCATGAGTCCTAGCATCTCAACTTTCCTAAAAATTCAACCCATAGTTATAATGGGCATCCTCAGCTCATTGGTAACATTCTACCTAATATTTTAAATTTTGATGATGATAACCCTGATGAAATTAATTTAAAGATCAAAACTTTTGATCTCTTTCTTCATCTCGTCACATAGCTTCCTACTTCCTTGCATCTTCATTCTCAAAAACCTCCTTCTGATGGCATTCTCATAGTCTTGACCAAGACTAGGCATTTTATTCACCATGCTTCATCAAATGACAAGGTTATCTCTACCTATGTCATTGATCTTCATACCTGGATTATGATGATAGATATTCCTTAGATGATCTATTGTCAGTTAGTCTCATCCAAGATTGTGATGGCAAGATTGTTCATTATCATTCTTATTTACTTGATTCTTTTCATGCATCCCATCATTTTCATTCACTTATAGTTCTTAGTTTTTTCATTTCCCCATTTATCATAGGGTATAGATGATGCTAACACCTTCATTTTCTAAGAAGCCATATAAGACTATGTTCATGGATCATGCTATGACTGAGCCTTACCTCTTTTCTAGGTTCCCTAACTCCCATCATTGGTTTACCCCTAAGGTTAGTGAAACTCTCTTTAGACCCTATGTAGATCCTACCCCTCCTTTAGTAGAATTTGTTATAGTTGAGCCTCTTTTTGAGCCTTTATAGTTGATCTTGTTCTCACTCTTACTGTTACTAAGCCTATTCCTACTTCTGATACTATTGATCTTTCTGTTGAGCCTAGTTCCATTCATTCCTCATCACCACCTTTCCTTGGTGATGGTTTACTTCCCTTACCTAAGATGGCTCCTATTCCCACAAAATGCTTTGATGAGTTTTCTTTTGCTTCTTCCACTCCTATTTTAACTCCTTTTCATGAGTGCTTCCACTAAAACCACTCACAAGTGTATATGTTTCTTGTATGGGATAGATAACCATTCTTTCACCCATTGTCACAAGTTGTGACAATATCTTGATAATTTGTGTCCTTCTTTCCCATCATCAGACAAAGTTATACCTCCCCTAAAGATAATTCTTAAATATTTTCTGATTCTTATGATGCCTTTCACAATGTACAAGATGTCATTCTTAACCCTTCTTCAGAAACAACTCCTCAACAATATACTAATATTCATTTCTCTTCACCCAATAACATCAATATTCAAAAACCTTTATCCTCAGTTGAATTTCTTAAGCTTCTACCCAGGCCTATTCCATGAGAGCTTGACCCTACCCATCCTATGAAATCCCAGTATGATCCTAATAAGTTTTATTGGTTTCATTCTCATTGGGGTCATTATCATGAGACTTATAGACAACTTCATAATTTAGCTATGGGTTTTCTTATTGGACCTAATTTTTATCATGATTTTAATATCTGTAAGTGTCAAAAATCCTATGAGATTACTTTTAAGGACTATAAATCAAATGACAAAACTTAAGATTTGAATCAAGAAAATGCTCATTTGGCTATCTATAAATATCCTTTACCTAATAAACCTATTCAAGATACTCAAGACAAGCCCACTCCTTCCACCAATAACATAGAAAGTCTTGTTGAACCAACTTCTGAAGAGAATGTGGTTAGCATGACTAATAAGTTAAGGGTGGTGGCTTTCATTGATTCCCAACCTATCTACACTCCTCCTTCTCATAAGACGTACTATGTTATCCAATATTCTTCTACAACTCATTTAAATGAGTTAGGAGAAGAAGATCTTATCACTTTTAAAGATCCAATTTGTGATTCTCTCTTGGATAACACATCCCATTCTATTTCTACCATTCTTCCATCATCTTCCAATGTTAATGATAATCAAGCTTCTATTAACACTTCTTTTCTTTCTAAAATTAACTTAAAACAACTAGTTTATAAGCTCAACATGATTTACAACCTTGTTCCAAATCTTCTTCTTCTTACCAACAAAAGAGATGTCTATCAATGTTGATGAGACCATAAACACTTTTCTTTCTCTAAAATTTCCCATAGATTCTATGATTCTCAATGAGACTCTACTTCAATCAGATGCTCCTCCTTTATTCATTAGCATCCAAATAAGTGATATCCAAGTCAATCATGCATTGATTGACAAGTGTTTCAGCACCTATGTTACTTCTCTTGATTTCATTAAGACCTTTGGATATTTTAAATGCAATCTCAAGTCTACATGCAGCACATGTCAAGGATACAATAGAAGGAAAATGCCTCCCTTAGGTTGTGTGTGGATTCTCATTACTATCCCACCTATCACTATTCTTGTGAATGTGATGATCTTTAACTTACCCCTTTCATATAACATCTTGCTTGGTAGATCGTGGACTTACCACATGAGATATATTGCTTCCTTCACCTACCAATGCATCAAATTACCTCATAATGGAGCCATTTACATGATTCAAGGTGACATTAACCCATAGAATTTTGAATAATTCCAAGATCGTGGTGTCTTCAAGATTCCTATTTTTGAACCTTTACATAGTGTTACACTTCATGAGTCCCAATATCTCAACTTTTCTATCAATTCAACCCATAGTCATAATGGGCATCTTGAGCTCATTAGTAACATTCCTCCTAATATTTTATATTTTGATGATGATGATCCTAATGAAATTAATTTAAAGATCAAAACTTTTGATCTCATTTCACATCTCATCTCACAACTTCCTACTTCCTTGCATCCTCATTCTCACAAACCTCCTTATGATGGCATTCACATAGTCTTGACTAAGAATAGGTATTTTATTCACCATGCTTCATTAGATGACAAGATTATCCCTACCTATGTCATTGATCTTCATACCTAAATTATGATGATGGCTATTCCTTAGACGATATGTTGTTAGGTGGTCTCATGTGATGCCAAGATTGTTCCTTATTGTTCTTCTTCACTTGACTCTTTTCATGCATCTCATCATTTTCATTCACTTATAGTTCCTAATTTTTTTCATTTCCCCATTTATCATAGGGTATAGATGATGCTAACACCTTTAGTTTCTAAGGATCCATATAAGACTATCTTCATGGATCATGCTATGACTGAGCCTTACCTCTTTTCTAGGTTTCCTAACTCCCATCATTGGTTTACCCCTAAGGTTAGTGAAACTCTCTTTAGACCCTCTATAGATCATAACCCTCCTTCAATAGAAATTGCTATAGTTGAGCCTCTTTTTGAGCCTATTATAGTTGATCTTTTTCTCACTCTTACTATTACTGAGCCTACTCTTGCTTTTGATACTATTTCTCTTTCTGTTGAGCTGAGTTCCATTATTTCCTCATCACCACTATCCCTTGGTGATGGTTTGCTTCCCTTATCTAAGATGGCTCCTATGCCCACCAAATGGGCTAAAGAGTGTTCTTCAGCTTCTTGCACTCCTATTTTAACTCCTTTCATGAGTGCTTCTACTAAAACCACTCACAAGTGTATATGTTGCTTCCATGGGATAAATAACCATTCTTTCACCCATTATTGAAAGTTGTGACAATATCTTGATACTTTGTGTCCTTTCCCATCATCAGACAAAGTTATACCTCCCCTAAAGGTACTTCCTAAATATTTATCGATTCTTATGACACCTTTCACAATGTTCAAGATGTCATTCCTAGCCCTTCTTTAGAAACAACTCCTTCTCAACAATATACTAATATTCATTTCTCTTCACCCAATAACATCAATGTTCACAAACCTTTATCCTCAACTAAATTGCTTAAGCATCTACCCAGGCCTATTCCATGAGAGCTTGACCCTACCCATCCTATGAAATATCGGTATGATCCTAATAATTTTTGTTGGTTTCATTCTAGTTGGGGTCATTATCATGAGAATTATAGACAACTTCATAATTTACATATGGGTTTTCTTTTTGGACCTAATTTTTATCATGATTTTATTATCTGTAAGTGCTAACAATCCTATGCGATTACTTTCAAGGACTATAAATCAAATGACAAAACTCAAGCCTTGAATCAAGAAAATGCTTATAAATATCCTTTACCTAATCAACCTACTCAAGATACTCAAGACAAGCCCACTCCTTCCACCAATAACATAAAAAGTCTTGTTGAACCAACTTCTGAAGAGAATGTGGTTAGCATGAATAATAAGTGAAGGGTGGTGGCTTTCATTGATTCCCAACCTATCTACACTCCACATTCTTATAAGATGTACTATGTTAGCCAAGATTCTTCTCCACCCCATTTAAATGAGTTGGGGAAAGAAGATCTTATCACTTTTGAAGATACAATTTGTGATTCTCCCTTGGATAACACATCCCATTCTATTTCTACCATTCTTCCATCATCTTCCAATGTTAATAATAATCAAGCTTCTATTAACACTTCTTCTCTTTCTCAAAATTAAATTAAAACAGCTAGTTTAAAAACTCAACATGATTTACAACCTTATTCCAAATCTTCTTCTTATTACCAACAAAAGATATTTCTATCAATGTTGATGAGACCATAAACACTTTTCTTTCTCTAAAATTTCCCATAGCTTTTATGATTCTCAATGAGATTATGCTTCATGCAAATGTTCATCCTTTATTCATTAGCATCCAAATAAGTAATATCCAAGTCAAACATTTATTGATTAATGAGGGTTCTAGCACCTCTGTTACTTCTCTTGATTTCATTAAGACCTTTGGGTATTTTGAATACAATCTCAAGTCTACATGCAGCACATACCAAGGATATGATAGAAGGAAAATGCCTCCCTTATGTTGTGTGTGGCTTCCTATTACTATCCCACTTGTGACTGTTCTTGTGAATGTGATGATCTTTAACTTACCCCTTTCATATAACATCTTGCTTGGTAGATCGTGGACTTATTGCATGAGATATATTGCTTCTTTCACCTAACAATGCATCAAATTACCTCACAATAGAGCCATGTACATGATTCAAGGTGACACTAACCCTTATAATTTCAAACAATTCCAAGATCATGGTGTCTTCAAGATTCCTATTCTTGAACCTTTACATAGTGTTACATTTCATGAGTCCCAGGATCTCAACTCTCTTATCAATTTAACCCATCATTATAATGGGCATCCTAAGCTCATTGGTAACATTCCTCCTAATCTCTTAGATTTTGATGATGGTGATCCTGATGAAATTAATTTAAAGATCAAAACTTTTGATCTCTTTCCTCATCTCATCTCACAGCTTCCTACTTCCTTGCATCGTCATTCTCATAAACCTCCTTGTGATGGCATTCTCATAATCTTGACCAAGACTAGGGATTTTATTCACCATGCTTCATCAGATGCCAAGATTATCCCTACCTATGTCATTAATCTTCATACCTGGATTATGATGATGGATATTTCTTAGATGATCCATTGTTAGGCAGTCTCATCCAAGCTTGTGATCCCAAGATTGTTGTTATCATTCTTCTTTACTTGAGTCTTTTCATGCATCTCATCATTTTCATTCACTTATAGTTCCTTATTTTTTTCATTTCCCCATTTATCATAGGGTATAGATGATGCTGACACCTTCAATTTCTAAGGAGCCATATAAGACTATGTTCATGGATCATGTTATGAATGAGCCTTACCTCTTTTCTAGGTTCCTTAACTCCTGTCATTGGTTTACCCCTAAGGTTAGTGAAACTCTCCTTAGACCCTCTATAGATCCTACCTCTCCTTCATTAGAATATGTTATAGTTGAGCCTCTTTTTGAGCCTATTATAGTTGATCTTATTCTCACTCTTGTTGTTACTGAGCCTACTCCTGCTTTTGATACTATTGCTCTTTTTGTTGAGCCTAGTTCCATTCTTTCCTCATCACCACCTTACCTTGGTGATGGTTTTCTTCCCATGCCTAAGATGGCTCCTATGCCCACCAAATGGGATAATGAGTGTTCTTCAACTTCTTCCACTCCTATTTTAACTTCTTCTATGAGTGCTTCTACTAAAACCACTCACAAATGTATATGTCACTTCCATGAGATAAATAACCATTCTTTCACCCATTATCATAAGTTGTGACAATATCTTGATACCTTGTGTCCTTTCCCATCATCAGATAAATTTATACCTTTCCCAAAGGTACTTCCTTAATATTTGCTGATTTTTATGACACCTTGCACAATATTCAAGATGTCATTCCTAACCCTTCTTCAGAAATAACTCTTTCTCAACAATATACTAATATTCATTTCTATTCACTCAATAACATCAATGTTCACAAACCTTTATCCTCAACTGAATTGTTTAAGTGTTTACCCAGGCCTATTCCATGAGAGCTTGAACCTACCCATCCTATGAAATCCTGGTATGATCCTAATAATTTTTTTTGGTTTCATGCTAGCTGGGGTCATTATCATGAGACTTATAGACAACTTCATAATTTAGCTATGGGTTTTCTTCTTGGACCTAATTTTTATCATGATTTTATTATCTGTAAGTGTCAATAATCCTATGAGATTACTTTCAAGGACTATAAATCAAATCACAAAACTCAATATTTGAATCAAGAAAATTCTCATTTGGCTATCTATAAATATCCTTTACCTAATCAACATACTCAATATACTCAAGACAAGCCCACTCCTTACACCAAAAACATAGAAAGACTTGTTGAACCAATTTCTAAAGAGAATGTGGTTAACATGAATAATAAGTGAAGGGTGGTGGCTTTCATTGATTCCCAACCTATCTACACTCCCCCTTCTCATAATATGTACTGTGTTATCCAAGATTCTTCTCCAACTCATTTAAATGAGTTGGGGTAAGAAGATATTATCACTTTTAAAGATCCAATTTGTGATTCTCCCTTGGATAACACATCCCATTTTATTTCTACCATTTTTCCATCATCTTCCAATGTTAATGATAATCAAGATTCTACTAACACTTCTTCTTCTCTTTCTCAAAATTAACTTTAAAATTAGTTTATAACCTCAACATGATTTACAACCTTGTTCCAAATCTTATTCTTCGTACCGACAAAAGAGATGTCTATCAATGTTGACAAGGCCATAAACACTTTTCTTTCTATAAAATTTTCCATAACTTATATGATTCTCGATGAGATTCTACTTCATGTAGATGCTCCTCCTTTATTCATTAGCATCCAAATAAGTGATATCCAAGTCAAGCATGCATTTATTGATTAGGGTTCTAGCACCTATGTTACTTCTCTTGATTTCATTAAGACCTTTGGATATTTTTAATGCAATCTCAAGTCTACATGCAGAACATGCCAAGGATATGATAGAAGGAAAATGCCTCCCTTAGGTTATGTGTGGCTTCCCATTACAATCCCACCTATCACTGTGCTTATGAATGTGATGATCTTTAACTTACCCCTTTCATATAAATCTTTCTTGGTAGATCATGGACTTACCACATGATATATATTACTTCTTTCACCTACCAATGCATTAAATTACCTCATAATGGATCCATTTACATGATTTAAGGTGACACTAACCCTTATAATTTCAAACAATTCCAAGATCATGGTGTCTTCAAGATTCCTATTCTTGAACCTTTTCATAGTGTTACATTTCATGAGTCCCAGCATCTTAACTTTCTTATCAATTCAACCCATAGTTATAATGGGCATCCTAAGCTCATTGGTAACATTCCTCCTAATCTTTTAGATTTTGATGATGATGAGCCTAATGAAATTAATTTAAAGATCAAAAATTTTGATCTCTTTCCTCTTCTCATCTCACAGTTTCCTACTTCCTTGCATCCTCATTCTCACAAACCTCCTTGTGATGGCATTCTCGTAGTCTTGACCAAGACTAGGCATTTTATTCACCATGCTTCATCAGATGACAAGGTTTTCCCTACCTATGTCATTGATATTCATACCTAGATTATTATGATGGATATTCCTTAGATGATTCTTTTTTAGGTGGTCTCATCTAGGCTTGTGATTCCAAGATTGTTTGTTATCATTCTTATTTACTTGAGTCTTTTCATGCATCTCATCATTTTCATTCACTTATAATTCCTAATTTTTGCATTTCCCCATTTATCATAAGGTATAGATGACGCTAACACCTTCAATTTCTACGGAGCCATATAAAACTATGTTCATGGATCATACTATGACTGAGCCTTACCTCTTTTCTAGGTTCCCTAACTCCCATCATTGGTTTAGCCCTAAGGTTAGTGCAACTCTCCTTAGACCCTCTATAGATCCTACACCTCCTTCAGTAGAACTTGTTATAGTTGAGCCTCTATTTGAGCCTATTATAGTTGATCTTTTGCTCACTCTTTCTATTATTGAGCCTACTCTTGCTTTTGATACTATTGCTCTTTCTGTTGAGCCTAGTTCCATTTTTTCCTCATCACCACCGTCCCTTGGTGATGGTTTACTTCCCTTGCCTAAGATGGCTCTTATGCCCACTAAATGGGATGATGAGTATTCTTCAACTTCTTCCACTCTTATTTTAATTCCTTTCATGAGTGCTTATACTAAAACCAATCACAAGTGTATATGTTGCTTCCATGGGATAGATAACCATTCTTTCACCCATTATCATAAGGTGTGATAATATCTTGATACATTGTGTCCTTATTTCCCATCATTAGACAAAGTTATACCTCCCCCAAAGGTACTTCCTGAATATTTACCCCAAGTATGGTGAGGTATATTTTCTATGGCATCTATGTGGCACCCATCACACTCGTCATTGTCACATCCTACAACAAAATCTCAAAGATCATCTTATAGACATTCCTAGACCTTCTACTAGTCCTCTCACAAGTTGTTCCTACAAGAAGGTTACTCCTTCTATCATGGCTCCACCTCTGGTGGTTCCATCATCTTTTATGGTCCCTTCACCACCTTTTATGGCTCCACCTATGATTCCTTCACCTGTGGACCTTCCCTCACCTCTGGATCCTTCTCCCTCAATGATTCTTTCTCCTCCCCTAGATCTTGTTTCCACCCATTCTCCTAACCAACCTTTGCCTAATTTTCTTCATCAACATGATCCTTTGAGCATTCCTACTTTTTTAGTTTAAGAGACCAAAAAAGAAGTATTAGCCCAGTATTCATTAAACATTGATGAAACCTTAACATTAGTTTGATTATGAATTCATAGAGACCTATCTAATGTATTGGATAATGTGTGTGGATAGATTTACTAGTATTTATGAGCACATGCATGGTGCTTTCACATTTATACTGGATTGGACATGTACTCCAATCTTATTTTTATCTGTTATATCATTTGACACTATGTCAAATTTTTGCTTATCTTATATCATGATTTCTTACTTAGTATACTTTATCTTGCTTACCTTAACTTTTATATGTTCACATATGATTGTCTTTGCTTTATCATTACTTTCCCTTTCTTTTTTCCCTAGAGTTTTTCTCAAAACTCTCTTCTTGTATCTCTATGATTGTTCTACTTTCTTATCCTTATTTTTCATAGATAATTTATCATGGTGATTTGGTTATACTTATCCTATTCCCCTTTTTTATTATATCCCTTTTAGCATGTGATCAGTTAGCAAACAATATATCTAATTACTATCTCCTTTTATCAATTCATTTTGGATCTCATTTTTCCCTTCTTTTCTTTTACAAACTAAGCATATACAAAGTTGAAACTTGAGATCACATGCTATTTCATTGTCAAGCCTAAGTATCCTAGTCAGTCTTTGTCTTTGGTTACTTATATTCCTTTAGCATTATCCTATAACTTATTTGTGTGTATCATTATCTCTCTCATTATTTTCATTCCAAGTCCATATGGAGGAGGAATCTTAAAAAGCCTTGAAAAGAAAGTTAAAAGCCAAATCATTTAAATAAAAAGTAATGATATCAAAAGGAAAAAATATTCTAAAAATTCCAATCACACTAAAAGATGTGATTAAAATCACATCTCTTTCTTCTAGTTAAACGTCAAACTCCACAGTTAGCCTCACAATAAAACTAAGGTCCTTTGGGGTATGATAGGCTAGTAGATTAGAATAGGAGAATTATAAAAATATTTTAGTGCTACCTAATTTTTCACACAAGTACCCAATATTTTCAATATACCAACAACTCTATAAGGGGTCCTAAAGAGTGGGGAACACATCATGGAAAGTGTAGACACCTAAAACTGGCCATCGATAACCTCCAACTAGGCTTTTGACCAATTTCCACCAAAGTGCACAATTTGGCTTGAAAACACTAAAATGCATTAAATGAGTTGAAATTCATATATTTAAGTGTTGATTTTAGGTATAGTATCATTAAATGTGGCAATGTAATTTATGGTCCAACTAACTTTGATCAGATCATTTCGAGTCAAATTGCCAATTTTGCACTTGGGTGCCCTAGATTGCTCTTTTCTATCAAATCTCTTACACAAGACACATGCCTTTTTTATTTGGTGTTGGTAACATCCTAAATGGGATAATATATTCAATGCATCTAACATTGAATTTCAATTTTAATCCAATCAAATTTTGGACTAATAACAAGCATTCTGATCAATTTAAGTAATTTATGCACAAAGTGCTTAATCATGCTTAAGAGCTAATTAATCCAAATCAAGGCCTAATTAATAATTCCATGAAAACTTGAAAAATTATTTTTATAAATTAATATTGAATATCTACATCATCATATGACTTCATTTCTTGGGAAGACATCCCTAGGCCATAGATGCCACAAATATCAAGATTATGGGTCTCCCATGCCTCATTAAGACCCTCCATGCCTCATTAAGACCTTCCATGCCTATTTAATAACCCTATATCCCAAATATTAATGATCCATATCATTGGCATTCTATCTCTCACAAGTGTCGATTGGGATTGATAGAATCACACTTTGTTGAACTGCATCCATGGTGACATAACAATTGAAGAAGAGCAACGAGGCCAAGACCACATTCATATAACAAAAGAACACTCTCCTAATGAAACCTTTTCAAAGGAACTAGGGTACAAGAAAAGTTCAAACTCAACATCTTCTAGTGAAACTTTGTCAAAAGTGATAGAAGAAAATCAAAGTCAAAAGCCAATGTTCACTAATGAAACCTTCTCAAAGATGCTACAGGACAATCAATATAACTTCAGTGGTGAAAACTCATTAAGACACCAATAGCTGAGCACAAAAGTTATTCAATGCTTGATGAAGATAAAATCAAAAATCAAATCAAAATATCTTCTAATCTATAGCCTAACTAGATGGTAGTTACTCTCAAGATCAAACAATAGAAAATTTGGTGGTCCTATCAAGAGAACAAGTCTTCAGCCCTGCCAAAACCAAAGTTATGTTGAATCCAACATCAACAACATTATATGTGATTGAACATCTTGATCTTTATTTATTTCCCAATCATTCCACATTTCATTATCTCTACCATTCCATTTCAAAATCAAACCTGCCATCCATTATTTGTCCTTGTTTACCGTCTATGGTCATACTTTCCTTTGTAGAAGCTACAAAGATACCTTGTCTTGATGTTTGAAGGAATCAAAATCAATGACCAATGAATATAAAAACATTCTCAAAATTAAATTTTATAGGTAGTTCTTGATGGAGAAATTATTCAGATGAGGTGTGGGATAGCAATTAGCATGATCGCATATTCTATTTGTATCATTTGTTGATTAGGATGTGCATCTCCATCTCAATAAGAAAAATAAAATCATATATCATTTACCACACTCATGCTAAAAACATGTACCATACCATTTCACATTGCCATGCCATTACCATTATTACATATCCTTTTACCATTGTTTCATATCCCAACCAATCACCTTCTCACTTTGGGGCAACCCTCTTACCATTTTTTTTAATATATCAAAAACCATCATTATCCTTAGCAAGACCATTCCATTCCTATCTAGACCAAAGCCTATTTTTAGTCATCCTACCCAATCTTATTTTTATCTTGGTTTATTTGGTTTTTCCTACACCTTTTGTGAGAGGATTTTGATCAAGTTTCAATAATCAATCTAATCTATGTTTCAATGACAGTCTATGAAAGTCGTGTGACAATTGATCTGGTAAGATATCTTTCATCCTATTAAGTTTATTTATGTGAACCTGATTATAACCGCCTATAGGCAAATTAGTGTCACTAGTCTTACTACTAACTATAACCACCTATGGGAAAATTAGTATCATTGACCTATTCCATCGTATCCTAGTTATAACCACTTTTGGTTAAATTAGGGGCAACACTTGTTTACCATGCATTACTGCATCACCTTGCAATTGTTGTTTTCATTTGACTGGCCATTTTTCTAGATTTGAGAACTTGTTGAGACCTAGTTGGTTTTTTCCTACCTTTTGTGTGGATAGAATTACTATAACTTGAGGTCATTTCAAGACTATTTAGGTCATGTTCAATTCATGTTGAGGTCACCTCAGTTCCCCTTTCCGTACGCTCTCACCATTTTGTGAACAATCTTTCCATATTCTCTCACTATTTTGTGAAAAACCTAAGCCAAACACTCTCAATTTTGAAAGTAGGTATCTTGTCATTCTATAATGAGTTAATATAACTAAAAATTCCAAACACATTCATAACATTTCAAAAATTCAAAAACATTTGTGTTGTCTAAGCCTAGTCAGTTATCCTCGATCTACCCTATTAGGGCAAAGTCATTGTTACGATGCTTTTTTTAATTTATTTATTTAATTTTTTTGTCTTTTTATGTGTTTTATTTTTTTATTTGTCTTCTTCCCTGTTTGTTTACTTTCAATACTGTTGCCTTGACTCAATCTATATGTGTTCATTGGGTGATTTCTCAAACACATTATTCTTGAGTCTATCCATATTCATACGTCAACATTGTTATCATGGTTTTTATCATTGGTGCATTATTTTTGAGTGTTTATTGGATCAAGAGTCAGTCCTTACACATATTTTGGCCAAGTCTTTATGGTGTTCTATCACGAAGCCTACCATCACATGCTATAGGAAAAATCAATTTCAAAAAAGTTTATAATCAATTGAGCCATAGAAGTTTTTCCTTGGCACCTTGGCAAATCTTTCCATCCAACCCTTGATAAAATTAAACCATTGGCCATTCTAGTTATATCATTACTAATCAAGATGAGCATCTCCTCTTTGGTAGGTACATCTGAATCATTCACACTGATCAATATCATTCTTCTATCCATCTCTTTCATCACTTTGCACCTGCTCATATTTAATTTGTATTCTAGATTATATCTTTGAGTTATGCTTGCTAATCATCCCTAAATGGGGAACCATCAGTTTTATCCAATCCAAGTCTACTTGATGATTATAACCACCTATGGGCAAATCATTATTTTGATTTTTATTCCTAATTATAACCATCTTTGGGCAAATTAACATCCTTTTTACATCAATGCATAAAAGCATTTTCTTATTTGGATTAATCTCAACCAAAAGTTAATTCCACCTTTCTTTTTATTTCTTTTTGAGGGACTACCCATCAATAAATGTGATGACCACTCCCTTGAGGGGGCATCATCATAGGTTTCCCAAAGCCATTTGGAGCTTTGTTCTTCAACCATCATCTTCTTTTTAGTATATAGGCCATCTCTAATTATTTGAGAAGACATTACTGTGCTTATATCTTGTAATGCCTTTCCAAATAGGGGCAAACTATAGAGACCTAAAACTAGCCACCAATAACCTCCAAGTAGGCTTTTGACCAATTTCCACCAAAGTGCACAATTTGGCTTTAAATTGCTAAAATGAATTAAATGAGTTGAAATTTATATATTTCATTGCCAATTTTGTCCATAGTATCATTAAATGTGGCAATGAAATTTATAGGCCAGTGAACTTTGATTAGATCATTCTGAATCAAATTGCCAATTTTATACCTAGGTGCCTTGGGTTGCTCTTTTCTATCAAATCTCTTGCACAAGACACATGCATTTGTTATTTAGGGTTTGTAAAATCCTAAATAGGATAATGGATCCAATGCATCTAATATTCAATTCCAATTCTAATCCAATCAAATTTTGGACCAATAACAAGACATTTTGACCAATTTGATTAATTTGTGTACCAAGAGCCAAAATTTGCACTAAAGTTGACTAATCATATTTTAGGATAATTAAACCAAATTAGGGCCTTAATTTAATTTTACATGGAACTTGTTGAATAAATATTTATTGAAAATTGATTTCTATTAACTGTATCATCAGGTGACATCATCATATGGGGTGGCATCCTTATGCCATAAATGCCACAAATATCAAGATTATGGGTCTCTCATGCCTCATTAAGACCCTCCATTCCTATTCAATACCCCTCTCATCCCAAATATTGATGAGATTGTTTATGGATTTTTAATTACATAATTAGATTAATCCTTAGCCACACATCTCAATCGTGAGATGGATGGTTCAGATTGATTATAGTTATTTTTCAAAATCTATAAATAAGAGGCCTTGCCACATGAATTTTAATATTAATTTGTGCAAAGTTACCATGTCAAATTGATTCCAAGAGCTCTCACATGCCAAATTTATGATGCAAAAATATTGAGCCAAGCCAATCCAAAGCCACAAGGTGCCAAGGAGAAGAGGAGATAGGCAAGCCTCCTGTGATGAAGACTTCATGAGCACAAGCTGAGTAAGCCACTATAACAAGAATTTGGAGCATCCAAGGAAGGTGAAGGATTCTTGTTTTTCTTTAATTTTTAGTTGTATTTTCTATTTGTTTTTTTATTAAGCTCACCCTAGTAACTGGGCCTAGAGATGTATGTTAATTAGTGTGTTTTTATCAATTTATTTGTATTTTTGGACTAACACAATACTAATCACCTCTCTTGAGTAAAATTCCTAGTTCAAAGAAAGGTAGGTCCATTTTATTTTCTTGTACCAATCTATCTTCATGAGTTGATCTTAGTAGCATGCCTATTTGCCTACAAAGCTTTGTGTCTATAGCAAGCAAGTTTCTTTTGTACATAGATGACCACTAGTCACTTAGTGTCTTCTCATGTCCTTAGTATGCCTCTTGCCTCCTAATTTCTTCTCATAAAATTCCTAAGTATTAATTTTTAAATTCCCTTTTTCACTCCTTATATCCTTTATATTTCCCCATAAGAAATATTGTCTTGTCTACTGATCACTCCCCTTGGGATTTCATTTGTGAGTTGCTTTGTAAGACCGTAGATAAGACCCATCCATCCTCACAAATTACCATATTTTCCTTCCTATTACTCACATCCTTGATTACCCAATTTTCTTGTTTATTCCACCTCAATTGTGTTCTCTTTGTTAAGTTGTAGTGTAAGACCGTGGATAGGACGTAACCCTTCTCACAAAATTTTCCAATACCCAAGTCACCATCCAAATTACATGTGTCAAATTTGAGATAAGATTAGATCGATTATGAAGTTACATGTCATTTTACATATTCTTTAGCTTGAATTAGTATGTTTTATGCTTAATTCATTTATATTTCACCTTCTTATTTTCTAAGTGTGTGTAAGATTTCAACCATTTCTTAAATTTTTCATACTTCCCAACTTGAATTAGTATGACCAATTTAAGACCACTCTTTTTCAATTTTTTTTCTTTCATACTTCCTAGCATGATTTAGTATGATTGATTGACTTAATTAATTTTTTTATAACCATGTGTTCCCTTTTACATAACTTCCATTTTATTACTTTATTTTTCATACTTTCCAATATTAGTATGATTTTACTTGTTTTAAGTTAGTGCAAAAATATTTCACATTGGTTTACAAACAAATTCCTTTTTTACCATCTTATTTTTCCATTTTCTTGGTTCTTTATAATGAATCATTTTTTGTTATTACACATTTCCCCGCTTGAAATAGTGTGTAGTACATTTTCTTGATTGATTATTTTTTTCAAGTCTTTTTGCCTATTTTTTTAACCATGCATGTCTTTTTCATACTGCTAGAAAAGAAACAACATCGCATATATTTCCTATAGTATATACAACAAATATAAATACATATTCTAGAAATAAATATATCCTAAGCATCCACAACCTCAACCATAATAAAATAACCAAAATCAACCATGATGACAACATACACATCCAACAACAATATGCTAAAATGATATATATATATATATATATATATATATATATATATATATATATATATATATATATATCATGAGTTTTATATAATAAATGCAATCATAAACAATGTTTCATCCCTATGGTTGGGTCCCATCCTATCTATCTTGTGGCCTAGCCATGTTACCTACTGAGGCCTCAGTTTGATTCCTTCAAATAGTACACTATAAAGAGGCCATTCGATATCTCAGTCCCTCTACCTATCCTTTTAGGTGTGTTTCCTGCATCTATGACTCCATTAGTTGAGTCTAAATATGTATCATTTGTGTTATTATATCTATATGCATAACTCTCTCATTTGATAGGGTCTACCATGCTTGTAGTTCCCCTACACCCATTATTATAAATGGCTGCATCCTCTCCCTCTATACCCATATCTACCTTGCTACCTCTCTAATGAATCTAAACCAGCTCACCTGATCTAGGGAAAATGATACACTCAGATCATCTAGTGTCATGGCATCGTATGGATATAAAGTCTCATCTAAGACATCACGGGGTGTTCCCCTCACTAGGGATTCCCATTTCTCCTCTTCCTCATCACCTACACCTACAAAAGCAAACAAGGTGGATATTATATCATTATCATATCTCATAATATCTATCTATCTAAATAAAACTTAAGCAACTAATTTATTTTTACCTATTTGTGTCTCAGATACTATTATCTCACCATCTACATGATTACCTAACGCAGGCTCCCCATCTATGTGGCCTCCTTGCACCTCCTCTGTAGATCACCTCCTCAACTCAAACCTAAATGTCATAGTTCATGTTAGTCTTAGCCTATGTCTAAGTGGTCTTTCTATCATTTCCTCTGGCTCACCTATGGGGTCATTCACGATGGTAATAGTCTCCACTCTCTCTTTTACCTTCTACTTCCATCAATGTCATGTCCTTGATGGTTGTTATTCATCTTGATGTGGATTTAGTAGTGGTACATCTGGTACCTTTACCTCCACATCCTACCCTCATATTAAACTCCTCATCATGCCTAACCAGTCTATGGTTGCTCTTGATGTGGCCTCAATGTTGGCCTCACTACTAGTGGCCCTAATCCTCTCCTCCCCTATGGCTCCCTCACATGCCAAGACCATTACTCAAGCATTAGTATCAGTGTCACTAGATGAAGTAGGCCCATCTAGCCTGGCACCTATGCCATCAAATATGGCTCTCTCCACTAGATGTAGTGTCCAATCACCTTTTTCTACATTATCATTTGGTACAACTATGTCTTAGCTTGCCCATGTAGCTATTATGTGCTCATATGGCTACCACATAATGTCCAATGTCTCAAAAACTTAAGCACTAGCATGTGGGGCATGGCTTGTGCTACCTAATCCTCCCTCCATCTTTATACCTAAGGTAACCTATCATTGACTACATGGAGTAACCCAGTCAGTGGGTACATAAGAAATCTCTCATATATTCAAGTTGTCAACAATATGATAAACCCTATGGTCCTCTACCCTCTAACTAACATCTCGTACATATCATGTACTAGCTAGACCCAGATGATTGAGCCTAGGTTGTATATTACTCGCTCCTTCAATATCATCCTACTCAGGGCTACCACAAATAGTGTTACCTTACTATTTGACTTATGACATAGCACTCATTATGTCACAAGGACTATCATAACCTTACAAATATCTAGAATATGCGATGTATAAAAATTAAATATACTCACCCTCTTACTTGGTAGTATCTTCTCTGAGCTTGTAGCCCATATGGCTAAGGCTCTCCTATCCTCTAGACTATTTGGTATCCCTATGATCACCTACGCTCCTATTATAGGTAGCCCTAGGATGTTATAGACATCTTCCAACATGATAACCACCTTTGCTATATCCCCATCCACCTCCCATCTAAAGGTGTTAGTAAATCATTCCCAACAACTAAGGAACATGACTAATAGGTTAGCACTAAGGGGGATCCATAACATATTTGCTATCTCATCTAGACCTATGGATCTTAGTCTATCCCTATCTCAATTTGATAGCCTATCTATAAAATTTGGTAACCATGCTACATCTACAAGTTGCCAAAATCTCCATCATCTCTACACCCAAGAAATAACAAATGATGTATCAGTTCCTCCATTTCATGTATAGTCATACTACATTCTTTAAATACATTTTTTTTACAATTTTAAATCAAAAACAAGCATACATTACCTTATTTTATTCATTTTAGCTTACTTTTATCCTTCTCGATTCTTCTTGACCTTCTTTAGTCATTTCAAGCCATTTTAGCCCTCTTTCGGCCTTTTACATGCTTTTCTATATCTTTCTAGCTCTTTGGTCAAACTAGTTTGACCAAAATTTTCATATATTTTCACTTGGTTGACTCAAAAATTTGAGTCAACTCCATTATTTTCCCCTCCTTGGTGCTAAGTTTCCATTTTGGACCTTTTCAAACTACATAGCAACTCCAAACTAGGCCTTTAGTGTACAAATTATACAAGGTCAACCCATACCTACTAGGTCAGCACATTAGATTCTATCTATTTTCTAGTCGACCCAATGCTTTTTGTCTGTTGACCCCTTGTATTTTTTTTTTAAAGTGAAAATTTCTTTATTTTAACCTAAATCATTCAAACCCATCTTCCTATTTTCTACCCCTATAGTCTAATTTTACTTTATTTTGACATCTAAAAATGCTAAAAATTCAATTTTACTAAAAACTTACTTAATTCAATACAAATTTCAAAAATTGGTTTGAGATTCGTAGTTATATACCTATAGTGAACCTATTTCCACCTCTCCCTATCTAGCATGTCATCTCCTCGCCATCTAAGCTTGTTTTCTCACCATAGCTCTCTTTTCTCTCCTTTCCAAGTCAAAATGACAAATGAGTTGTCTTTGCCCCTATTTAAAAACACTTTTCAAAATGCAAATCATTCAATTATTGTCCTACAAATTTATTGTTTTGCTTCTATCTTTATTTTTACTCATTTATTTTTCAAATCGTAAAATGCATTAGATTCATGATGACATAGAGATAATTTCCAACTACCATATGCCTATCTTCTAAAAATTTTGATTTTGGGCTATTTTTTTGCACTAACTTCTACAAGTTCATCTAGTGTTCTCCACATTAGATACCTTCACATCTCTTGCAGTCTACTTCTTTATCTATAGTACTAAGGTAAGTTAAAGGTGTGTGTTTTTCAATTCAATCCTTTCATTTATCTTATTTTCCACTTACTACACTTGACTTAGCATCAACATTGTGTGTTATCATGTTTTATCTTGAAGCACCATCCTGTGTTGCACTTACATGACACATGACGAGCTTCGAGTGGGGCATATGTATACACATAATACTTTCAAATTTTTATTGATTACTAACACTTTGTATCTTGTAGGAACTTGTCGAGTCTCAATCTCTCTAAGTGCATATCTTAAGGGGTGAATCAAGAAAGGGATGGGCATACCATTGTTACTTCATAATATTTTTGTTCCTTTTCCACTTTTCATCTACACACTTGTCTCCTAAAACAATTAACCCTAAGCTTATTCTTCTTAATCCTACCTCCTCTAGTCTTTTCCTTTTTCCATTCCTCATTTTCTTTCCTTAACATCTTTTTTGACTATCAATTTTATAGGGTTGATTGGGTCGACAAAGTATAGTTTAAGGGTATTCTTTACTTTTTTTGTTTGTTAGCCTTTCAACCAACCTAACACAAACCTATTAAATTATCTCTGAAAACACATTGGGTCAACTAGGTCGACCCTATATAGCTGATGTTCCCAGAAGGATTTAGGGTAAGATTTGCCTATATATATAAGGTCATTTCCCACCATTTCATAAGATAATAATTATTATCAAATAAGTGTGACTGAACATCTGCTTATTAACCATTTTACTTGAGGAATAAAGCTTAAAGTTACATACTTTCTTTAGAGATACAGATCTTGTCTTGTGGATAAGTTTTTTGGATCTTAGATAGGTTGTGTATCCTAGAGCTGATTTATCTTAGTTATCCTTACATACCACAATAATATATTGTGAAGCACCTTAGGGAGAGATTGAGGCTTGGTGGGTTCATCTTCAATGGTAAGTATTCCTAACTTTATCTCTTCTTTGTAAGAGTAGAAAGATAATGCATTTGTATTCTTCTCTCCATGTATTAAGATTATGTATACATTGATGTGAGTATATATATTCTAATACATGTTTAGTTTAGTTTTTTTTTAATCATTTCTAGCCCTCACTTTATGCCACAAGCTTTAGTGTGCACTAGATTAGATTTATTTTCTTGATATTAGAATAGAAGTGAATGTTTTAAACCTTAGGACTACATTAGAGTTATTTTGTGATTATGTTAGACTATAGGCTTTGGAAACCTTCCTATCATGATATGTTGTGACAAGTGATACAAATGATCCCCTAATCTAGTCTAGCAGAACCCTATATTGGTAATGTTCCTACTTAATAGGTGTATCCCAATCAGAAGTGTAGGTGTGACCTATCTTATCTAATCTAGGATTAGTTCATAGACATGATGCATTTCCAATTTCATATAGAAGCATGTAAGTTTTTTATTTTGGTGGTGTACAAGTCATTATTTATATGGGAAGAGAAGGTTAAGAGTATATAAGATAACCTAGGCACATCCCTTGACTTAGATTTTTTTGGTTGTTTTCTAGGTCATAAATGTGATCCACGAAGGTGTTGATGAGTTTATTTTGGCTAGTGATGGTGCTAAGCCTAGAAATATATTATTAAATAGGGGTAGAAGCATGAGATTAGTTAGTCTAAATATGTTGGTTTGGAATGGGAGCCTTGTGGGTAGTGGTCACAATTTATGCCAGTAGGTTGGAGGCATCTTGGATCCTATTAGGGGGATGCATAGCCATTTACATGCAACTAACCTCATCCTCTAGGTGGAAAATCCTTCACAGGTAATGATCTTATTTAGTAAAACTTTCCACATTTGGGATTTTTACACTAATCAATGGCCTAGCGGCCATGTGAGGAGTGATTTTGCCTCCCCTAATGAGGTTCATAGTGTCAAAGTCAAGAATTTTTTTAACAATATCAAAAATGTCTCGTATCTCATGAATAGAGACCCCACTTTTGGTTTGGGTATTAGGATGAAAATAATCATATAATTGATAATCTACAATTGTATGAAAGGTAGGTTTGTTCCAACTTACCAACTAAGTCTCATGATAGTTGAGTTGGCTTCTTATATAGCCCTCCAAGCCAAGAGATCCACCTATATCCCATCCATACATTTTTGTGGGCATATGAATACCCACATAAAAATGGTAGGAGGAGGCAAAGTGGAGAAGGGAGAAAAAATAAGAGGAATAAAAGGGTAATGTAAATTATGGAAGTCCCTATCGAGTTCACCAATTTAGTGCACACATGGATAATACATGTTAAAGTGTGTACACAATGCCCTAATCTCAGGCTAAGGTATCCAACAAAACAAATGTGATATGGATTAGGATATTATGTAGGTGGAATGGGATTTGGAATGAGTGGTGGCAAGGAGTTCTTGTGATGGAACCAAAATACCTTTGTAATTTCATGGTGCTCATTGAGAGTATCAAGATGTGCATAAATAGAGCTCTAAGGTCCTTTTTTTACAGAGATGATGAGGAGGTGAAGCTCCTGGTCAATATTAGGACTATGGAAATGAAGGATATTAGGATGAATGACTCATATAATGAGATAAAATATGTTAGGTTTGCTATTTCCAATCAATGTCATCCATAAATGTGAATGATATATGATGGGGTTAGACTAGAGGAGAAGGAGAAAGGGGTGTAAATGAGGATCTAAGCTTGAATCATGTTATATTATCGACCTATGTTCTAGGGAAAGATGATGACTAGCAGATCGAGAACTTGTTCTTGTTCCTCTAAGGCATTAAGAGAGTCAACAATGAGGTGGGGGATTGGGGTGGAACATAAAACCTCTCTCTTAAGTTTAGTGTTGATATCAAGCTATATATTAATTATGATTCCAAATGCCCTAAACCTAAGGAAAGACCTCTAATAAGACCAAGTGTGCCAAACCTAAGGAAAAGACCTTCTCTAACAAGACCAAGTGTTTCAAGAAGTGTCATCCAAAAGGGATTAGGAAATGTGTAAGTGATATGAGCTTGCATGAATAGATTGTATAAGCACTTGTTGTGTTTTTAGAAGCAAAGTTTTGTTTGGATTGCATGGTTAGACAAGGTTTTTAGAAATGTTTTTGTTTTTTATTTATTTTAGGAATATTTAACTGAAATGAAAACTAATCACTTATTGAAATGCAATAAAAAAAGTATAGAGAAATAATCAAACTAAAATTAAATGAATGAACAATTGTTTTTAATTTTCTAATTGATTTTAAATGTAGGCAAATGAAGAAAGGGAGAGAGAGATCTATTCTAACTATATTAATGTTATTTTTAAAATTTTCTAGATGAAAACTATATGAAGTTGTTTTTGTGACTTTTTATTGATATATGAATGGATATAACATGAAAATGATGTATTCTTAACATGAAATTTATTCAAGAAAATATCTAAGATCCAAACAACAATACTATGAGGTTCCTAAAGTTTTTTTCACCCAAACAAGCCAAGAACAAGTTTTTAACCTTTCTACATTTGCAAACTAGCTATGAACAATGTATTTGAAATAGAAATAAATGATTTATATTCTGATTTATCTAATTAAATTAATTTAAAAAACAACATATTTAATTAATCTAAATAATAAAAATAATAATAATCACAATAACACCACTTGTTCACCTAGGTTTATCTAGGGTTTTGCTACTTACTAGTTGCTTATTTCAAAGTCAAAATAACTTGTTTCAAAGCTGAAAATTGATTATTGCAATGGTTTAAAATGTATGATCTATTCTCTAACATTCATATAGGGTTTAGATGCAAGATTATTTTTTGAAAGAATTAATTGAGTGAATGAAATCAAACAAATAAACTAATTACTATTTTTGTGGAAGGACAAGAGTGAGAGGAATTATTTTTCCTATTAAAACATGTTTTTTTTCAAAACAAAGATTTAAGCTTATATGAGAATGGATGATAAGTTAATCTAATTTAATAAATAAAATAAATAAATATAAATGAAGAACCTCCAACATAATCATGTTATGCTATGGTCCTCGGTATGTTAGCTCCTTTACCCAAAGGAAGATTTATGGAACTCTCTAACAAGGAATATAAATAAATGACTATCACAAGTAGAATACTAAGAGAGAGACAACTCCAAAAAAAGAACATATGAATGTGGCTAGTTGAAGTCACCATTTTTAAAGACCTGGTTACAAGAATAATGGCTCTCCCTATCTATAATTATGTAGTCAAACACAAAATAAATCAAAGTAAAGCTCCAGAGAAATTGTATTAGGTTTTGGTTATAAAGGCTTCAAAACTCTTAAGCTCTAATAAAACTTTTGGGTCCAAACTCAAGCCAAATTGGTTTATTTGTAAAAGAATAGTAGAATTCGTATGAAGGAGTTTAACTGAGTTGAACTTATGAGGGACTCAAAATGATTGGAAATAGAAGGACTGGTCTAGGCTTGATTGTTGGTGAACTTAAGGTGGAAAGATATATAAACATGATAAAAATCATACAAAATGGTTCAAGGAATGAGTCCCAAAAGCTAAAATTAGAAGGTAAGATAATAATGATGGAACTTCCCCTATTTATAGTGGGCATTTATGTAATAGACACTTTTATGGACAAAAATACCCTATTGTTTACAAAACCACCCTTCATTTAGAATAGAACTACCCTTTTATAATAGGTTCATCAGGGTGGTTTACACAACTACCCTGACAAACCCATCACTCATGGGGTGATTGTGTATCTCCATAGGGAAGTTTCATCACCTAATAGGGAATATTTATCACTAATGAGATAATTTTGAAAATAAGTTGAGGGGAGCTAAAAAGGTTAACGAAATGGGGCTTTGGGGGACTTATAAGAGATAAAAGCAGAAGGGTAAGGGGTGTTAGAGAGTTCCTATTTGAGAAATATTAGTTTATCATCGCATCATCATTGGACATGTCATGTCAATAATATTATACCATTCAAAAATTAGGTGCATATAGTGACCACAAGTAAGGGGCATGTTCAAATGCCACACACTCCAAGGGAGGATATATTCAAATGTCTACCCATAAATAAATAAGACACAATGGCATAGGGGCCCATGAGCAAGGAACATATTCAAATTTTCCACATGAAAGACAATAGAAGATAATAAGTACATTGAAGAAAGTGACATTGTGAATAAATGAAGTATAAGCAACTGACATAAGCATATCATACTAGTCCCTATATATGTGTTAGTAAATAATTTCATGTAACATAGCATATCAAGTACATTATATAAGATGTAATCATGAGTATATGCATGTATGAGTGTTAGTATATAAGTTCAACATGATAATGTATAAGTGATAAAAAATAATATAACTTATATCATTCTTGATTAAATAGAATCAAGATGATTCAAACATAGTGTGTCACATGGGAAGAGGAATGGTCCAACATTTGCATGTGCATGTATCATGAATCTCATGTATAATTGTATTGCAATCAATTACTTGTGAAACATATGTGTGTATAAGAAATAAATGACATGATATATACTAACATAAATTCCAAGGAGCTAGTAAACATGTGTATGCTAAATATTTATTTGTATTTATGATTTATTTGAATGTATTTTTATATTTTATTGGGGTGTGTGTGTGTGTGTTGAATACTTGCATGTGGAATAACTAGCTCTATGAATCCTCTAACTCAGATGATAAAGGACTACCAAGTGGATCCTTTGGTTTCCACCATTTCTTATATTTTATCATTACTAATACTTCAATGTTGTCTGGTAATTTGGTATAGGAAATTATTTTTATGGGTCTATTATTTTATCCATCATGGGGAATACAAATCTATTTTTCTTAAAATTAGAAAATCAGCATCATATTTATAGTATTAAAATTTGTATCCATGTTGTTCAACCAATGTTAACCAAAATTAAGATTAAATTTGGTTTTTGATGCATTACCCATATGACGGTATCAACCACATGTTATCCACATGTTACTAGTGGTATAATGTATTCAAGGGATTCTGGAAAGAGTGGACATTGCTTTAACTCATATATATCATGGATCAACAATCATAAGTTTGTAACACCACAAAATGTGTCCCAATTATGTATATCAATATAGAGGTGTGGATAATAATTATCGTCAATATTTTTAGGAATAGTTATATCTTCATGTCATGGGTATTTAGAAGTATGCCCCATTTTACCTTTCCCTTTTTGAATGTCTAAAGTCGGATTTATTTTCCATTTTTATAGAACAATACATATATGTCCTTTTTTTGTGTTTCTAAATTTGGATTATCAATGCCTCACAATGATCTATAACATGGCCAATTATCTGATGATAATTAAAATATGTTGATCCTTCTTTTTAGATGAGTTTATTGCCTAATTTGTGTCTATTAGGAAGTAAATATATCATCTTATGCTTGAGTAACATAGAAAGTATTGTATGTAAAGCATATTTTTTAATGTGATCTATAGAATTTTTTATGGAGACCTATGTGAATATTCCACATTATTAACCTGATGTATTTTAATTTGTCCCTTGTAAGGCTAACTTAAATTATTTAGCCAATAGGGATGGATTGAGTAGCAAGCATTTACGTGTGAATTAATTATTTTTGCCTTGCCCTTATCTGTATTTAGTTTTGTAATTTTTAGAGATGGATTTAGCTTATATGTACCAAGATAGGTTATGTGAGGTATGCTCAAGTGGATCAAAAATTAGTTTGCACAATTGTTCATCTATTACATCATGATGAACATCATCATCATCATTTTCATAATAATAATAAAAATTGTTGTCTCTTTGTTCAGTATTTACCACTAAAGGAAGATCAAATTTTCAATTTTCTTTTTTTTTAAGTATCATTGATTCTTTTCTTAATGGATTTTGCTCCACTTTTTTGTCTTTTAGTTCAATTTATAGTGCAGTATGTATATTCGAGTGCACCTAGGTTGTGGGTGCTTAATAAGTATCTTGGGATAAATGATTTATTTTTCTTGACTCAACCATATCATAAGTTGGTATACTCTCAAGGGGAAAATATTGTGTAGGTGGTATCATTTTAGGAAATATTATGTTAGAATGCAACAATTTTTTAAATTTGAAGGGTTCATCATAGGCAGGCATTGTCCATAATATTCCATCATGTATGAATTTAACACATCAATATAATGTAAATGGTAAAAATTCCATGATGTCTATCCAAGGTCTACCCAAGAGTAAGTTATAATGTAATGATTGAGACATTACTTCTAATGTTGTTTTTACTATTTTTGGTCCCAATGTCATACTTAATGTGATTTGGCCAATTAGTGGGATGCATGAATTATTAAATTCTTTAATACACATATCATATTTTAAAATAATATTTATGTTAATTCCCATTATTTATAAGAATTCCATGCTACAAATGTTTAAATCAAATCCATTATCAACTAGCACTCTCTTGATTCTTTTATTGTGAATGCTAACTTGTATAAATAAAGGCAAATCATGATTAATGATATCCTTTTAGGGTAATTATTTATGACCAAAGTGATGAGATTTATATTGTTTTTGAGATCTTGCATAATATCAAAAAAATAAGTTGGTTCTATATCACTTGGTATTTAGGTTCATGCAAGGATTCATAGAAGATATCATTATAGATAGTTTACTACTTTAAAAGCTCTAGGATCGATCTCTTAACATGTGTATTGCATAATTTAGTTTGCATGATTATTTTGGGCTCAAGAGGGATGTAGTATATTAACAGGTGGTGAAATAGGTTGGGAACCCTTTATTTTTTGTGCGGTGGTAGCATGGACTATGGAATCTAATATAATTCATGGGTAAATAATGGAAGCAGGATGGTAGTTTATCACTCGAATAAGATCTAGGAGGAATAAAAGGTTGAGATCATGTATGTTGGCACCTAGATACTGGTTATTTATTATTACAAAATGAGTTGTAAAGAGAATTTTTATTGTTATCTTGTTACAAGTCACTCTTTATTTTGACTAATTTGTTTGAACCATTGGATTATACATTTGATTGATTTAGTGGTGCATGTTAAATAAAAATCAATGATTATCATCATATACTTATCAATTAAATGGATACTAGATATATCAATATTGATCAGGATTGAATCCTTTATAATAAATGTAAAATTGATTTTTAATATATTACAATTCATAAATCAGAAAAAACTAAGGGTAAGCTAGGGTTTGCACAAGAAGACGTAGAGTTTGGGTTCACCAAATGTTTAACCCTTTTTATATTTGTTTGGATGAAGTTTGAAGTTATACAATAGACTAATAACATGGATGAATAAAACTATTCTAAATCAAACCAATTAAATTAATTCAGATAATATAGTATGTTGAATCTAGAAAATTACCAAATATGGAAAGTACAATGTCAATTGATATTCTGATAATTACAACACAAATAAGAGATAATACTTAGCTAGATTTTAGATGTGTAAGTAGATATGAGAAGTGCACATATGGAAACAAGTAGACTAATACTTAAGATCCCATCAAATTATGAAAATATTATTTATGGAGGCCTAGAAACTTTTCTTGACTTGTGAACACTAGTGTCAATGATTCTATCCATGGCTTGATGCTTCTATTCTATACAAAATATTCACTATATTTATAATTAACTTCTTGGGTAATATATCACTTTTTTTTTTATGTGTTTGGATTACATACATAAGCTTTGTATGAATGTGTATAGCTAAAATCCTAGCTCGTGACCTTAGGGTATGCCAAAAAGGGTTAGTGGGCTCATGAATTCAAGATGACCTCAAAGACCCCTTTATCAATGAGCACTATGTACACAACTAATACTCGAAGGAGGACCTCAAACATATGTAGTTCTCCCCTAGATGTGGGCTTATGTATGCACAAGGGCGAAATATTATAAATGCAAGGGCATGTAATGATCTAGCTTGTAACTTGAAAAATATTGATCATGGGTTTTTCTTTGAATGCTTCAGATTGTAGACATTAAATTTAAATTGTGTATCACCTCAATCTTGTATACTCAAAAAATACTTCTAGTGGTTGTACCCTTTACTTTTAAGACCTTCCTAATGTTAAAAGGCTCATAGCTATTATTTCTTGTGCCTATTAATTATCTCTTAGTTTGACCATGTTTTATTCTAATGATCAAGCCTTCTGCATTGTGCAAAATGATTTTAACTTACTTATTATCATCTTCTACAAGTTTTGGACCTATACCTATTTTCCAACTTCCTAGACCTTTGCATCCCAATGAGATGCCTATGGTGGTGCTATTGTCTTGTGCCAAACTACATGTCAAGTGCCCTAAAGTCATCAAATTTTTAATTTTTATGTATCCTTATGGTTGTCCTAAGTGCTTTAATGCGAGATATTTCTAAAAGGGATTGGTATATATACAAGATCAACCCTCATTCATTATTCATCTAGCATAAACATATCAACTCACAAGGTAACTTACCAAAAGAATTAAATCAAGCATTTAAGTGATCAAAGATTCCTTATTCTTTTTTATTTTAATGTCATTCATAGGTAAAACCCATATACAAGTTTTATGTATTGAAAGATCATTCCATGAGCCATATTTTCTAAGTTATAAGCAAAGTGACTCTATGTACTTATTTATCACAAGTTGCATCCTTATACACACAAACTAACACATAAGGGATAACTACATAATTTTATGACCCTCTTCAGGGTATTGCCTATTTAGGAAGTACCCATTTATAAAGGGGTCCTTGGGTTAACTTGACACCATATTCCCACTTAACCATTTTTTTAGTCACTCCAAGGGTGAAGAAGTTAGGGTTTTATCATTTGATAAAGAGTAATAACCCATGTGAAAGATCTAGACACAATAGAGAAAATATGATAAGAAAATTAGAAGGTTTTGGGTGGTCATACTTAGATATAGTTAATATTCCTTATTTTACACCTGCATCTAACTCAGACATAAGTGTCAATGTAACTATCTAGGTCTGACGTAAGTGTATGATGGCACATAATGCAAATTTATATAATCTAAAGATTGATCCAGAATCTAGATGCAGTCTACTTCCATCATGTTTCATATCATATATAAACACACCAGTAGGCCAAATAAGTAATCTTATTTCTAATTCATTTAAATATTTATCAATAGTTTTTCTTTCTATTTTTTAACATATCTCAATATTTAAACTCACAACATTATTTACTTGAGTTTACAAATTAATTGGCCTATTCTAAATTTGTTTATCACCCTTGTGTTTATTCATTTATATATTATTAACCCTATACTATATTGAACCATTTAAATTTAGTGCTAAACATTTGATGAACTGATTGTTGGCTTTAAATCCCTATTTAATCTAGGGTTTTATGTTTTTCCTACATAGTCTAATTCTAATTTTCAAAATATTAAAAAAATGACTTTTGAAATCATGTTTAATAGGGATACACATCTTAGTTATTTCATTTTATAGTACATAATGGTGTTCTTTACTTGTTATGTCTCATGCATGATGATATTGATAAAATATCTAAGGTATTTTAAGTATCATCACTTTAAACCAAATGCATTCCTGCACATCTCTTATTGCTACAATGTTTACAATGAAATCCTACCTATTACCACAAAACATCAAAGGTATGGCATGGAAAAATATGTTTATTTATACCATGATACAAAATCATCGAATAATTTTATTACTAAAGCTTCAATATTTGACTTACTATATCATTTGGCCAATTACAAGGATGGTTTTTTAGATGCATTAAGCATGACTATCTAACAATTAATGTGGAATCTCCATATGTATTTTTTATGATAAATTATATCAAATGGATTGAAAATAACATATCCGTAAAGAAAAATCATTTACCACCTCAAGACCTCATAAATTGTTTCTTACCACTATACATACATACATGTATGTGTGTGTGTGTGTGTGTAACAAAATGGTTAAAAGAGTCCTTGTAGATAATGGTTCATAACTTAACATTTACAATACGTCCTTTATTTCCTTATTTGGCATTGGCCCTAAATATTTATAACCATATAATATGAACATCAATGGATTTGATAATATTTCACTACAAGTATTGGGGTAAATAACCTTGAACATTATTGTGGGACCCTGCACATTAACTACTTTATGCCAAGTGATGCCAAATGATCTAAACTATAACATACTTTTAGGATGGCCTTGGATACATGAGATGTATGTAGTACCATATAATTTACATGCATGTTTAAAATTTAGCCACCAAGGATTTATTTACACATCCCATGGATGCCAATCCCTTTAATTATTGTGCGATGGTCCCACAAACAAATATTATTCCACCACAAACCTATAACCAAAATTTTAGTTCTTGATATTTTCTCAAATATGGGTATAAATTAAAAGGATTGGGAAAACATGAATAAGGTATGGCCTAACCTATCTCTCCTACAAATAATACAAATCATCAAGGCTTGGGTTTTTCAAAAAAATATATAAGGCACAAATAAACTATCCATCGCAAGACTTGCTTTACAAAGGCCAAATCATAATGTATGAAAATACCTACTTATACCATATATTTAAAAATGGTAAACCATCATTTGATTGATTAAAATGCTTCACCAAAATTTTTGACATTGGATGAGTTCTCAAATGATGAGTCCTTTCTAGAGTACTTGGGGGCATATGAGGATCTCCCTTCCTTCTATCATAATAATATGTTTACTCATGCCACCTTTTCTTAGGATTATATTAGTGAGACAAATGATACCAATTTACAATATGATACACCTAATATTATTCATTATACACCATTAATTACCAAATGATCTACATTGTTGAACGAATAAATATTGCAGTATAACTATGAAACATATAAAGATCCTCAACCTGTTTTACTTGCTATAATGAAGTAAGATGATGAAGGAAAAACTTATTGGTAGGTCCTAATGATTACCCTATACTATTCACTTGGGCTTACTTATATATGAATGAGATTGACCCATTATTGGTGATGCATAGTATTATTATATCCAAATGCACAACCTATTAAACGAAAGATTCGTAAACTACATCCCAAAATGGATTTGTTGGTAAAATATGAGATTCAAAATCTCTTGGATGTAGAATTTATAAGATCCATTTCCCATTTTTAACGATGTATCTAATATTGTACCTATTACTAAGCCTAATGGTAACATTTGACATTTCAATGATTATCATGATTTAAACAAGGCTTGTCCAAAAGATAATTTTCCATTACCTAACATTGACATGATTGTTGATTCTATAGTGCAATATGAGACATTCTCATTTATGGATGGTTTTTTTAAGATGTAACCAAATAAAATTCAACCCAGTAGATCAGGTAAAGTTGGCATTTACTACTCCATGGAACACATTTTTTTATATTGTTATTCATTTTAGACTTAAAAATATTGAAGCAACATATCAAAGGGTAATGGCATAAATTTTCTATGATTTTATCCATAAAACTATCAAGGATTATGTTGATAATCTACTTTCAAAATGAAAACATTGTCAATACATTTCTACTAATCTATAAAAAAATATTTGAGCACTTGCAAAATTTTAATGTGTAATTAGATCCAAAAAAGTATGTTTTCAAAGTATCTTTCAAAAAGTTTATCAAGTACATTATTTATTAGTGGGGCATCTAGGTTGATCCATAAAAGGTAAAATCTATTTTTAAATGTCACCACCAACTAATTTAAATCAATTATGATGTTTGCAAGGTAGAATTTAGGTTATTCAATGTTTCATTACTCAATTAGCCGATAATATAATTCCTTTCACACATTTATTTAAAAAGGATACCAAATTTGTATGGAATGATATTTGTCAGAAAATCTTTGATTAAATCAAAGAGTATTTAGCAAATCCACTAGTACTCATGCTTCCTAACCAAAGAGACCACCACTCATGTATATCTCTGCCACTCATGAGGCCCTTGGGGTCCTATTATCCCAATATGATGATGATCACAAAGAATGAGCAATCTATTACATTAGTCATCAATTGGTTGATTAAGAATGAAAATATACAACAATCGAAAAATTATGTCTAGCCTTGGTCTTTGCTACACAAAAATTAAGACACTATTTTCTTGATAATTAGGTCCATGTTATAATTAAAGATGATCCATTAAATTTCCTCATGAATAAAATGCTCTCAATGAGATGCATCATAAAATGGTGATGTAACTTATAGAATTTTATCTCAATTTTATATCTTAAAAATAGATAAAAGGTGAATTTGTGGTGGTTGACCAATTAGTTACAACTCCGATACCTGATCCTTTTCTGATTACTGAAGCATTTTATGACAATTTTGAGGTATAATATATCTCCAAATCCTTGGACAATGTTTTTTAATGGATCTTGATGTAATACAGGCATGGGTGTAAGTATTATACTTTTCACCCTTAAGGGAAAATGCATGTCATTATCCTACAAATTAGCCTCCTCTTGTACCAATAATATAACATAATATGAAGCCATGATAATTGGATTATCAATAACACAAAAACTTCATATCAATGACATTCAAATCTTTAGTGACTCTCAGTTGGTCATTAATCAAGTTACCAATCATTACCAAACCACAAAGGATCATTTATTTCCATATAAATATATGGTGGATAAACTAAAAGAAACATTTGACACATTCTATATTAATAGTATTCTACGTAAAGATAACTACCATGCAGATGTAATGGCTAGTGCAACATCCATAATACCTTTTGATATCAGTGATGATCAAATAAACTTTACCATATGATAGCTACGAAATCCTTCCATTTCTTCAGATAAGATGGAATATTTAACAATTTTTGTTGTTACTTGGAGCTCCACAAATATAGAATGGTATAGAGATATTTATAATTTCATATAATGAGCTTATACCATATCACTTTACACAGAATGATAAATGCAAATTAAAATGAGAAAAAGTAAAATATGTTATTGTTGGAAATGATTTATTCAAAAGAGGTTTTGACGGGTAATTACTTTGATGTTTAAACAAATATCAAGGTCAAATTACACTCTTATAAATACATGACAATGCCTATGGTGGGAATTTTAGTGGTAAGTCCATGTCACAAAAATTGTTACTCTAAGGATTTTATTGGCCCACCATATAACATGAATTTATTGAACATGACAAGTTATCTTTTCAATGTCAAAAATATAGCAATTTAAATCATGCACCATCTCATGAGTTACAATCGATTTTATCACCATGACTTTTATCCTTGTGGGCGTTTGATTTGAAACAAAAGATAAATTTCTTGATTACAGGAGGACACAAGTTCATAATCACATCTAAAAAATACTTTACAAAATGGGTGGAGGTAATTAAACTTGATATCACCATAAAGGATGATGTATGCAAGTTTTTTATGACCAACATTATTTCCTATTTTGGCATAACTTTAGCTATTATTTCCAATAATGGATCCTCATTCAAAAATAAAATGGTAAAACACTTTTGAATTAAACACAAATCAAACATACTTATTTTACACCTCATTACCCACATGGTTATGGACAAGTAGAGGCAAAAAATAAAACTATTGTCAAAATACTTGGAAAGATAGTTGAATGGTACATCACATATTGGCATTAACAGATGGTGTATGTTTTATGGGTATATTGCATTAATGTTCACACACCTACTTAGGTTGTACCTTATTCTTTAGTTTATGGTATATATATATATATATATATATATATATATATATATATATATATATATAGTTTTAATTATTGAATTTGAAATACTTTATTTCATGTTTCTCTCAAATATATTATCAAAGATAACGAATAACATGAAAATATATTGCATCAATTAGAATAATTGTGTGAAAAATACACACAAGATGTCAAATGCTTATGGGTTTGTCAAGATCATGTTAAATGAGGAAATAAAAAAATGTTTGGCCACAAAAATTAATTGTGGGTGACTTGGTATTAAAATAGAATCAAAATAACACCAATGGAGAGAAAGAAAATAAAGGAAAGTTCAAACCAAATTGTTTAGAACCATTTATTGTTACAAAGAAATTGGGAAAAGACATGTACTGCCTAGCCACAATTGAAGGGAGAATTCTAAAAAATCTAATGAAAATCATGAACTTGCATTGATAAATTCCTTGAGATATTTTAAAATATTACCAAAAATACTAAAAAAATAAAAACAATCAAAAATCCAAAACTATTTAGCATTTACATACTGTTGACCATTTTTGACCTAAAAGTAAAAAGGTCAAGCCCTATAAGTTAAAACTTGCCTTGTCTGCCTTAATAGCCCTATTCATATCCATTTTGTACCTTTAAGGTCTTAAAATGGTCTTCCTAAGGTCTTATTAGCATATTTTAAGGTTAATTTGACAAATATTAGGTTATGTTTTGTCCTTGTCTTATACTAGTCCATACATGCCATGGTGTAAAGAGGGTTTGTCAAATGATGTAAATGGGTCCTTACTTGTCTCTAAAAGTAATATTACCCTTTTAATCACCCTACATAAACATTTAATATATTTTTGGAGAGATTAAGGTTATTTTACAAACTTTAAGGTAAAGTTTTATGTAAGGAAAGGTGATTTTAATTAACTCCAATGCATGTCAAAGCTATTCAAGATGAATGATCTATATAATAAATTTTCCAAGGTTCTTGTAGGAGTTTCATAACTACCACATATGTCAAGAATGTTAGATTAAATTAGTTTTGTAGGTTTAACCTCCAAAAAGGGAAATTACAAGCACTTGTACAAACTTGTGAGACTCACTTCTAGGTGAAAATGTTTCATAGGTCTCTTTCAAATTCCAAAAATAAAATCCATGATTATATTTTAGGTATATGTCTAAAGAATCCAAAAAATTCTTTAGAACCTCCATCACTCTCATGACAAGCTAATAAAAGTCAACTTCACATGCTCAGTACAGAAAGAGGAGAAAAAGCCTTGGTTTTAAAAAATTTCTAGAGGAGCTGGTCCTAATTCTATTTAAATCCATGGCCATAGTGATCAAATTGGTGTCCCCTCCTTTATGAACAATCTCTAAGACTCCAAGGTGGTCTAAAACTACCTAAAAACCCTATAAACTCATTTTTCTCCTAGAAATGACAATTTTAGACTAGTTAGATGCATAATAGAAATTGAATAAGACATAAAGTATTTGTACAAGCATCTTACATGTTTTTCCAAGTCCCATTTGGCATGTGTGAATTGAATTTGGCAAGAATATTAACCTTTACATATTTGATAGGTTGAGAATCATTATTTCTTTATGTTTTGAGGTTATCCACAGGGTCCAATACATCCAGGTGATTTTCTAATTTTTATCATCATATTTTCAAATTCATTAAAAGATTCTCATCCACCTAGTCATTCTATACACAGTCCTCCAAATATTATTCATGTTCCTAGCTAATTGGATTGTGTATATATTGCTTGCTTAAAGGTGGTTTGAGAAGGTTCAATATTGCCTTATCAAAGGTGTATGAGGATCAATCCCTCAAAATATAATCAAAGAATCAATGGAGAGACGTTATTAGGATTTATAAGAACAAACTTGCATCATGAAGAGGCCTAAGGCATGAAAATGCAGACCTATAAGACTGTAGATTTATAAGTTTGGACTTCATGATAAATATATTAAAATTTGTATAAAAAATGGAGTTTTAAAACCTAATGGTTGAGGGAAATACAATTTTCTTACCCTTGGAGAATCTCAAAACAAATGGAGAAGGTGTGATCTCAAATACCAATACTTAAGATCCTTAATAGCACCTACAGGTAGAATTGACAAGACTTGAACAATTGAGACCTTAAGTCAACATGAAGAACATCTAAAAGTGTAAATATGAAATACATAGATTGGAGTAAAGTGAATGATAAGGAAGTATATTTTGGTAGTGATCCAAAACATATCAACCTTTTAATCACTTACAACCATGTCATGAATAGATATAGGAAGATAAAATGTATATTTTTGAAGACATAAGGTCTTGGAGAGATTTTAGAGTTTCAAAATAATATAACTAACTCAATATTTTGATGAATATAATTAAGATGTTTGGTGACCAATGATTTGTACTAAATTTCTAAACTCCAAAATTATAGTCAAAACACCAAATGATCACTTACAGGACTGCCTAATAACTCAAGTTAGATTTAAATTTAAGGAAAAGATGTAGTATATAACAATGGAATTGGGATTTAGAGATATATACAAGGTGAAAAAAGTCACTAGAGGTCAAATAAAACCTAAATAAAATCTAAAAAGGATGATCAAAGCAATATGCAATTGGACACTATACACACAAAACCAATTGTTCATATAGGTTTGCCTACCTACATGAAGGATGCCTACTTGGTCGGAAGGAAGGATGTCTATGGAAAGAAGCAAATAAATTAGGAATGATCCTCTAATGATAGTATGACTTCCATATAGTCCTCATTGTCAATAAAAATTGATGCCAATGTGGATAGGTCTATATGTGCAATCATGAGAAAAGTGGTTTGATGAAGGTGAAATGAGAATGTAAGGGAATAATAAGGTGTTGATAACTTCAATGAGACATTATATGAGGTTTTTAACTATTTTGGCAATGGTAAGATAGCTCAAACATAAACAATAGGGTCACTAGCATTAGTTTGCTAGAGAACACTGGCTATGAGTTGATGATGGTTATGATAGGTCTAGAGAAGAAGAGTGGTAACTATTACCACTTTAAAAATTTGATAATAGTGTTACAAACCTCTATGAGATATTCAAGGTCAAACCAAGTACTGATGATCTCTTTTCACTCTTTTGCTCTCCCTTAGACCTTACAATTGCATATTTAGCCACACAAAAGGCACTAACTTGTAATTATATATTCTTTGACAAGATGCATGGTGGAAAAATAATTTTGGATGTCCTCTATGAACAATCTTTAAGGTTTAGGGAAAGAGGCTATGTCCTCTATGAACAATCTTTAATAACATTACACACCTTAAACCATCCTAAACCCCTCAAAGTGACCCAATGGAATAAATAGACCTTAAAATAGCTTATAGTAGATTGATTTAACTTTGAAATAACCCTAGTGACCTTCATAGGTCTCTTGTACATCATATTGAACCACTGGTTGGCATGTGCAAGGTATAAAATTGTATAGAATTATCCTAAATGCATGGTTGTAGGTCTATTTTTTAGTTTGTAGGGTTGTATCAAGCCTCCAAAATAAGTATAGAGGATTTTTAAGCATGATAATAGGTTATATGATCATTCACACAACTTTTACATCCTCCCAAAGTGATACATGATCTCTTCAAGTAATCAAGTGGGGTCACAAGGTGAGAATACACTATTTTACAAGTCAAGAAGCCTATATGCAGACTTATTGATTACTTCGGGAGACTTCTCTTTAGTGGATTGAGTTTTAATAAGATGTTTTAGGCCTTAAAAAATAATTTTAAATCACTATAACCTAAAAAATTCTTCATAAAACACTCCAACTACCTCTCAAGCATGTGCAAGCACTTAGACATGGATTTTAACCATTTCATGGTTTACCCATCCATATAGGGTCTCAGGAGCTAAAATTTGGCATAGATCATGGTCATAGGCTAGGAAAATTTAATCAAACAATCTTCTTAAGTTTCAAATGTGTGGGAGTCAATTTGAGCCAAAACTCAATTTCTAAGCCTAGAGACCTAATTAAGGCCTAATTGGAGAGAGAGATTCGGTAATTAATCACACTTCCACTCAAATTTGGGTCATGAAATTTGGTATAGATTTATAATGGGATATTGGGTACATAAAAATAATTTTTTAGATATCATTTTTATATCCTTCCACATAATGAACTTTGTGTGTTTTTAGCGCTACAAGGAATTGGAAGAAAATGCAAGCTTTAGGTACAAAATGATGTCTTGGGGAGTGTTTGATGGATAAAAATGGTTTGATTTAGGTATTTATGATTTAAATATTCCATACCTATATAATATTTCACTCATGATTATTAAATTAAGTTTTGAGCCATTTTGGCAAGGAAAGGCATAGTGAAGACAAAGGGGTTTCAAGGCACCTAAAGATTTATTTGATAATCATCACTGAGATGTTAGTTTGGAGAGATTATAAATTGATGCAAGGTTTAAAATATGTAATCAAGAGATAACTCAAGACTAATTTATGACCAATGAGTGCCACTTTTCACTCACAAGCTAAGAGAAGGGTAGTTTTAAAGAAGAAAATCAAGGTGTTAAGTAAGAGAGAGACTCCCACACCACTTAGAAGAGGAAAGCATATTTAGTAAATCAAACATGTCTTTGGGGGCCTAATGAAACTATTATTCAAACTTATTCTCAATTTAAAATCTCATTTTACATATGTCATGGCTCACTTCTACACCCTCTCTGTCTCTCTTCTAGTCTCTTTTCTCTATAAATTTAGCCTTGATAGGCTTTGCATTCATCTCCACCTAGGTATGGTGAATCCCTACCCATTTATAAGCCATTTATTAATGATAAAATTTTGGTTTTACCTCCTCATTTGACTAATTTGATGTGTTTGCATGACTAATTGATCTTGTCAAATGTTTTGCTTTGCTTTCCTTGGCATGTTGTCCTTTTCTAGAACTTGCATGTAGTTTGAAAGCTTTTTTACATGTCTTTTGAAGTGTCCAAGTGAAGTGTGAATGTTGAGTGATTTTTATACTCATTAGTGTCATTATATGACCTATTTATTAGTATTCCTATCCCAAACATTTATCACAACCTCCATAATGAAGTGTTGATATAGAGAGGCAAATTAGGAGTTGTGTTTGTTTCAGGTTAGTTTCATGGTTGATGTGCACATGCAACTGGTTGGTCTTGGTCAAATTATTTTGGTTCATCACCCCCATTAGATTAGGTTTATCTATCTTTTACTAAAAAAATTTTATATTAGTGAATGAGCCTAATTGACTAGCCCTATAACCTAGAGATTCAATCCACCTAAAGGTCACCCACAACCGAGGATTATCTCCATGTTAGCCCAAATTTGGAAGGCTTGAGCAATCTTCCAAAGGTGAAAATATGGGTTATACCAATTCTATCATGCTCGATGGGACAAATGTCAAAATTGGTTGAAGTATTATAGGTGTTGTCCTTGACATATCAGCCTTTACAGGCATTCAAAAAAATCAATGGGGACTCCAAGCTCAATCATTTGGTTCTAACAGCCTCAGCACTTTTTTATAGTAAGTTGTGTTTTCAATTCACTATCTTGATGAGGTTTTTATGTCTAAGTGTTAAGTATATTTCAATTCCACTCAAAGTGATGAGGCATCTCAAACCTATGGTATTCCTTATTAGCCCTATAATGAGCTTTATCAATCCTATAATGAACCTTACAAGTAGTATGATGATTCATATCAATCCTATAGTACTCCTTATCAACCTCATTATGACCCCAATTATATACCTTATTAGCCTTACCAAGATTATTACTCTCATTACTATCAAGAGTATCAATCTTATCCTCCTTATGATCCATATCAATTCTATGATCAGCCTACACCTCCTCCACATGGTTGTGATGATGCATATGAATAGCCTTATCTTTAATCATGTTGTCCTCCTTCCCCTCCTCCACTATATTTCTAAGCTTATCAATATGTAATGGATGAGATGTAAAATAAGATACTAGAATGTTCAAAAAGTTTTTTTTCAAATTCTCAATACGAGGAATTGATTGGGTTGTTTCAAGCTACATCTAATGATCTATTAAAGAGGAATAAGTTGTGTACATTTGTATTCTAGAAGATATATATTTGATAAAGACAATGAATTAATTTGGATAAGATGTGTCAAGAGACCTCTTGTGTTCCTTATCAGCCTTCATATGCTCCATATCCTCATGAAGCCATTGACCACCCTCACGAAGATTTTTTCCAAGGAAATATAGACGAGTAAATTGAAGCCTTGGAATTGAAATTCATAAAGCTTGAGTCAAGCCTAGATTTATAAATTGAATCCAAATAAGATATTATGCCTACTCAAGCCCCATTTCCCTCTCCTCAAGAACCTAAATCCTTTCCATCTTGGAAGTTTATCCAAGAAGGCATTCGAGACAAGAATGATGTCCTAGTTGAGAAGACTGGAAATCAAGTTGCAGTTGTAAATGAACCTCAAAAAGGAATTCAAGAGAAGAATTAAGTGGTTGTTGATAAGAATGAATCACTCATAGCACATCTAAATTTGTTCTTGCTCCAAGAGTTCCTAGAAGAGTCCACCACACCCAAGACATCAAGTTGCAAGAATGCTCCCTCAATTCCAAACTAATTCATGATCAACCTACCTGCCTCATATTCCCTCTCAAATTAATGAGAAACGTACCATGTTTCATACTCCCTCTCAAACTCATGAGCATATTCATCACCTTCCCACTATCTCCCTCTTTTAAGAAGGACCTTATCCTTTGAGAGGAAAATGAAGAGGATCAATTTATAATTGTATATAATGAAGATACTTCAAGTGAATTTGATGAGTAAATTACATTGGTACTCCACTTGGGAAAGAAAAGGGAAAATCAATTTTTAGAAATGAGCAAGAATGTGAGTTTGAGGAAAGGGTACAAATTGATCAAGTTTATATAGTATAAGAAGAAGCTTCTAAGGATTCATTAGAGGTGGAAAAAAGTTGTTTTGAGTTTCATGAGCATGATCAAAGAAGCATAAACAAAGAGTAAGGAAGATCTCCAAGCTTGAAACTCCAAGAGACTACTCATTTGAAGATGATATTGATAACATGGAACTAAAGGGAGATCCAATTGAATCATAACTTATTGAGGATGTGCTTTAGGTTGTACCTCTTCAAGAAGGATGTCAAGAGAAGGATGAAGACTTGTGGCAGTAGTACCTAAAGATTTGAAATGAAATTGAGACTCTTCAAGGGCCTATACATCATATTATATAGATTTAGGATGTTGTTGAGGTTGTTCTCTTGCTTGAGAAATAATTTGGAGATCCCTAATAGACCATTAAAGATCAAATACATCATTTCATGTAATCCATAGAAGTTAAGGGTGATGTTTCTCCTATAAGCTAAGAGGTGGTCATGTTTGAGGTATGTTCAAACATCAATAAGCATCATGACAATAATCTTGAAGCACAATATTAGGTTATCTTCATAGGTGATTGTTTATGGTTATTACTTCACTTGAAAGCATGCCAAGAGGATTGGCAATAACTATGAGGATGAAGCCAACAAGAACAAGGTCCAAGAGGTAGCTTGTCTCATGCCATTTTAACATCATGAATAAAAATATCTCATAAAATTCCCATTTGATCTAGGAGGAAAAAGATATTTTTAGGTCAGTTGTATATACTAGTTGTTTTATTTGTCTTATTTTCCCTAAGTTCTTAGCTAACAAATGTGTGTTATCTTGTTTCCTTTACTTTGTGTCTTGTTCTTATTGTGTGTATGTTTTGAGGTCAAGTCATTTATCTTTTTTTTGGTCAAAGTCTAATCGGGTTTGAGTTTTAATGAAAATGGCTCCATTTCCTAATGGAAGGACAAGGCTACTAGTATAGTAAGCATTTTAGGCATGCTATCCCTATGAATCACCAATTTATTAATCATTTTTGACCCCCAAATCAAAAGGCAAAACCCTACAAGTTGAAACTTGCCTTGTAGTGCCTTAATATCCTTGTTCTTATCCATTTTGTACCTTTTAAGTCTTCAAATGGTCTTCTTAAGGTCATATTAGCATATTTTAAGGTTAATCTAACAAAATTAAAGTATAATGTTTTATCCTTGTATTATACTATTCCATACATGTCATGGTGTAAAGAGGGTTGGTAAATTTCTTTCAAGGGATCTTTAGTTGTCTCTCAAAGTCATATTACCCATATAATCACCTTATATAAACATTTAATATATGTTTGGAGAGATTAAGGTTATTTTGCAAATTTTAAGGTAAAGTTTTATGCAAGGTAAGGTGATTTTAACTAACTCCAATTCATGTCAAAGATATTAAAGATGAATGATCCATAAAATACACTTTCAAAGGTTCTTGTAGAAGTTTTATAACTTCCACATATGTTAGTAAAGTCATATTACATTAGTTTTGTAGGTTTAACCTCTAAAATGGGACGTTTCAAGCACTTGCATGGACTTGTGAGACTCACTTCTAGTTGAAAATGTTTTAGAGGTGTCTTTAAAGTTTTAAAAATTTAAATCCTTTATTATATTTTAGGTATAGGTCCATAGAGTCCAAAAATGTTTTATAACCTCCATCGCTCTATTAGCAAGCTAATATAGGTCAACTTCACATGCTCCATACGCATAGAGGAGAGAGATCCATGGTCTAATACTTTTTACAAAGGATGGAGTCATAATTAAATTAACATCCATGGCCATAGTGATCATATTGGTAGCCCCTCCTTCATTAATAATCATTAAGACTCCAGGGTGGTCTAAAACTACCTAAAAACCCTATACACTCATTTTTCTCCTTGAAATGATAATTTCAAACTAGTTGGATGCATAATATAAATTTAATATTACATAGAGGGTATGTGTAAGAATATTACATGTTTATCCAAGTCCCATGTGGTACGTGTGAATTCAATTTGGCAATAATTTTCACCTTTACATAGTTAACAAGTTGAGAATCATCATTTATTAATGTTTTAAGAATTTCCACAGGGTCCAATAAATCTACTTGATTATTTAATGTGTATAATAATCTTGTCCACTCCTTTCAATTATTCCTAACCACCTATCCATTCCATACACATTCCTCCAAATGGCATTCATGTTCCTAGCCAATTGGACTGTGTATAGGTTACTTGCTCAAAAGTAGTTTGAGAAGGTTTAATACTACCTTATCAAATGTTTATGACTATCATGACCTCAAAATATAAGAAAGGAAGTAATGGATAGATGTTATCAATATTGAGAATAACAAACTTGCATCATGAAGAGGCTTAAGGCATGAAAATGTAGATCTACATGTCTGCAAACTTGTAGTTTTGTATTTCATGAGAAATATATTGACATTTTTATCAAAAATGGAGTTTTAAAACCTAAATGGTGAGGGAAATTTAATGTTTCTACCCTTGGAAAATATCAAATTAAATGGAGAAGGTGTGACCTCAAAGACCAATACTCAAGATCCTTAATAGCACCAATACACAAAATTGACAAGACTTGGATAGTTGAGACCTTAAGTCAACATGAAGAACATCTAAAAGTGTACATATGAAATATATATATTGGAGATAAGTTAGGTGAATGATAAGTAAGTCTCATTTGGTAGTGATGTAAAACATAACAACCTTTTGATCAATTAAAACCATGTCATGAATATGTTAAGCCCAAAATATACTGAGAGGGGGGGTGAATCAATATATTATACATCTTTTACTTAATTTGATTTCTTTTATTTAACCACTTAATCACACATTCAACATATGCAATAAAAATGAAACAATAATATGCACCACACGAGAGAGAGAGAGAGAGAGAGTAGATTTTTACATGGAAACCCAAAGTAGGAAAAACCATGGAGAACAATCTCAAGTATATGAATGAGCACCAATTCACCCTTTGTGACCCTTCAATACTCATGGAAAATGGTGCCAAAATTACATGACCCTTCGTATCCTTGCATTTGAAAAGTCATATGGTGACCCTTCATAATAAAATGCATCCTTTCCTCTTTTGTCTTTATCTTGGTGACTTTTTTTATTCCTCAAAGTATCTCTTTATGGAAAAATGTGTCATACCCTCTTTTGTCTTCACATGGTGACTCTTGGAATTCCTCAAGATGACTCTTCATGAGAAAATGCATCCCATTCCTCTTTTTTCTTTACTCTGTTAATCTTTGACTTCTCCACGGGCCCTCTTTTGACTTATATGCAACCAAAAATATATTCATTAATATTAAATAAATATTAAAATACATTAGCCAAGATATGAATATTAAAAACACCATTTAATGCAATGGGGCCGTTATCACCAATAATGCTAGACCTTTGACATCAATGACAATATTTTTAACAATCTCCCCCTTTGTCATTGATGGCAACCTCAAATTGAAACTGCCATATCCTAAAACTTGCACATATTGTCATCTAAAAAATATATAGTAACTCCCCCTTACTATAGTAACATGTACCTATTCTTTGTACCTATTTCTACACTTGTACCTATGCCTATACCTATTTTTATTCTTCTCCCCCTTTGACATTAATGGCAAAGGGCCTACCTAGAGCTAACACTTAGCTCCCCCTTAACTGATGTTGAACTTCAATGGCAGGAAGTAAAATAAATTACTCCCAACTTCTCCCATAAATACTCAAATATGTCTTTTGGTAGTGCTTTTATGAAAATATTTGTTATCTATTCTATGGTATTGATATATTCCATCTTAACCTATTCATCTACAACGTACTCTATCAAGAAGTGATATCTAATGGGAATATGTTTTATTCTTGAATGCAACACTGGGTTATTCAAAAATTTAATAGCACTTGTGTTGTCATAAAAAATAGAAATAGGTTCATCATATTTTACCTTGATATTTTCTAAAGTTTGCTTCATCCAAAGCACTTGAGTACAACACAATACCACTAAAATATATTCTACTTCAGCTTTAAAAAGTGATATTGAATTCCGATTCTTACTTAGCCATGATACTAAGCTATCACCAAGGAATAAAGCTCCTCCACTTGTACTCTTTCTATCATCCAAGCACCCTACCCAATTTGAATCTATATAAGCAACCAAAGTGAAGTCTCTACCTGTAGGATACTACAATCCATAATCTAATGTCCCCTTGATATATCTAAATATTCTTTTCACCAACTGAGCATGATTATCTTCTAGAGCTGACTGATATCTTGCAAACATACCTACTGCATGCATGATGTTTGGCTTCGATGCTATGAAATATAAAAGACTATCAATCATATATCTATACAAAGATTGATCTACAATAGGTGAATCTTCATCTTTGCTCACCTTATTTCCTATACACATTGGTGTGCCAACTAGTGTACAATCCTCAAAACCAAATTACTTCAACATTTCCTTGGCATATTTACTTTGAGATATGAAAATTCTTTTATCTGATTGAAATATTTATAATTCTAAGAAAAATAACAATTCTCCAAGCATAGACATCTCAAATTCTTTTTGTATATTATCATAAAAAAAAATTGTCATTTTTTCAATGTTTCCTCCAAAAATGATGTCATCACCATATACCACAACAATTAATTGATGCTCACCTTCTATTTTGATGTAGAGATTACTGTTAGTAAATCATCTCTTAAAACCTTGATCCTGTAAGTACTTATCAAATCTTACATACCAAGCTTTGAGAGCTTGTTTCAATCCATACAATGCTTTCTTCAATTTGAATACATTGCTACTAATTTTTGAGACAATAAATCCCTCAGGATACTCAATGAAGACCTCTTATTCTATATTTCCATTTAGAAAGGTATATTTGACATCCATCTGAAACACTTTGAAATTTTTAAACACTGCAAATGTAAGAAACATTCTAATATCCTCTAGCCTTACTACTGGTGCAAAAGTTTCTTCAAAATCTATTCTCTCAATCTGAGCATAGCCTTTACATACTAATCTTGCTTTATTCCTAGTCACTTCTCCATTTTTATTCAACTTATATATATAAATACATTTTATTCCTATCACATTACGATCTTTTGGTCTAGGCACTAATTCCCAAGTATCATTCTTTTCTATCTAATTTAATTCGTCATCCATTGCCTTAACCCAATGCTTATCATGTCTAGCTTCTAAAAAATTTCTAAGCTAAATTTTGGATAATAAAGAGAAATTAACTTGCTCAGATTCACTTACCATCATTATTCTAATGCGAATTCCTTCATTTATATCACTAATGATGTCACTTTCATTGTGATTTTTCTAAACATATTTGGATGGAGTTTTGGTGTCCTTTTGTTCCTTCTCATTTTCATCTGATTCTTCAAAATATTCTTCTTCAATGATATCAAGAATGTCTATTGGATCACTGATTCTTTATGTTCCATCTTCTTCTATCCTGATACTTGCACTTTCAACAATTTTCTTGGTTCTTTTGTATAACATTTATAAGATTTACTCTTTCAAGAATAACTAAGAAATATACCTTCATCTACTCTGGATTAAAACTTACCAAGTTTTTCATCAATTCTTTTTATGAAGCATTTACTACTAAAAACTCTAAAATAATTAATTATTATTGGTTTGTATTTTTATAGATCATAAAGAGTCTTGTCATTATTGACTCTCAATAATGCTCTATTCTGAATATGCACTACTATAGCAACTGCCTCTTTTCAATATTTGTCTGGTATCTTAGATTTATTTAGAATTATCCTCACCATCTCCTGAACTATTCTATTTCTCCACTCAACTACTCCATTTTGTTGTGGAGCTCTGGTTGTTGAATAATGTCTCTTTATTCCATGGTCTTCATGAAACTCAATAAACTGATTTGACATGAATTCTCCTCCTTGATCTGATCTTAGACACTTAATTTTCAAACTAATTTTATTCTCAACTAAATCTTTGAATACTTTGAAATGTCTGAAAGCTTTTAATTTTTTATTTAAAAACATTACCCAAGTCATACATGAAAAATCATTAATAAGCAACATGAAATATTTCTCACCTTGAGTACTTTGAGTTCTCATAGGTCCACATAGATTAGTGTGAACAAGCTCAAACATCTGAGTGGTTGATTACTCTTTTATTTTGAACCACCTTCTGACCTACTTCCCATGTTGACAAGGTTCACAAAGTGTGTTGGATAGATTTGTAATATTTGGAAGATTTTTAACTGCTTGTTTATTGTTGATATTGAAAAAATTGTCAAAATTTATGTCCCATTATCCTGTGCCATAGCCAACTTTATTCAATCTGACTCAAATAACATTTTTAACCTTTGATGTCTGATAACATATACAAATTATTACTTATTCTCTGAGCATCTACAACCAACACATCTAAATCTTTTCTCCTAATTTCACAACCTTCTACATAAAAATTTAGTGTGTGCCTCTAATCACAAATTTGACTTTCACTCAAAAGATTATGCTTAAGACCTTTTACATACAAAATATTTTTAGTTTTAGTTCTACCATTATCTAAATTTAGTGTACCTTTTTTGAAAATTTTGATAGTAGTATTATCTCTAAATTTCATTATGCCACCATTGATCTTCTTCAAGGTTATGAAATTGCTTTTATCTCCTGTCATGTGCCTGGAACATTCACTTTCAATGAACCATGGCTTTTTTTATTTCTTACATGCAAAGTTGTCTGTACCAACATAGATTTTTTAGGTTGTTTCTTCTACCATGAACCTATCTAAACTTTATTCTTGATGAATGAGCCTTGAAAATTTGGTCCTTCTTGACTGACTCAAACACATTTCTACAGTACCAGGTTATGTGTCTGAAGTTTTTTCACTTGTAACATATTATGGCCTCTTTATTAAAGCTTGAAAGAGGCGCAAAAGAGTTATGGCTTCTACTTGAATTTGCATAACTTTCCTTCTCCTTATTTCTAAAATTGTTATCCCTTTTTTGATATTTTATTTTTTTTATGACCATATCTATTACAATAAAAATAGTAACCATAAAAATAGGACTTGTTTATGTATCTCTGATTTGATTACCTTTTGTAGCTCTATTCTTTCTAGCCTTATTTATTTAAGATGTCCTCTATATTTTTAACTTCTTCCCTTTTTATTTCCTCTTTTGTAAGAGATTCAACATAGCTCTTTCCTTTTTCCTTGTCTGTGAAAGTAGTGGCCTCCCCTTTCTCCTTTTCAAATTTGATACCTATCTTTTCTGACATTGATCTTTGACTTTCTAATATCTTATTCAACATATTAGTGCTATTCTCAAATTTTGAATCATTGGTTGCTCTATAATTGACTACTTTATTTTTTTTCTCAAGATCTACTCTTAAGGAAGCAATCTTAATAACATACCTTTCACATTCTTTACTTATTTTTTGCAATTATGCCATTAGATATTCTTTATTCTTATTAGATTCTTCAAAGTGTACTTGTATATATTCAATTATTTCCTTTGACTCTTTTTTATTTTTCTTGATCTAGAGATTTAATCTTCGATTCTTCTTCTTAAGAGATTTTAACTCTTCTAAGACACAATTGAGTTCTTCCAGATTCACTTCAGCTTCATCTTGTTCTTCTTCTTGATCATCTTTAGTTTTACTTGCAAAGGCATCTTCATGTATGGCCATAAATATAATCTCTTCTTCTTTTGAATCACTGACTCCACTATCTTTCACTGAGATAAGATCTTTAGAATACAAACTCTTCTTCTTGAATCCCTTCTTAAATTTTCCTTTGAAATTCTTCTTGTATGTAGACTTTCCTTCTTCATTTTCACCATTACCCTAATCTAGGCACTTAGCTAAAAAATGTCCAATCTTTCCATAATTAAAATATTTAAAAGGTAATATTCTTTGATATTATATGTGCCCTTTTTTAAATTGTGAATGAATAGAGCTCCATTGTCATCTTCATCATTGCTAGGATTGTCACCTGATTCTTGAATCTGAGCCTTCTCTTTCTTTGATACCTTAAAATCAACTTATCTCTTTGAGGGTTTCTCTTGTCCGATCTACATCTCATATGTTGTAAGAATACTGTTGATGTCTTAAAATGGCGCTAGATCTTAATCAACAACAATGGGAAGTTTCAAGTTGTGGGACAATGTGGCTTGAAAACAACCTCCAGATTTTAAAGAAGCTAGTCTCTTCTTTTGTATTGGGTGTTGGGGAAAAGGGATAGGAGACTAAACAGAAACGCAAAATGCAGGAATTGAAACCTAACTATGGCGATGCGCCTGAGAGTAATCCTAATCCTAACCTGAGCACAGTGAAACTATTATGTGATTCTATTACATTTAAGAGCAGACAAGTGCATGATCAATGTAAAAGATTGGAATAACAGAAACAAAGGCTCACAACAGGGGAGTCTTTTGTTGAGATACAAGAATTGTCAACAAAGGCATAGTGTTCAATCTTCTTAATAAAATCTTCCAATCACATTAGAGGTGCAGAAGTCACGCACAATTATGTAGAACTTCAGATTCCAAAAAATGGGACAGAAGCAAATAATATTTCCAATCACAACACTAGAAAATCTACAGCATAGACTACTTTGCAAATGACACAGATGACATCAACAAGGGCATAGTGTTCAATTTTCTTATTGAATCTTCCAGTCATACAAAAGATGCAGAAACACACATAGTCATATAAACCTTTCAACTTAGGAAAATGTAACAAAATCAAATGATATTATTGGTCAAAAACTCTGAAAGTCTAAAACTATGAGAATTCCCCCCTCCTTATATTTTACAATTCTTCTTCTTATATCCCCAGATGTCTCCCTATACTTTCTTTCCCACGCAATCTTCTATGTCCTTCGCTCATAAGATACAAATAGATAGTGCCTTCAATGCTATGGGTGGCTCCAAAAATCTACTCGATGAACTGTTTCATCTACTCAAATTAACTCTAGCTGATTTTCCCTCTATTTTGCTTTAATAAATAGACGGACACTCTGTTCTATTAGATACGAGGGAGGACACTTAGCCGATTCATAAAATTTTCCCTGTATGGTCTAGGAGGCATCAGAGGATGACACTTGGCACCTTTTGCCTGATTCATCGAAGACACACGGCTCTCTCTGCTTCCCTTGTAGTAACACTAGGGGCACATATAGGATTTTTACCGATGGAGACATTTGGTAGCTTCCATCAATTTTGAAGTAACACCCAGGACCCACCACAATTTTATATTTGGCAATAGAGCTTGATGATGATTCTTTCGAGCATTGACACGTGGAGGCCTCTACATTTTTAAGGAGGGTAAGTGGCATCTTCTGCTTCTTTTATGGATGGAGTAGAGGGGGACCCAGAGAGTGACATTTGGTAGCATCTGCTACTTTGTAGCACTTAATAAGATGACACCTTTATGTTAAATGGAAAACATTGGACTCATAGCTTCCTGAATGTTGACACATGGTGAAGTCCACTATTTTGTCAAAAGAGTTCTCGAAGAGTGACAGTTGGCCTACTTCGTCTCCCAAAGATTGACACTTGGTGAAGTCCACTGCTTCAAAACTTAGGCAAAAGAAAAAAGAAGGAGAAATGGTCCCATGGCCAGAGAATGACACTTGGCAGCTTTTGCTGCACTCTGATACTTAGTCAAAATAAATCGGCCCTCTGCATCAAGACTTTGTGGCTTCACTCAAAGAATCAAAATTACAGCGCTTGAATCAAAGAATAAATTAAATATGACGTAGAGTAAAAATTACTCTACAGTTATTGGCAACCACCAGGACTTTTGGGCCTGCTCAAAAAGAACCCGACTCTCGCTCGATCAAAATTTCAAAATTTACAGCTTCAAAAGAGCTATATGGAAGATAGACCACTCATGGTCGGATAATCCTTCCTTTCTTTGCAACTTGTCAAAAGCCAAATCCAAGATAATGAGATCCTTGTGTGAAAAGGTTTGCAGGATCTGGGCAGTGGCTTTCAGCTTGGATTCTAGCTGAAAATAGGGATTAGAACATTTTTGACCTCAAAGGTTGGAGAATCATCCTGCAAGCTTTGAAAAACTGTTTGATCCCTTTACCTGGCCAGCATCAATGGTTGGATTTGATCCACCAACAACACCATCCTTACATCTGGAAATGGGGAAGGAAGGCCCAGTTGCACCAGATCTTTAATGTGTCACCTCATTTTGCTGATGCCTTCTTTGACAACATCGAGATAGCTTCTGTAGTTGTTGGTTTTGGTGTTACAACTAAGCTCCTCGTTGACCCATTTCATGGCATCCATTCTATCAAGAATCCTCGTGGCTACCAATGTTGCATCCCTTGAGCTGTAGAGCTTTTCTAGCAAAAAATGAGAGTCTGCAACTCTCTAGGAGATCATGGCCAAAGCGCTCTGTACCAGATTCTCGACCATCTCACACAGTTAATATGCATGGCATAGGAAGGTGAAAAGTGGCCTAAGCTAGAGAATCTCCAAAGAGATTCTCTCCCATGTTGACTTATAGAGATCCTTCACCAGCTGCACCATTTTGATACCTCTTGGCCTATTGGCTAGCTCAATTGCTTGTTGCACGGTCTACTGCTACTCTACCTAGAGCTGGGCTTGAAAATTCGCACCCTTGTTCTATTCTTCTAGCAACCCTTGCTATGATTGGGTAACCTACAGTTGGAGTCCTTTGATTCTTCCTTGCAATGTTGAATTTTCCCATCTTAGAGCTGTTGCTACACACTTGGCAAGTTCAAGCTCTGCTTTTAGAGAATCATTTTGGGCCTAAATTGCCCATTGAGTCTGGAGGGAAAAAGTATCTTACAACTATTTCTGCAGACTAGCTATCTCATTGTCCTTCTAGTTTATTTGTTCGGTCGAACTATTGTAGTTTGCCTTTTCCGTGGCTAGGTCGGCCTCAATCTTCTGCAGTCTCCTTGATATCCTTAAATAATCTTTTGTGACCATAGAAGTGGATTCGGTCATGATCTTGACTCTCTCTTAAGGCTTGAATAGGGACATATCGATGGCTACTGTGTTCATGTTGTAGTCTTCCAGCCGCATTTGTTCGCTCGGCTTGGCAACGTTGGGCAACAAATGGGTCACCGTCAGCTGCTGTTGAATGGGGTCAAATTGTGACCTCAAATGTGGCACTACCAGTGCTTTATTAACTTTACTCCTCTTCTTCTCTAATCGGGCTTCTCTTGCCTTCCTTGTGGCATCAGCTTGCGTCTGGAAAGTGGAAAGGGATGCAATATATCCCCCTGCAAAGGGAAATCCTTGTGGCAGGCTGTATTGGAGAACCATTGGCTGGCTGGAGGTGAGTTGAAGGGGCATTTTTTTGGGAATGATGGGGGAGAAATAGGGTAATGGTAAGGCTTGAGGCATAGATTGAGAGGGAGGAGGGGGAGTAATTCCTACCTGAGGAAAAGTTGCAGTGATCTACACTGGGCGCTGTGAAGGCTGTTCTTCCTCTTCTGGGTCCAATTGGGGTTGCACCCTTCCTCTCTTCCTGGGTGTTTTTGATGTTCCTGCCATCTCTAAATCTCTTGTATAATAACTTGGTATGAACCTTTTGTAAGATAAAAACACGCTTGCTACAACAAATTTCACTAGGTGCCACAATCACAATGAGCAAGATATTTTCACAGGAATGCTTGAGAGTTTGCAAACTTTAAAATTTGGTAAGGGATTTTTATGGGCCTATCAAGTCCCAAATAGCATTAAATTAAGGTGACCATTAGCAAATCCTACTCAATCTTTAGGAAACAGCGAGGTGGACACATTATGCGGTGCAAGGTACCTTGGAGATTTTGAAAGATTTGGGGAAGCATTTATTGTGGCAAAAAAAATAAAGAATTAAATAATTTCTAAGATGCTGACTCTACATTTAAAATGTTTATTTTAAATAAAAAGTGGGAAATCAAAAAAAAACAAAGCAATGCGGGAATGGAAACTACCTAACTACATTGATTTAAAATCTTTATTTTCCTCTGGGATTGAAAATGAACTTTCCCACATCCTCTTTATGACAAACCAACCTGTGTTGCCATACCAGTGGTTGCAATGGATATGTCATTGATGGAATGTTCTCTGCACCAGCCACATAGATCTGCTTGCACTCGAACGAGTCTAAGTAAAACGTGTATTCAACACCTATGAACTCTTCTTGTCCTTGAATGCCCGTCGAATACTAGTTCTTCATGTTATCGGGTGTCATCAAGAAATCATGGGCTATTGGTTCTTCATGCTGTGCCTTTTGGTATCTATTATCTTTTGGCACATCTTCTTCATATTCCAGCTTTATTTCATCATCATGCTCTTTGATGACTTCATCCTCTTATAAGGATGAATTAAAAGGCTGGCATCTCTTCTGCATACTCATTTGAATCTCAGGGCTTTCTTCTTCATCTTAAACAAGCTCAGTGCCTCCTATCTCAATGACTTGGTCGAGGGAGTGTCCATGTTCCTCCATATCCTCTTGCAGAGTGAGGAAAAAATTAGAAATGATCTCCTCCTCATTAGAAGTTAAAGAAAAAGCTTGTGGCTTATCCTCTTAATCATCAAAAGGAGAGTCTATGGTGATCTCCTCCTCCTCTATACTGATGAAATCCTCTTTACTAGCCATGAATTGAATGCATTCCTCTGTAAAGTTTTTAGCTGCTTCATCATCCTCTTCGGTCCAACTTAGAGACTCGTCATCATGCTGAAAGATCTGGGGAGTGGTATAAGAAGTTTCTTCTGAAGTGGGCTCATAAGAATTTTCATGGAAGTGAGGAGCCTTTTGAGGAATGGTGGGGGAGAGTTGAGGAAGAAGTGAGGGCCTGGGCTCATCCTGACTTGCTGCTAACATGGGCTCTGCATTATTGGGGAATTGACCTTGACAATTTTGACCTTGCCCATGAATAGGGGTGGCATATGCCTGATTTGGAATTTGTGGTGGTGGATATGAAGTTTGGTAGATTTGATAAGGCTGGTTCTCATGAACGCTTAGCCTCTCTTTTATAAATGCAATCAATCCACACACATCTAACATTTCGTATGTAAGCTCTTGCCAATATGCCCTTTCAATGGGATCCCACTCACTTTTGATCAGGTCTATGGCCTCCCTCACTTGATAGATGACCTAACAAGGAATTTATTGACCACATCCCCTTCTATTATCAAGCTCTAACACATATTTTTTAAATCCCAGCAATGCATTTTTGAAAGTGAAAATAAGGTTAGGTTCAACATGGGATGAGACATATTGGGGGGACTGGGCATAAGACTGATGTGGTTCATAACAATATGCATCCTCATTACTCGACATGATTCTAGGAGAAGCTTGTTCTTGATAAAACATATTTGAAGGAGAATAAGACTCATAGCTATGAGTTACAGAGTTATACATACCAAAGGGATTTCTTGATGATATTGCTTGATTGGCTGGTGATGCAGAGTCATTGTTGGTGTCGATAAAAACCTCCAAAAGCAGATTGGCTGAAGAATACACCAAAATTCTTCAACTCCTTGAAAGATTTGTCCCACTAGGCATGCCAAAAACTTTTGATGTCTTAAAATGGTGCTAGATCTTAATCAACAACAATGGGAAGTTTCAAGCTGTGGGACAATGTGGCTTGAAAACAACCTCTAGATTTTAAAGAAGCTGGTCTCTTCTTTTGTATTGGGTGTTGGGGAAAAGGGATAGGAGACTAAACAGAAATGCAAAATGCAAGAATTGAAACCTAACTATGGCGATGTGCCTGAGAGTAATCCTAATCCTAACCTGAGCATAGTGAAACTATTATGTGATTCTATTACATTTAAGAGTAGACAAGTGCATGATCAATGTAAAAGATTGGAATAATAGAAATAGAGGCTCACAACAGGGGAGTCTTTTGCTGAGATACAAGAATTGTCAACAAAGGCATAGTGTTCAATCTTCTTAATAGAATCTTCCAATCACATTAGAGGCATAGAAGTCACGCACAGTTATGTAGAACTTTAGATTCCAAAAAACGGGACATAATCAAATAACATTTCCAATCACAACACTAGAAAATCTACAGCATAGACTACTTTGCAAATGACACAGATGACATCAACAAGGGCATAGTGTTCAATTTTCTTATTAAATCTTCCAATCATACAAAAGATGCAGAAACACACACAGTCATATAAACCTTTCAACTCAGGAAAATGTAACAAAAGAAAATGATATTATTGGTCAAAAACTCTGAAAGTCTAAAACTATGAGAATTCCCCCCTCCTATTTTACCATTCTTCTTCTTATATCCCTGGATGTCTCCCTATACTTTCTTTCTCATGCAATCTTCTCCATCCTTGGCTCATAAGAGACAAATAGACGGTGCCTTCAATGCTGTGGGTGGCTCCAAAAATATACCTGATGAACTATTTCATCTACTCAAATTAACTCCAACTAATTTTCCCTCCGTTTTTCTTTAACAAATAGATGGACACTCTGTTCTATTAGATACGAGGGAAGACACTTAGCCGATTCATAAAATTTTCCCTTTATGGTCTAGGAGGCATCGGAGGATGACACTTGGCACCTTTCGCCTGATTCATCAAAGACACGCGGCTCTCTCTGCTTCCCTTGTAGTAACACTAGGGGCACATATAGGATTTTTATGGATGGAGACATTTGGTAGCTTCTGTCAATTTTGAAGTAACACCTGGGACCCACCACAATTTTATATTTGGCAATAGAGCTTGACAATGATTCTCTTGAGCATTGACACATGGAGGCCTCTATGATTTTGAGGAGGGTAAGTGGCATCTTCCACTTCTTTTATAGATGGAGTAGAGGGGGACCCAAAGAATGACATTTGGTAGCATCCGCTACTTTGTGGCACTTAATAAGACGATGCCTTTATGTTGAATGGAAAGCATTAGACTCAAAGCTTCTTGAATGCTGACACATGGCAAAGTCTGCTATTTTGTCAAAATAGGCCTCGGAGAGCGACAACTGGCCTGCTTCATCTCCCAAAGATTGACACTTGGTGAAGTTCGCTACTTCAAAACTTAGGAAAAAGAAACAAGAAGGAGAAATGGTCCCGCGGCTAGAGAATGACACTTGGCAGCTTTTGCTGCACTCTGACACTTAGTCAAAATAAATCAGCCCTCTGCATCAAGACTTCACGGCTTCGCCCAAAGAATCAAAATTACAGTGCTTGAATCAAAGAATAAATTAAATATGACGTAGAGTAAAAATTACTCTACAAATACTATATAGCTCATCCATCTTTAGCTTGGATAAATTTTTTCATCTCTTCAATTGCTAAAAATTTTGCATCATATCTCAATGGTAGAGATCCCAAAAATTTTAGAATCATAATTGATTCTTCTAAATTTTCTCTAAGACCTTGAATCTGATTAACTATTTGATCAATCCATAAAATATAACTTGTTATATTTTCTTCCTCTTCCATCTTCAAACTCTCAAACTATCTTCTAAAAGTTTGAAACTTAGCTTGTTGATCTTTTCCATCACCTTTGTAAATGTTCTCAAGTTTTACCCAAGTTTTATGAGTATATTTACATTGCATAACTTTAACAAATTCCAATTCACATAAACCACATAAAATAGCATTTAAATCTTTAGCATTATTTTCACTTGCCTTCTTTTTCTATCGGAGTAGTTACAAGTGTCTATGGCTCTTCATATTCCTCCACCACTACTTGCCAAATATCGAATCCAAGGGCCATCAAATAAGTCTTCATCCTTATGCTCTAAAAAGCATAATTTGTCCCATCAAACAAAGGTGCCTTATTTATAGAAAAACCTTCATGTGATCCATCCATCATGCTTTCTTGATCTACCTTCAAGCTATAAAACATTTTCAAAAAGAACCTACTCTGATACCAATTGTTAAGAACAAAATATACTAAGAGGAAGGGTGAATCAATATATTATATATCTTTTACTTAATCTGATTTCTATTCTTTAACCACTTAATCACACACTCAAGATATGTAATAAAAGTAAAATAATAATATATACCCCATGAGAGAAAGAGAGAGAGACCATATTTTTATGTGGAAACAAAAAGTGAGAAAAACCATGAAGAATAATCTCAAGTATATGAATGAGCACTAACTCAAATTATAAAGTTTGCAAGCACCAACGCCTTTATCGAGCACCAACACAGTAACTATTTATGAGCACCAACCCATAGGAGTACCAACCCCTTGCAAAGTTTTGTGAGCACCAACCCACAGGAACACTAACCCCTCTTGTGTATAAAACACAACTATCTCTCAATGTTGTTTACTCAACAAATGATAAAACTCTATAATATCTCCTACTTTTCTCTCTTCAAATAAAAATACAAACCATGCACTCTCTTGCATATTACAAATGGCTTCTCATGTCTTTATTTATAGATTTTCAAATGGCCTTTGGAATTCACCCTTTGTGACCCTTCAATCCTCATGGAAAATGGTGTCAAACTTGCATGGCCCTTCATATCCTTACATTTAAAAATTCATATGGTGACCCTTCATAATAAAATATGTCCTTTCCTCTTTTGTCTTTATCTTGGTGACTTTTTGTATTCCTCAAAGCGTCCCTTCATGTAAAAATGCACCATACCCTTTTTTGTCTTCACATGGTGACTCTTGGAATTCCTCAAGATGACTCTTCATGAGAAAATGCATCCCATTCCTCTTTTATCTTTACCCCGTGACTCTTTGACTTCTCCATGGGCCCTCTTTTGACTTATATGCAACCAAAAATATATTCATTAATATTAAATAAATATTAAAATACATTAGCCAATATATGAATATTAAAAACACCATTAAATGCAATGGGGCCTTTATCACCAATAATGCTAGACCTTTGACATCAATGACAATATTTCCAATAGAATAGACACAAGAAGAGAAAGTGTACACTTGTGAAGACATAAGGTTTTGGATAGATTATAGAGGTTCAAAATAATCTAATAAACTCTCAATATTGTGATGAAGAACATTGAGATGCTTGGTGACCAGTGATTTGTATTTAAGTTCTAAACTCCAAAATCATAATTAAAAAAACAATGATCACCTACATGACTGCCAAAAAACTCAAGTTAGATTTCAAATTTGATAAAAATATGTAGTATATAACAATGGACTTAGGGTTTAGAGGAATAGACAAGGTGAAAAAATTCACTAGAGGTCAAAGAAAACCTAAAGGAAAGCTAAAAAGGATGATCAAAATAATATCCACTTGAACCCTAAAGACACACAACCAAGTGTTCCTATAGGCCTATCTACATCAATGATGCCTACTTGGTCTAAAGGAAAGGAGGTATGTGGAATATTATCACTTAGGAATGATCCTCTAATGATAGTATGACTTCCATATAGTCCTCAAAGTCAACAAAAATGATGCATTTATGGATAGGTCTATATGTACAATCATGAGAAAAGTGGTTTGATGAAGTTGAAATGAGAATATAAGGGCCTGAGAAGGTGTTGATAAATTCAATGAGACATTATATGAATTTTTCAACTCCTTTAGTAATGAGAATATAGCTTAAACACAGACACTAGGGTCACTAGCATTGGTTGGCTAGAGAACCTTAGGTATGAGTTGATGATGGTTATGACAAGTTTGGAGAAGAAGAGTGAAAAAAATTACCAATTTAATACATTTATAATGGGGTCACAAACCTCCATGAGGTATTCAAGGTCAAACCAAGTACTAACAATCTCTTTGCACTCTTTTGCTCACCCTTGGACCTCAAAGTTGCATACTCGGCCACCCAAAAAGCACTAACTTTTTCTTAGATATTCCTTGACAATATGCATGGTGGAAAAATAATTTTTGAGGTGTTGGAGGGGTCTCTCCACTTTCATCCTATGGCATTGGTTCAAGGAAAGAGGCTATATCCTCTATGAACAATATTTAAGTACCTAACACACTGTAAACCCTCCTAAACCCCTCAAAGTGACCCGATGGAAGAAATAGTCCTTAAAATGTATTTTAATGGATTTATTTGACTTTGAAATGACCCTTTAAAGATTTATAGGTCTCATGGACATCAGATTGAACCACTATTCAACATGTGCAAGGTATAGAATTGTACAAAATTGTCTTAAATACATGGTTGTAGGTCTATTTTTTATTCTTCAGTGTCGTATAAATCCTCCAAAACAAGTAAAAATTATTTTTAAGCATGTTAATAGGATATATGATAATTCACACAAATTTTAAATCCTCTCAGAGTTATACATGAGCTCTTCAATTCATTAAGTGGGCTCACAAGGTGAGAATGCACTATTTTACAGGTTAAAAACCCTGTATGTAGAGCTATTAAGTACTTAAAGAGGCCTCTCTTTAGTGGATTGATTTTTATTAAGATGTTTTAGGACTCAATAGATCATTTTCAATAACTAGAACCTGAAAACTTATTGATAAAACACTCCAACTACCTCTCAAGCATGTGTAAGCACCTAGACTAGGGGTTTAACCATTTCATCATTCACCCATCTGTACAGGGTCTCAGAATATAAAATTTGGCATGGATCATGGTAATAATATATTAAAATTTAATCATGCACTTTGACTGAGTTTAAAAGGTGTGGGAGTTAATTTGATCCAAAAACTCAATTTTTAGACCTAGAGACGGCCTAATTGGAGAGAAAGATCAAGTGATTAATCACACTTACACTTAGATTTTGGTCATTAAATTTGACATGGATTTATAATGGGATAATGGGTACTCAAAAATACCTTTAATTTTCTAATATCATATGTACATCCTTCCGCACAATGAGTTTTGTGTGTTTTTAGGGCTACAAGGAATTGGGAGAAAATGCAAGATTTGGGTTAAAATGAGCTATTAGAGATGTTTTATGGATAAAAATGGTTTGATTAAGGTTTTTTATGACTTATCTATGCCATATATGGAGAATAGTGCACTCATGAATATCAAAACAAGTTTTGAGCCATTTAGGCAAAGAAAGGCCTAATGAAGACAAAGGGGTTTCAAGACACCTAAAGAGTTGTTTGATGATCATTATTGAGATGTCAGTTTGGAGAGATTCAAAACAAATGAAATGTGTCAAATATATAATCAAGAGATAACTCAAGATGCCTTGATGACAAACAAATTCCACTTGTCACTCACAAGCCAAGAGAAGGGCAGTTTTGAAGAAGAAAACCAAGGTATTAAGCAAAAGAGAGACTCCCACACCACTTGGAAGAGGAAAAAATCTTTATAAAAGTAAGACATGTTTTTAAGGACCTAATGAAACTATTAATAAACTTTATTATTGATTATAACTCTCATTTGACACATGTTATGGCTCACTTCTATGCCCCCTCTCTCTCTCTCTCTCTTAGTCTCTTTTCTCTATAAATTCAGTCTTAATAGGCTTTGCATTCATCCTCCACCTAGGTATGGAAAATCCCTACCCATTTCCCAACCTTTAATTAATTAAAAACAGACTATTTTACATACACCTATAATTTTTTTGATGTGTGTGCATGACTAGTTGATTTTTTCAAGTGTTTTGCTTTGCTTTCCTTGGCATGTTTTCCTTTTCTAGAACTCATATGAAGTTCAAAAGCCTTTTTGTAGGTCTTTTGCAGTTTCCAAGTGAAGTTTTAATGTTAAGCGAGTTGTCTACTCATTTGTTTCATTCGATGACCTCTTGTTTAGTCTTCCTAGCCCAAACATCTATCACAACCTCCACAATGAAGTGTTGATGTAGAGAGGCAAATTAGGAGTAGTGTTTGTTTTAGGTTAGTCTCATGGTTGATGTGCACATGCATCTATTTGGTAGTGGTCAAATTATTTTGGTACATCACCTCCATTATAATAGGTTTCTCTCTCTTTTCTTAATAAGTTAGTAGAATAGTGAATGAGCCTAATTGATATCTCAAGGGGATCTAGCCCTATAACCTAGAGATTCAATCCACCTAAAGGTAACCCATAGTTTAGGATTGTCTCCATGTTACCCCAAATTTGGAAGGCTTGAAAAATCTTCTAAGGGTAAAAATCTGGGCTATAACACATAGCTTCATATTTCATTGGCATCTATGTTTTTAGTTCCATGTTGGTAGATAGCATATCATCTATTTCTATATACACATGTTTCCCACATATTTTGAGTGTGATATAGGTATACCCAGGCACATGATCTATGCACATTCATATGTTTGGCCTTCCCTCTACTCATGTGATTTGGACATTGGGTGCATCTGATTCTTTGATCACAATACACCCAGGTTATATCATTTTATGATCATTTTCCAATAGTATGTTTGAGATTATATACTTACACATGCCTTTACCCATGCTTATATATTTCATAGTATACTTGATATGCTATGTATTTAAATTTTTATGCTAACACATATATCTAGGGACTAGTATGATATGCTTATGTCAATTGTTTATGATTATAAGCTTTCCTTTTTGCACTTCCTTGAGTGTGTTTTTTGCTTGTTATTAGCATGCATTATATTACTTATTCAAGAATTTGAATATGCTCCATTGATTGTGTCCCCTGTGCATATATCTTCCTATTATGACATTTTCATATGTCATAGTTTGTTGTGTGTGGACATTTAAACATGTATTTCTATGCTTTATGGAAATTTGACTAAGTCATGTCCCTTTGATTGTGTAGGATTTGAACATGCCCCATGTTTGAAGTCTCCTTGGACCATTATCTTTTAATTTTATTTTTAGTGGTCTTGTGTGTGTACTTGATTATTTTTTGAGCTTGTAATGTTACTATCTAGACATTGCCATGATTCACATCTATTGGTGTAGAATTTTTACCATTTGCAATTTTACCTACATAGTTTTTAGCTAGCTTGCTTAGGTTTGTTAATTTTATTAGGTAAAAATACACTTAATGTATTTTCTGATAATGAGATGAGTTGTTTCTTCTTTGATGACCTAATGTCTCATTATATAATATACCTACTTTGTAATTTTGGGTTAATCAATGAATGAGTATTTTTATGCATTTGATGCAACTTATGTTGTAGCAATCTTGCTCTCACCTACTCCTAGGGTTTTCATGAAATATTTGATGTTCAAAGATCTTGGTGGTATTGAAGCTTTGATTTGATGGCTATTTTACCATTTTGAAATCCTTGGTGAGAAATTTCATGCATGCATTCTTACTAGTTGTTTTTTATTTTCAAAATTTTCATAGGTTTGGTGGGATTTCATGAAAATTCATGCAAACAATATAGTTGAGTCTCCAATCTCAAAACAACTAGTGTTGTCAGATTTATAATGTGTCAAAACCCTAGGATCGGCTATAAACACAACCTAGTTTCATGGGGGCTTTTTCAACTATTTCATATAAATTTGTACAATAATGTTCTCTAAGGGAAAATCCCTTTATGAATTTTTTTGAGTTTTTTTAGATCCTTAGTGGGTATTTTGTGGATTTTTCATAAGGGTTCTAGATCTATATATTCTAAACTTTGCATAAATTTTGCACTTGCATGTACAAATCAATTTTTTTGTGCTTATTTGTACTTGCCAAAACTTTAGGCTACTTTAGTAGTCAAAAATCTTGGCATTAGAATTTTTGGTTGTATCAGTAGTCAATAACCCTGACATCAAAGTTTCAAGTTGCATCAGTAGCCTAAAATCCTTATATCATACTTTTTGACTGTGTTAACAATAAAAAATTTGACTTTTGGAAGTCGTGACTACTCTTGTAGCCTAAAGTTCCATTATTGGAACCTATGACTACTCCAATAGTCAAAATTTATGTTTTCAAAACTCAGAACTACTTTGGTAGTCTAAAGTTACGCTATCAAAACTCTAGGAAGTCCAGGCACTGCCAAAAAATCTTGGTATTCCTGACACTTAAAATGACCATGGTTGCCTATGCCACACAAAACTCCACTAGAACTCATAAAACATTCAACATTTGAATTTTTGGGTGTTCACACAGTATTCAATCCTAATTATAGGAAAGGTTTATATTATTGATGAATATAATGATCGACTATAACTCTACCTACCAAGGTCAATGGGTACAAGAGACCTCTAGAACTCTAATGATGGTCTAGGGAACATCACATCAATTAAAAAGGGGGAGGGAGAGCACTCACAAAAGGTCTTAGCCCCTTTGTCATATGGTATGGTCACATGGGGGGTTTAAATTTTGATTTGTACTAGTGGGGCTTAACCTTATCCCCAACTAATTCTCCAATCAACACAAACAATTTCAAATTTATGTTGGGTGGAGAATTTTTATGTGAGCTCAAATCTTAAAACTATTGTAATTTTTTGTCGATAACTCCTTTTTTAGTGTCGTATTCTTCAAAAGTTTTTTTTATGCTCTACACATTGGTGGTCATCTTGAACCCACTATAGCTCAATTCAAACTAACTATTGTACTCTCATGGGTGCATTATTAGCAGAGCCTAACATTCCTTCATTTCTTATACTTACACACTAATCACTCAAGATACATTATCAATTATGTTTGATGTTTATACGAGTGTGATTATACTTGTAACTTTAAGGGGGGTTCACTCTGATAGTTATAATCGGTTATTGTGTGGTATTGTGTAATTTTATTTTCTTAATGTTCTCTTTACTTTATGCAACAACTTCTTTTCTACATTATGGATTCAACTTCATTAATTTCTCTCACACCATTTAATTATCATCAATGGAAATAATCCTTCAATCCAAGGGTTTTAATGGAATTACTATAGATAAAGAGACTAAACTTGGAATAGATGCAAAGAAAGTTAAATGGTTTAACTTATAGACACTAAAAATTTACACACTGCAATCCTAAATGTCAAAAACACCAATGGACTGCCTAGGAGCCTCTCGAGACCCACTACATCTTTTAGGCCTAACCAATCTCACTTGAAACCAATTTAACTTAACTACCTCAACCTAGCCTTTTAACCCTTTTTCTTTGGTACTTGACCGTCAACAGTTAGGGTGATTGTTAATGGTCACCCTTAAGAAAACCTAACCATCGACAATCAAGGTACACCTCCTCAACCAAAATCATGCAAACCACTCACCATTCTTTTCTAAATATAAATTGTCTAAATCATTTTATGAGCCTTTTCATGGACAATTTATAATTAGCTGACCTAGTTTTACCTTGACTTACACCTCTTGCTTGTGCCTATAAAAAGAGATGAGCTGGGAAGTCAAAAGGATCAATAATTATTATCAAAAACTCGTGTATTCAAGATTTTCTCTTTCAAGTCAATCAGCATCATCAACATCATAAACAATCTAGTAATAACATTAAGAGCCAACTCATCATCACCTCTCAATCAAGTTCTTGAGTACTATTATTCCATCGAAATAAAGATAGATTTCACTGATAGGTTAACTTCTTCAATCACTCACCCAATCAACTTCTAGTATGACAAGTATCTATTTAATAATATTCACTTATTATATTCCCATTTTGCAACCAACCCAAACCTTGCTCATCCCCCAAAATTCATCTGTAGGATCTTGTATTCAGAAATTTAATAACTTAGATCTAGTTATAGTAACCATCGATGGTCTACCCAACCACCGATAGTCAACTTGACAGTCGATGATCACCTTAACCAACAAAGGTTACCCCAACCACCAACGGTCACTATGGTAGTGAAAACTAGCAAGTTGTTTTCACCCACCTAACCCCAACCAAACCTAAGCTTCTATGTTTTTCTTTGTTCATAGACCTTTTTCTAATTTTTTGAAGCTAAACCTAACTCCTTAGCACTAGTATTAATTAGCTTAATCACTATTTATACCATTTTAGTCTATTTATTGATAAGTATTCTTGTGTTCCATTTCATTACATTTTGATTATTGATGCAAGTACCTTATTTTTAATTTTGTGAACTTAATTATTTAAAATGTATGGATTGATAAACCCTAAGAAATATCTTGCTTCTAGGATCTGCCTATCGCTAGGTAATCCACCCAACTATTTGTCTAACAAACAAGTTTATTTTAGTGCTTTCTTATCGATAAGTCTTCCTCCCAATCCAAAGATGAGATCTTTATAGTCTTTTGATTCAATATATGCATAAACAAATAGGTTTTTCAACCATACTTGTATTGAGTTTCTTTTCTCTCTTTCTTATAACTAAAGCTAAAAATTTACATGAAACTTTCTGGCACACCCAGTGGGACCCTTGAGTCTTTACTAGCATTTTTCTTTTCATCTTAAATGATTTCCTTTTTATTTGTGCTCATAAATGAAACTAAAATTTATTTTGGGCTTGAAATCAACTGCATCCATTTCTTTCCTCTAATATTAGTTCACTTTGGATTAAAGCACAGTAACCTTATTGTAGCACCAATTTTTATTACACACACTATCCAAACCACTTTCATCAATCAAACATCAAAATAATTTAATACAAGGCCTAACAAGGATTTCATCACCTGTCAATAACCTTACCCTTTCCTATAAATCCTACTTGGAGGTCATTACCAAGGCAATAACCCACTCAGCTCTCTAGTTGACTATAAACTCTAGAATTTAGTATATACTAGAAAAGCACCCAACACCCTTATCGCTATGGTGTGTAAAGTGATGGGGTAGGCCCCAATACCAAGCCACATATCAAATGCTAATACATATTATTTTAATAGCCTTGAACATAACCTAAAACCATTCTTAGATTTATTCTCTAGTACCTATTTTAAAAGCCAAATTTAATCACACATTTCTTCAAAACTAAGGCATAAACCAAAAGCGAGATTAAAACTAACTTCTAGGCTTAACATAGTTTATAGTGTGTGTCTTGATTACCTTGATCATTTTATTATCTTCTTCCTATTTAAGTGGTGAGTTTATTCTTGTATTCTCTCCCCCTTTCTTGCATGGTTATCACTTGCCAACAATGAAGAGACCTAGCAAAGCAAAACCCATCACTCAAATCAACCTCTTCGACCTCCTCATATATGGAGTATATCTCTAAAGTAGAAGACTCACCCCATCCTTTGGGAAGCCCTACTTTTACGCAGGTATTTTCCTAGGGAGACATGAAATTTACACTTTTTTAGACAACTAGTTGCCCTTCAGCACTACCTTAACACCTCCCCTCAGCATGCCCTGATTACAACTCCATCTCTAGATCCTCCTTATGGTATGCCATCCTACCTTATGGGGGATGTTTCTATTGTCATGGTCACTACCCAACATTTGACTACTCAAGAATCTTTATCTACTAACCCCTTTGAGACCGCATCTTAAAACCAACCAATCCAACCAACTGTTACCGTTACACCTTTTGCCCCTACCAATGACTCCTCCACTTTAGAAACAACCCAACCACTAATCCATTATACTCTACCCACTATTGGAGCACCTACCACCAACACTACCAACCTTCCCCCTATCAACCCTAACCCATTTATCAATACTCCCTACCAAACTTGGTGGTATCCATACTTTCTACTTCATTACCCATTATCACAAAGGTCACTACCTCACCTCTTGTCACCAACCCAACTACCATTGATACCCAACCCATAGGAAACCTTTAATAGGTTCCCATTGTGCCCAACCTAGGATATATCCCTAACCCACAAGGGTATATACCCACTACCCAACCACCATCATCTACCGACCTTTACATATCACCTACCCCACCTCTAACATCCACATTCCAATATGTGTCAACCCCTCAGCTGCTAGCTAATTACAATATATCACTTAACCACAATCACAATATGCACCTTATAATCCTTTAGGTCATATGATAAACCTTAATAAAGATGCTCATTGACAAGATGATAAACCTTAAGTCATCCATTTTAGGGGATCATATCATCCTATCCTATGATCAAATTTGCAAACAACCTATCCATCCTTTTGTCCCCATCAGACCTTATCCTCCTCAGTGGGAACTTCCAAAATTTACTAAATTTCAAAGCAAGGAAGATCCCCAGTAGCACCTCAAGGCATTTAGGAATGCATGTTACATGATTACTTTTGATGATGCCCTTCTCCTCCGAACCTTACCCATGTCTTTATCCGGCATAAGACTTAACTAGTATGGTGACATCACCAAGCATTCAGTCATTTCCTTCACTCAACTAGCATAGGTCTTCTTGGATCACTTTTCCACTAACATTTCCAAGAAGGTCTATATCATTGACCTCTATTTTATTAGGTAATTCAATAATGAATGCATTACTAATTTTTTCACCCATTGGAGAAGCTTGATTAATCAGCTTTCATTTTCCTTGCCTCAACTTGAACTTATAGAACTTTTTACTTGGGCTTGTGCCAAAAATATTTATTTTACACTGCATGTCCAAAGCTTCATAACTTTTGATGAAAATTTTACCATAGCACGTAAGTTATTGAACTAAGCCATTTATGAGGATAAATTGAAGCTACAAAATAAGAACTCTACCTTCAAGACCAATGGAACCTCTTCCTCCAAACTAGGCAACCAAACTAATACCGGAACCAAGAGTAAGGGAACTATGAATGCAGTTATCCTTAAAACCATCCCTCCACCCAATGTCAATTAGAAAAATTCCCCTAATACCTCCAACCAAAAATCAAAGAACCCAAATTGAAGAAACCAAAAATAGTTCACTCCACTTAGAGAATCTTACGCCCTAATTCTGGAGAAGTTATTGAAAGCTAACCTCATACAACTTCCTCCCATCAAACCTCCTTAGCAGTTTGATTCTTCTCACACCGTACCTACTTGGTACAATGAGAATGACCTTTGTGCTTTCTATAAGTAATTATACATGACATCAATTGATGAAACACCTTCAATAACATTGTCCAAAGCCTCATTGATAAGGGGGAACTCATGTTAGATAACCCCAATGCCCCTTAAAATCAAGCCCTTGACATCTTCAAGAAGCCTTTTCCCACCCATGCCCCTAACAAAAATTATATCACCTAGCTTGAATGTTCTCATGATGCCCACATGGTCAATATGGTTCTTGTTATGCTTATCAATGGAGAACCTATCATCCAACTTACTTATTCTTCCCCCACCTCATTTGTCTAGGTAGAGGAGCCACCTTCCCTTCCTTCAGATACCCAAACCAAGAAAATTCCTTTTTCCTTAGACTCACTCTTAGAGGATTTGGAATCATCAAGCACCCCTTTTGCTAGCATATCTGATCAAACAACCATTCCTAATTCACCATTTCCCCTAACTGTAGAACAAACCACTACTCCTACAAACATCGTGCCCAGGGGAGAAACTTTATCACCAACCCCTCTCATGGAGGAGCCAACCATCCCAACCTTACATCATTTGATTGAGGAAACAAATGAGGCTACTGACCCTCTTCCTCAACCTATAGGTTTTTCTTTTACATCCACTACCTAGAGAGTAAGACCAGTATACAGACCTTTTTCTAAACTAGTTTAAAATTTTGATTTTGTCACAAGACCAGATATGGAATGAGCCACTTTTTGATTACACTTGGCACATGTATAAGGTAAAATTTAAGGTCAATAAGTATGTATAGGGGTCATAAATAACATGAAAAACATCTCCAATACCTTATAAGTACCACCAAGTTCCAAGAGAACAAATGAATAAGACATACCCTTAGATTGTAGTCAAGAAGCCTAAGTGGAGACCTATAGGTTTGTGTTTAAATTTTGAAGAGAATATCCAATCTTTTATTCAGATTGAGATTTGTAGGATCATATAAAGTGTGAGGATACTTGAATAAAGATAATTAATATGTTTTGACTCTTAAAGGAGAAAGAGGAACCATCAATAATATGGGGCTCCCTTACCCTAATAAACCTAAACCTTCCAACACCCTTTTAACCAACCAATCCATAATATTTCCACCTCCTCTTAAACCAATCAAAACCTCTAACATCCCATCACCCTCTCAACCCACCAAGACAATCACACCTCAAATAATTAAACCACCAACTAAGCCCTTCAAAGGTTTTGGTGCCTTCCCTATAAAAAATTTGGCTTGCCCATCTTTGAAAGTGGAATTATGCTCATCTAGCCCTACACCTCAGCATCAAACCAAACCAACCAAAGGGGTGAGACCATTAAAGGGCCACATGGCTAGGATTATACTTCCCTCCACTTTATCTTCTATCTTTGGGCCTCATCCCTCAACTTTGCTTAAAAATTGGGCTCCTTTAAACATATATCACCCACCATTATTGGTTACACCAGCTCACTTATTGTCTGATACACCATTCTTTCTTGAATTACCAATAACTAAATTAGCGACCTCAAACCCTTCAACCACTAGCATACTTGAACCAAAACCATTAACTAGGAGCACTACCTTGTCGAAACCCCCTCTCACCAAACTAATAACCACAAAAGCACCTAACTTCCCAACTAAAACCACAACCTTTAAGCCCTCCATACCTCTAGTTGAATCTTACTCAACCATTTTTCAAAGGTTACTCTAAGCCTCTTGCCTCACCTTACCCATATCAAACCTTTCAATCCTCTTGGTCCAAAACCAACCTGGTATAATGACCATCAAGTCTATTCTTATCATAGGATGCCCAAACATGACACAAAGTAATTCAAAGCTCTCCATGCCATCATCCATTAGCTCTATGATGAGGATGATCTTTTACTAGATGAACTTCCATCAACCCCTCTACCAATGCACCCAACAGTCTTTTTCTAAAGCATGCCTAATCCCCCACTCTCACCTTAGGGTGAAAGGGAACTTACCCAACCTCCTATCACATCTTTCCCTTCTATCCACGCCATTAATGTGGTCACACGATCACAACAAAAGACTACAGGGAAGACCAAGGTGTCCATTCTATGGACATACCCATCTTTTCATCCTAAACCAAACTAGATCCTAATCTCTTCATCTTGAACTAATCCCAAAGTGACCATCTTCAACACCTCTGAGGATAACCCCTCTGAATCAATCATGAGGGGTCATTCTTAAGCAACTCCACTAGACCCCAACTAAGATGATCCTCTACAAGCTCATTTCCACCTCACCTCACCATCGCTAGGCCATGATAGAAGCTATGCAGGCCATTGAGGTTAGACTAAAAGACTCATCCTAATGAGACCTTTGTAGGTTCTCTTCAACTCTCTACCCTTGTTAACTTCAAGGACTTAGAGATACTTTCTATCTACCCTGAGGACCTGAATCCCCCTCTCTTTATTACTACCCATATCAATCAAACCTACATCAAATAGGTTATGATTGATGGGGGAGATATTATCAATATCATCTCTTCCCATGCCTATGAGCAACTCAAATTTATATAAAATATCATGTCCAAAACTTCTACTATCCTTAGATCCTTTAATGACACTATGACCACTACCTTGGGAACTATTGTCTTCCACATTCATCTAGGACCTCCCACACTCCTTGAAATTTTATATGTGGTTGAAGGTGAATTCCATTACAATGTTTTACTAGGGAGACCTTGGATTCATGCTATGGGTTGTGTACCTTATACCCTTAATCATTATGTCAAGTTCAAGCATGAGGGTCAGGTTATTACCATAAAATTTGACCCAAGCCCTTTTGTAGCATGCAACATGACCTATCACCCTAATGATGTTCTCCTGCCTCCTTCAAAATCACCCCCATGATCTACAAGAAAGCCCTCAACCACAAAAGATGAAGCCCTTGCTTCCTCTTCCATAGAGGCATCTACCAGCTCATATATTCCTGTAAAGCAAATACCCATTACTGATCCCTTAGAATCTACCTTTCAACACCTTACCCTTGGAGAATACTGGCTCCTTACCCTTGATGTTTCCCCTACTCCCCAAGAGTATGGGAAACTCAACCATCAACTAGGTTATGACCCCAACATTGGAGCCATTATTTCCTTAGGGCCTCTGACCTGTCAACCCACTTTATCTATGGGGGACTTGACAAGCTACTCAATGTTGTTGCCACCTCCTCTTCACCTCTACCTTCTCTTAGACAACTTGGACTTTGCTAAAATATAACTTCATAGGTGTGCCTAAAAAATATTTAGCTTAGGATGATACAAGCATGGCCCACACACATTGACTTTGATTGAGACTAAAAAACCTCACCAAAATCATGACCTTAGTTTCATTCTACCTAATAAAAAGAATGCCAAACAACCCATTGTTACTGTTATTGAAGAAGAGGCCCCTTCCTCACCAACATTCCCCACCTGAATGTGATGATAATGACATCATCCCAACCAACTTTTTTTTTATATCAACATGATCAATCTTAGATGCCTGACTTATTAGAAGGAAGGGAAGACCATATCCATCCCTTTTACCCATCCTAAGATGATAGGAGAAGATTTTCCTACCATTCACACTGTTCAATGCCATGATTCCATTCTCACCTACCTTGGTATACCTGATTCTTCTATCTACAAAACCATACCCCCAGAGACCTCAACCATGTTAAATGAATCCACCATAGATATCGACTTGGGCACTCTAGATAACCCCCACATTGTCAATCTAGGCCAATCTTTAAACTCTAAGGAGATTTAGGACTTCTCTATATTTCTCTAAGACTACAATATTGCATTCACTTGGTCATATGCTAACATGTTTGTTATTGACCTAGCCATTTCTACCCATAAAATCATAACCAATCATGAAGCCAAGCCTATCAAAAAAAAACTTTGATGAATGCATCCTCACATAGGCCTTCTTGTCAAAGAAGAGCTTTAATAACTTCTCTCTATCAACTTCATCCAAACCATTGATTATCCTTAATGGGTTTCTAACATAATATTTATCACCAAAGCCATAAGGGGAATATGTATCTATGTGGACTTTTGTTACCTCAACTTTGTCTACCCAAAGGATGACTTTCCTCTACCTAGCATTGACTAACTTGTTGATCTTACATCTGACCATGAGATGTTGTCTCTCATGGATGGATTCTTAAGTTATAATCAGATTGTGATTGCCCCTAAAGATCAACACAAAACTACATTCATCACCCCATGGGGGACCTTTTATTACATAGTCATGCCCTTCAGTCTCAATAATGTTGGCACAACCTACCAACATGCTATGACCTACATCTTCCACAATCTTATCCATTAAATCATCGAAGACTATGTGGATGACCTACTTGAAAAATCCAAACTCGAAAAAGACCACCTAGCCATTATCAATGTTATCTTTGAGAGACTTATCCATTACCATGTCTACCTTAATCCCAAGAAATGTATTTTTAGGGTCTTATCAGGTAAACTTATTACCTTCATCATTACCCTTTAGGTAATCAAGGTTGATTAGGCCAAAATTAAAGCCATCCTTAGGATGCTACCCATAATAAATCTTAATCAACTCCGTAGTTTGTAGGGGAAGTTCTAATCCATTTGCCACTTTATCTCTCAGCTCTTTAATTGGTGTCAACCCTTCCATCACCTCTTAAAAAAGGATATCTCTTTCAAGTGGAATATTGATTGTCAAAATTACTTTGATGTACTCAAAGGGTACCTCTATTTCCACCCATCCTCACACCTCCTAGGGACAACAAACCTTTCTACCTTTATATCTCTACCATTGGCCATTCTCTAGGGGCAATGATTGTCCATCAGGATGAACAACACAAAGAGCAAAATATTTATTACATAAGCTACACACTTTTCAAGTACAAGATTTGATACACACATACTAAAAAACTTTGTTTGGCTCTCATCTTTGTGGCCACCAAACTTTGCCACTACCTTCTTAACCATAATTCTTTTATCATAACCTATATCGACCCACTCTAGTACATGCACTCCAAACATTACCAAAACTAGCATATGGCCAAGTGGCTCATGCTTTCAGCTGAGTTTGACCTTGAGTTTCTCTAGTAGAAGTCAATTAAGGGTCAAGTCATTACTAAACAATTAGTTGATGCACCTCTAATAGACAACCAACCCCATCCCCTTAGATTTATAAATAAGTCTATCACAACCTTATCTCCAGTGGATTTCACCTATCAGGTCACCATATTCTTCGATGGATCAAAGTGTCAGCATGGTGGGGGAGCTAGAATCATCCTTATCCCCCTTCTCAATGAACCCCTTCCTTTATCTTTTAAACTTAACTTCGAGTGTACCAACAATATGGAAAAATTTGAAGCCCTAGTAATAGGTCTCCAAACTGTGTTAGCTTTAAGAGTCAAAATAATTAACATCTTTGGTGACTTCCAACTTATGGTCAATTAAATCAATGGCATCTACTAGTGTAAGAATGAGATTTTGAAGCTATATAAATAATTGGTTATAGAACTCTTAGCATTGTTTAAACACTATCACATCCAAACCACCCTATGATCTACCAATAAGTTCACCGACACCATGACTTCTCTTGCTTCCTAGATCCCATCAACACCCTTAGACTCCAAGCTATCAGTCATTGTCCATCACTTCACTAAAACTTACTACGTCAAGTTAAACACTCCAACCATCTTAATGCGGAGTAAATCTAACCTGACCTTTGGTATCATCCAATCTTTAATGACCTTAACCTTGGCATAGTTCCGTTTGGCCTCTCTAATAATGCTCATCAAGCATTTATTTAGAGCACCTCTCATTACACCATTATGGGAGACCTTATCTATAAATTTAACTTTGATGACCTCCTCTTCCATTGCCTACATGGTTAAGAAGACTCTCACTCTATCAAAGAAATACATGAATATATTTTTGGGGGTCACTTTAATGGGCTCTCTATGGATAAATGCATACTTCACCCTAGCTATTATTGGCCTACCCTTAACCAAGACTATTTTGATTATGTGAACAAATGTGTCAAGTGTCAACAACATGCTAATTTGCACCATACACCCAGCCATAACCTTCAAGTTTCCACTAATTTCTATCCTTTTTCATAATCGGTTATGGACCTTATTGGTTAAATTAACCCCCACTCTTCATAGTGACATCACTCTATTATCATCGTGACTAAATATTTCACCAAATGGGTGGAGGCTATTCCTCTTGCCTCGACAAAAGCTGAGAATATTGTTGAATTTATCACCCATCACATCATTTTCCACTTTGGTTTTACCCATAAGATCATCATCGACAATGGAAAATCCGTCAAAAATAAATAATTTCAAGGTCTTTGTGATGTCTTTGGAATCAAACTAAGCTTTTCCTCACCCATCACCCACAAGCTAATGGATAGAAAAAATGTTCTAACAATACTCTTAACAACATGCTTACCAAAATGGTCATTGCCTCAAGTCAGGATTGGCACTTGCACATCCCTTTCACCTTATGGGCATATCACACTAGGATCTAAAATCCTACAAGTGTTATACCTTTTTCTCTAGTATTTAGAGCTTAGGTTATATTGCCTCTTGAATTCCAAATACCTTCTCTTTGCATATCTTTATGAGATGTTATTTTGGAAGATGATTACCATCAAGAACATTTAGCTCAACTCAAACTACTTAATGAGCATCATTTGGCCACTCTTTCCCATCTTCATGTCTATCAAGAACGAATCAAGCATGCTTATCAAAAACACCTAAAAGTATGAGAATTCAATATTAGAGACCTTGTTCTCAAATAAAATCAACATATAACTAATATGGAGAAAAGAAAAATGGGCAAATTTATTTTCAATTAGCTTGGACCCTACATCATAACCCATAAGTATGGATTGGGAGCTTAGCATTTGTCCTCTCTCAGAGGCAGACTAGGACTCAAACCTCTTAATGCTTCGTATTCACATCCTTTATACTTTTAAAAATGGATCATAATTATTATTTGTATAACTTTAGCTCATTCCATACAAACCACATTCATTTCCCTCTTTTAGGGGCAGTAGACTATAACTGAATCATGTGATTATCTGTCAAATGCATAGTCTAATCTTTAATTATGGGTACCATAGCTCTACCCATGGCATGATTCTCAAAGTAATTCCCATCCCTTTTTGGGATTGGTTCCCATGGTTGTTATCACCTAAACCTCTCTTCACCTATGTAACCTTCTTGTGATCTTAGTTTTGCCTTCATAAAGTTAACCCCTTGAGCATGTATGAGCAAGTCTATATCAGGCAAAATCAATCAAAATAAAAAGTGAATATCAAAATTCAACAACTCATGATTCATTCCCAAACATTCTCAACCTACTCCCTTGATAGGCAGCTATTATAAAAATCCATCTGAGATTGTAAAATATAAGGTGGACTACTCTCTTGAAGGAAAATTATCAAAAGCATTTCAATTAAGCATATATACTTAGACCACTCTCTCGAATGATGGATGAGTAAAGCATTTATCAAAGCTATCAATTATTCGAAAGCTTCTCGCATCGATCAACTTCCCCAACCCTAATGCAAAATCAAACTATCAAATGACCAATAAGCAAAAGAAAAATAAATGAGGAAAGCTACAATCACCTCTCATAAGTAGACTTCCCTCATCGATCATTCTACACTTTATATACATGCATAGACTTGGTTATACTATCTTCTTAAAAACCTAAAAAAGAGGCATGCTAATCTCACAAGAAGGTTCCATTTTCACCCATCTTTCCTCTGCACACCATATGCATGGGATTTATAATCATATTAGACCTAATGTGATTAAGATACCATTTGTTTCACTCAAATTATGATAATTCAAAGTGTTCAAAAGGATTATTTTCATTAATCAAATCCAAATTTGGTTTGTTAGATCCTTACCAATACACACATCAAGCCTTTCTTTTTTTCTCATTATTAACTCACAAAATCATGTGTCTAATAATTGTTTTTGCCTATATAGTTTGTTATCTAAACCTACTTTGTGTATTTTCATCACATTCTTAATTATAATCACTTTACATTTCCATGATCATGAACAATGGACATCAATAACAACTACAACATTATGAACTATATCCATGAACCACATCATACATCATATATAGCATCCTATCCATCTATTGTAACATCACACTACTCCACCTTATAAACATTAAATCATAAGACCACATCGGCTTAACCATAAACTCACAAACCATCCTTGTAAAATATCATCAAACCATGAACCATAAACATGAGCATAAAACATCACATCATCATAAACATAAAACATATCCATATCATTAACATCAACATAAACCTCATCATATATCATGTCTATCAACTAAATATACATGTACCAATATATAAAAACTCTCTCTCCTATACATCTCACATCATCAGCATGCAAGTCGATATCAAAATCAAAAACCATATACATCATATCATCTCATATATCTATAGACACCTAAATCTGGCTATCAATAACCTCAAATCAAGTTTTTGATCAATTTCTACCCAAAGTGCACAATTTGGCTTTAAAACACTAAAATGCATTAAAAGATTTGAATCTGACATATTCAAGTGTTGATTTTGGCTAGAGTATCATAAAATGGGGCAATGCAATTTATGGGCCAACTAACTTTGATTAGATCATTTTGAGTCAAAATGCCAATTTTACACCTGGATGCTCTAGATTGCTCTTTTCTATCAAATTTCATGTACAAGATGTGTGTGTTTGTTATTTTGTGTTGGAAACATCCTAAATGGGATAATGGATCTAACACATCTGACATTGACTTCTAATTCTAATCCAATCAAATTTTAGACCAATAACAAGGCATTCTGATCAATTTGAGTAATTTATGCACAAAGTGTTTAATCATGCTTAAAATCTAATTAGACCAAATTAGAGCCTAATTAGTAATTGCATAGAAAATTGTTGAAGACTTATTTTTAAAAATGAATATTGAATATCTACATCATCAGGTGACCTCATTTCTTGGGAAGACATTCCTAGGCCATAAATGCCACAAATATCAAGATTATGGGTCTCCCCCTCATAATGACCCTCCATGCCTCTTCAATTCCCCTTTTTCCAATGTCATGATGAGGATAATTATAGATTTAATTCTAAAAAATTAAATTAATGCTCAACCACACATCTTCATCTCAATATGGATGGTTCAGGTTGATTCTGAGCAATCTCAAAAGTCTACAAATAGGAGACCTTGCGTATTGAATTTCAAGCTTAATTTGTGCAAAGTTACCATGTCAAATTGATTCCAAGAGCTCTCACATGCTAGATTTATGATGCCAAAATATTGAGCCAATCCAATCCAAAGCCACAAGGTGCCAAGGAGAAGAGGAGATAGCCAAGCCTCATTTGATGAAGACTTCATGAGCACAAGCCGAGCAAGCCACTACAACAAGTATTTGGAGCATCCAAGGAAGGTGAAGGATTCTAGTTTTTCTTTACTTTTTAATTGTGTTTTTCATTTTTATTTTATTAAGCTAACCCTAGTAACTAGGTATGAAGGTGTTAGTTTACTATATTTTTAATTTGATTTCATTTATTAACACAATATTAATCTCCCCTTCTTAGTAAAATTTGTAGTCTACATAATGGCATGCCCAGTGGCACCAAATGCATCCCACACATGAAGATCATTATGTAACTTTAAAATCTTTATTTGGATCATTAAAACATTTTTAATTTGATTTTCTAACTTTATTTTGCCATTTTTCATTGTCATAGGTTTACACAGTAACCGTCACTGGTTGAGTAAACTATCGATGAACCATTATCAATCAAGGATAACCATCATTAGTTAAGTTAGTAAAATTGATGTCAATATATGTAACCATCATCAGTTAGTAAAACCATCATTGGTCTACATAAACATCACTATTTATGATTAGTATAACTATCGATGGTCATTATGTTTTTTTTATACAAACTTGAGAGCTCATTTTTTGAAGTTGGTTGTTTCATCTTCAAAAGTGATTCTAAGCTAAACATCTTGCTAACAATTTTTTTTGCAATTTTTACTTGAAAAAATCATAAAATCATGCTTAAATAGATCCTTTTTAAACTTATTTTAGGGTGTTTTAAAATGGATCAAACTTTTCATTTTGGTTCTTAAAAGAAAATCATTTAGGGTGTTATTGCTTAAATCTTGTAGTTAGATTTCAAAGATACAAATTAAAACTAAGTGGTCAAATGAACACCACCAAATCTTTCATTTGGGCTTAAAATTGAACACACTTGTCAATTTTGTTTTCACTTATTTCAATTAGAACTTTGTTTTCAAAAAATACAAGGATGTTGCGTGTATGTTGTTCCATTTGTCCCCTTTAGGGAACCCTTGGAATCAAAAGAGCTTTCCTTATTTGCAAATTACCTAGTCCAAGGCATAGAAAGAATTTCATCTAAAGCACTCCCCAAAGACTCTTCAAATTTTGGGTGAGCTTAAAAATGACCCTAAAGTCTTTCTATTAGTCTTTTGTTTGATGTAAACTTGGCTTGCAAGGGGGACATCATTACCTCCCATGAGTTATTTAGGGAAGTTTTGACCTAGGCTTTCATCTCCTGGCATTGACTTCATTTGGCTCCATATTGGAGTTGCACATAGGATGTAGTAGAACTTTTGACATCGCACTACACTAAGTGAATAGTAGGATGTAATGGTTATGAAAAGGACTCGACATTTTTGAAACAAGCCAAGTGATACGAACCCAAAATCCATGCTTTTCTTTTACATTATTTGATGTGAAAGTCATTATGCAATTGATTCCCCTAAAACATTCAAAAACTTGTATATCTTAGATAAATCTCCACTTGTTACAATAGTATTGTTGGTGCAAGGTGCACCTCAAGGTCCATGTCATAGTATTGTCATTTGAGAGAAGAGGGGTTGTAAAAACCATACTATATAATGCACATTTACTTTTGGATGAACACTTAAAATCCTTTAAAATGATGTATATTGATGGATTCTAATAACACTAAGCAACCTTGTCAATTTAGGATCTAAGAGTGATTAATTAGTTGGTTTTATCCTAAATTAAAATTCTTGTTTGGATTCAAAACATGGTGTAAACAAATGATGCAAACTAAACACTTGGTCCTCATTTTCTTTGAACAAAGAGGCGATATGTTGCCCACGCGAAATCATCAATCTGTCTTGTTTAAAGTTAATCAAAACTTAGAGTCATATCATCCACTTTGGTGCAGTTATGCTACCCAATTGAGTCTAAACCTTTGAAAAAAATTTTAAGTCTTTTATTTATAATCTAAATTCAAAATTGCACCTTTATAAGTTCATAGGGTTGATGTGTTAAGTGGGTTCACCATTTTCACTAAATTTGAGGGAACTTAGGTTTAATTTCCAATTTGGGTTGAAGGGCATTTAAAGACTCATGATCATTATCACTACTTGATAGACTTAAGTCATTTTATGCTAAACACTTGCATTTTGAGTCTATGCACCACAACATTTCATGTCAAGAAAGGTAGTGTTATGTTGTCAAATTTGTGAGAAATTATCTTTGCCTCAGAGAGTTTTTGAAATAAGCATTTTGTCACATCTTTTGGGTAGTCTAATGTTGTTGTGTTGCCCAAGACATTTTAGATATTGTTTCATAGGCCCTCTTGCATAGATTTCAAATTTGTTCCTATATTTTCAAACCAATCCAAGTATATCTTTATGAACCTTTATCTATCACAGTTACATTGTTCATTTTTTGTCTAGCTTATTTGTCAAAAGAACCAAGTTTAATACCATTATTTGTGAGAAAATAGACTATCTCTAAAGTGCCTTTTGTTTCATACCTTATACCTATTTGATCAAGTCCATGTCCAAGAATAAAATGCCTAGTGTTTGTTAGAAGTGTTTCAAAACCATTAGATTAAAAGTTTCATCTATTTTAAAGTCTAGCTTTTGATGTTGTTTGGCTAAGAGTCATAGCACATGCCTTGTTTGAGCCTAGATTTTGACACCACATTTTGGCCAAAATACCTAGCAACTCTTAAAAGTTTCTAGATTACACTGATTTGAAACACTTCAACCTTAGATTTTGGCATTTCAATTTTTGGTTCGTTTACTTTATCTTTTTGTGTAAGATGTGTAACATTAGACACTTAATGTTAGCTTCTGTTATCATAAACCTTTTTGATCCTTTTGATGAATCTAGACCAAGTTTGAACATCAACTTTTAGACATTGTATTTTTAGAGCTTGTAGAACTCTTTGATTTTTTATTGCAAAAACATTTACTATGGAGCCTAACATATATTCCTACACTCATAGTGGACTAATATACAATTCAGGGATTAGAAATGTGGTTGCATAGGAAGAAATAGTGCAAGAGCCCTACATAGATAATATTTCTTATGAGATGGATCCATATCCCTATTATAATACTAATTTAGGGGCACAAAGCTGAGATATATTAGCTAACTATTTGGTTAATACACCACTTTATTGAGAACAAGATCAAGAACAAACTGCACAATACCTAGCCACATTACCCACAATTGATGAACCAGTTCTTCAATAGTCATGATCTACTAATACATCTTCTATTATGATCCATTTTATTTTAGCATAATTTGCTGGAGAACAAAGATGAGATTTTGGTTAGAGCCATAGAGGTAGATTCTAACAAACTTCCCTCATGAAAATTTACCAAGCCCAGTAAGAATGCCCCATAACATAATTGATAACCAACAAGCTTCTTCTAGAGTTCCTTTGACTCTAGTCCAAATAACATATCAAGAACCTAATATGCCTAATAGAGGTAAAAACCTCATGGAATACCACTTTAACAAAATGCAGATGGCATATCAAACCTCCCTAAATCTAGCACATAATTTCAATAAAATGACCATGGTGAGCAAACCTCTTATTGACTTAGTTCCTTCAACAGGAGTTTTGATAGAGTTAATTGGTCAAAATAATTAGAGTTTAGACCCATTCATGCAAAATATTTCAGTGGACAACTTGTTTTATATGCCCACTATTAAAGAAGTGTCTTCTACTTCTATGCAAAATAATGAAAAATATAGTGGATAATGTGAAAACAACATCCATTCCAAATCAACATGGTACGAACATACAAATAACTAGTCAAAAACTTGTGCTTGCAGTTAATACCATGAGTGGATCATCATACCAAGGAATAAGAGCTTATACACCCCAACCTTTACCACATACTTCCCAACCTCAACCAATTGCTTCATCAAGTGTGCAACCAACAGGATTAGGTAATCAAGTAGGAACCAATGTCATGCCTCAATAACAAAATGTGACAAATCCTACTCCTCAATAAGTGATGAGTAGTATTTCATAATATCATGCACAATCTAGTGTATCAATGCAACCAAGGCCGAATATATTACCACCTCAATAAGGTGCAACTAATGTTCCACCTCACTAGGTAGTGATAAACATACCTCTTCAGTTGTAGACTAGTGTACCAATCCAAAATCAAATGATGACTAGGCAACAACATAAAAATATTGGTCAATGATAGATGTCAAATATTCAACATGCTTTCATTTCCTAACAAGGATTCATGCAAAAATGAGGCTCCCATGTTTCTCAAGTACCTACTAGACAATAATTGGTTCAAAATGTGCCACAAGTTTAGAGATAGGGTCTTGGTTCACGAGTTCTTACTCAATAGCAAGGTTAAATTAGTCAGTAGTATTTACCTTTTTAACCACAATAGGCACAATATAGTTATATCCCTCCATCCCAACCATAAAATATTTCAATTCAAACCTTCATAGCAAACCCAAACCAAAATATCATAAAACTAAATGTGCAATTTCAAGTACATCTTAATCTATGTATGCATATCCCTGGTCCATTTCCCAACCAAACCAATATACCCCAACAAATATCTCCATCATACCCAAGTCAAAGTGTCCCACTCATGACCTCCTAACCATCTCCCCAAACCAATATTCTCCCTTAAACCAATGTTCCTTCCAGTTTCCTATCCTAATAATTACAATAGATGAAGGATGCAATTGTTACCATTTAGGCTGAGAAATAGACTAAAAAGTTTAAGTTGGATGGCATGTGTTCTTATCCATTCAACATAGATTATTTGTAGATACCATGTGCTCTAGGATATGAACCACTAAAATTTGACAAATACAAAGGGAAAGGTGACCCTAAGGCCCATTTAACTGAATTATTTGTCACATATCAACCAATGTATATAGTGATATATACCTTTTGTTGTTGTTTCCAAAGAGCTTGGCTGGACAAGTCTTGCAATGGTTTTTAAACTTGCCCAAGAATTCAATAATAAATTTTGATGATATTTATTATAAGTTTGTGTAGCACTTTTCCTATAATCTCAAACATCATATTTCATTAGTTGACTTAACACAAGAAAAACAAAAGGCCAGTGAGATTTTTTCAAGTTATATAGAATGATGGAGAGCTCTTGCAAGCTGAATCACCCATAGTTTACCATATAAACAATTAGCCACTGTGTTTACTAAAAATTTGCATAGTGAGATAGTTTATCATCTAGAACTATAATGTGCACATACTTTCAAGGAGATCATCAACAAAAGCTTGTTGATTAAGCAAGCCCTTATTAATAAAAGGATCATCAACCTTACGTCAACTAATCAGAATCAAGGTACCAATTAGTGAAGTGGATAAAACTAACATCCAATCTAAGTGTGAGCATCAAAACCAACACAAGGCAATAACCAAGATATACTAAAGCAATTCAACCGTAATAGGCATGTTATGGGTAATGGAGTAACTGAGTCGCATCATGTCCAAATAGTGTAAACATCATTTGCACCACCTTTTCAACTTACTCCTACCCAATAACCTATCCAACCAACCCCAAAATTACAATAACCAAGACTTATGTAATAAATATAGTAACCTTTACAATTTCAAACCCCACTTCCAAGGAAAACTATGCTTGCTCATCATATCTTTAGTGACTTAGGAGAGCCTATTGAGTCTATATTTCATAAAATTTCCACTGTTAATCTGATTAGTTGGGCTATACCAAAGCATTATCCACAAGGCATTCCTTATCCTAATTGGTACCATGAAAATGAATTTTGTGAATATCATCAAGTCAATGGCCATAATCTATGAAGATGTGTGCAAATCAAACATTTGATTGAGAATATGTTGGAGAATGGGGAGATAACATTGGATAATGGTGCTTCCACCTCCAATCAAACTCTTGGGATTTATCAAAACCCCTTTCCCCAACATAACACATAACAACAGCATAACAATCAACAACAACAATAATAACATTGACCAGTGCAAAAATAAAATCAACAAGATCAAAATCAAAGGCCAAACCAATAGAATCAGTAGAATCAACAACAGAACCCACACTGTCAAAGTAATGGACAAAACCAAGGTTAGAACGGTAACAACCGACAAACCTACCATGTAGTTGCACATGACTACAACAGGGTTGTAGGTCATATTATAGGGGTAGCATTAATACCATCTCCATTAATCCTAGATTGAGCACTAATCATTCTAGACCATTGCTAAAAAATATCACTAAACCAAATTACATGGATAATCCTTCTTTGATCGAGGACTACACATAGACAAACCAGTAAATTAAGACTCCCACTTTTGGACCATATATCAATAACTTACCCTTGCCATGTGACCTCATACAAATGCACTGGTGACTAAGATTTATTCTAGCTATTCCCACACCATTCCCAACATTATTAGTAATCATGGTCCAACAACTAATTCTAATTGTTTAATCATAACTCAGAGGTCAAAGATTACTATCTCAAATCCACAACCATCTACCACTTTATCTATTATATAACCAACCATTCAACCTTAGAATAAACCATTCACCATTGACCAAGATAAGAAGTTTGATATTTTGGAATAGTTGTAGAAGACATCAACACAGATCTCTAGTTTAGATTTATTGTGAACATCAACAATCCACAAGAACATTTTGAATGAGTTTTTAACCCAATACACTATTTCCAGTGACATATCCCCTGATAAATTTCAAGTTTTGGTTGGACACCTACCTCCAGCCCAACAAGACACATTCAACCAAGGTGATATGTCTTCCCTTGGCCTGTTCCATAATAATCCATTGTATATAGAAGTTTATGTAAAGTGGCATAAAGTGAAACGTGTCCTTATAGACAATGGATCAGGGCTCAACATAGTGTCTATAAAGCTCATCGAGCTTCTTGGGTACACAATGGTAGATCTCCAGCCATAAATGATAACTATCAAATCCTATGATAATTAGAAAAGAGAATAACAAGGCACCATTAGCTTACCAGTTAGCATTGAGACTTTGACCCATGATACACTTTTCCATGTGCTTGATCTCGAGTTGTCATATAATATGCTTCTAGGTAGGCCTTGGTTACATGAGATTCAGGTAGTTCTATCAACATTACACCAATGTATCAAGTTCTCCCACTCAGGGATAGAAGTGAATATTCCAAGAGATTTACACCCATATGAACACTATAAACATCTTGAGGCCGAGTTTCAAAGCTTCAATTACCAATATGGCATAAATCCAAGTTCCAAGCAGGATAAAGGAAATGCCATACTTATTGATCCTCCACAAGATAGTTGCATAGATATTAATACCTTATATTCCCCTTCCCATATGCCACCTCCCAAAGCTTCCAATAATTTCACTATTTTAGATAATAGCCCAAGGGAGTATGTAACCCATGATACCTTCTATATAGCCAATATTCCTCAGAATCCAAAGACCTTTGGATGACCTAAAGTTACCTCACGCATGCATTAGTAACAAAAAAACAAAGATAAGGGACCTATCATGTTTATACCAACATCTGGCCTAGAACCAAACCCTCTTGAAAGGGATGAATCATGGTTGTACAATGACAATCAAGTTGATTGTTGTAAAAGTGCAAAGTATCCTATTCACAATAGGATCATGGAATATCATTATTATGAAGGAAGAGGCCTCAGACCAAATCAGCAAGGAACCATTGAGATAATTTCCATGACTAAGTATAAAAGACCTTATGGACTTAGATTTAAACCAATTTCGGGTGACCCCACATATCTTATTCAATTTTCATCACCGGTGACTAGTGATGATGATGCCAATAGCAAAGCAGAGTTTGATCATAGCCTCACCTTTGATGACCTAGCTAAGACTAACCTATTAGATAATAATGCCATATGTACTCTTACTCCAATCATTCATGACAACCCATTGCCATTATATTATCCCCAACTAATAGATTGGGACCAACAAGTATCAAATTTGTCAATTTATGAGTTTCAAAATGATGAGGCCTTCTGTGAATTTTTAGTCCTTAGAGACAACATTCTATTGAGAGATCATAAATCAAGATTATCAATTACATTAGATCTTGAAACCTATTTTAGAGAGTGGGTGAACACCCTTAGCCAAAAACAAATAAATAAAATATTGAAGTCCCCAAGTGAAAACCTCTTTGATGCACTTTCTGACTAGGGAAAAAGTAAAGATAAAGGCTAGTTTAGTGGTGAAAACCTGTTTTAGGCACCGTTAGATGGGGGTTTTCATTCTTTTTTGAATTTAGACCATGAGATCACCAATGATGAAATTATCTATGGATCTGAGTTTAGTTTTTCACAAAAATAAGTATTTGATCAAATTCTTCAAAAAAATTTGACTATTTTTGTCACATGGCTAGATCTCCCATTGAAGGACTTAGATTCATCATGCCTACGAGATGTTGAAGATCAAGTCCTAATAGAGGACCCTAATATAGTCCAAAATTTCAAGTCTTTGCCTACTATCCTTGAAGATGGTTCAACCCTTATAGTTAAAGATATAACAGACGTAACATCAGGACTCCATCAGACCCAAAATAGATAAAATTAGGTGCATCCGTCAATGAAGAGGAACATGAAGTATTTATAATTCTATTGAGAGAATTTGTAGATATATTTATATGGACTTATTATAACATGTCAGGTTTGGACACCACCTTGGTTCTACACCACTTTATGGTCAATCTTGATGCCAAATCATTGAAACAAAAGATGCATCTTTGCATTGATGTCTTGGTAAAGAAAGAGTTGGAAAAACTCTTAGAAGTAGGATGTATCCAATCCATTGACTACTTAGAATGGATATCTAATGTTGTACCTATTAACAAAAAGATTGAAGGAATCAAAATCTATACTAATTTTTGAGACATAAAAAAAGTTTGTCCTAAGGATGACTTTCCATTACCTAATATTGATATGATCATTGAATCCACAATAGGTTATGAAATTATTTCACTCATGGATGGCTTTTCAGGAATAACCAAATCAGAATAGCACTAGAAGACCAACATAAAATAGTGTTCACCACTCCATGGGGAACATTTTGTTATTAGGTAATGTCATTTGGTCTTAAGAATGTTAGAGCTACATATCAAAGGGCCATGACTGTCATAATCCATGATATGATGCATGATATTATTAATGACTATGTTAATGACATATTAAGAAAATCCAAGACCAAGGCTGACCATACAATAGTGCTACATAATATATTTGAAATATTGTATGAGTACAAAGTTAGACTCAATCTAAAGAAATGTGTGCTTGTAGTCACCTCAAGAAAGTTACTTGGATTCATTATGTCTCATAGGGGCATTGAAGTCAATCCAACCAAAGTCCATGCTATCATTGAGATGCCACCAATAACCAATTTGAAGCAACTTTGTAGTTTGCAGGGCAAGATCCAGTCAATCCAACGCTTCATCTCTCAGCTAGCATATAAGTGTCATCCATTTACACATCTTATAAAGAAAGGAGTTACATTTCATTGGGATGACCATTGCCTAATAAATTTTCAATAACTCAAAGACTATCTAGCTAATCCACCTATTTTAATACCTCCTATACCAGGAAATTCATTCTTGTTGTATTTATCAACTATCGATAATGCCTTGGGAACACTTTTAGCTCAACATGATAATAATAGAAAAGAGCATGCAGTATACTACTTAAGTCGTACCTTAGTCACATATGAACACAACTATGCACCTATTGAAAAAGCTTGTCTAGCCATGGTCTTTGTAGCTCATAAACTACACCATTACATGTTGAACAATAAGACCATGGTCATTTCAAAAGTATATCCACTCAAGTATCTACTATCGAAAACAACTTTACAAGGTAGACTGGTTAAATGGATCATGCTTTTTAGTGAGTTTGACAAGGAGTATGTCAATCAAAAGGAAATCAAAGGATAGGTCCTTGTAGATCAACTTGTTGAAGCACCCCTTATAGACACAAAGCCACTCGCATTTTGATTTTTTTGATGAATCCATAATGAGCATCATTGACATACCTCTTGAGGAGTAACACTAGAAGTTATATTTTCATGGTTCATTTACTACACATAAATTGGGGGTAGGCCTCTTATTTATTACACCACAAGCAGATCTAATCTCTAAATCATTCAAAATCAGTTTTCCTTATACCAAAAACATGGTCAAGTATGAATCACTTGTCAAAAGACTTTTATAGACAGTACACTGGAACATATCTCATCTCCAAGTTTATGGTGATTCTCAGTTAATCATGAATCAGGTCACAGACTATTTCCAAACCAAAGATGATAAGTTGGTTCCATATAAATATATGGTCGACACTCTCAAGTAACAAATTACTGAAATTTATTTTGAGCATATACTAAGGGATAGTAAAAGAACTACAGATTCCATGGATACTATCAGCTCTCTCATTTGATAAATAGATAAAGTTAGAGAATATCAATTTCTTATTGATAATTTGTTCACACCAGCCCATGAACCTTCAACGATTGTAATTATTTGTGATATTGTTGGTCCTAGTTCTATTTAGGACTCAGACCTTTAAAAATACCTTCATGACCAAGGTATATCACCTAACCTATCTCAAAAACAAACCAAATCCTTTATCCATCACTCAATTCATTATAATCTATTTAGATCTAACCTTTACCATCATAGTTTTGATGGAACTCTGCTTCGTTGTTTTTGTTTAGTAGAGTATACACTAGCATTAAGAGAAGTTTACAGAGGAGTATATGGAGCTCATTCTAGTGGGGTAGTCCTATAAAAAAAATCATATGTACTGGTTATTATTGGCCTATGATGGATGCATATATAGCTACATATGTAAAGAAGTGTGATAAATGTCAACGATATGTTAATTTGATTCATGCCCCAGCACAAACTCTAAAATTGATGTTGATACCATGACCATTTGCTACATGGGGACTTGAACTCATTAAAAAAATAAACCCCACTTCATCTGATGGCCATAAACATATCCTTACCACCGCCGAATATTTCACTAAGTGGGTTGAAGCTATACCCATCACTTACATGACTAAAAAGAAAATTTCCAATTTCATCTTAAACCATTTAATTTACCACTATGGTATCCCCTTTGACATTATATCTGATAATGGGGGATCATTCAAGAACAAGGATGTTGATAAGTTATGTATTAGATATAGCATCACACAAAAAAATTCTACAACATATGACCCTTAAGGTAATGGCCAGGCCAAAGCATCGAACAAAACCATTGTCAATATTCTCAAAAAGATTGTCAATGATGCCGGTTGTGATAAGCACCTATAGATATTCCCTATCCTTTGAGAATATTGTACCAATCATTGTACCCCCACAAGAGCCATTCTATATTCATTTGTTTATGGGATAGGAGACATCCTTCTCATTGAGGTTAAGTTTCCTTCACTACGCATATCTTTCAAACATGTCCTAGATGATCATGACTATCAAGTAACACACCTGCAAGAGCTAGACCTACTTGATGAAAAATGCATAGCTATGCTCAATAATTTTTAGGCATATCAGAACTAATTCAAAGGCCATTATAATCATCTTGTCAAGTATAGAACATTTTTAACTTGATGATCTTGTTCTTAAAGAAAACTAAAAGAATACCATAGTTGAAAAGAATCATAAAGGTAAATTCAAACCAAATTGGATAGGTCCTTTCATCATTACTACATATTATGGATCAAGAGCATATAGGGTTGCCACACTAGATGGAGATGAACTTCCTAAGCTGATGAATATTATTTACCTCAAGTAGTACTATGCTTGAGTGCTAAGGTGTATTATCTATAAATATTGTTTCAGTGGTGCCATTTTATCACTATTATTCTTTATACAAATACCATTCTTATCATTCCTTTTAGCCCATTCATCTATTTTACCATCCCATTCTATCGACCAAATGTGTTCCAAATCCTAGCCTGTTTGAATTTGGTTTTTGCCATTCATTACACATTTTCAGTTTTAAGGAATCTGATTAGTTTCATCAGTTGTTTCAAGTACTTCAGACAGAGATCATATTTTAGAGTAGTATGATAGAAGTTTTGGAAGTTACATCTTTTATTTGTTATTCCTTTCTTATCACTGATCTTAATACTAATTATAACCACCTTTAGATAAATTAGTACCATTGATCCATGATATTATGTCATAGTTATAACCACCTATGGGAAAACTAGAGGCAACATTTGTTTATTGAGCCTTGGCATACCAACTTGCCACTTCCTATGCCATACTATGCCTTTTTACCAATTATGCCTATTTTGTTTGAATTGACTGATACACTAGTTGAATTCTTTTGTTGTAATGGTATAACTACAGTGACTTGAGATCCTCTTTTGGGACTATGTAGGTAGTGCTCGATACTTTTTGAGGTCAGCTCAACCACCATTTCCACCACACTTTCATTGTTTTGAGAACAACCTAAGTTTGAATGCTCTCACAATTTTGTGAGATTGAACCACTTAGTGTCTCATCATTCTTGATCAAGTTGAGATACTTCAAAAATTCCAAAAAAATTGTAAAATCATCAGAAAAAACCAAAAACATTGACCATTTCTTTGCCTTAAGGATTTTGGGAACCCTTACTAAGTTACAAGTAAACCACTTGTCACTTAGTTTCTCCATCCTTTTTGGGCTTTTCTCTCGCACACTTGCCATTTTTTAAGACCATTCCTATTCTTTTATCACATATATTCTATTTGTTTTCATTAGTTATCACATTATTCCTATTCCCTGGGAGAACTACATTTGGTCTAAAGTTTTTTATTAGATATTAGATCCACGAAACTATGTAGGCAATGTCCACTTGCTTAGTGCATATGGAGACAACTCTGTCACCCCCTTCTTTTTTCTTTTATCCCCATTTTTTTTTTGTTTGTTAAGTTGTCACCTATTTTCTAGGGTATATATTCATATGGTTTCTTTTATGTTGTTTGCATTATTTGTTTATTTATTTATGCTTATTTTATTTGTTTATCTGCCTGTTTGTTTGCTTTCAACACTGTTGCCTTGATTCAATTATGTGTGTTCATTGGGTGATTCCTTGCCCACCTTATACTAAAATCCATCCATATTTATATGTTTACATTTTCATCATCGTTTTTATCATTAGTGCATTATTTTTTATTTTAAGTATTAGATTTAGGAAGTCACTCCTTATGCATTTTTTGGCCAAGTCCTCATGATCTTATACCATGATGTCTACTGACACGTGCTAAAATAAACCTTAACTTCAAGAAGTCTATTCAATAATGGTAGCATCAACATCTTTTTGGCACCAACATCCTGATTCAATCCCAATTATGTCCCAAATAGAGTAATTAACTATGAAATAATTTAAACCTTTATTAGTTCAGATGAGCATCTCTCTACTAGTAGATTGTTCTAATTTGTCATTACCCTTTGTGTTAATTTACCATCATCAATAAACCAATCAATCATGTTTGCCATAATCAGGGTCCAATGATTATAACTGCTTATGAACAAATCATTACACACCATCCCACTTACATTTCTCAATGATTATAACTGTCTTTGGGCAAATCATTGTGTTGTCACCACTACACTTTATCTACCCATAAAAGGGCATGTTATTTTGTTTGTCTATCCTAACTATGGTAGCTCCATCTTCTTAATGATTATAACCATCTTTGGATGAATCATTGTGTTATCATACCATATTACCAATATCAAGGTATAATGCTTATAACTGTCTTTGGGTAAACCATTATACACCATCCCACTTGCATTCTCAGTGGTTTTGACTACTTTTTTACTATCATTGTGTTTTCACCCCATCATCTTTCCTTTCTTTGGTCCCCTCATTTCACTTCTTTCTTTTTGAGGAACCGTTTGCCGACCTACTTGTGCCAATTGTTCCCTCGAGGGGGCATCATATAGTTAGTTTATAGTCATTACAGTTGTAGGCATACAGGATGTTTTCATTCTTTGAGAAGATGTTACTATACTTATATCTTGTAATACCTTCTCAAATAGTGGAAAACTATAGACATCAAAATCTGGCCACTGATAACCTCCAATCATGATTTTGACCAATTTCCACTCAAAGCACACAATTTGGCTTAAAAACACTAAAACACATTAAAATATTTGAATCTGACATATTCAAGTGCTGATTTTGGCTAGAGTATCATAAAATGGAGAAATGCAATTTATGAGCCAGCTAACTTTGATCAAATCATTTCAAGTCAAAATGCCAATTTTACACCTAAGTGCTTTGGATTGCTCTTTTCTATCAAATTTCTTGTTGTGTTGGTAACATCCTAAATGGGATAATAGATCCAATGCATCTGACATTAACTTCCAATTCTAATCTAGTCAAATTTTACACCAATAACAAAGCATTCTGATCAATTTGAGTAATTTGTGCACAAAGTGCTTAATCATGCTTAAAAGCTAATTAAACCAAATTATAATCTATTTAATAATTCCATGGAAACTTGTTGAATACTTATTTTTAAATATCAATATTGAATATTTTCATCATCAGGTGACTTCATTTCTTGAGAAGACATCCATACGCCATAAATGCCACAAATATCAGGATTATGTGTCTCCCATGCCTCATAATGACCCTCCATACCTCTTCAATGCCCATTTTTCCAATGTCATGATGAGGATAATTATAGATTCAATTATAAAAATTTGAATTAATCCTTAACCACACATCTTCATCTCAAGATGGATGGTTTAGGTTGATTCTAAGCAATCTTAAAAATCTATAAATAAGAGGCCTTGCTTATTGAATTTCAAGCTTAATTTGTGCAAATTTACCATGTCAAATTGATTCCAATAGCTCTCACATGCCAAATTTATGATTCCAAATTATTGATCCAAGCCAATCCAAAGCCATAAGGTACCAAGGAGAAGAGGAGATAGCCAAGCCTCCTTTGATGAAGACTTCATGCGCACAAGCCAAGCAAGCCACAACAACAAGCATTTGGAGCATCGACAGAAGGTGAAGGATTCTAGTTTTTATTTACTCTTTAGTTTGTTTTTCATTTGTTTTTTTATTAATCTCACCCTAGTAACTAGGCATGAAGGTGTTAATTTAGTGTATTTTTAATTTGATTTTATTCATTAACACAATACTAATTTTCGCTTCGTAGTCAAATTCCTAGTCTACAATATCAAGCCCCTGGGCCACCTAAACTACTACCATCCACACCACTATTATTGGCCCCCCTATACCTATACCTACACCTACACTCCCATCTAGTGGTGGTCCCCTTGATACCCCTACCTAACCCATTGTGGAGACCTACTAACTCATAGTGGCTATAGATGGCCCACCTACCAAACTAGTCCTATACTCCCTATATCTCATCACTTGTGGCAACTGTGCTAACACCATTACCTTATAATATCATAGTTCCTCAATGGTGGCTAAGTATCACCCCTCCAAAATTGTATCAGGTGGTCTTCCTCCTATTGCCAATGTTGGTGCCCCTCCTACTGCTACCCTCTATCTAAGGGTATCTCTCTCCTACTTGATTGCCCCAAGGGATGCCTATGACTAATCTCATTCTATTGTGACAATAAACACTTGAACCTATAGCAAAAAAATCTAACCCTATAGTGTGGCCACCTATTCTTATATTACTTATACCTATGCCTGGCCTATAACTAAAGTTACCCCTGCCTATCCATCATGGCCAATTGGATCCACAGCCATCAACCTTGTACCTCCATCATCCCCACTAATGTCTATAACTATGTATATGGGATGATACTAGGACATGTATCTATCTACAAACCTAGCATCATCTATTAGAGCCCTAATGGGATGCTCTTCATACCCCCCATCTAAAACTATAGGATCAAGCTATGGCATTGGTAATTGAATCTCTGAATCCTCCCTCTTGTACCTAGGAAATGGGCCTATGATACCCTATACCAAACCAAACTATTGATGCACCCTATCAAATGAGATCAACTCCACCTCTCCCTCTCACCTACCTACTATCCATTTATAGCTTTAAAGGGAGAGGGTCTACCTCCTATACGTTGACTATATCAAAAACTACGTATATAGCATCCAAGTGATATCTCTGACCACTAGTGCACTTAGTGCACCCTTGAACCACTCTATGTCATGGGCACCACCCCTTGCACCTAATGTAGCCAAATCATCCCTCAATTGCATGAAGCTAATAGGGAACTCTATCTACATGTAGCCTATAAATAATAATCCTACTAGTCTCAGCACCTGAATATGCTCATAGGCCTAACAATGTAGAACCAGGCTAACACTAATGCCATATCTCCTATGGTGCCTAAACCCCCACAACTCTCTATAGATCTACCCAAGCAAAACTATAACCCAACCAAATATTGTCTGACCTAGCAGGAACTCCACTAATACCCCCAGTAGTAAATATGGAAATATCTCACTATTCTAATCCTAAATCCCAAAACATGTCACCATAATCATAAGCATGGTCATGAGTCTCATCTCAATTTGAGATCTCTGATACAATGCCATGTACCTAAATCCTTTAGCATGTCATCAAACTTGATCACTTTTATCTCCATACAAGTAATCAATCAAATCATCTCACTCCTCACACTTGATATGATAAATCACCTCGCCACATAATGAAAGTCTGGTAATCTTATACATGTCCTCGAGGAGAATGGTCATCTCCCCAATCAGAAGAAGGAACATGTTTTTATTAGCATTCCATCTCTCAATGAATGCTATAACCATAGATTAATCTCAAATCACATGCTGATAGTGCCTCATAGCTCCCAACCCTACCTCATTTATGTAGGACCAGTCGTCTAGAGTCATCCCCTCTTATATCTCAAGAAAGATGTATGACACATGGTCATGCATCTATATCTATTCCTTGGCCTACATCACATCAAACACTTGGCTTAGTTACCTACACTATTATTTTCTACCCTACCTTTTAAACACCTAGCTTATTCCCTTATTCCTCCTATCCATCTACCACATAACCATTGCATTACCTTCTAGCATGTAGGACTTACCTATTAGCAAACATCTTCTTAAAAACACTTAAATACTTTACCTACCCCAACCAACCATTGGTGGTCATGGTGATCGTCAACGATCAGACACCCCTAGTCTATAGGGTGTCAACCATCAATGGTCAAACCTAATCATCAATAGTCACTATGGGCATCCCTTAGTTGGAATGCCCAAACCCTATTCTACTATTAAAATTACCTAGACAACATTCTAATCAACATACATAGATAATCTACTCCCTGACCCAAATCACCTACCCCCTCACTAATTTTAGATTTCACCCACAAATTTACTCAAACCCATAATGAAACCCTACCTAGGGCATAACAAACCAAACTAAGCATTTTAACCTAACCTGACCTTCTAACCCAATGTAATTATGATCCAAAACTCAAAAGTTCTAGTTGACGAATATTTCAATAGCACAAAAATAACACAATAACAATGGATTCTCTGAGAAGTGACGTCATATTACTTAACAACCACAATACAAATATAAGCTTATCTCTAAAAAGATATGTTTTTCAAAACATATGCTTATCTCTAAGAAGAGATGTTTGCCTTCCCCTTTTGGGTTACAATGAATTTATACATATTATTGGAAACAACCTCAAGATATTTCATGGCTTGAGGAATTAATAGGTGACGATTTAACGTCCCAGCATTAAAACAATACAACACTCACATTAAACAATACAACACTTGAGGACATACGTCCTAGCATTAAAACAATACAATGCTCGAGGACATAATCACTCAAGGACTTAACAGCTCGAGGAAAAGACTGTCACCGATAATACAAAATGAGAACAATACAAAATTTGAGGAATTAAATGTCACTGAATGGTCACCTTGACCAATTAGCTATTACCTGAATGGTCACCCAAATTTTTGCCTAGATCATTTCTCCCTCCTTGAAAAGTAATGGTCCCCATTGCATCACCATTCCCCATTAGGTGTGCTAGTTGTGTCTTGATTTGATTCTCGATGCACACTTGGAAGGGGCTATGGTTTATGGAATGGTGTGGGGCCTGATTGTTCACCATTTCTATCTAACCATCAGTCTATGGATGGAAGGCTATGAACTTCTTCAGTGCGGTATTTATTTTCTTTTGTTGTTGTGTTGTCAGGGCTATAACATCAGCCCTTTTGGATTCCTATGGCTTGACCACCATGAAAACAAATTTCTTGGCACTAAGTAGAGAGACAGATGTGGAAGGTGGTACTTCTGGTACCTTGTAATGCCATGTTTCAAGAGTGAGAGTGATCCATCTAGTTCTTGATTCGTATATACCATGTTGATCATACATGAATGGCTAACCAAAGAGTACATCACAACCATCTAGATTGACCACATCACATAAGACCTTAGCAGATTGTATGGCTTGAGGAATTAATGGGTGACGATTTAATGTCCTAGCACTAAAATAATACAATGCTCGCATTAAACAATATAATGCTCGAGGACATGTTAGGACTTGTTCCAAAGTCTTAATGTTAGGTTAGTTTTTTGTAGATAATAAATAATTATTGTAAATGGGGCATGCATCTTTTAGTAAAGACACCCCCATAAAATAAACTTAGTTTAATTATTAGGTAGTTTTAATGTTTTATATTTATTAATTAGAATTACTTTATGGGTTGTTTTCCCATATTTAGTTGGTTATATGATTAGTTGTTTTTACTGATCATTGGTAAAAACTATATAAATCCATGTTTGCATTGTAAAAGGGTTAACGGAGTAAAGGCACCCTTATGTACTTGATTTTTTTGAATTATTAATAAAATACTTGTGCACTCGCACTAAGCGAGAACAAGGTTCAATCTATTTTGATTCTAGAGTTATCAGTGGTATCAGAGCATGGTTATTTTGAGAGACGGTGAATTCGAAGAAGAAAAGTGAAAAATCAATTCACGTGATATCTTTTGGCATGAAATAAGGTATGCCATATAGTCTTGGTTTAAATATTTTGAAAATTTATTAAATTATTTTAATATTTCAAATATTATTTATATTTAAACTTGTATATTTCCATATACCATAGTCTGATCTTTTTTTATCATTCATACTCCATTTTTCTGTGTTAAACCTCCTCATTTGGCATAAAAAATTAATTTTTAGCATTTAATGTTATTAAATTCATTATTTTTGGCCCAAAACCAGATTTGTGTAGACTATTTATTTCAGATAACATCTCAAAGTTTCCATTCATGGCTGCCTTTGTTATTTCCATTCATTCTCAGGCTTCTTAATAGCTAAAACATTTGCAAATAGTATTAAACCCCTATTTTTGCATTCAAATTGAACATCTAGAATTTTTTTGCACTTGTACAACTTGTTGTACGGCCTTCCAACACCCAGGCTTTATTTTGATCTCAATCCCTGCAAATACACTTCAAAAAAATTGCAAAAACACAGTAAAAATCATTTGTATCCAGCCTGTACAGATTTGTACGACCTGTAGGTGAGAGAACATGTGAAAAAATAATTCTCCAGCAGTAGCCATGGCATCCCAAGCAAACATAGTGCTGGAATAAAACTCAAAAATTTATTTTTGATATTTCTAAAGTTTGACTTTCATATATTTGCTATGACTGGGTCCCACGGGAGAAGATTGAAAGAAAGGCTATAAACAAAGGGAAAATTTTGAATTTATTTACTCATATGTAATTTTTTTAAATTTATTTTCCCTCATACACATAATCTAGAATAAGTATAAATTTTTGAGTGTAGTGTTTTGCAAATGCTCTTAGAGCAATTGGTAAAGCTTATTTTGTTAGAAGCTTGCAAAGGAGGAGGTCAAGGGTTCAAATCCCTTCTTTTTGGAAAAAGTTTCTTTTTGATTTGGAATATGCTTTTTTGAAAAAAGAATATTCCCTTTTAAATCAAAATATTGTAAAACACATACTTATTGTATTGTGTTATTTAAATTTTTGAAAAAGGGGCGAAATTCAATCATTTTTTCTTTTGCATTGTTGTGGTGAGATAAGGGTGTAATTGGTGGAATAAGGTTGTAATTTGGTGAAATAAGGGTGTAATCATTGATTTTTGGTGTGGTTAAGTGCAAAATCCATCAAAAATACTTATTTTTTTCTTTTATGCTCTATGCGGAGGTTAAGTGCAAAACCCCATAGAAGTAGTGTCTTATGCAGTGAGTGTGATATTTGTTTCATTTCTTTCACATTTTGTCGCACATTTCTCTACTGCACTTGCTTTCATTTCAAAATGCCAAAAATTCAAAAATTTCTTTCAGATGGTGATAGATTGACAATTTCTAATTATTCAGATTGGAAATGATTGATGGAGGATTCACTAGTGTTTAATGAGTTATGGGATATTGTTAAGAATGAAAATCCCACATTGCCAATAGAGCAGGCTAAAATAGATATTTTCAATTTGCATGATTCTAAGGCCTTAGATCTCATTAAATGTTGTTGTACTCATGATACGTATGTTCATATTGAAAATTCACCTCATAGTTACACTGCATGGAAAACATTGTCAGATTTGTATGATAAGAAACCTAAGCATAAGAAGATAGATATTCATATGCAGTTGTTTACTTAGTCATTAGATGAAGATGGGGATATGGGAGAATATATCTCTAAATTGAAAAATATCACTACTAAGTACACTAAGGCTGGTTTTGGAAAACTAGATGATGACCTCATAGTTACTGCTACCTTGAAAGGACTACCAGGGTCCTATAGGAATTTTGTTGAAATGTTGCATGTCTCTGACAAGATCACAGGCATCACCTTTGATAAGTTGGCTGAGTTTCTCATCCAACATGTCCTCTCTCTACCCAAAAAATCCAATAAAATTGAAGAAGCTCATGTTTTAGAGTCAAAGCCTAGTTCATCTTCATCTGGGCATCAAAACAATAGAAGAAATAGTTATAGAGGGGGTCGAGGTTACAGAGGAGGTAGATATCAAAATAGAGGTAGGGGTCATTCAAATAATCAACAATCTAATCAATCGCATTCACATGAAACAAGTGATCGAGGACATGGTCACAATTTATATAGGGGCAGAGGTAGAGGTAGATCTGACATTCAATGTCATAGATGTGGAAAATTTGGTCACATTGCCTCACAATGTAGGATTCCTTTTGATAAAATTCAGAGGCCAAAAAAAGTGACTCAAACTAACTTTGCTCAGTATGTCGATCATGACTATGATGAATCTAGTAATGTTGCCCATGAATCTGCATTCATTACTTTGGGGCACATTGATTATATTGAATATGAGGCTAGAGATGAGCTCACAGATGTATGGGTTTTAGACACAGGAGCAACCAAACACATGACATTTAGGAGAGATTTCTTTTGGTCTTATAAGGAAGCTTCTCTCTCTCCAGTTGCCTTAGCAAATAAGTCTATGCATACACCACTAGGACTTGGTTCTATTCGAATTCTTCTTCCTATTGGGTCTATGATATACTTGGAGGATGTTTGGTATGTTCCCACATTGAAGAAACACTTACTTTCTTTCCTAACTATTCGAAATAAAGGTTATCAAATCGTGCTTGAAAATGGGCTCATTTACATCAATTCAGTGAAGGATGATTATAAAACTATGTATACAAGATATGAATATGGAAACTTGGTTAGATTGCATTATAAGGTGCTTCCTCCCAATATAAAACTTGTAGCAGTTGTTGACACAGGTACAGGTACTATGTATACACAATGGTTATGGCATCTCTGCTATGGACATTTGAATATCCACTCTTTAGTGGATTTGCAGAGATATGGTATGGTGAATGGGTTGCCCATTTTTCACAAAGATAGTATTCTTTGTGAGTCATGTGTTTTGGGTAAACAAAATTGAGAAAATTTTCTTAAACAGTCATCTTGGAGAGCTAACAGATGTTTACAGTTAGTTCATAGTGATGTATGTGACATGAAAAAGTCATCCATTAGTGGGTGTAGATATTTTGTCTTGTTTATTGACAACTTTTCTAGGATGACTTGGGTTTTCTTTATGAAAAACAAATCTTAAGTTTTCACTAAGTTTTTTAATTGGTTACACTTAGTCGAAAAAGAAATAGGTTCACATTTGGCCACTCTTCGTTCAAATAATGGAGGTGAGTATACCTCTAATGAATTTTTAGACTATTGTCGAGAACATGGAATTCATCGACAATATAGTAATGTTTATACTCCACAACAAAATGGAGTATATGAATGAATGAATAGAACTCTAGAGGGCACATCACGTGCCATGTTGCACTATAAACAGCTTGATGATAAATTTTGGGCTGAAGCTATTGGTACTACAGTGTATTTGAGAAACAAGTCACCCACAGTTGCACTTTTGGGCAAACTCCATATGAGGCATGGTATGGGTTTAAACCCAAAGTTAAACACTTGAAAGTGTTTGGATGTGTTTATTTTGCTTTGGTTCTTATTAGACATAGAACTAAGTTGGAACCACGAAGTTGAAAATGCATCTTTCTTGGTTATTCTAAAGATAAAAATGGGTTTCGTTTACTTCCACAGGATTCAGGCAAATTCATAGTGAGTCGAGATGTAATATTTGATGAGTTTGGGACTATGAACACTGCAGAGATTGATTCTCAACGTAATAGATTAGAGAGGAAAAATGCAAAAAGAGATAAGGGTTTGAATAATGGGGATAACTCTTCAAAGTTATGGTATGAGACTCAAATTCCTTCACTTTCCTCTCCTTCATCTACAAGTTCACAGGTTGATGACTTAGAAATTGTTGAAAATTCTCTAAGTCCCCCATTGAATAATGCACCTAATGAGAATTTTGGAGTCCCTGATTTGAATAATTTGTCTAAGTATCCAAAATGGGCTCAAAGTAATTTTTTTGACTTGACAGCAAATGAAATTGGTTTAACAGGGCCCAAAAATTCTCGAAAACAGGTGAACTATGTTATGGTTGTTACTACTTCTTCCACTAAGCCATCCATTTTTTAGGAGGCATCTACTGAACATGTTTGGCAATAGGCAATGAAATGTGAGTATGATTCCATACTTAACAATAATACATGGGTTTTAGTTGATCCTCCTCCACATGTTAAACCCATCAAATGTAAATGGGTTTATAGGACTAAGTATAAATCAGATGGCTCCATTAATAAACATAAGGCATGACTTGTTGCAAAAGGATATGTGCAACAAGAAGGTATTGACTATGAGAAAACATTTGCACCAACTGCCAAATGGCACACTATTCATATGGTACTTACCTTAGCAGCACAAAACGGTTGGAAAGTACATCAATTGGATGTTAAAAGTGCTTTTTTAAATGGTGATTTATACGAAGAAGTCTATATGAAACAACCTCAGGGTTTTGAAAGGGTGGGTGCTAAACACAAAGTGTGTAAATTGACAAAAGCTTTGTATGGGCTCAAACAGGCACCCAGGGCTTGGTATGAGAAAATGGATTCATACTTGAAATCCATTGGTTTTCATCACAGTGAATCAGATGATACTCTCTATTTTTGAGTGCAGGGTAAGAAAATGGTGATACTAGTTCTCTATGTTGATGACTTGTTTATTACAGGTAATGATGAAAACCATAACAAGTCTGTGAAGAAGGAATTAAAAGATGGGTTTGAGATGATAGATCTTGGACTTCTTCACTAATATCTAGGCATAGAGGTAACTCAGAAAGAGCATAGTATTTTCATTTCACAAACTAAGTATATTTCTGAGTTATTAGAGAGGTTTAGCATGAGTGATTGCAAACCTACCCTCACTCCCATGGAAAGTAACTTGAAATTGTCTAAGGATGATAGCAGTGCCTTTTTTGATGGCACCACATATAGACAATTGGTGGGAGGTTTGATATACTTGATGACTACCAGGCCTGATATTTCATTTTCAGTTGGAATTTTATCTAGGTTTATGCATGTGCCTAGAGAAATTCATTGGCATGCAACAAAATGAGTACTTTGTTACCTTCACGGAATGAAAACATATGGCCTTGAATACCGCTGCAATAAGTACTTCAAACTTGTTGGATATTGCGATGCAGATTTTGGTGAATGTGTGGATGATAGAGTGTCAACCACAAGATACACTATGCATATGGGTTCAGTTGTCATTGCTTGGTGTTGTAAGAAGCAGGATACAGTGGAAAATTCATCAGTAGAATTAGAGTATATTGTAGCATGGGATGCTTCTAGAGAAATTGTTTATCTTCATCGTATTCTTGAAGATCTTTAGGTTTCTCAGTTTGCTCCTACACAGGTATACATTGATAATCAGAGTGCAATCAAGATGTCCAAGAATCTAGTGTTTCATGCCAAAACAAAACATATGGATGTCAAATACCATTATCTGTGAATGTTGGTGGCAAAGAAAACTCTTGATCCAATATATTTCCCAATTGTCGATCAGACAGCTGATATCTTCACAAAACCCCTTGACAGAATCAAATTTGAAAAATTTAGAAAAATGCTTGGTATGTGTCCAAAGACCTGACTTTGGATCATAAGGGGGTTTGTTAGGACTTGTTCCAAAGTCTTAACGTTAGGTTAGTTTTTTGGTAGATAATAAATAATTATTATAAATAGGGCATGCATCTTTTAGTAAAGGCAACCCCCATAAAATAAACTTAGTTTAATTATTAGGTAGTTTTAATGTTTTATATTTATTAATTAGAATTACTTTACAGGTTGTTTTCTCGTATTTAGTTGTTTGTAAGATTATTTTATTTTCCGGTCATTGGTAAAAACTATATAAATCCATGTTTGCATTGTAAAAGGGTTAACGAAGTAAAAGCACCCTTATGTACTTGATTTTTTTGAATTATTAATAAAATACATGTGCACTCGCACTAAGCGGGGACAAGGTTCAATCTATTTTGATTCTGGAGCTATCAGGACATATGTCCTAGCATTAAAACAATACAATGCTCGAGGACATAATCACTCAAGGACATAATGGCTCGAGGAAAATACTATCACCAATAATACAGAATGAGAACAATACAAAATTTGAGGAATTAACTGTCACCGAATGGTCACCTTGAAGAATTAGCCGTCACCCAAATGGTCACCCAAATTATTGCTTGAATCATTCCTCCCTCCTTGAAAATTAATGGTCCCCATTGCATCACCATTCCCCATCAGGTGTGGTAGTTCTATCTTGATTTGATTCTCGATGCACACTTGGAAGGGGTTGTGGTTTATGGAACTGTGCGGGGCTTGATTGTTCACCATTTCTGTCTGACCATTAGTCTGTGGATGGAAGGTTATGAAATTCTTCACCGAAATATCTATTTGCTTCTGTTGTTGTGTTTTTAGGGCTATAACATCAGCCCTTTTGGATTCATGTGGCTTGACCACCATGAAAACAAATTTCGTGGCACTAAGCAGAGAGACAGATGTGGAAGGTGGTACTTCTGGTACCCTATAACATCGTGTTCTAAGAGTGAGTGTGATCCATCTAGTTCTTGATTCGTATATACCATGTCGATCATACATGAATGGCTGACCAAAGAGTACATCACAAACATCTAGATTGACCACATTGTCAGGAATCTAGAACATAAATCTCTGATACTAACTGTTAGGACCTAAGAGCACACTTGATTACCAAGCAACTAAACATGGAATTTAACCAAAAGTAATAAGTAACTAGAATTTAGAAACAACACAAAATATGAGAGACAATACCCAATTGTATTAGTTATACTCTTCTAGAAGGAAATACAACAAAGAAGATGCCACAGTCTTCTTTCTTACACTCCTCTAGGGCTCCCACACCTCTAGGGCATAAACAGTAAATCTCTTCAAGAGTTCTCTCTCACTTGCACAATTACAAGCAAACAATCAACTCACAAACAGAGTTGTTGTTTCAACCAGTTAGTACAATACTGCCAGTACAACTGACCACGCTATGTACTCCAAGTAGATCTCACCTGACCTTGCCACCCCGCAGATCACCTTAGACCTCGCGCGCGCACACACACACACACACACACACACACACACACACACCTATAGATCAACTGATCTTACTTACCAACATGTAGATCATCTCTACATCCTGAAGAACCCTTGTCCTTGCCTCACCAAGTCCTTATGATTCTTCAACCAGTACCCCAGTGGATCTTCTACCTGATCTTGCACACCTGCAAACCAACCTGATCATACACACTCGGCACCCCTTTGGAACTAGGAGGAACACACCTTACTCTCTTCACTCTGAAGGAGCTAACCTTGCTCTCTCAACTAGCATGGTGGGAATCTCTACTTTGATCCCTCACACTTTACAATACAGCCCATGAGTCTCTTATATAGATCCTATGCAAATAATAATTAGACATCCAATTACAATAATTAGATTCATAACTCAAGACTAAAATTAGCCTTTCAACATGCAAACAATCAGTTCGTTAAATAATTATCCGTGAACTAGCAGTTTTGGAACTGCACAGGCGACCGACGTTGGTCCCTGTCTACCTGGGGATGATTGACGTCGACCGATCCCTAACCGATGTCAGTTTTCTCTACACTAGATATGATCGATGTCGGTTGCACCTGCCGACATCAATTTCTATAACACTGAGCAATCCTCCTTCATGTTTGCAATAGTGAAGCTTTTAGTTCCACAACCTAACAATCTCCCACTTGGAGATAAATAGCTACACTATACTTGTACAATGTCTAATCTATTTCTTGGCTTGTATCCCTCTTCAATCTCAACCTTGAAGACCAACCACCACAAACCCTGTGGTGCACCTCCTATCATCTAAGTAACCTGCCGCATCCACATCTACAAACCCATGTAGAAAAAAAATTGACCCTGCATCGCATGTTGACCTGCTGCTAGTCCCTCTCAGATACTTGAGAATCCACTGAACTACCCTCCAGTGCTTCTTTCTTGAATCGGCTCCAAACTTTTTGACAGCTCCCACTGCATGGGCAAACCCAGGTCTAGTACACATTTACTTAACCTCATCATGTGAATCAGGACACTATTCATAGAACTGTCCAACCCATCGACGTGCTAACCGCTTTCACACAATCATCTGGAGACAAAATCAACCTGTGATCTTCCATGTCTCTAAAACACACTTATGCCAAAGAATTTTGCTCTTCCAAATTCTTCATGACACACCTCTGAACTAACTTTACCTTTAGCTCAAAAAAAACCTTGTATGTGTAACCCTGCATCAAGCAAACACACAACATACAGTAATAGGATAATGTAGCTATCATCATCCACCTAGTAAAGAAACCATAGTAGTTGCAATGACATTGACTAAAGCCATGCTTTGTCATCCACCTATCAAACTTGTACCACTATCCTAGAGCTTCCTCAAGACCATATGACCTAGCCTTTCGTCTCATGTGTCCCTTCTCTCTATTCTTTAACTAAAATATCCATTCATCTTTCAGTGCTTTCATATCAGCTGGCAACCCTACTAGATCTCTCATTTGGTTCTGTATCCTATTCATGCCATGCTCCCACTATTTCCTGGATCCTTCCTGCTCTATAGTGAGCAACGAGTATAAAGAAGAGGAATAACAAATTTGAGGCTTACTTACCCTTTCAGTCCTCCATATGGGTGTTTGAGACTCCTTGATAGCTTTCTGTCTGCCCAAAATCTATTCCAATGACCGACCTCAGTCACCACACAGTTTGAATCCGATCGACGTCGGTTCCATGCGACTGTCCTAACTACTGACACTGATTTCCTGATCGACATCGGTGTCTACCTACTGCCGATGTTGATTCCCTAACTGACATCGGTCTTACCCTACTTGACACCACTGACTCTGGTCTGCATATGACTGACATTGACACCTGTCTATTTGAGGATGGTTCCTCCTGATCGATGTTGGTACCTGTGTTCTCCTGTGAGTGATGACTTTTTACTCGCAAGCTCTCTTTAGATCAAAACCCTATCCAAACTACTTTGATTAGAGTTAGTCCCATCCACTGATCTCTGTCCATCATCTCCTCTAAAAACACCAAGGCTTTCTAGTTCTTAAGTTTATCAAACACATCAAACTTCTTTTTCTTGTAATAAACACAATCTTTTCTTGGAGCATCCCACTGCTCACAAAAATCTCAGTCTATGCTCTCCAAAGCTAAACTCTTACCATTTGACTTAAGAACATCCATTCCCTTCTCACTTATGTGACCAAGCCTATAAAGCCACACCTGTGCAATAGAAGTGGAATCAGTAATACAAGCAGGTAGATAAAGAGTACCTACGTTCTTACCACATGCTAATTCAAGTGCATCCGCTGTGAGAGTTCTTGTGCATCTCTCATCACCCAAATTTTCTGAAGTAATTAGCCACATCTTCAGAACTGGGACCTACATGACATCCTTCAACACCCATGTGTTGGCCACCTACAATTTTAGTCGCACTTCCCCTTTGCCAATACTTTGACAAAGCACACGAACCCCTCTATTTGGGGCTGCATGGAAAAAGGCAACAGAATCTATAAATCAAGATTCTACTTTATCCAAGGAACATCCCAGAGCATCTTATGCAACAACACCTATAACATCTACTTCTTCAGCTCCTTCATTCTGATCCTCTACCAACCAACAATTTTTCTTTTCCTGCTCTTTCTTTCTATCACTCCGTAATTGGCCATTCTTTCTTTTCAATTCCTCCATTCTTAGCGTACTTTCTTCTGCCATTGCTATACTCCCACTCAATTAGAAACCCCTGAGAGTGACCTGTAATCAAACACAAAACCTGCTCCCTGCAACCTTGGCTCTGATACCACTTGTCAAGAATCTAGAACATAAAGCTCTGATACCAACTGTTAGGACCTAGGAGCACACTTTATTACCAAGCAACTAAATACAAAATTTAACCAGAAGTAATAAGTAACTAGAATTCAAAAACAACACAGAATATGAGAGACAATACCCAATTGTATTAATTATACTCTTCCAAAAGAAAATACAACAAAGAAGATGCCACAGTCTTCTTTCTTACACTCCTCTAGGGCTCCCACACCTCTAAGGCACAAACAATAAATCTCTTCAAGAGTTCTCTCTCACTTGCACAATTACAAGCAAACAATCAACTCACAAATAGAGTTGTTGTTTCAACTAGTCAATACAATACTGCCAGTACAACTGAGCATGCTCTGTACTCTAAGTAGATCTCACCTGACATTGCTCTTGTTGTGTTGTTGTCACCTTTGACCTTGCTACCCCGCAGATCACCTTAGACCTCACACACACACACACCTGTAGATCAATTAATCTTACTTACCAACATGTAGATCATCTCTACATCCTGAATAACCCTTGTCTTTACCTCACCAAGTCCTTATGATTCTTCAACCAGTACCCTGATGGATCTTCTACCTGATCTTGCACACCTACAGACCAACCTGATCATACACACTCGGCACCCCTTTGGAACTAGGAGGAACACACCTTGCTCTCTTCACTTTGAAGGAGCTAACCTTGCTCTCTCAACTAGCATGGTGGGAATCCCTGCTTTGATCCCTCACACTTTATAATACTGCCCATGAGTCTCTTATATAAATCCCATGCAAATAATAATTAGACATCCAATTACAATAATTAGATCTGCAGCTCAAGACTAAAATTAGCCTTTCAACATGTAAACAACTGGTTCATTAACTAACTGTCTATGAACAAGCAATTTTGGAGTCACACAAGCGACCGACGTCAGTCCCTGTCTGCTTGGGGATGACCAACATTAGTCGATCCCTAACCGATGTCAGTTTTCTCTGTACTGGATATGACCAACATCAGTTGCACCTACCGATGTCAATTTTTGTAACACTAAGCAATCTTCCTCCATGTTTGCAATAGTGAAGCTTTTAGCTCCACAACCTAACAATCTCCCACTTAGAGATAAATAGTTGCACTGTACCTATACCTGTACATCATATAATCTATTTCTTGGCTTGTATCCCTCTTCAAGCTCAACCTTGAAGACCAACCACCACAAACCCTATGGTGCACATATTGTCATCTAAGTAACCTACCGCATCTGCATCTGCAAATACATGTAGAAAAGAACTTGACCCTGCATCGCATGTCAACATGCTGGTGGTCCCTCTCAGATACCTGAGAATCCACTGAACTGCCCTCCAGTGCTTCTTTCTTAGATCAACTCTAAACTTTTTGACAGCTCCCACTGCATGGGCAAACCCAGGTCTAGTACGCATGTACTTAACCTCATCATGTGAATCGAGACACTGTTCATAGAACTGTCCAACCCATCGGCATGCTGACCAATTTCACACAATCATCTAGAGACAAAATCAACTTGTGATCTTCCATGTCTCTAAAACACACTTATGCCAAAGAATTTCACTCCTCTAAATTCTTCATGACACACCTCTGAACTAACTTTACCTTTAGCTTAGAAAAAACCCTGTATGTGTAACCCTACATCAAGCAAACACACAACATACAGTAATAGGATAATGTAGCTATCATCATCCACCTAGTAAAGAAACCACAATAGTTACAATGACATTGACTAAAGCCATGCTTTGTCATCCACCTATCAAACTTGTACCACTATCTTGGAGCTTCCTCAAGACCATATGACCTGGCCTTCCATCTCATGTGTCCATTCTCTCTATTCTTTAACTAAGGTATCCATTCATCTTTTAGTGCTTTCATATCGACTGGCAACTCTACCAAATCTCTCGTTTGGTTTTACATCCTATTCATGCCATGCTCTTACTGTTTCCTGGATCCTTCCTGCTCTATAGTGAGCAACGAGTATAAAGAAGAGGAAAAATGAATTTGAGGCTTACTTACCCTTTTAGTCCTCCATATGGGCATTTGAGACTCCTTGACAGTGTGCTGTCCACCCAAAATCTATTTCAATGACCGACCTCAGTCACCACACAGTCTGCATCTGACTGACATCGGTTCCATGCGACTGTCCTGACTATCAATGCTGGTTTCCTAACCGATGTTAGTGTCTACCTGCCACCGACATTAGTTCCCTGACTGACATCAATCTTACCTTGCCTGACACCATTGGCTCTGGTCTGCACATGATCGACATCAACACCTGTCTGTTCGACACCGGTTCCTCCTAACTAATGTCGGTACCTGTGTTCTCCTGTGAGTGATGACTTTTTACCTGTGAGCTCTCTTTGGATCAAAACCCTATCTAAATTGCTCTACTCAGAGTTGCTCAGTCCCATCTGTTGATTTTTATCTATCATCTCCTCCAAGAACACCAAGACTTTCCAGTTCTTAAGTTTATCAAACACATCAAACTTTTTTTTCTGCAATAAACACAATCCTTTCTTGTAGCATCCCACTACTCACAAAAATCTCAGTCTATGCTTTCTAAAGATGAACTCTTACCATTTGACTTAAGAACATCCATTCCCTTCTCACTTATGTGACCAAGCCTATAAAGCCACACCTATGTAATAGAAGTGGAATCAGTAATACAAGCAGGTAGATAAAGAGTACCTACATTCTTACCACATGCTAATTCAAGTGCATCCACTATGAGAGTTCTTGTGCATCTCTCATCACCCAACTTTCCTAAAGCAATTAGCCACATCTTCAAAATTGAGACCTGCATGACATCTTTTAACACCCATGTGTTGGCCACCTATAATTTCAGCTACACTTCCCTTTTGCCAATACTTTGACAAAGCACACCAACCCCTCTATTTGGGGCTACATGGAAAGAGGCCACATAATCTATAAACCAAGATTCTACTTTATCCAAGGAACATTCTAGAGCATCTTGTGCAACAACACCTGCAACATCTACTTCTTCATTTCTTTCATGTTGATCTTCTGCCAACCAACAATTTTTCTTTTCCTGCTCTTCCTTTCCATCACTCCGTAATTGGCCATTCTTGCTTTTCAATTCCTCCATTTTTAGCGTACTTTATTTTGACATTGCTATACTCCCACTCAATCAGAAACCCCTGAGAGTGACCTGTAATCAAACACAAAACCTACTCCCTGCAACCTTGGCTCTGATACCACTTGTCAAGAATTTAGAACATAAAGCTCTGATACCAACTGTTAGGACCTAGGAACACACTTGATTACCAAGCAACTAAACATGGAATTTAACCAGAAGTAATAAGTAACTAGAATTTAGAAACAATATAGAATATGAGAGATAATACCCAATTGTATTAATTATAGTCCTCTAGAAGGAAATACAAAAAATAAGATGCCACAGTCTTCTTTCTTACACTCTTCTAGGGCTCCCACACCTCTAGGACATAAACAGTAAATCTCTTCAAGAGTTCTCTCTCACTTGCACAATTACAAGCAAACAATCAACTCACAAATAGAGTTGTCATTTCAATCAGTCAATACAATACTACTAGTACAATTGAGCATGCTACATACTCCAAGTAGATCTCACCTAACCTTGCTCCTATTATGTTACTATCACCTTTGACCTTGCTACCCCGCAGATCACCTTAGACCTCGCATGCACACACACACACACACACCTGTAGATCAATTGATCTTACTTACCAACATGTAGATCATCTCTACATCCTGAAGAACCCTTGTCCTTACCTCACCAAGTCCTTATGATTCTTCAACTAGTACCCCAGTGGATATTCTACCTGATCTTGCACACCTGCAGACCAACCTGATCATACACACTCGGCACCCCTTTGGAACTAGGAGGAACACACCTTGCTCTCTTCACTTTGAAGGAGATAACCTTGCTCTCTCAACTAGCATAATGGGAATCCTTACTTTGATCCCTCACACTTTACAATACAGCCCATGAGTCTCTTATATAGATCCCATGCAAACAATAATTAGACATCTAGTTAAAATAATTAGATCGACAGCTCAAGACTAAAATTAGCCTTTCAACATGCAAATAATCAGTTTGTTAACTAATTATCCATGAATTAGCAGTTTTAGAACCACACAGGCGACTGATGTCAGTCCTTGTCTGCTTGGGGATGACTGATGTTGGCCAATTTCTGATCGATGTCAGTTTTCTCTACACTGGATATGACCAACATCAGTTGCACTTGCCAACGTCGATTTCTGTAACACTGAACAATCCTCCTCCATGTTTGCAACAGTGAAGCTTTTAGCTTCACAACCTAACACACATCACATAAGACCTCATATTGGAAAGGTTGTATTGTATATGAGATAAGATATTAGTGGTGACACGGAGGTCTCTCCCTAGGCTCAACCATCCAATACTGTATGGTTTTGGGTGAGGCTTCATGGACAGATTTAGGCTTTTCACAACATTAGTAGAGATTAGATTCTTTTGACTTCCGCTATCAAGAATGAAATGTAGAGGCTTACCTTTCACCCATAACTTAGAGTGAAACAACCTTTCCTTGTCATCTAGCATCTCATCGTGTGTCTGTGATGAAGCTACAATGGCTTCAGGATCAGCATCTATAATTTTTTCTTCAACCTCTTTGACTGTAGGGTCTGTATGAGGTAGAGTAGTAGATGTTGAGGATGGTGACTCAGAAAGTAGTGATTTGAGAGCTCGACATTTTTCTTTGGAGTGAGTTCTAGATTTGTGATAACCACACCACTTCTTGGTCTTTTCTTCCTTTTGCTTCTAATTTTGGCCTCGTGTTTGACCTTGTTTATCACTTTTCCATTTTGAAAACTAATTCTTTATATCCATTCTTCCATGCTTCTGCTCAATCTTTACTATGAACATGTATGCCTCACTAATGGTTTCCAAATTGAAGAGTTCCATTTCCCCCCAGATGTACCATTTTAGTCCACCATGATATTTGAGAGTTTTATGTTTATTACTTTCTTGAATGCCCAGTCTTGCAGACAAGGAATGAAAAGTGTCTATGTAATCTTGCACAAATTGGTCCTTGCCTTGGCGAAGTTGTTGCCACTGTATGTACAGATCATCATACGCACCGATGGGATAGTATTCTTCTTTTACTACTTTCATAAAATCATCCCAGGTGGGTTCTACCCCAAGGCCAATGATATCAGTAATGAACCTCTTTTTGTATACTTCCCACTAGTTTTTCACAGACAATGATGATTTCAAAAGAGCAAAAGTGATATTTTCTCCATCGGTGAACTTATTTACAGAGAAGTAAGATGATAGTTGATCCAACCAATTTTCTACTAAATCAGCATTGATTTTGCCTTCAAATTTGGGAATATCAAAATTTACTTGAACCTTGAAGGGTGTTGGGGCACTCAAAGGAAGCTCCCTCAATGAGGAGCTTGGATGTGTATCTGTAGAGCAAGAATTTCCCATCTGAAGTGTTTGAAGAATTTGAGCAAATTGTTGGAGCATCTACACTTGTTGGCACTGAAGGGCTTCATTCACCATTTCCTTGAAAGGATCGGATGTCTCAGTGTCATCCACCATTTGAGGTCATTTGGGGCGCATAGGTGGAGCATTTGGAAGCTTTGTCACTTCCCACGCAAGTTTCCTTTATCCTGACCTTGTTTTCGAGAACATAGACTCTCAAGACAAACTACTTTGATACCACTGATCCAAAACTCAAAAGTTATGGTTGATGAATATTTCAATAGCATAAAAATAACACAATAACACTGGATTCTCTCAGAAGAGACGTCATATTAGTTAACAACCACAATACAAATATAGGCTTATCTTTGAAAAGAGATGTTTTGTAAAACATATGCTTATCTCTGAGAAGAGATGTTTGCCTTCCCCTTTTGGGTTACAATGAATTTATACATATTTTTGAAAACAACCTCAGGAGATTGCGTGGCTCGAGGAATTAATGGGTGACAATTTAACATCCCAGCATTAAAACAATACAACACTCACATTAAACAATACAACACTCAAGGACATACATCCCAGCATTAAAACAATACAATGCTCAAGGACATAATCACTCAAGGACATAACGGCTTGAGGAAAAGACTATCACCGATAATACAAAATGAGAACAATACAAAATTTGAGGAATTAACTGTCACCAAATGGTCACCTTGAGGAATTAGCTATCACCCAAATGGTCACCCAAATTATTGCCTAGATCATTCCTCCCTCCTTGAAAAGAAATGGTCCCCATTGCATCACCGTTCCCCATCAGGTGTGGTAGTTGTGTCTTGATTTGATTCCTGATGCACACTTGGAAGGGGCTATGGTTTATGGAACTATGTGGGGCCTAATTGTTCACCATTTCTATTTAACCATCAGTCTGTGGATGGAAGGCTGTGAACTTCTTTAGTGCAGTATCTATTTGCTTCTATTGTTGTGTTTTCAGGGCTATAACATCAGCCCTTTTGGATTCCTATGGCCTGACCACCATGAAAACAAATTTTTTGGCACTAAGCAGAGAGACAGATGTGGAAGGTGGTACTTCTAGTACCCTGTAGCACCATGTTCCAAGAGTGAGAGTGATCCATCTAGTTCTTGATTTGTATATACCATGTCGATCATACATGAATGGTTGACCAAAGAGTACATCACAAACATCTAGATTGACCACATCACATAAGACCTCATCTTGGAAAGGTTGTATTACATATGAGACAAGACATTGGTGGGTGACACGGAGGTCTCTCCCTGGGCTCAACTATCCAATACTATATGGTTTTGGATGAGGCTTCATGGACAAATTTAGGCTTTTCACAACATTAGTAGAGATTATATTCTTTTGACTTTTGCTATCAAGAATGAAATGCAGAGGCTTACCTTTTACCCATAACTTAGAGTGAAGCAACTTTTCCTTGTCATCTAGCATCTTGTCGTGTGTCTGTGATGAAGCTACAATGGCTTCAGGATTAGCATCTATAATTTATTCTTCAACCTCTTTGACTGTAGGGTTTGTATGAGGTAGAGTAGTAGATGTTGAGGATGGTGACTCAAAAAGCAGTGATTTGATATCTCGACATTTTTTTTTTGGAATGAGTTCCATATTTGTGATAACCACACCACTTCCCAGTCTTTCCTTCCTTTTGCTTCTAATTTTGGCCTCATGTTTGACCTTCTTTATCACTTTTTCATTTTGAAGACTGATTCTTTATATCCATTCTTCCATGCTTCTACTCAATCTTTACTGTGAACTTGTATGCCTCACTGATGGTTTCCAAATTGAAGAGTTCCATTTCCCCCCAGATGTACCATTTTAGTCCACTAGGATATTTAAGAGTTTTATATTTCTCACTTTCTTGAAGGCCCAGTCTTGCAGACAAAGAATGAAAAGTGTCTTTGTAATCTTGCACAGATTGCTCCTTGCCTTGGTGAAGTTGTTGTCACTGTATGTATAGATCATCATATGCGTCGATGGGATAGTATTCTTCTTTTACTTCTTTCGTAAAATCATCCTAGGTGGGTTCCACCCCAAGGCCAATGATATCCGTACTGAACCTCTTTTTGTACACTTCCCACTATTTTTTCATGAGTAATGATGATTTCAAAAGAGCAAAAGTGATTTCTTCTCCATTGGTGAACTTATTTATAGAGAAGTAGAATGACAGTTGATCCAACCAATTTTCCACTGCATCAGCATTGATTTTGCCTTCAAATGTGGGAATATCAAAATTTTATTGAACCTTGAAGGGTGTTGGGGCACTGAAAGGAAGCTCCCTCAATGAGGAGCCCAAATGTGTAGCCGTAGAGCCAAAATTTCCCATTAGAGGTGTTTGAATAATTTGAGTAAATTGTTGGAGCATCTGTACTTATTGCCACTAGAAGGCTTCATTCACCATTTCCTTGAAAGGATTGGATGTCTTGGTGTTGTCCACCATTTGAGGTCATTTGGGGTGCACAGGTGGAGCGTTTGGAAGCTCTATCACTTCCAACCCAAGTTTTTAGTATCCTGACCTCATCCTCGAGAACATACACTCTCAAGACAAACCACTGTGATACCATTGATCCAAAACTCAAAAGTTCTGGTTGATGAATATTTCAATAGCACAAAAATAACACAATAATAATGGATTCTCTAAGAAGAGACTCAAATTACTTAACAATCACAATACAAATATAGGCTTATCTCTAAAAAGAGATGTTTTGGAAAACATACGCTTATCTCTGAGAAGAGATGTCTGCCTTCCCCTTTTCTGGTTATAATGCATTTATACATATTTTTGAAAACAACCTCGAGAGATTGCATGGCTCAAGGAATTAATGGGTGATGATTTAATGTCCCAACATTAAAATAATACAATGCTCACATTAAATAATATAACACTCGAGGACATAATCGCTCAAGGACATAACGGCTCGAAGAAAAGACTGTCACCGATAATACAAAATGAGAACAATACAAAATTTGAGGAATTAACTGTCACTGAATGGTCACCTTGAGGAATTAGCTATCACCTGAATGGTCACCTAGATTATTTCCTAGATCATTCCTCTCTCCTTGAAAAGCAATGGTCCCCATTGCGTCACCGTTCCCCATTAGGTGTGGTAGTTGTGTCTTGATTTGATTCTCGATGCACACTTGGAAGGGGCTGTGGTTTATGGAACTGTGTGGGGCTCGATTGTTCACCGATCTAACCATCAGTTTGTGGATGGAAAGTTGTGAACTTCTTCAGCATGGTATCTATTTTCTTCTATTGTTGTGTTGTCAAGGCTATAACATCAGCCCTTTTGGATTCTTATGGCTTGACCACCATGAAAACAAATTTCTTGGCACTAAGCAGAGAGACAGATGTGGAAGGTGGTACTTTTGGTACCCTATAGCACCGTGTTCAAGGAGTGAGAGTGATCCATCTATTTCTTGATTCATAAATACCATGTTGATCATACATGAATGGCTAACCAAAGAGTACATCACAAACATCTAGATTGACCACATCACATAAGACCTCATCTTGGAAAGGTTGTATTGCATATGAGAGAAGACATTGGTGGGTGACATGGAGGTCTCTCCCTGGGCTCAACCATCCAATATTGTATGGTTTTGGGTGAGGCTTCATGGACAGATTTAGGCTTTTCACAACATTTGTAGAGATTAGATTCTTTTGACTTCCACTATCAAGAATGAAATATAGAGGCTTACCTTTCACCCATAACTTAGAGTGAAACAACCTTTCCTTGTCATCTAGCATCTCATCGTGTGTCTGTGATGAAGCTACAATGGCTTTAGGATCAACATCTGTAATTTCTTCTTCAACCTCTTTGATTGCAAGGTCTGTATGAGGTAGAGCAGTAGATGTTGAGGATGGTGACTTAGAAAGCAGTGATTTGATAGCTCGACATTCTTTTTTGGAGTGAGTTCCAAATTTGTGATAACCACACCATTTCCTGATCTTTCTTTCCTTTTGCTTCCAATTTTGGCCTCGTGTTTGACCTTGTTTATCACTTTTCCATTTTGAAGATTGATTCTTTATATCCATTCTTCCATGCTTCTGCTCAATCTTTACTATGAACTTGTATGCCTCACCGATGGTTTCCAAATTGAAGAGTTCCATTTCCCCCTAGATGTACCATTGTAGTCCACCATGATATTTGAGAGTTTTATGTTTCTCACTTTCTTGAATGCCTAGTCTTGCAAACAAAGAATGAAAGGTGTCTATGTAATCTTGCACAAATTGGTCCTTGCCTTAGCAAAGTTATTACCACTATATGTACAGATCATCATACCTGCCAATGGGATAGGATTCTTCTTTTACTGCTTCCGTAAAATCATCACAAGTGGGTTCCACCCCAAGGCCAATGATATCCATATTGAACCTCTTTTTATACACTTCCCACTAGTTTTTCAAAGGCAATGATGATTTCAAAAGAGCAAAAGTGATCTTTTCTCCATCAGTGAACTTATTTACAGAGAAGTAAGATGATAGTTGATCCAACCAATTTTCCTCTACATCAGCATTGATTTTGCCTTCAAATGTGGGAATATCAAAATTTACCTGAACCTTGAAGAGTGTTGGGGCACTGAAAGGAAGCTCCCTCAATGAGGAGCCCAGATGTGTAGCCCCAGAGCCAAAATTTCCCATCGAAAGTGTTTGAAGAATTTGAGAAAATTATTGGAGCATATGCACTTATTGCCACTGGGGGGCTTCATTCACCATTTCCTTGAAAGGATTAGATGTCTTAGTGTCATCCACCATTTGAGGTCATTTGGGGCACATAGGTGGAGTGTTTAGAATCTTTGTTGCTTCTCACCCAAGTTTCCTATATCCTGACCTTGTCTTCGAGAACATACACTCTTAAGACAAACCACTCTGATACCACTAATCCAAAACTCAAAAGTTTTGGTTGACAAATATTTCAATAGCATAAAAATAACACAATAACAATGGATTCTCTGAGAAGAGACGTCATATTACTTAACAACCACAATACAAATATAGGCTTATCTCTAAAAAGAGATGTTTTGCAAAACATATGCTTATCTCTGAGAAGAGATGTCTACCTTCCCCTTTCAGGTTACAATACATTTATACATATTTTTGAAAACAACCTTGAGAGATTGCATGGCTCAAGGAATTAATGAGTGATGATTTAACATCCCAACATTAAAATAATACAACGCTCGCATTAAATAATACAATGCTCGAGGACATACATCCCAGCATTAAAACAATACAACGCTTGAGGACATAATCGCTCAAGGACATAACGGCCCAAGGAAAAGATTGTTATCGACAATAAAAAATGAGAAAAATATAAAATTTGAGGAATTAACTGTCACTGAATGGTCACCTCAAGGAATTAGCTATCACCCAAATGGTCACCCAAATTATTGCCTGAATTAAATTACATATAATCACACCTATCTACCAAATTTAAGACACTACCTACCTCATTCCTCAATCTTTGTCATGATTGGAACCTGCATATAGTTTCTCAATTGTATCTATATGCTCCCTATATTTTGGGCCCACGAAGATCAGTACCCACATTCCTCCATCTAATCAGTACCACTAACTCAGTCCACCCTCAGTAATTACCCTCACCATAAATCACCAAAATCACCAGAGCATAGTCAAACCAAGTTATAATGGGTAAAAGTAATTTTGTTTTCACTTTTTACCCCATGAAATTTTAAGGTTTCCACCCTGATCATCGACGGTCAGGGTGACCATGAATAATCACCCTTAGGAGTCTTAATTGTTGATGGTTAGATCACCCACACCTAAATCAAACCCCTTTTTATCAAAACTAAACCACTTTACCCACTTTTGGAGACTACCTTCTCCAACCAACCTGACTACCTAGTCACCTCATCATTGGTCTATTTTAGCCCATCTAGCATGTGATTTATGACAATTTTGCTTGGTATTTTGACTTTAGAAACAACATTACCATATTGACACTTTTATATCTTACACCACCTCATGCATATCGACTCACTTGTGTATTTTTGGGAGCACTTCCTACCTTGGATACCTATGACACTTGACTTGTTTGTGTTTTCACTAGGAGCACTTCTTACCTTAAATACCCACTAAAACATATATATTGCCTAGGATACTTACGTTTATGAGTGTTCTCAACTGCCATGCCTATGAGCAGTCATGCGGTTCACTTGTCACTTATCCTTCTTAGTATTGACCCTTATATTTCCCAACTATAACAACCTAGTCTATGCATGATCTTATCCATCACACCTCTTTGTCACACTCTATGCATTTATATGTGTTTTAGTACCCAACCTATCATTTACATATTTTTATCATCAACCATCCACTTATCAAACCCTGACCTAATTTATTTTTTCACCTCATCGATTCTTGGTTTGAGTGGGAACACCTCTTCCTACTCTCAGGGCATCCTAACCTTTGACCCATACTTTTTTTTTGTTTTATAGCTCATTTATTCAAGTTGCACAACAAAAAGGGACAAAATGTAGATATAAAAAATCTACATACTATGATCGCAAATGTCAAAAATACCCTTGGACTACTTAAGATCCTCTTGGGACCTATCTACATCTCTTAGGCCTAACCAATCTCACCTACAACCAAATTAACTTAACTGGATCAACCTAACCTTTTAACCCTTTTTCAATGGTCAATCTCATCTACCATAACTTTTACACATCTAGCTTAATCCCTTATTCCTCCTACCCATCTACCCCATGACCATTACATTACCTTCTAGCATGAAAGACTTACCTATCAGCAAACATCTTAAAAACACTTAAAAACTTTAGCTACCCCAAACCAACCGTTGGTGGTCATGGTGACTATTAATGGTCAGACACCCTTAGTATATAGGGTATTTACCATCAATGGTCAAACCTGATCATCAACAGTCACTATGGGCATCCCATAATTGGAATGCCCAAATCCTATTCTACCATTAAAATTACCCAGACAACATTCTAATCAACATACCTAGATAACCTACTCCCTTCTTGACCCAAATCACCTACCCCCTCACTAATTTCAGACTTCACCCACAAATTTACTCAAACCCATAATGAAACCCTACCTAGGGCATAACAAACTAAACTAAGTATTCTAACCTACCCTGACCTTCCAACCCAATGTAATTACATACAATCACACCTCTCTACCAAATTTAAGACACTACCTACCTCATTCCTTGATCTTTGTCATGATTGGAGCATGCATACAGTTTCTCAATTACATTTATGTGCTCCCTATATTTTGGGCCCATGAAGATCAGAACCCACATGCCTCCATCTAATCAGTACCATTGAATTAGTCCACCCTCAGTAATTACCCTCACCACAAATCACCAAAATCACTAGAGCACAGTCAAACCAAGTTATAATGGGTAAAAGTAATTTGTTTTCACTTTTCACCACATGAAATTTTAGGGTTTCCACCATGATCATCAATGGTCAGGGTGACCATCGATCATCACCCTTAGGAATCTTGATCATTGATGGTTAGATCACACACACCTAAAGCAAACCCCTTTTTATCAAAACTAAACCACTTCACCCACTTTTGGAGACTACCTTCTCCAACTAACTTGACTACCTAGTCACCTCATTGTTGGTTTATTTCAGCCCATCTAGCGTGTGATTTGTGACACTTTTGCTTGGCATTTTTATTGTAGCAACAACATTGCTATATTGAACCTTTTAGATCTTGCACCACCTTGTGTATACCAACTACTTGTCTCTTTTCAAGAGTACTTCCTACTTTGGATACCTATGACACTTGACTTGTTTATGTTTTCACCAGGGGCACTTCTTACCTTGGATACCCACCAAAACATAGATATTTCCTAGAAGACTTATATTTATGAGTGTTCTCAATCACCATGTCTATGGGCAGTCTTGCGGTTCACTCATCACTTATCCTTCTTAGTATTAACCCTTATATTTCTCAACTATATCAACCTAGTCTATGCGTGATCTTATCCATCATACCTATTTATCACACTTTATGCATTTATTTACATTTCAATGTCCAACCTATCATTCACCTATTTTTATCATCAACCATCCACTTATCAAACCCTGACCCAATTTATTTTTTCACCTCATCAGTTTTTAGTTTGAGAGGGAACACCTCTTCCTACTCTTGGGGTAACTTGACCTTTGACCCATACTCTATTTTTGTTTTGTAGCTCAGTTATTCAAGTTGAAAAACAAAAAGGGGCAACATGTAGATATAAGAAATTTTTATACTACGATCCTGAATGTCAAAAATACCCCTAGACTAATTAAGAGCCTCTTGGGACCCATTTACATCTCTTAGGCCTAACCAATCTCACTTGTAGCTAATTTAACTTAACTAGCTCAACCTAACCTTTTAACCCTTTTTCTTTAGAACCCAACCATCAATGGTCAAGGTGACCATCAACGGTCACCCTTGAGAAAACGTTATCATCGATGGTCAAGGTACACCTCCTCAACCAAAATCATGAAAACCACCCATCATGATTTTCTAAATATAACTTCTCTAAATCTTATTGTGAGCCTTTGCATGGACAATTTATGATTAGATGACCTACTTTCACTTGACTTCCACCTCTTAGTTGTGCCTCTAAAAAGAGAGGAGCCAAGAGGTCAAAAGGATCAACAATTATTATTAAGAGCTCATATATTTAGGATTTTCTCTTGTAGATCAATCAACATCATCAATGTCATTAGAAATCTAGTAATCACATTGAGAGCCAACTCACCATTGCCTCTCAATCAAGTTATTAAGTACTATTACTCTGCTAGAATTAAGCTAGATTCTACCAATAGGTTAACTACTTCAATCACTCACCCAATCAAATTTTACTAAGACAAGTATCGATTTACTAATATTCATTTATTTTATTCCCATTTTAAAACTAACCCAAACCTTGCCCATCTCCTAGAATTCATCTTTAGGATCTCGTATTCAGAAATTTAACAACTCAAATCTAGACACAATAATCATCAATGGTTGACTTAACCATTGATAGTTTGTCCAACTATCAATGGTCAGCTTGACTGTCGATGGTCACCTTAACCACCGATGATTACCCCAACCACTGATGGTCATTATGGCATTAAAAACTAGAAAGCTATTTTCACCCACCTAACACCCAACCAAACTTAATCTTTTGTGTTTTTGTTTATTCATAGACCCCTTTCTAATTTTTTGAAGCTGACCCTAACTCCTTAGCACTAGTATTAATTAGCTTAATCACTATTTTTATCATTCTAGTCTACCTCTTAATAATTATTCATGTGTTCAATTTCAATACCTTTTGATTATTGATGCAAGTACCTTCTTTTCAATTTTGTGAACTTAATTATTTAAAATTTGTGGATTGACAGCCCCTAAGGAAGCTCTTGCTTCCAATATCTAGCTATCACTAGGAAATCCACCCAACTCTATTTCTAAAAAAAAATTTGCTTTAGTGATTTATTATCTGTAGGTCTTCCTCCCAAGCTAAAGAGGAGCTCTTCACAATCTTCTAATTCAATGTGCACCTAAATAAATAGGTTTTTAAACCATACCCATATCAAGTTTATTTTCTCTCTTTCTTAGAACTAAAGCTGAAAATTTAGATGAAACATAACCATTGTGATAAAGTTTGCAGACTACTATGTCTTTTTATCTCTCCTGATATACTCTTTCACATAGAATCTACTACAACACTTAATGAAGTATGGACCATACTAGAAAATCTCTTTAGGAATCATGATGTGATGAGAGGCCATGATCTGGAGAATGAGTTCATCAATATGAGCCCAAATGACTTTGACACCCTAAAAGATTTATTCACCAAGTTTAGATGTATAAGATTGTAGTTAAAAAATTGTGTAAATAGATAAGAAAGATAATCAACTTGTTCTATGTATACTCTCCAAAATGGGTGTAAACTATTTTTTTTTTGTCTACTTTACATGCCACAAAAAGTGCTCTTGGAGCTACATGGAAGATGATTTCTTTAGATATCTTTGTTGCTAACTTGATTTAGGAGTAAGATAAGCTGATATAGATGGGCATACTAAAGTACTCACAATCTCATGTACTTATTACTAAGAAAGAGAAGGCTTAAAATAATAGAGAGAAGAAATAGAACAAAAAGGATCAATAGAAAGATGTAAATCCTCCCGCCTCCAAGTCAAATAATGAGACCTCTTCTTCTAGTATTAAGCCTAATAAAGATAGGATCTAATGTGGATTTTGCTCAAAAAAGCATGATGAAAGTGAATGTTTGAAGAAGTGGATTGATTAACTAACTAAGATTCTCTAGAAGCACAATATCAGTGTCTCTAATGCTTCCAATGAGATTTCATCAACCCATGAATCCTCTAAGACAAATGACAATGGTAAAGAAAAGGCAAAATAGAATAGTAAAGGGAAAGTAAAGGATAAGGCCCTAGTTATGTTTATACCTTTGAATCTTACATGGTTCATTGACTATGGTTATTCACATCACATGGCCTCTTGATAGATAGATAGAGTTGAATTCCTTGAAACCATATGACATGTCCTCTATACAATTAGGTGATGACACTTATAAAAAGGTTCTCGACAGAGGGTCTATTAAAGTGAGTAGTGGAACATTCAATAATGTTCTAAGTTTTCCCTCACTTTTAACTAGTTTCCTATTGATTAATTATATCACTCACCTTGGTTTGGGCATGTGAGTTGATTTCACTCCAGATTTAATGTATGTTAGAGAGTTGCATAGTGATATTCTATTGGCAGTGGAAATGGTTGATCATCATAATTAACTATACAACTTCTCATAGTTTTCTCTTGACTCTCTTTCATATTATTCTTCTTTGGACTCATCTAAACTTAATATTTTTAAGCCTGAGCACACCTCTGATATTGATGACTCTTCTTCTAGCACAAATGACTACAATAGTGATGGGGACACACCTCCACCATCTCCTTGTCACCTTCTATATATTGAGGAGTTATTTCCTAATCAACCTACCTCTAGTCCACTTTAGTTATTATAGATAAAATGTATATTTATCAAGGACACATCAGACATTAGGTAGTTTATTCCATAGTTAAAGGGCATTCCATTGTCCTTCTTAGCCTCTACTCCCATTGCACCATCATTGCATAGATTAATTGGCCCTCCTATCTTGCCTGAGGAGAAAATTTCCTTGAATAATAATTACACATTGGTTAAATATCCATTGGGCACTTGGCATACACATTCATTGTTCCAAGGTGATCCCCTCTTCACTACATTTACTTTTGATCCACAATCACTCTCAAGAATTCTATTGTAGGATATAGGGTGGCTATAAGTAGTTGTAGACTCTAGTGGGGATTTTAAGCCATATCCTCTTATTTTTTCTCTTTTAGGGAGGATTTTTGTCCTATGGGTTTTTTCATTTTCTCCTCTTTATGGGAATTGCATTGTGCTTGGGTACCTCATTAGGCATCATTATTGGGACCCAATTCTTCTACCCACCTAAGCCACACTTTAGGGATGTGTTGGTGTAAGCTCTTTCCCACTTAAATTTTTACCTACATGGTTATTAATCATATTTATTAGTGTTGTTAAGTTCATTAGGGGAAAATAAAAAATCTATTTTCTAATAATTATTTGAGTTATTAACTCTTTGGTGACCTGATTTCTCATTATATAATGTAACTCTTTTATACTTTTTGGCTAATCAATGAATAAAGCTTTGATGCATTTGATGCAACTTGTGTTACATAAATATTGAGCTCACCTACTCTTAGGGTTTTTGTGTAATATTAAATGTTCATAGATCTTGGAGCAATTTAAAAAGATCATGAAACTTAAGATCTGATGTGATCACATACTATGTACCTCATTGTTATATCTACCTAGACATGTTACTCTTCTATGATACATGATCTATACACAAATTATAAAGTTATCTTATCCTTTTGAGGTAAGGTAACTACCAATTTATACTTACCCTCACCTTAAATGGGGGAGCATATTAGTGGGGACATGTCATATAATCATGAATTTCACACCTTCACAATTTTAAATTTTAGTGGTGGCATGCCAAAAAGGCATGACTTGCACACTTATTTAGTATTTGATATTTTCATATTGTAGTGGGGCATGTATATAAACATATTCTTAAAACTTATACCAATTTTTAGTTTAATATTTTAGTGGGGGAATGTCATGGGAACATGTCTTCCACACTTACATAATTTATAAATTGGCCAAAATGGCATAGTTATATGATTCAGATGCACATTTGTGGAAGCATTCTATACATTGGTACCATTTTTATACCCAGTTTTCAGCTTGAGACACATATGAGCTGCATATGGCATGTGAAAGAGCACCTTAAATTTCAAAATCAAATCATCTTTTAGATTTCAAATAATTATACAAACTTCAACATACATCAGGATGGACTTTTATTGATTGTTATTTAGCCATTCTATTGTAGTATTTGGTTCACTTTTGGAAAGGTTGAGGTGATTACATCACTCAATATTACCAAGTTTATATGGTCGATTGATCAATCATCCACCCTCACTATATTTATAGTCTAAGTTGACTCAGATCACTCATGCTCAGTAGGTTATAAGTATGACTGGGTTGCACGGTTGAGCTAATCTCAATTATCAGGTGAAAACTCTCATTTTATACAAAGTTACGGGTAATTTATCCTCCAATAGTTATATATATTTTCACTTTCAGGTTTTACTATTGTCCTAATCTAATCCAAAGCTTCAAAATAAATCATCCCTTCAAATAGTTATATATATTTTCACTTTTAGGTTTTACTATTGTCCTAACCTTCCTCTCTTTACTTTCAATCATTTCAAATTATTTCAATTCTAGATTATATGCATTAATTATATACTATAACATGTTCTTGGTTGTATATTGTTCACCTAAAAATCACTCAAGTTAGAATCACACAAAGACAAAGTGTGTCATACACACCTAGGTATGCATTTATTTACCTTTAAACTAAAAATTTCATTACTAGATTAAAGGGTGAAAAATATAGACACTAGATCTGAATTATATATTACCTTAGTGTTGTATACTTGGGGAGTACTTTTCATGGTTGTACCCTTCAATTTTAAGACCTTCCTTCTATCAAAAGGCTTGCACCCACTATCTCTTGTACCTATTTATTATATCATAGTATGACCATATATTATTATAATGACCAGACCTTATATAATATGCAAAATTATTTTAACCCGCTTATTATCATCTTCTACAAGTTTTAGACATGTACTTATTTTCTAGCTTCTTGGACACTTGTGTCTCAAAGAGGTGCCTACATTGATGTTAGTGTCCTATGCTAAACTAAGTGTCCACTGCTCTAAAGTCATAAAATTTGTAATAATAACATATCCTTATAGTCATCCTAAGTGCTTTGATGTGAGATATTTACAATAGGGATAGGTATTTATACAAAATCAATACTCATTCATTCCTCACCTAGCATAGACCTATAAAATCACAAGTCAAACTACCAAAAACATTAAATCAATAATTCAAGTGATAAAATATTCCCTATTATTTCTTATTTCAATATTAGTCATAGGGACAACCCCTATGTAGTTCTGATGTAATCAAGGATCATTCCATAAGCCATATTTTCTAAGTTAAAAGCTAGGTCAATCTATGTACTTGTTTATCACATGTTGCATCCTTATGCACACACAAGCCAACACATAGGACATAATTACATAAATTTGAGGCCCTCTTCAAAGTATTAGATACTTAGGTAACACCCTTTCATAGAGGGGTTCTTAGAGCAGCTTGACACTATGTACCCACTAACCCATTTTTCCCACAGTCACTTCAAGGGTAAAGAAGCTAGGGTTTTATCATTTGATGAAGAGAGAAAACCTGTGCACAAGATTTGAATACACTAAATAAAAGACAACAAAAAACACAAAATGTTCTAGGTGATCACACCTAGATCTAAACAATATTCCATATTAGACATTTATGTTCAATTAAGACACTAGTGTCGATCTAATTATCTAGATCTGATAAAAGCATTTGAAGCCACAAAATGCAAATTTATAGAATTTGATGATTGATTTAGAATCTAAATCTAACATGATTATAAATTATTTCATATTATATCTACACATGCATAGAAAATTATCTAAGTACTTGATGTGACCAACATATCCCATTTTGAAATTTTAAAATGAGGACCCTCTTTAAGCTCAAATTCCATGATCATGCCTTGTGAAATGAATCAGTCCAAGTCTAATCTAGAAGTCATTATCTTAAGTCTAAGTTTTTATTAGAATGATGTCTTGATATGATTCTAAGTTAGTTGATTATTCCCACAATCACTCCAGTAATCTGATCTATGCCTGAGTCTAAAGGTTGAAATGGACATATCTATAGAAGTTATTCTATACATTTATTTGGTTTTAGTGTTATGACATTCATCAAATTCAAATTTTATATTTATTGACTAACCAAGCTAACATGTTTTTCCACATGATTTTTTTCTTCTTGAGACTATTCTAACCCTTAAGGCTACCTTGTCAAATATTACTTGGTCCAACTCAAAAATATCCCCCTACAGTATGAATGAATTTTCATACTAAGTCATTTTACTAAAGTTTCCTTGCATAGACCTTCGTTGCACATCTCTTTTACACCTGAAGCGATCATCAAATTTAAAATAAAATGGGTCCATTTAGTTTAAATTCAAATTACTAAGTCATAACATGTCAAACTCCAATGGTTATACCCCAAGCTCTGAGATCATTCCACATGTCGACACCCAGCTTTTTCATGAAGAATTTTAGAAACAACTAAGTCTTTTCTTTGGTAAGTATCCAAATTCATAGGAATTAGATGTGTGTCTTCATCTTGATTTTATAAAACTTATGAGATTGAGGTTATAATTTATTTTCACCCAAATAACTAGTACTATACCATGTATCTTCATCTTGGTTACTTGTTTCTATCAACTCAAATGATTAAGGCAAGGACCCCAAAATCATCTAGATTAATGGTATCATTACACATGTCTCCATATCATTCTTTCAAATTAAAATAATGAAATGGCCAATCCTTAACTAGTCAAATAAGCTAGATCATGCCATGTGGCATGATCCTCCACATTTGTGACTAATAAGAGTGGACACATACTTTGAAGATCATTTTCCCTCTGGATAAGTGATATTGTGCCACATGGCATGATCACACTCACCCTTGGCTTGTCATGAAAACCAATAGATAGTTATAAAATCAAATATCAAAGTCCATCAAGATAAGTAAGATCATGCCATATGGCATGATCCCACTCATGTGAAGCCTATAGGAAGGGGGATATATTTCAAAGATAGATGACCCCTTGGACAAGTGAGGATCATCCATATGGAAGCATTGTACTAATTTAAATCTTGAAAATATAGAAAAAGATAATACAAATCCCACGATCCCCTAGACTAATAAGATTGTGCCACATGTTGAAATTTTACTTATATATGGCTAAATTTCCAAGGTGCATACTTCAAAGCTCAAGGACTAAACATATGTGTAGGATCAGGCCATGCATATGTATCTCTCTAAATCATGAACAAAAGGACAATGACATAGTAAGAAAATTTAATTACTAGTAGAAGAATGAGGATAGGCCAAGTGTCACACTATAAGTAAAGTAGTCTAGATAAAGAAAGCAGGGCTTGGGTGTGAAGAATATACATGAAGAAATTGGAATCCCTGTCATTTTGCCATGTGTTTCCCTTAGGACAAATAAAATCTAAGACATGAATACATGTCAAAAAAAATTCATGAATACATGCCACAAAAAAATTATAATAAGACATTTGTCATTTTTAAAATGATGAAGCAATCAAAGTCATTGGCAAAATGCCATGTGTCTAGTCCCTTAGTCATTGATAGTGCCATATAGGTGAATAAGTCATGTCTCCCCAAACTTCCTACATGTAATAGATCCAATAAAGACACTCTTCCATGATTTTTATATTTACTTGCATAGGTTTGACCTCATCAATTATTTATTGGTAGCTTAGTGAAGCCTTTTAGAACCATTAGGATATGTTCCACACCAGACCTCTCCTCAAGGCTCCTTAGTGGGCCATGGAATTATGTTATGTTTTATCTATATTAGAAGGAGGAATCTTCTGAAATAATTTTATTTTACCATTTCAAGGCATGAGGTCCAAGAATGGAATCTCATGTTTCTTAGAGGCAGGTCCCATCTCTCCCTTCTATATAAATTGGTACTTAGTATGGTATAAGGGTCGACTCTATTTAAAAATAAACACTTTTGGAATAATGCAAAATTGATATTTTGTGTAAATGCATTTAGTTGCATTGAAGGTCTTCCACTTCCTTTCTATTTATATGGATTAACTAATGTTATAGGACTGTATTTTGTTCTTTTTTATAGATTTTATGCACTAGTTAGGATGTGTTTCTACTATTTTTGTTAGGTTCTTCAATTATTTTCACTTTATTTGAAGTCTGTAAGGATGTATGTGTAATTAATTATATACTTATTTGTATTTCATTCATTAAAGAAGTTTTATAATTAATTATTTTACCTTAATCTTTTGAATCTCTCCCTATGTGACTGAAGCCCAAGCCATCATGACATTAGGAATACAATAGTGCAACTGTAGCTAGGCACATCTCGGTCCTAAAAGCATTTGTATTGTCCCTTTAATCAAAAGATTTTAATTTTGCCTTACCCAATGTCTTTTGATGTTTATTTTTTAATAAATGATCTTTCTCTTTATTTATAAATAGTGAAATGAAGCAAATTAAGGATCCAAAATCCAATATGTTATAATTGATCTAGCTAGAAGTGTATATTTTTTATGAATCAGTGAAAAAAATGGTATTAGACCTTGTTGGGTTTTTAATCTTTAATAATGTTATAAGTGCTAAAGTGTAGCCCCAATGAGCTAGCGCACTAGTCCTTCATGCAAGACTATGGTCTTGTGTGCTCAATCAAAGCATGCAGTAAGAGACCGGTTCCCATGGATTATTTTTTGCCATAATATATTAGTCACATACTTTGTTTTGTACTTATATCTAATTAGAAGTTACATAGAAAAATAAATACACTACTTTAGTCCTTATCTCATTAAGTACAAAAATAATAATTACATAGATAAATTCCATGGAGTTCAGAGATTATTACTCAAATTCTAAAATTAAAAGTTGCATAAATCTCATTATAAGTTACACCTAAAAGTAGTCAATGTAAACCTACCGACAGATGCATAACTATCAACTAATTAGAACATGAACAATAGAACTGATTATAATATCTGTAACCCTATATTATACTTCAACAAAATGATATCCAATATCCATTATTTTACAATGATTTCATATAGGGGTATTTATACTTGTTTATTCATAACCAAGTAGTTACATAATAAATGACATGAGTGAATGGCCAATGAATTCTTTATGCACTGAGGGTCATGGTAGTCTATCAATTGTTTTCTCCTAAGGACCTAGGAATTTACACCCCCTATATACTTGTTCTATTCTAGATCCTTATTTCCATATGCCTAACTCTTTGTGGGTTGGTGTAAAACTCATGATGGATAAGGTCTGGATGGCCCTCAAGAATCTCTCCTCAATCGTCTCCCATTTCTCATGCACTCCACAAGTCTTCCATTATTTTTTTGAGTCATATGCTCTCAGGTTTCTCATAGTTATATGCCATCTTTGAATAGGTCTTATCATGTTAGCACTTTCATGCCATTGTCCTTTTGTGCCTCATTGGTTCTACACCATGGTCTTTTTATGCCAGTCTAGTTTTACACCATAATATTTCTACATTATGCTCCTTTCACACCATGTCAGTTCCTTACCAAAATAAAAAATAATTAGTTAAAATTTGGGGTCTAACATCACCCCAAAATATGCTCTTAGTCCATCTTAGACTAAGTCTCATTTGTGGCCTCTACTAAAAATTCAAGCCCAATTTATTCAATCTACTTCATGACACTATCCCTATGTGACAATGTGTCGAGTAGTTTTGTCATTATTTCTTCAATGGTTGCCTTTAATTGATTCATCTCCTCATGTTAGTTAGAATTATATAAGGCCTTCTTGACCAATTCATCCAAGGATGTGTTGGCATCCTTATGAACTTCTTATAATGTCAAGACCTCACTGACAACCTATCCTTGAAGAGTTACAAAATTGGCATTCAGTTGTTATCGATGTGCATTTATTTTCCCTTCCATAATTTTTACATCCTTAAATGCCTTCACATGATTGACATGATCCTTTATTAAGAGGGAAACATCTACCATCTACTACCTTTAGGATTCTTCTACATGGATTTGAGCCTATAAGATTTTATTTGGTCACTCCAATCTTTCAAAAATCCCATTTAAGATGGGGATGACTTCCCCAACTCTTTCAAGAGTGCGATTACAAACCACTAATGCCTCAATAAATTATTCTACCACCAATAGTGCTTCATTTCTTGGTGTAGGCTATTCCTTACAATGCTTTAGTATGATATTCACTAGGGTCTCTAATTTATTCATAGCATCTTTGTCTAGAGGCACTCCATACACTAATGCTAGCTCTTAGCCCAAAACTAATTTACATAAATTAAAAGATTTTACCTTTCCCTCTATGGCCTTATTTATTTGTTATTTCAATATAGTCACTTATTTTATAAGTGTCTTCTAGGTGGATACCTTTTCTTCATATATAGTCATTAATTAGTCATGTTTCTTCTCTACATCATGCACATCAAAGCCTAAAAGTATGTTTTAGCATGCAACTTCAAAAGCCATTTTTAAAAATACAATGGTGGCTACTAAAGGGATGATATTTTGGGGATCAACTCATAGTGGGTTTGGTAGTGTTGGATCTTGAGGACCTAATAGGAGGCTATCTAGAGGGAGCTCAAAATGGCACTCCTCATTGTACATGGCCAACAAGAAGGACATTTATTGCCTTGTATCAATGGTTACATATTGGGGGAGGAAGTGCAACCATACGTAAAGCATCCTATCAAGGATGCCTATTTGATACTAAGTACATAGATTGGTAAATGCATCAATTGAATTTAGTTCCCTCTCAAAACTGGTAGGCTTCTTTCCTTTATTTAATTTGCACTTTAAAATCTCAATCTCTATATTGGTAGCTAAAGAAATTTTACCAATAGCCATTCCACTCATCTACTGAGTATCATCACCATACCCCTCTTTGAAAAATGGTCCCCTAATGTCAAATGGTGAGTCTAAAAAGGTGGTCTCCTCCTCTCATTCTCAAGAGGGTGTCTTCTCAAAATCAGAGTCCTCAGCCTCATCCTTTTGGCTTGCAAGTTCTTCCTACTCTAGTTATTTATCTAATGTTCTCTGTGGTATAGTCCCTAATGTCAAAACCCTTGGTGGTGATGTATATGAACTTATTGAAAGTGGTGGTAGTGAATCTGAGGGTGGAGGAACCTATAAAGGTGAAGGTGGGGTGGAGGAACCTATGGGGGTAAAGCTCTAGGTGGAGAAGGTATAGGTGGAGAAGGTCTCGGAGGAGAAGGTCAAGGAGGTGAAGGTCTAGGAGGAGAAGGTGAAGGAGGTGAAGGTCTAGGAGGAGAAGGTCTGAGAGGTTGATTTTGGGTAGTCTTCTACCATTTTTGAGGATCCTAATATGAACTTGTGTTGGCATCATACCCAACCCAATTCTTCTTCACCACTTGTGGTGCTGGTGGAATTTTCTCTAGAGTCTGCTTTGTGCCCTTTGAAGTCTTATTACTAGGCTATAGTATATAGAAAAAATTATGTACATGCTCTCCCACTATCTATTTAACCTTTATATCAGTCTAGTCAATCTCTTATTTTTCTCGATAGTCCTCCTTACTAGGATAGATGTACATCTTCCAAAGAGTGTCAAACTCCAAGTCAATTTTATCTGCTTTTAAGGTGATAGACTATGCATCAAAAATCTAGTTCACAAAGTTGATGACGTACTATGATAAAAAGGTATAAGGTAGCTTCAACCATGTAGAGAGTTCTCTAGAGGGGACCATTTTGATGCATGCTAAATAAAAATTTTACTTCATAATGAATTGAGCTTTCTCACCAACCTAGGTAGGCAATTATTTTGGAAAGCACCATTCTTTCCTAAATACCTCCCTCAGTCCATCAAACCATGACTTCATCTTATTTATATAGGTGGGGGTGATGTGCATAGTGCACATGAATGCTTTATAGTACTCATTAGGGGACTTGTGTTTGGTTAGGTATGCCCACTTCATCTCTTTCATGGTGTAGTCAAGTACACCTATTTCATCAAACAACATCAATAACAAAAATACCCCCCATGGGAACCTATGGCTGGGTATATGATGGGTCTTCTTAGCATCCTCTATAATATTTTGGGCAAAATACATTTCCCAATTATACTTCAACCCTCAGTTACTTGGTGGGATATGTAGAGCTAGGCCATATTTACCTCTTTCTCATGATTGACGTCATTGATCTTGGTCATTATGATACATGTTGCCACTAGGGGATCAAGATATTGTAGGTTCTTGATATGTATGACATGGCCCTACTTTTGGTAAATAAATGCCTTTGTCATCTTCCCTTTCTCCTCTGAGTCCTCTAAGTCAAAATCTACATCTATTTCAGAGCACTGTAGTCCTAACACCTTATTTATCCTCTCAAATATAATTTTCATGTTGTGCCTAGCAAAGTAAAGGTAGTCCTCATGGATGTGTGAGAGTATAAACTTAATTGCTTCCATGGTTCTATAAAATATGTAAGGTTGAACAATTGAAACAAACTCATAACATCTAAATCATTGAAAATCTTAAGGTCATACACCAACTATTTTTTTGGTGTTATGGCACACAAACTGATAGTCATTTGGTAACTCAACCTCATTTCTAGGTTGATGGTGATTGTAATCAACAATTATGAAATAGGGTAATTTTGAGATCCAATTTTTCATGTGAAGCATCATCTCTGGGTATTGCATTTATTTTATCATTAATAGTGGGGGTGGAGATAATTGTGCCTTCTTCACTTGGTGTGTCATCCTAACCTCTTCTTCTTCCACACATTGTGATTATTCTTCAAGTGTCTCTTTCCTAATTAATATGACTTCCCCCCAAACACTTCTTCTAGAATAGTCGATAATGGATTGGTTCTTAAATCTTTCTTCTTAGGCTACATCACCCTCTGCGAAGCTCTAAGGTTGAGATGGAGATGCAGTCGTCCAATGTTCCCAAAGGAATATGTGATTACTACATAAATGACTTAAACTTTTCTTGTTTCATTTCCATTTAATGGTATATATCTACCTATGCAACCTAAAACTACCAATTCTTTATGTTGTGGTCATGTTTTGGAGTTAGCCCTATGTTTGATTACTTAGCTTGATGCTCTCTTCAATAGTCATTTATACAATTTTGATGTTATTCTCTTACTCTAGAATCACCCTAGGTTAATTCATTTTTAAGATATATAAATGCAAATGGAAGTAAAGGTAAAAATTAAAAATGAGATTCTATATCTTTCTATAGGATCGAAGGGGTAACCTACATTTACTACCCCCTTTCTTTCCATCAATCACTTCTCATTATTAATGCACTTGTAATGACCACCATTCTTTGACCATTGCTTCTCACCATAAATGCATTTAATGGTATTGTCTTGTCATGATGTTGGCACATTTTTTGCAACCACTACTTCTTTCACATTAATGACATATCTTGTCTCATGATTTTTTTTGAAGTGGGAGACAGTTGTGTCCCATGCTTTTCTTTGGAGTGGAAGATAGATGTTTTATTTATTTCAAAATTTCAGTCTATTTGGTGGGAATATCCTATCTTTGGGCTATTTAATTTATGTAACTTAAGTAACTTACACACCTTAAGTAACTTGCATGCCAAAATTTATGTGTGCATCCTTAAACATGAATATAGATACCTTTTACCCCACACTAAAATTGTGTCATAGTCCTCTATGAAAGTACAAGTCCAAAATTAAAACTATTCTATATAAAATAAATGTTATGCACAACAAAGCCAATGCTTTTATTGAAATAAGATATCCTAGACTAATGGCATAATCCTTATTATTACAAAATCTAATTTATTCAAAGGTGAAATAAGACCGTAGCTAGCTTCCATTGTAATGCCCAAGAAAAAATTGGTCATCCAACCTTTGTAATCGACAAGTGCCAGTAGTTCAAATGTTATGAATTATAAAGGGACCATCCTACTGAATTTGATTTTTTTCAAAATGGCATGAAAACTTAAAGTCATAGGGTAATACTTTCATCCCAAGGGTAAATGTTTTTTGCTTGATGTGTCAATCATGACATGTTATTTGTTTGTGCTTCTCCACATCTTGACTCCAATGAGCAAGAAAATAGGATTCATCCATCTATAACAAAGTATCCAACTATGCCTTCAAATATGACTCCTCATCTAATTGTCCAATGTGCATAATATGAAGACATAATACCAAGAATTCAACTAGTTGAACTACCTCTTTGCCATATACCAAATTAAATAGTGTGTTCTTGTTTAGGTGCTTATAGGTTGTTTGGTAAGCTCAATGTATCGTAGATACTCTATATTCCTAATCAATTCAGCTAATATTATGAAAAAAAATTAGTGTTGTGCCTAATATTCTATTGAATATCTCAGTAGTTCCATTCACTTAGGGGTGATATGGTGTTGTTTTATCATGAGAAATCATGAACTCAACAAGTAAGATGTGAATAGTTTCATTGAGGAAATGGGTACTATGACCACTATTAAAACTTAGTGGACATCCAAATTGGGTTATGATATGTTCTTAAATGAAGCATGTAGTAGTAGTAGTAGTACAATCCCTCATTAGCACAACTTCATTCCAATGCATGAGATAATTATTTATTTTAATGAAATAACAAGAACTTGTTTGTCATCTAGTTGGATTGATAGGGCCAACAAAATCAATGGCTCACTTTTCAAATGCTTCTTGAGATAGAATTAGACGTAAAGGCATGACATCCCAAAGATTTGATTTTACTATGCACTAACAAATGTCACACTTCCTAACATATATCTTGGCATCTTGAAAAAGGGTAGGCCATCATAATCCATCCAATAGAATCTTGTGTGTGATAACCTCTCTAACATAGTGTCCACCTATAATGTCGTCATGAACTTCTTGGAGTACCACAAAATGCTCATGTTTAATGACATAACACCGAAGATTTCATCTCAACCAAGCTTTTAGAGGTCCTTTTTAATGAGCTAAAAGGGGGTGATGTAGATCATGAGTTGTTTTTTAACCTGAGGAGTCAGATAGTTAGGCACTGAGATGGTAGTTATAAACTTTTCAATATCTTTCAACTCCTCAGGTACACAAAAAACTTGAAATAGTTTAACATCAGATAAGTCAAAATTAGTTTTTACTAGTTTGACCATGACAAAGAATTAAATTCTTAAAATAATACTATCCAATGGTAGATACATTCATGTGGCATAGGTTTGTTTACTAGATACTTTAAAGCTTCATGATTTGTATATAATAAAAAAGGAGTTGCCAATAAGTATTGTCAAAAAAAATTGTAGAGCATAAACCATTGATAAGGCTTCATGATCCATGGTGGTGTAATTCTTCTCAACCAAAGTAAGTTTTCTACTAGAAAAATAGATTGAGTAATCAAGGTGGCCTTCACCTGGTTATGTAAGGATTGCCTCGACTATCATTCTAGAAGCATCAACATAGACATGGAATAGTTTTGCCTAATCAGGGAACTATAGGATTGGAGTAGTAACCAACTTATCTTTTAAGGCCTCAAAGTCTTCTTGTCAATATCAAGTCCAAATGAAGTGACCGTTATGTTTTAAGAGGTCCTCTAGAGGCATGATAATATTTGCATATACATTAATGAATTTCCTATAATAACTTATATGTCCTAGAAAGGCATGGACTTTGTGTTGAGACTCTAATGCTAGGAGGTGAAGAATGATAGATACTTTTTTGAGGTCTACCAAAATTCCATCCTTACAAATAATATGTCCTAGAAGAACATTGAAAGGTTTATCAAAAAGACACTTTAGATTTAGTGATATTTTTAGGACTCAACAATTCTCAAGCTTGAGTTGTAGATTAGAGCAATGGTCCTTGACCAAGCCATAGATTGTCCAGTCATCCAAGTAGACTTGAAGAAATGTATGGATAAAATCTTTAAAGGCATTGATTGTTATACATGAAAAAATAGTAGGTATGTTCTTCAACCCAAAAGGCATGATAGTATATGTGAAGGATCCCCATTCAGTAGGAAACATAGCTTTAGGTTGATCTTCCTTAATGATCAAGACCTAAAGGTACCCAAAGAATCCATCTATGAAATTATAAATTTCACACCCACTAATGCCTTCAATTGTTTCCCCTATAAATGGTGTGCAAAGGGATCAAAAACATAAGATGAATTAAGTATCTAATAATGAATACAAATTCTAATACATCCAGCTCTATTTATACTTATCATCATGGGATTGACCCACTTGGATTTATCAATGGGGGTGATTACTCCAGTGCATAACATACTATCAATTTATTCTTTTATGCATTCCTATAGATTTAGATTCATCCTATATGGCATTTTCCTAACTGGTCAAGCATTTTCAACCAATTTAATATGCATTTTGCCTAGAGATGGATGAACACATTTCATCTCACTATAGTTTCTTGGGAAGACATCTTGGTATTCTTTTAATAACTCATCTTTGATACTTTTATGTCAGTACAGTAGTTACCTGTAGTAGCCATTTTTGGTTTTTCCTCTATATTGATGTTATGTTAGATAGTTTGAATTGGTTCAAATTAAGGATTATCTGCATCAAGACCAGTATCAAGAATAGTTCATAAACCAAAATTTGTAGGGACATCCAAATGATTTTCCAATGGGTCAGGTGGGTTAGACCCTTCACCTTCATCTACCTAAAATATTAGTTTCTATTTCCATAGACATATTTATTTACATTATTCCTAATCAAAAATTGGTTCTAGCATAGGAATAGGGTGGGTGGATGATTCATTGAGGAGAACTAAACCTTTTGGGACATCATGGATATACCATAGGTAATCTTCAATGGGACTAGTGTCACCAATCAGTACTTTGTGCATGGCCTAGAGAGTGAGGGGTAAATCTATTCTTGGAGAGGAATAAGATAATGTTGAGTTCATGTTTTCTTTCAATAGATGCCAAAAATGGGTTCTCATATGTCATTCTTCATGAACATACCATGCTCTCACCCAAATTCATAAAGTTCCATAAAAATCATGTACTCATAGGTACTCTGGCATGAAATACTCTTAATCTCTCCACATGGATTCGCAAGCCTCTATATGGGGTTCAAGGGCTTATAATCTATTATATTTGATTGTTCTCCTAACTCAGTTGTCATTAGAGAACCAATGATGCAAAGCAGAGTGTAGTTAATCCTAATAGAGAAGTTTTTCATTATGGATTTGCCACCATCTTATGGGGGTAACATCAAAGAGGTGAACCAATGATCGTATATGATCATTGTCAAAGTTATAAAATTATTCAAGGTGTTGGACAAAGTCATAGACTTCTATTTGTTTATGAAACCATGGAGCTTCATCAAGTATTTCTAATGGTTCATCCATCATTGGTCCCATCATGACTTGTTTGATAAGAAGGTGAACAAACTTGTGGCATTTATGATACCAACACAAAAAAAATCATGATTACTAGTGGCACTACACATTTTTCCAATAAGGTTATAGTCATCATGGGCCCAACAATTACAAGCATTACTTATAGTATCAAAAAGGTATTGAGTGTCTATCCACTAAAGGATGCCATCAAGAGTCATCTCATGTTGCTCACCACCTCTAGCTATGACATTATAGATGTGGTTGATATCTTCTTCCATATTAATAGGTTTGATGTATGGAGGCCCATGTGCTTGATCTAATGGAATAACAATGCGTTGATGGGTATTCTCAAAAATGATGTAATGCTTTTTGAAACTTAAGTATATGTTTTTTTATAACACCATGGTCACCCCAATAGAGCTAGAAAATCATCCACCTCTACTAACTTGAGAAACTCAAAATCAGCTTTGAAAGGCAATCTAAGTATATCTACCATTGTATTTTTGAGGACACCAATCGATAGAGCATGAGTTTTATTAGTTATAAACAATATGTGTGATGATGGTTCTAATGTTAGAGTAGCCATTTTTCACCATTCATCTTTGGTGAGGATGTTATTCTCAATTCTAGTGTCAACTAAGATGTCCCTAATCACCAAACCATCGATGGTAGCATTCACTAATATTTTTTTGTCCTCTTGAGGGCTAGGAGGAATAGGAGTATCTTATCACCAAACATGATTTAATCATCAATCCTTAGTTTTATAAGTCAATTGAGGTTGAGAATCAATTGGTGCTTGTACCTAATTTTTAATCTAAGTAATTAGTTATGGGATAATGTCTTCATCCAACATATGCTTTCAAAGTTCTTGAAAATTGTCTCATGACACATTTTTAGGTTTTGTTATCTTATGCATATCAGTACACAATGTTTTTTTTGGTCCTTAAGAAATTAAATTTCTCCTTGTAGTTATTTTACTAGCATCATAGTGATCTGGAGTACATCCTTCTATTTCTAGGCATTAAGATACTTCATTTTCCAAGGATCTTCATGTTGTAACTTCTCAATAAGAGTAGATATTGACTGAGATTATCCACCGCTATGCATAGTGATATTCACCTATTGATTTTTTGAGGTGCCTGAGTATGGGTGCTAATATGGATTTTTAATTTGAATCATCCCTACACCTTTTTCATTTCTCTATTTAGTGATGGTCATGTATAGTTCAAGGCATTCTTTCAACTGATGCTCCTTTTTACAAAAATCATAGGTTGGATAAACTGGACAATCTCTTTGAGTGTGGTCTAAGGATCCACATTTATAACACGTTCTTGGTGTGAAATGGAACCTCCTCATCCTCACCCTCTATCTCAGCCAAAATAGCCACCATTATATTAATTTTTTAACATAGAGGTTTGGCATGTACCATGTGCACATATTTCATGGACATCACTAATTGGTCAACAATAATTTGTGTCATGGGTATAGGAATCATATATTTTTCAATATATAGACACCGTTGAATGTGTAGCTTGTTGTAAGAAAGGATAGAGTGTACAACATGCTCTTTATGGCAAATTTCATATGACTACTTTAGTAAAACATAAAAAAAAATTCATGGGTATTTGTTTCATTTATGACCTTCAAACTCGCAATCAATACACCAAATACCATTATGAGTGTCTTACACATTACTTACAATTAGTTTATCAAATTATGATGCCATTGAATCTATTTGGGATTTCATAAAAGGATTAATCCTAGTGTCAATACTGCTAATATCTTTAGCATGGAGGGTGGCTTCCAGAACTTCACACGGGATATTAAAGCTTTTTTGGGACAATTTTCATTGAAAGAGATGTAACAAACCTCTGATGAACCATTGTGCATGATGAGCAACATTGATTTCAAATTAAAGATTCTATAGAAGTGTTTTGAATTGTGCATCATATTCCCATACGCTTTTAGTGATCTCCTGCTTTATATCTTTTAGCATGGAAATACTTTATTGCTCAAATTCAAGAATGTCAAATTCTTGAAGAAATGTCATTTTGAGCTAATCATAATCAATTACTACTTGTTGAGGGTTGAACTTCCTATACCACTTATGTATTCTCTCCAAAAGTGTAGTTGTGAATTGTGTAGCCTTTCGCTCAAAAGAAGTGATGCCTCATGCCCTTCAAATAAGTTTGCACTTATGAATATGTTCTACAACATTCTCTACAACTTGATATTCAGGTAGGTGAAGCGTCATTTCATAATATATTATTGGTAGTTAAGGCACTTGTGCTCATAGATATTGATAACCCCTAGACCATGTTTCTTGAGGGGGGAGTCTACCACTTCCTCTTATTTCACCTCCTAGTCTACATTCAGCACCTTTAGAAACAATGCCCATGCCATGGGGCATGGTAGATAGTTGATTAATAAGATTTGGGCATGTACTCTATCCACTATGAATACCAGGTATGCCAGTATCCCAAGTTGAGCTATGAATTTCTCTTAAAGAGGAAAGGAAAGTGTTAACTCTATATTAGTTACAATTGGCTTAGCTACAATGTCCTTTATAGGATCAGTTTCAGATTCCACACTATTTACATCCCACTTATGTATATATAATTTGTCTGATTCAAAAGCATGAACATGTACTATGTTTGGGGAACTTGGTTGGTTTAAACTTGGTTCTTCAGTTTCTACTATCTGACCAATTTCTCCTTCATATGATAAAAGTGACATGGTGCACGATTCAAAAGTGGAGTCTTTTTTATGTTTTTTTGCTTCCTTACATATCCTAACAACACTTCTTGAGATCTCTCGATACCTACCCATACCACTTACTCTTATGATCCTTTGTTGAGATTCATTATATTTTTGCACTTGCAATGCCCATTGACTGGCTATAATTTTGAACCTAAAATCCTTTACCAACACTTCTATATTCCCCTTATAAATGTGTGACTCATGCAAAAATGGATTTAACTCTCCATTAGCAGATTTTAATGTCCATAGTCAATGAATAACTTCTTGACTTCTAGTGGGAAAAATCTAATATATTGACCACATGGCTCTCTGAGAAACTAGAACTTAATTTCTTCATGACAAGAGTAAGTGGTCACAACATAATCTAAAACGTATCTATTCAACACTCCTCTCCACTAGATACTAATAGCTCTTGTCCATGGTGTTCTTATTCGTGTTAAATTCATTTGATGTTTTAACATCCAATAATGCCTTCTCCCAAAGTTTTGTGGTCATCCTTGACCATAAGAAAATATCCAAGCATGTAAATGAATATATATTTCAACAAATAAAGTTTCATATAATGCACTATAGATATTTTTCTTTGCCCACTAATAAGCAAAAACTCTTAGTTCAAGATAAGGAATCACAAATTTATCCTCAACCCCAGTAATCCATTATTTAATACCTTCAAGGGTGATACATTCAGGCATCTTCCATTATTGTGCAGCAAGCACTACAGGTCCTAGTAATAGAACCAAAATGTTGGGTTTTTAATCTTTAATAATGTTTCAAGCATTGAAATGTAGTCCCAATGAGCTAGCATGTTGTACATTCATGTAATATTGTGGTCTTACACACTCACCCAAAGCATGCAGTAAGAGACCAATTCCCATGGGTTATGTTTGACATTAACATATTAGTCATATATTTGAGTTCGTAATTATATATAAGTATAAATTACATAGAAAAATAAATACACTACTTTGGTCCTTATCTCATTAATCTCAACAACCATAATTATGCAGAGAAATGCCATGGAATTCAGAGATTGTCACTCAAATTTTAAAAGTAAAAGTTTCATAAATCTCATAATAAGTTACACATACAAGTACTCAATACAAACCTACCAATAGATGCATAACTATCAACTAATTACAACATGAACATGAAAAATAATTGTAATATCCATAACATTATATTATACTTTAATAAAATGATATCTAATATTTGTCACTTTACAATGATTTCATATAGGGGTATTTTTACTTGTTTTTCCCTGACCAAATAGTTACATAATAAATGACATGAGTAAATGGATAAAAAACTCTTTATGGATTGAGAGTTATGATAGTATATCAACTATTTTCTCCTAAGGACTTAGGCTGTTACACCCCTATATACTTGTTTTATGCTAGATCCTTGTTTCTATATGTCTATCTCTTTGTATGCCAATACAAAACTCATAATGGATAAGGTCTAGATGGCCCTCAAGAATCACTCTTTAATCGTATCCCACTTCTCATGCACTCCCCAAGTATTATGTTTTTGTTCTGAGTCTTATGTTCTCAGGTTTGTCATAGTTATATGTTATCTTTGATAGGGTCTTCTCATGTTGGTGTTTTTGCACCCTTGTCCTTTCATGCCTCACTAGTTTTGTCCTATGGTCCTTCTGCACCAATCTAGTTCCATGCCATAGTCTCTTTACACTATGATCCTTTCACACCATGTTGGTTCCTTGCCAAAATTACAAAATACTTAGTCAAAATTTGGGGTCCAACAGACCTTTGGTGTTATCCCTACATCTCTTGGAGATCTATTCCAAGCATGTTATTTAATGGAGACCTATACATACAACTCCTACCATGGATTGTCTCAACAACATATTAAAATAAGAGGACTCAAGTCCCACAATTGTTCCTAAGCTCACTCAATCCTAATAGGTGAAACTAGATTATGAGATATTGGACCAAAAAATAATTGGTGCTAGAAGGAGGGCACCCATTCTCACTATCTAATAAATATTTAAGCTACTAGAATACCTACAAGAAACATAGATCCTAATATTTAGATCACTAGATCATAAGTTGGTCTTATATTACTACTAATATACCCATTACAATTAAATATGAGAACAAAAAATGCTAGAGGGATACCAAGACCTATGGCTACACCTACTAGATCATCCTCTTAGTTTTTCCATAATAGACCTCCACCTGCATTTGAACCTATGGTGTGGTTTTTTGGGTCTGCTATAGTCATTCCTAGAATTATAGATGATTTACCTAAGAACCCAAAAATATACTTCCCAAGGTTCACTCTAGGTGTGGGTCATACTGCTAAGGAACATTTAACCTCACACAAAACTTCTTGTAAGATTATGAATGTTGAATATGAGGACATAAACTATAGGATTTTACCATTCACTTTATTTTACATAGTGTATGATTGGTTCTTGAACTTGCCTAAAAGCTTTATCATAAGATAAGAACAATTTAGTAACACATTCCTTACCTAGTTTGGGTAGGTCATCAATCCAAGTGTGTTATACCAATAGTTCATATGCATCAATCAATAGGGAACCCAATGAGACCATAATAAATTTCAATTCTAGGTTTCAAAATATGTATAGTTGAATCATTGTGATGTATATACCAAATTCCCATATAGCCCTTGAAATATACAAAAATGCATTAAATCCTTGGACTAATATGTTCTTGTGTAGAGATCTTTAGTGGTAGACTTACCTCTATCTTATACAGAAGCCATAAAAGTAGAAAAATAAATAAATCCTCAATGTCTATTAGCCCCATTCATCTTGAATACATTGATAACTATTTAGAGTTTGAACCCCCACTTATCCACTAGTTATAATATACACATGCCACAAATTGTGCTAATGATAAACCAACTTCATTTGAGATACACTACTCCTAATTAGCCCCTCAGTGTCCTTATCCCAATAAATAATGAAGTATCACCTCAAGCTAATAGTAAAATATTGGTCCTTACTATGAAAAATGTCTAGAGTGTGCCCTAAGAGTCCACTAAGAATGAGTTGGATGTTATACAATACATGGTATAAAAGCTCAGCAATGACTTCTTGGGCCTCCAAACACAAGTTGAAAATAATAGTGGTGAGATTTAAAATAATAACTCCACCTACCATAGGTAAAATCATACCCATAACCTCTCTAATAGACAATTAGAACCCTCACCTAATAAGGTTCCTAAAATTAACATATTTAAGTTGGCCTTGCCTAGCTAGTGTCGTGTGCATAATATAACCTATCATGGTAAATTTAATTCCATTGAATTTTGTAGTGCATTCAATATCTTCTAGAAAGAGATGGAAGAGTATGAGGTAGTCCCAAATCCATCCCAAGGCTACCAATCAGGCTGAGATATCTAAGACTCCAAGATCCTTGAACATTACCATGTTACTAAAGACATTAGACTTAACCAGCCATGAAGATAATGAACCAAAAGATACCACCAATGAGATGCAAGATTTCAAAAAATTCTAGAGTAGATATGATATTAGGAATTAAATATAGTAGTATTCCCTTACCATGTCAACCCCTAATAATAATGTTGCCACTCTTCCTGATCTAAGAGCAAGGAATAACCCTTCACCCCTAAAATCAAATAATCATGAGCTAACAAAATATATCAAGCCTGCCACTAGCAAAAAAAGGTACAACATCATAGAGGACATGAATAAGATCAAGGCAAACATCACTTTACATGAGCTTTCCCAAATCACTGAGCAAAGAGATTCCCTCCTAAATTCCTTCACAAATGAACTAGTTTATCCCACACCCAAACTTGCATACACTAACGTGTTGATACACAAGAATAAATCTAAGGTCCCATCTTTCCTCCTTATGGTTAGATTATTTGGGAAAAATCTTCATAAATTTAGAGTTGACTCGGGATATTTTATGAATGGCATGCCTGTATAAATTTATCAAAAACTGATACAAATACCTATTAAGTTAGACAAACTAGTGGTCTAATTGGAAAAGTTTGAAGTTAAGGTAGTGAGCAAGCTATTGAATATCCATATGTAGCTAGAATTTGAGCCTAAGGTCCAAACATTTATGGATATTCAAATAGTGTATATCCTAAAGGATTATGGGATGTTTCTTAGTAGAGACTGGTCTAAAACCTTGAATGAATGCATTAGTTAGAATCTAAGCCTAAGGTCCAAACATTTATGGATATTCAAGTAGTGTATATCCTAAAGGATTATGGGATGTTTCTTAGTAGAGACTAGTCTAAAACCTTGAATGAATACATGGCTATAAACTTCTCCCATATGAGGTTGCCTTATAGAGGTGTTACCAATCAAATCCATGTTGACAAAGAATCCAGAATGAAACATACAATCATGAAATACAACATAGTTAATGAAAGAGTGAATTTAATATCCTATGACATAAGTGTTTATAAAAGAATTTATAAAATGTATTGAAAACCAAGCTAATAAAGATCTCAGATTGTCAGGTCTATGGTCCTTGTACTTTGATGGGGATTATTCTCAAAAAGGTTTTGGAGTAGGAATTATAATCATTGACCCATTAGGGAAATGACACCTACCTACTTATAGGCTCCATTTCATGTGCACCAAGATGGTGGAATATGAATCCTTGATCTTAGTACTACAATTTACATTGAAACATAGGGTCTAAGAACAGAGAGTATTTGGATATTTTGAACTAATAGTGAACCAAGTCAAGAGAAGGTTCTTATGTAAACTATCTTATTTTAGGAAGTATAAACATATAGTGTGGGATTTGATAGAAATGTTCAATGCTTTCACTGCCATCCCCATTCTTAGAGACTAAAATTAGGTGGTTAGTTCATTAGAAATTGTTGATGCAAACCTGACACCCCTAGATGACGTAGGACTATAAAGGGTTTTAGTAAAGCTCATCCCATGTCCCTCAATACCAAATAATGTGAATAAATTTTAGGTCTTTTAAGATAATAGCCACATTTTAAAATTCCTCAATAGTTTGAGACTATTTGAGACCCAAGTCATAGATGAGGTAGAAAGAGACAACCCTAGAAATGGATAATGTGGCTAAGATGACATTATGAACTTGAAATAAAATTGAGTTCCAAAAGGGATTATCTCCCTTGAGAGAGTTTTTGACCTTGAAAAGCCCACACACAAACTTGAGAGGCTAATACACTCAGGCCAAAAGTCTAGAAGGATTAATATAGGATCATCATACTAGCCCCAAGATGTTCATATTGGTTCAAATTACACTCTTGTTGAAGTTGAACAACTCTAAAAATTATTGTAGTACCAAGACATTATTGCTTGGGCCTATGGAGACATTAAGGTCTTAGAACTGAAGGTAATAACCCACATTATCCCACACAAGAATAACTAGAATCCCTTTATATAGAGGTAACAACCTATGAACCCAATCATAAAACAACTTATTCATAAAGAGGTCCACAATATCCTCTTGGCTAGGATCACCTTCCCAATTTCCTACTTTACCTAGGTAGCCAACTTAGTTCTAGTTTATAAAAAGACTAGATAAATCTAACTATGTGTGGATTTTATAAATATGAATTGAACTTATAACAAAGATAATTATCCTTTGCCTTTCTTAAATGATGTAATACATATGGTAAGTGGATTCCAGCTGATGTCTTTCCTGAATGGATTCTTAGGATATAATTAGGGTCTTCTAAACCTGGAAGACTGAGCCAAAACTACATTTTTAACTAATGGGGCATATTTGCTTACAAACAAATGCCATTTAGACTTACTAATGTAGGAGCCACCTTTCAAAGAGAAATGGACTTTACTTTAAAAGGTATGATAGGTAAATGCATTGTTATTTATTTGGATGACTTGACTATTTTTCCAAAAAATGGGTTTGATCATAATGGTCATCTTCATTAGATATTCAAAAGTTGTATATGGTATGGTATCTCACTTAACCCAAAGAAAAGTGCATTTGGTGTCACTGAAGGTAAGCTTCTTGGTCACATCATCATGAAGGAAGTTATTTCTATTGACCTTAAGCATGCCAATTTGATTTCCAAGATACCTTTGCCTAATAATAAAAATTAATTAAAGTCATTCTTTGGTAAGATTAACTTTATACATAAATTCATATCTAGTTTTAACAAAATTATTCAACTTTTGAATGCAATGTTGAAATAGGAAGCAAAGTTGTAGTGGACTCCTATAGCTAGGGAAGACTTCCAAAAAATCAATGAATCCATCAGGTAGGCACTAGTCTTAATCAACCCATACTACATGAAGTAATTCTACCTATATTCCATCACACATCACACCATAGCTTCAATGCTCACCTAAACGTTGTTCAAATATGAACACCCAATTACCTTCATGAGCAAAAACTTGAAGGATTTAGAGATGAACTATTTTACCTTGGACAAGTATGCATATTCCCTAGTTAAGGATGTGATGAAATGTAGGCACTATATTCTTAGAAATAATGTACACACCATATTCCCAAACCTGATCATAAAGCTATTCTAAGGCAAAACACTAGGTCAAAATGAATTAGGATAATTTAGAGGTCAATGGATGGACAAGTTATAAGAGTATGACCTTGAGATAAAACCTATCAATCTAGTCTAAATCCAAGGTCTTACTCAATTGGTCAATGAAATCAACCCAAAGATCATGGTGTTGAAATTTAAATAGTCAAAAATGGTCCATCAAGAATGGTATGATCCAATTATCCACTACCTCCTTTATGGAAATCCTCCTCTAGGACTCAATCAGATGTAGAAAAGAGATCTCAAGTTGAAGGCATCCCACTACATGTTTAAGAAGAGAGTGCTCTATATAAATAACTATGAATACATCTATCTTGGATGTATATCTAAAGAATAAGCTAAGGAATCCATGACTAACTTCCATGATAAACTGGGTAGTGACCATCCTTCAAGGACTACAAATGCACACAAAAATATTTGAGTTGGGTACTATTGGCCCACTATCTTAAAATATCTCCACACCCATGTGCATTTGTGCCATTAATGCCAAACCTTTTCCAAGAAGGAAGTTCATGCTACACTACTTTACAATGTGTGATATAAGAGTGTCCTTTTGATCAATGGAGACTTGACTTCATTAGAGTAATCAACTTGAACTCATCAGTTGGCCATAAACTCATACTTACAATCACTGATTATTACACAATATGAATAAAGGTATTAGAAATAAAGAAAAATACAGTGAAAGGAAGTTAGAAAGTTCCTTGAGGAAAACATAAGAACATGACTTGGCACTCGAATCTCACTAGTCCATGATAATGGACCTATGTTTCATTTAGTTGAACTCACTGAATGGGCTTATGAAAGTAATATTATCTTGAGGTTCTCATAACACTAATACCTACAAGGGAAGAATTTGGTTGAGTCAACAAACAAGAACCTAATTGATGTCATTAATAATTCTAAGAAAAAAAGCCTAGAGACTAGCATTTACTATTAAAATATGCTCTTTGGGGTGACCACACCATATATAAGCAATCCCTAAAAAGATATTCTTTTCTATTGGTATATGAGTTGAATCCCATCTTCCTAATGACCCTCAAGCTTTTAACTTACAATATTATACAAGAAGGTAAACTTAAGGCTAATAAACATTATCCAATTGGAGGATGCATGAGAAGAGGCTCTACAACTATTTAGTAGACATCAAGTGATAGTCAATAGATGGTTTGATAAAAGTGAAAAGGTTAAATATTTTTTGATATTAGACTTAGTCATGTTATGGGATGAATCATGTGAGAAGAAAGGGTAACACTTCAAATTTGACCCACTCTAGATTAATCCATACCAGATCTAAGTTGTTGGGTTAGAATTTGTGTCAATTGAAAAACCTTGAAGGGACCGACCTTTCACTTCCTATGAGTGGACAAATATTGAAGCATTAATTCTTAGTTATCCCTTCTAATGCAATGTTATAATATCTCTTAGGGCAGAGGTTGATATTGTAAATATTATATTAGAGTAAGTTGTGTGCTTTGTTTTCTTGTTCTTACTTTCTATTATTTTGGCATGCATTTATTTAATTTGGGACTTCCTTTTGTTCACCCTTCTTTCAACTTTACTAACCTTATATTTGTTGTACCTTGTTCACGTGATTCAAATTAAGAATCAGCTAAGCTAGTTCTGATAAGATGGAGTCTAATCTAAATTTTGGTTCTCATCCTCCCGAGTTTGATCACCTTAAAGTTGACAAGGCATTGAAAACATCCCAAGATTAGAAGGCAGAATGATATACCCCATTATTGAATAATGTGATAAGCAAAGGAACTTCTCTTGAGACACTAAAAGGATAAGGAGTAATTGATTTATAACTGAGCAAGTGAATTTAGAAAAACCCTATTTTTAATAAAGTTCATCAAAAAACTAATAAATAAAATATATATCATAGCCAAATCACTAAAAAAACAAAGGACCTTCTTGGTGTAAATATTTTGTTAAACCAATCATACACCTTAGCTATATTGGTCCCAAGCCCTCCTAGATTAAGCAAAAGAAAAATTGAAATGAAAGGAAGTTTTAATCTCATGAAAATGAAAGTTTATTCCTAAGAAAGGGTGATTTGCGAAACGTCCATCACAGGTTTTATGTCTTAGATGGAAATGGAGCAAGGCCTTGAGTGAGACTAAAGGCATCTCTGTTAGGGCTATAGATGCATGGTTGGTAGTAGATAAATGCCTAACCCTTCCTTTCCTTAAGAAATCCATATAAATAAATTACCTTTCAAGAAGCTTTGAGTACCTAAGATATGTCTAAGTTTGCCTAGTGGTGTCAAAATAATAACATAATCACTCTCTGCACAAAATGACCGTTGAAGGAATTAGGGCCCAATATGTAGTTTGTTGAAGAATAATTGAGCACTCTCTTTTACTATAAGTTCATCTAAAGGGTGATTTAGATTCTTATCCCATAGTTTAAGAATGGAGGCTCACAATTTATATTCTAAACACCGAGGCAATATTTTCCCAATAATATTCACCATCTGTTGTAAGCAACATGCCCCATTTTAAAATTATCAAATTAAGACCCTCTTTGAGATCAAATTCCATGTTCATGCATTGTTTTTAAATGAATTAGTCCAAGTATAAATTGGAATTCATTATCTTAAGTCTAATTTTTTAATTTAAAATTAAGTCTTGATTTGATTCTAAGTTGGTTGAGCATTCCCATAGTTGCTCTAGTAGTTTGATTGATTTTTGAGTTTAAAGGTTGAAACTGACATATCTATTAAATTTATTTTATACATCTATTTGGATGTAGTGTTATGATGTTCATAGAATTTATATTTTGGATTTATGGACTAATCAAGCTAACTTTTTATTTACCCAATATTATTTTTTCTTCTCAATATTAGTATGACTCCGTAAGGCCATCTTACCAAAGCTTACTTGGCCTAGCTCAAAAATACCCCCTTGTAGTATGAATTAATTTTCATACTTATTAGTTTTAAAACATTTCCTTTCATATACCTTCATCTCGTGTCTCTTTTAAATTTGAAGCAACTAAATTTAAGAGTGGTTAGGTCCCTATAATTCAAATTCCAATGTCTAAGTCCCTGAGCTCCAAGATCATTCCATGTATCAGTACCCAACTTCCTCATGAAGGATTTTTTAAATGACTAATTATTTTATTCCATGAGAATATAGGTTCACAAGATTAGGATGTCTATCTTCATATCATTTCTATGTGGCTTATGAGGTTGAGGTTCTAAGTCCTTTTCACCTAAGCACCTGAGCAACTAGGATTGTGCCATATGTCTTAATCCTCATTACTCACTTCTATCAAATAAAATAGATAAGGAAAGGACCCTAAAATAATATGTATTAATGAAATCATTCCATGTGTCTCCATCTCAATCATCTGAAGTGAAACAATGAAAGATCCAAGTCCCAGGTAGCTAGTTAATCTAGATCATGACACTTGCATGATCTCGCTCATCCATGACTAACTAGAGTGGTCACATACTCTAAAGACAAGATACACTCTTAATACTGATATCATGCCACATGACATGATCTCACTCACCCACATCTTGTCAATAAAACCAATGGTTAGTTGTGTAGTCAAATATCAAAGACCCTTTAGATATGTAATATCATGCCACGCAACATAACCATGTTCATCCAGAGCCTATAGGGAGGGGACAAATTCCAAATAAATAAAACCCCATGGAAAATTAAGGGTCATCCACATGGAAACATCCTACTCATTTAGAGCCTATAAACATATCAAAAGTTAATATGGAACCCGTGATCCCCTGGATTAATGGTATTGTGTCACATATTGAGATCATCCTTATCCATGGCCAAAGTTCTAAGGTGCATGCTCCAAAACTTAAGGACTAAGTGGATGAATAAGAAAAGGCCATGAGTCTGTATCTCACTAAATCATGATCAAAATAAAAATAACACAATAAAAAATTTGATTCCCAATAAAAGAACAATGATAGGCCAAGAGTCATGCTACAAGTAAAGTAGCCTAGAAAAATAAAGTAGACCTTAGGTGCATGAATAATATACATGGATAATATAGAATAAATGACATTGTACCACATATTTGCCTTAAGATAAATTAGATTTGAGACATGAAGATGGCCTCAAAAAAATTATAATGATACATCTATCATTTTTTAAGTGACTAAACAGTTAAAGAAATTGGCAAAGCACCATGTTGCTAGTCCCTTAATCATTCATAGTGTCATAAAGGAAAAATATGTGTGTACACCCCAAACTTCTTGCACATATATCTCCAAAAAATACACTCCTCCATGAGTATTTTATTTACTTGCATAGGATCTACCTCATTGACTAATCATTGATATCTCGATGGAGCCTGCTAGAACCATTAGGATGTGGTCCACACCAGACTTATTCTCAAGGCTCCTGAGTGGGCCATGGAATTTCACTCTATCTTATCTATTTCAGAATGAGGAATATTCTAACATATTTTTTTAAACCATTTTAGGCCATGATGGAAAATATTAGCATCTCATGCCTCTTGGAGGTAGGATCCATATGTCCCTTTTATATATACTAGTACCTAGTATATTATAAGGGTCGACTCTATCTCAAATAAACATTGTCAAAATAATGAAAATTTTATTTTATGTGTAAATGTGTTTGCTTGCCTTGAATTTATTCCACTTATTTTATACTTTAATGGGTTAACACTAATTCTATAGTACTATACTTTATGTTTTTCTATAGAGTTTATGCATTAACTAGAATGTGTTTCCACTATTTTAGTTAGGTTCTTTGATTCCTTTCACTTTATTAGAAGTTTGTAAGGATATCTTTGTAATTAAATAAATAATTTGTTTGTAGTTCATTCATTTAAGGAGTCTTATAATAAAGAATTTATCCTTACTCCTCAAACTCTCTCCCTATGTGACTAAAACCTGAGCCATCATAAAATTTGGCATACAGTGGTACAAATATAGCTAGTCACATCATGGTCCTAGAAACATTTATATTGCCTCTTTAATTAGAAGGCTTCATTTCTACCTTACCCCCCATCCTTTGATGTTTATTTATGAACAAATGATAGTTTCCTTTCTTTATAAAAAAATTAAGTGAAGCAAAGTAGAGCTTGTAGACACCTAAATCTGGCCACCAATAACCTCCAATTAGGCTTTTGTCCAATTTCCACCCAAAATGCATAATTTGGCCTAAAAACACTAAAACATGCTAAATGATGTGAAACTGACATATTCAAGTTCTAATTTTGGCTAAAGTATCATTAAATGGAGCACTACAATTTATGGGCTAGCTAACTTTAATCAGATCATTTCAAGTCAAAATGCCAATTTTGCATTTGGATGCTCTAGATTGCTCTTTCCTATCAAATCCCTTGCTTGGGACGTGTGACTTTGTTATTTTATATTGGTAACATCCTAAATGGGAATATGGTTCCAACACATCTGGTATTGACTTCCAATTTCAATCCAATCAAATTTTGGACCAATAATAAGGCATTCTGATCAATTTGAGTAATTTGTGCATAAAGTGCTTCAACATGCTTAAGATCTAACTAAACTAAATTAGAGCCTAATCAATAATTACATGGAAACTTTTTGAATATTTATTTTTGGAAATAAATATTGAATATTTGCATCATCAGGTGACCTCGTTTCTTGAGAAGACATCCCTAGGCCATAAATATTAGGATTCATGCCCTCCATGCTGCATCAATTCCTTCCATGATGCCTTCCATGCCTCTTAATTGCCCCTTTTTTCAATGTCATGATGGGGATAATTATAAACTTAATTCTAAAAATTTAATTAATCCTTAACCACACATCTCAATCTCAGGATGCATGGTTCAGGTTGATTCTAGACATTTTCAAAAATCTATAAATAAAGAGGCCATAAACATCATCTCTAAGCTTAATTTGTGCAAAGTTACCATGTCAAATTAATTCCAAGAGCTCTCACATACCAAAGTTATGATGCCAAAATATTAAGCCAAGCCAAGCCAAAGCCACAAGGTGCCAAGGAGAAGAGGAGATAGCCAAGCCTCCTTTGATGAAGACTTCATGAGCACAAACCGAGCAAGCCACTAAAACAAGCATTTTGAAGCATCCAAGGAAGGTAAAAGAGGGTTTATTTTTCATTTTGATTGTGTGTTTTATTCATGTTTGATAACTAAGCTCTCCCTAGTGTCTAGGCTTAGAGATGTTATGCTAGTTAGTGTATTTCTTTCATGTTGTTTTTATTTTGAAACTAACACCATACTACCCATCCTCTCTTGAGCCAAATTTTGAGTTCAAATATGGCACACCTAATGGGACCAGACACATCCCACACATGAATAAGATCATTATGTAGCTTTAAAATATTTATTTGGATCATTAAAACTCTTGCAATTTGATTTTCTAACTTTGTTTTTCCATTTTTCTTTGTCATACGTCGATTAGTAAAACCATCATCGTTTGGATAGCTATCATTGGCCACTATTGGTATAACTGATGTTGGTTAGATAATCATCATTGGTTAGTAAGTGTAACCATCATCGGTTATATAACCAACATCGGTCATTGTGTTTTTCTTAAAACATAAACTTGAGAGCTCTTTTTTTGAAGTTCATTGTTTCAAACTCAAAATAGCTTCAAGGTTAAAGAACATGCTTACATTTTTGTTGCAGGACCAAGCTTGAAATTTGCTAAAAACATGTTTAAATCACCTTTTGCAAGTTTAAAAATGAATTAAGATCATTATATTGGTGCTTAAAGTAACATTTAAGGTGCTTAAATAAGTGTTTTTAGCATTAGTTTTCAAAGTTATAACTAAGACCAAGGGGTCAAATGTACACCACCTCATTTTTCAAATTTAGGCTTTAAAATGAACTCACCTTTCCAAGCTTTTTATATTTACTTAATTGTTTAAATTATATTTTTTTTGGCAAAAAGAGGGATGTTGCATGTATGTTCTTCTATTTGTCCCCTTTAGGGAACCCTTGAAATCAAAATTTCCATTCCTATTATAAATAGCCTAGCCCAAGGCTTATAAATAAAGTCATCTAAAGCACTCCCCAAAAACTTGTCAAGTTTGGGTGACCTTGAAAATGACCCTAAAGTCTTTATATTTTCATGTTTTCTTTATTTTTATGCAAACTTGGCTTGTGAGGGGGACTTCATCACCTCTTATGAGTTGTTTAGGGAAGCTTTAACTTAGAGTTTCACCTCCCATCATTGACTTCATTTGGATCCTAATCGTAATTGCACAAGGGACATAGTGGCACTTTGGACATCGCACTACACTGAGTGAATAGTAGGATGTAGTGGTTAAAAAAAGACTAGACCTGTTTACAATAAGCCAAGTGATATAGACCCAAAATCAATGCTTTTTTTTTGCATTTTTTGGCATGAAAGTCATTGTGCAAATGATTCCCCTAGAACATTAAAAAAAATAGATCTTAGATAAATCCCCACTTGTCATAGAAGTATTGTTAGTGCAAGGTGTGCCTCAAGGTCCATGTCACAATACTATCATTTGAGAGAAAGCGGGGTGTAAAAACCTTACTATATAATGCACATTTACTTTTGGATGAACACTTAAAATCCTCTCAAATGATGTATATAAATAGATTCCAACAATACCAAGCAACTTTATCAGTTTATAGTCTAAGAGTGATTAATCAGTTGAGTTTTGTCCTAGATTAAAGTCTTGTTTGAAGTCAAAACTTGGTGTAAACAAATGATACAAACCAAAATACATGGTCCTCATTTTTATTTTAACAAAGAGGTATTATTTTGCCCACATGAGATCATCAATTTTCCTTGTTCAAAAGTCCATCAAAAACTTGGGAGTCATCATCCACTTTGGCATAGTTATGTTGTCTAATTGAGTCTAAACTTTTGCTAAAGTTGTTTAACTCCTTCATTTATAATCTAAATTCAAAATTGCACATTTATAAGTTCATAAGGTTGATGTGTTAAGTGGGTTCGTCATTTTCACTAAATTTGAGGGAACTTAGGTTTAATTTCTCATTTGGTTTGAAGGTCATTTTAGACACAAGATCATTATCACCACTTGATAGAATTAAACCATTTTGTGCTAAACAATTTCACTTTGAGTCTATACACCACAAAATTTTGAGTCAACAAAAGTAGTGTTATGCTATCAAAATTATGGGAAATTATCTTTTCCTTGGAGAGTTTTTGAAACAAACATTTAGCCACAAATTTTGGGTAGTGTAGTGTCCTTACGCTACCCAAAACATTTCAAATATTATATAATAGACCCTCTTACACAGAGTTCAAATTTGTTCCTAAATTTTTAGACCAATTAGAGTGTACTTTTGTGATATTTTATCTAACATAGATATATCGTTCAATTTTGTCTAGCTTATTTGTCAAAAAAACCAAGTTTTATACCATTATTTGTGAGAAAATAAACTATCTCTAAAGTGCCTTTTGTTTCATACCTTATACCTAGTTGATCGATTTCATTTCTAAGAATCAAATGCCTAGTGTTTGTTAGAAATGTTTCAAATACATTAGATTAAAACTTGCATCTATTTCAAAGTCTAGCTTTTGATGTCGTTTGACCACGTGTCCTAGCGCATGCCTTATTTGAGCCTAGATTTTGACATCATGTTTGGTCAAAAAACATAGCAAATTTTAATTTATTATATTAGACTAATTTGAAACAATTCAAACTTATATTTTTTCATTTATATTTTTAATCCATTTACTTTCTTATCTTTGTGTGAATAGTGAAACATTAGATACTTCATGCTAGCGTGTTTCCTCACAAATAATTGCATAAACCTTTTGATCTTTTTGATAAATCTAGACCAAGTTGGAACATCATCTATTTTATATAATTTCCTTTTTAGATTTTGTATAAGTTTTTAACCTTTTATTGCAAAGCCTTGACTATAGATCCCAACATGTATTCCTACACTCGTAGTGGACTCATGTACAATCTAAGGATTAGTAATGTAGTTATGCAAGAAGAAATGGTGCAAGACTCCTACGTGGATAATATTACTTATGAGATGGATTCTTATTCCTCTTATAATACTAAATTAGAGGCATAAATCCAAGATCCATTGACTAATTATTTGGTTAATATAGCACCTTATTCATAACAAGACCAAGAACAAACTGCACAATACCTAACTACAATACCCATAATGGATGAGTCAGTTATTTAACATTCATATTCTAATAATATGACTTCCACGTATGATCCATTTTTGTTTGAGTGACATTTTTTAGAGAACAAATATGAGATTTTGGTTAGATCCATAGACGTAGGGACCAAGTTTCCAGCAGACTTCCCTCATGAAAATTTACCAAGTCTAGTAAGAGTGCCCCACAATATCATTTATGATCAACAAGCTTCTTTTAGCAATCTTATGGCTCTAGTCCAAACAATGTATCAAGACCCTAATATATCTAATCAAGGAAAAAATATCATGGAAGACCACTTTAACCAAATGCAGACATCATATAAAACCTACATAAATCTAGTACATAATTTCAATCAGATGAATATGATGAGAAAACCTCTTATTGACTTAGTTCCTTCAACATGAGTGTTGATAGAGCTAACTAGATAAGAGAATATGAGTTTTGACCCATTTGATAGATAACTTGATGCATATTCCTGTTATTGAAGAAGTGTCTTCAGTCTCTACATAGAATAGTGAGCCAAACGTAGTGGATAATGTGCAAGCAACATCTAATCCCAATCCAAGTGGTACTAACTCAAAATAAGCTAGTCAACAACATGTGCCTATAGTTAATACCATGAGTGGATCATCATACTAGAGAGTAGGATTTTCTACATCCCAACCTCAACCAATTGCTTCCTTAAGTGTGCAACCAATAAGATTAAGTATTCAACCATCAATCAATGTCGTGCCTCAATAGGCGAATGTGATGAACCCTATTCCTCTTCAAAAGGTGACAAGTAGTATTCCATCATAGTAGGTACAATCTAGTGTACTAATACAATAGAGGCTGAATATATTTCCACCTTAATAATGGAAACTAATGTTCCACCTCATCAAATAGTGGCAAATATACCTCCTCAATTGCATATTAGTGTACCAATCCAAAACCAAATGATGACTAGTCAACAACATGCAAATATTCGTTAGTGATAGATGTTGAATCTATAACCTACTTTCATTTCCCCATATGGATTAATGTAATAATGAGGTTCCCATTTTTCTCAAGTACCTATTAGACAAGCATTGGTTCAAAATATGCCACCAATTTAGAGACACGGTCTTGGTCCACAAGTTCCCACTCAAAACAAGGTTTGATTAGTCAATATCATGTCCCTTTTCAACCACAATAGGCATAGTATAGTTATATCCCTCCATCCTAACTACAAAATCCTCTTGGTCAAACCTTTATCACCAACTTAAACTAGAATATCGTGAAATCAAATATGTTATTTCAAGTACATCCTAATCTACGTATGCATATTCTTGGTCCATTTCTCAACCAAACCAATATACCCCAACAAATATCTCTATCATACCCTATTCAAAATGTCCCACTTGTGACCTCCCAACCATCTACCCAAACCAATATTCTCAATCAAACCAATGTTCCTTCCAATTTCCTATCCCAAGAATTGTAACATATGAAGGATGTAATTGCTACCATTTAGGTTGGGAAACAAACTAAAAAGTTTAAATTGGATTATGTGTGTTCTTATCCATTTAACATGGTGTAATTTTAGATACCATTTCCTCTAGGATACTAAAATTTAACAAATAGAAAGAGAAAGGTGACCCTAAGGCTCATTTAACTGAATTCTTTGTCGCATGTCAATCAGCGGCATATAGTGGCATATACCTTTTGCTATTCTTTTCAAGGAACTTGGTTAGACAAGCTTGGAGTGGTTTTTAAAGTTGCCCAAGAATTTAGTGACAAAGTTTGATGATATTTTTGATAAGTTTGTGCAGCACTTTTTCTATAATCTCAAGCATGAGATTTCATTAGTGGACTTATCACAAGAAAAACACAAAGCTAGTGAGAGTTTTGCAAGTTATCCATAATGATGGAGAGCCCTTACAAGTTTTTTCACCCATAGTTTACTAGATAATAATTAGTCATTGTGTTTACTAAAAATTTTCATAGTAAGATAGCTTATCATCTGGAACTACAATATGCACATACTTCCAAAGAGATCATTGATAAAGGTTTATTGATCAAGCAAGCACTCATCAATAAAGAAGTCATCAAACTTAATAAAAATAATCATAATCTATGTACCAATCAAGGAAATGGTCAAAACCAACATCCAATGTAAGTGCAAGCATCACAACTAACATAGGCCAATAACAAAGAAAGACTGAAGCAATTTAACTGCAAAAGGAATGTTGTGAGAAATGGAGTAATTGAGTCACATCATGTCTAAATGGTGTAAACATTATCTGCACCATCTTTTCATCTAACTCCTACCCAACAACCTCTCTAACCAATGTCATAAACATAACAACTAAGACCTACACAACAAATATAGAAGCCTTTACCATTACAAACCCCTCTTAAGAGAACTGCACCTGCATGTTGTGTCTTTAGTGACCTAGAAGAACCTATTGAGTCTATATTTTGTAAGCTTGCTATCACTAATCTGATTAGTTAGCATATACCAAAGCATTATTCGCAAGGCATTACTTATTTTGATTAGTAACATAAAAATGAATTTTTTGAATATCATCAGGTCAACAGGCATAATCTATGAAGATGTGTCCAAATCAAGCATTTAATTTAGAATATGTTGGAGAATGAAGAGATAAAATTAGATAATGGTGCTTCCACTTCCAATCAAATTTTAGGGATTTATCAAAACCGCTTTCCTCGACATAACAATCAATAATAAAAAAATAATTAGCAATAATAATAATAATAATAACGACTAGTGTAGTAACAAAATCAATAGTATCAAAATCAAAGGTCGAACTAGCAAAATTAGCAAAATCAATAGTAGAACCCACAATGATAGAACAATGAATAAAACCAAATTTAGAATGATAACAACCAAAAAACTTATAATGCAGTTACACATGAATACAATAGTTTTGTAGGTTATATTACAGGGGGTAGTGTTAATACCATCTCTATTAATCCTAGACCAAGCACCAATCAACTTAGATCATTGCTAAACAACAACATTTAGCCAAATTACATGGATAATCCTTTTTTGACTTGGGAGTGCATACAAGGAAACCAAAAAACTTGGACTTCCCCTTTTGGACCTTATATTGATAACTCATCCCTGCCACGTGACCACATAATAGTACACCAACAATTAAGACTTGTCTTATTTGTCACCACACTATTTCAATCATTTGTTAGCAATTATGGTCCATTATCTAATCCTAATTGTGTAATCACAACTCAGAGGTCAAAGATTATTATCCTAGGCCCACAACCATCTACCACTCTAATTGTTATCCAACCAACCATTTAGCCTTGAAATAAACCATTCAATATTGTCCAAGATAAGAAGTTTGATATTGTGGAATAATTACAAAAGACACCAACACAATTTTCTATTTTAGATTTTCTATGAACATCATTAATCCACAAGAACATCTTGAATGAGTTTTTAACCCAATCCATTGTTGCTAGTGACATATCCCCTGATAAATTTTAATCTTTGGCTGGACACCTAGCTCTATTCCAACAAGTCACATTCAACCAAAGTGATATGTCTTCCATTGACCCGCTCCATAATAATCCATTATACATAGAAGTTTATATAAAGTGACATAGAGTGAAACGTGTCTTTATAAACAATGGATCAGGCCTCAACATAGTGTCTTTAAAGCTCATCAAGATTCTTGGATACACAATGGTAGATCTCTAGCTAGAAATAATAACCATCAAAGCCTATGATAATCAAGAAAGAGAATCACAGGGAACCATTAGTTTTTTCATTATCATTGGGCTTTTGACCCATGATACACTTTTCCATGTGTTTGATCTTGAGTTATCATATAATATGCTTCTAGGTAGGCCTTGGTTACATGAGATTCATTTAATCCCGTCAATGTTGCACCAATGTATCAAGTTTTCTCACCTAGAGATGGAAGTGAATATTTCAAGAGATTTACACCCATATGAACACTACAAACATCTTGAGGCCAAATTTTAAAGCTATAATTATCGGTATGGCATGAATCCAAGTTCCAAGAAGGATAAAATAAAGGCTATACTTATTGATACTTCATCAAATAATTATATAGATCTTAATATCTTGGATTTCCTTTCCCATATGTCACCTTTGATGCTTCTAATCATTTCACCATTTTAAATAATGGACTAGGAGAATATGTGACCCATGATACATTTCATATTGCCAATCTTCCTCAAAATCTGAAAACCTTTGGGTGACCTAAAGTCACCCCACATATGCACTAGAAATGAAAGAACAAAGATAAGGGACATGTCACATTTGTATTATCTCTAGCCTAAAATCTGACCCTCTTAAAGGAGATGAATCATGGTTATACAATGATGACCAAGCTGATTATTATAAAATTGCAAAGTATTTTATTCCCAATAGGATCATGAAGCATCATAATTATGAAGGAAGAGGCCTTAGACTAAATTAGCAAGAAACCATCAAGCCAATTTCTATGATTAAGTATGAAATACCTAATGGACTTGGATTTAAACTACTTGGGAGTGACTCCACATATCTTATTCAAATTCCATCACCAACACCTAGTGAGGATGATGACGATAATGAAGCAGAGTTTGATCATAGCTTCACCTTTGATGACCTAGTTGAGACTAACCTATTTGATACCAATTTAATTTGTACCCTTACCTCAGTCACTCATCATAGCCCATTACCATTATATTATCCCCAATTGATATATTGGGACCAACAAGAATCCACTTTGTCGATTGATGAGTTCTAGAATGATGAGGCATTATGTGACTTCTTAGGCTTTAGAAATAACATTTTGTTCAGAGATCACAAGTCAAGATTATCAATTACATTAGATCCTAAAGCCTATTTTGGAGAGCATATGAACACCCTTAGTCAAAAACAAATAAGTAAAACATTGAGGTCACCAAGTGAAAACCTTTTTGAGGCACTTTTTGATCAGAAAAAAAGTAAAAATAAAGGTCAATCTAGTGGTGAAAACTTGTTTTAGGTGCCATTAGATGGAGATGTTTATTATTCTTCAAATTTAGACCAAGAGACCACCAACAATGAACTTATCTATGGAACTGAGTTTAGTTTTACACAAAAATAAGTATTTGATCAAATTCTTCAAAAATTTCTAACTATTTTTATCACATGGCCAGATCTCCCATTAGGGCACTCAGATTCATCATGCCTAGGAAAATTTAAAGAGAAAGTCCTAACAAAGGACCCTGACATAGTTCAATAGATCAAGTCATTGCCTACTATCCTTGAAGATGGTTCGACCCTTCTAGTCAAAGATACAATAGATGTAAACATCAAGACTCCACTAGACCTGAAATGGATAAAATTAGGTGCATCCCTCACTGAATAGAAATATAAAGTCTTCATATCTCTATTGCAAGAATTTGTAGATATATTTGCATGGGCTTATTCTGACATGCTATATTTAGACCCCACCTTGGTTTTGCACCACCTTGTGGTCAATCCTAATGTTAAACTAATAAAATAAAAGCTACATAAGATGCATCCTTGAATTATTATATTAGTAAAGAAAGAGTTAAAAAAAACTCTTAGAAGTAAGATGTATCTGATCCATTGACTACTCAAAATAGATCTCTAATGTGGTACCTGTTAGTAAAAATCTTGAAGAGATCAGAATATGTACTGATTTTTGAGACATCAAAAAAGCTTGTCCTAAATATGATTTTTCTTTGTCTAATATTGACATGATCATTGACTCCAAAATAGGTTATGAAATGCTTTCACTCATGGATGGCTTTTCAAGATACAACTAGATCAAAATATCACTAGAAAACCAACATAAAATAGCATTCACCACTCCATGGGAAACATTTTGTTATCAAGTAATGCCATTTGGCCTTAAGAATGTTGAAGCTACATAATAAAGGGCCATGAATATCATATTCCATGATATGATGCATGATATTATTGAAGACTGTGTTGATGACATATTATGAAAATCCAAAACAAAGGTCAACCATCCAGTAGTGCTAAGTAAGATATTTGAAAATTTACGAGAGTATAAAGTTAGACTCAATCCAAATAAATGTGTTTTTGATGTAACCTCAAGAAAATTACTTGGCTTCATCGTGTCTTGTATAGGGTAAGATCCAATCAATTTGATGCTTCATCTCTCAGTTAGCAGTTAAGTGTCATCCATTTACACATCTTCTAAAGATGGGAGTTGTATTTCACTGAGATGATCACTACCAAACATCTTTTCAACAACTCAAAGACTATCTTGTTAATCCACCTATCTTATTACCTCATATATTGGAAAAGCCATTATTGTTATACGTATCATCTACCAACAATGCTTTGTGGGCACTCTTCGCTCAACATGATGACAATGGAAAAGAGCATATCATATACTACCTAAGTCATACCTTGGTCACATATGAACATAACTATACACATATTGAAAAATCTTGTCTCTCCATAGTCTTTGTAGCTCAAAAATTATGCCATTACATGTTGAATAATAAGACCATGGTCATTTCAAAAGTAGATCCTCTCAAGTATATACTATCTAAAATAGCTTTGTAATGTAGAATGGCTAAATGGATCATGCTTCTTAGTGAGTTTGACATAGATTATGTCAATCAGAAGGCAATCAAGGGACAATTTCTTATAGATCAACTTGTTGAAGCACCTCTCATAAACACACAGCCACTCACATTTTACTTTTTTGATGAATCGATAATGACCGTCATTAACATACCCTTTGAGGAGCAGCCTTGGAAGCTATATTTTGATAGTTCATTTACTTTATATGGATCGAGCATGGGCCTATTATTTATTACACCATAGGGGGATCTAATCCCTAAATCATTCAGAATTAGCTTTCCTTATACAAACAACATGGCTGAGTATGAATCACTTGTTACAGGACTTTGACAAGTAGTGCATTAGAACATATCTCATATCCAAGTTTATGGTGTTTATCATTTAATCAGTAATTAGGTCATAGATCATTTTTAGACCAAAGATGACAAATTGGTTCCATATAAATCCATGGTTGACACTCTTAAGCAACAAATTGCCAACATTTAATTTGACCACATACCAAGGGCTAGTAATAAAACTGTAGATGTCATGGCTAATATTATATCTTTGATTCAACAAATAGATAAAGCTAAAGAGTATCAGTTTTTTCTTAAGAATTTGTTAGCACTAGCTCATGAATCTTCAACATTATGATGATTCATGATATTATTGGTCCTAATTCTATCTGGTACTCAGACCTTTACAACTACCTTCATGACCAATTTCTACCACCTAACCTATCTTGAAATCAAACCAAAGCCTTTATTCATCATTCCACTTGTTATACTTTACTAGAATCCATCTTTTTCACCTTATTTTTTATGGAACCCTACTTCATTGTTTAACTTCGATAGAGTCTACACTAGCGTTAAGAGAAGTTCACGAAGGGGTATGTAGAGCTCATTCTAGCAGGGCAATCCTATCCAAAAATCTCTTATATACTAGTTATTATTGACCCATGATAGATGTAAATGCAACTATATATGTAAAGAAGTGTGACATATATCAATGGCATGCTAATTTTATTCACACCCCAATTCAAACTCTGAAACTAACATTGACACTATGATAATTTACTACATGAGGACTTAAACTCATTAAGAAGATCAACCCCATTTCATCTCATTGTCACAAACATATCCTTACCACTATCGAGTATTTCACTAAGTAGATTGAATCCATACCCCTCACATGACTGAAAATCAAATTTCGAAATTCATCTTCAATAATCTCATTTGCCACTACAATATCCTCTCTGACATTATATCTGATAATGGAAGATCATTCAAGAACAAGGATGTAAATCAGCTATGTATTGAATATAACATAACATAATATTTTTCTATAACATATTAAATAAAATAATTGTTAACACTCTCAAAAAGATTGTCAATGATGTTGATCATGACTGGCACCTTCAGATATTCCTTGCCCTTTGGGCATACCATACCAATCATCATACCCCCAAAGGAGCCACTTCATACTCACTTGTTTATGGTACTAAATATATCCTTCTCATTGAGGTCAAATTGCCTTCACTGTGCATCTCTTTTAATCATGTCCTAGATGATCATGAATATCAAGTAGCTTGCCTACAAGAGCTAGACCTACTTGATGATAAATGCATAGATGCACTCAAAAATCTTCAGGCATATTAGAACCAACTAAAAGGCCACTAAAATTGGCATGTTAAGTATAGAACATTTGAACTTGGTGATCTTGTTCTTAAATAATACCACAGGTGAGAAAAAGCATAACAAAAAATTCAAACCAAACTAGATAGGGCCTTTCATCATTATTGTAGATTATGGATCAGGAGCATACAGGCTTGCTACACTGGATGGAAATGAACTTCTTGAGCTGATGAATATTATTCATCTCAAGTGGTACTATGCTTGAGTGCTAAGGTGTATTATTTTAAGGATTGTTTTCATGTTGTGCCATTTTATCACTATTTTTCTTTATATAAATGTAATTTTTATTTGTCCTCTTAGCCGTATCCACTTTACTTTTTTGACTTATCAACCCAACATGTTCTAAAAACTAACCCATTTACTCTTGGTTTTTTCCATTCATTACACATTTTTAGCATCAAAGAATCTAATTAGTTTCAATAGTTATTTCAAGTACTTCAGACAAAGATCATATTTTGGAGGAGTATGATAGAAGTTTTGGTAGTTGCATCTTTAATTTGTTATTCATTTTTTATCACAGGTCTTGCTATTAATTATAACCACCTTTAGGCAAATTAGTATCATTGATCCATGCCATTATGTCTTAGTTATAACCACCTATGGGAAAACTAAGAGAAACATTTGTTTCTTGAGCCTTGACATACCAATTTTCCACTTCCTATGTCATACTGTGCCTTTTTACTAATTATGCTTATTTTGTTTGAATTGACTACTACATTAGTTAAATTCCTCCACTGTAAAGGTGGAACTATAATGACTTGAGGTCCTACTATGGGACTATGTAGGCAGCATTCGATACTTGTTGAGTTTAGCTCAATCACCCTTCTTACCGTACTCTCATAATTTTATGAGCAACTTAAGCCATGCTCTCACCATTTTGAGAGCAACCTAAGTTTGAATGCTCTCATCATTTTATGAGCAACCTTAGTTTAAATGTTCTCACTGTTTTGCAAGCTTCAACCATTTAGTGTCTCATCAATCTTGATCGAGTTGAGATACTTCAAAAAATTCTAAAAACTTTTAAAAAATCATTAGAAAAGAACAAAAACATTGACCACTTCTTTGCCTTAAGGATTTTGAGAACCCTTACTAAGTTACAAACAAATTACTTGTCACTTAGTTTCCCCATCCTTTTTGGCCTTTTCTCTCACACATTTGTCATTTTTCAAGACCATTCATCTTCTTCTATCATATCCATTCTATTTATTTTTCTTAGTTATCACATTCTTCCCATTCCTTCAGAGAACTATATTTACCCTAAAGTTTTTTATTATATATTACATCCATGGAACTATGTAGGAGCATTCACTTGCCTATTGCATATGGAGATAGCTCGGCCACCCCCTTCCTTTTCTTTTATTCCCCCATTTGTTCATTTGTTCAGTCATTGCTTATTTTATAGGGGCAATATTCATATGGTTTTTATTGCATTATTTATTTATTTGTTTATACTTATTTTGTTTATTTGTCTACCTATTTGTTTACTTTTAGAACTATTACCTTGATTCAGTTTATGTGTGTTCATTAGGTGAATCTTTGCCTACACTTACACTTGAATCCATCCATATTCATATATTTACATTTTCATCATGGTTTCTATCATTGTTGCATTGATTTATATTGAGTATTAAATTATGAGAGTCAGTCTTGATGCATATTTCGGCCAAGTCCTCATGATGTTATACTATAATGCCTATTGACACATGTTACAAAAAATCTAAGCATTAAAAAGTCTATTTAACAATGGCAGCACTTCTTTAGCATCAACATCCTGATTCAATCCCAATCATATCCCAAATAGAGTAATTAACCACAAAAGAATGTTAACCTTTCTTAGTTTAGATGAGCATCTCCCTACTAGTAGGTTGTTTCAATTCATCATTACCCTCTATGTTAAGTTATCATCATCCTCAACCAAGTTTATCATGTTTTCCATAATCAGGGTCTAATGATTAAAACCGCCTATGGGAAAATCATTGCACACCATCCCACCTACATTTTTTAATGATTATAACTGCCTTTAGGCAAATCATTGTGTTTTCACCACTTTACTTTTTTTGTCTATATAGGGGCATGTTATTATCTTGTTTATCTATCCTAATATGGGTATCTCTATCTTCTCAATGATTATAACCACCTTTAGACAAATAATTATGTTATCATACCATGTTGCCACTATCAAGGTACAATGCTTATAACTGCCTTTGGGAAAACCATTGTACACCATCCCACTTTCATTCTCAATGACTTTGACTACTTTTTCAATGTCATTATGTTTTCACTCCATCATCTTTTCTTTCTTTGGTCCCCTCATTTAACTTCTTTGTTTTTGAGGGACCATTTATCAACCTATTTATGCCAACCATTCCCTCGAGGAGGCATCATACAGTTAGTTTATCATCATTATAGTTATAGGCATATAGAACCTTTTCATTATTTCACAATATGTTACTGTCCTTATATCTTGTAATGCCTTCCCAAATAGGGGCAAACTATAGACACCTAAATCTGGCCACTAATAACCTCTAATCAGGGTTTTGGCTAATTTCTACCCAAAATGCACAATTTGGCCTAAAAACACTAAAACATGCTAAATGATGTGAAACTAATATATTCAAGTGCTAGTTTTGGCCAAAGTATCATTAAAGGAGGTAATTCAATTTATGGGATAGCTAATTTTGATCAGATCATTTTGAGTCAAAATGCTAATTTTGGACGTGGGTGCTCTAGATTGCTCTTTCCTATAAAATCTCTTTCATGAGACATGTGTTTTTGTTATTTTATATTGGTATCATCCTAAATAGGAATATTGTTCTATTGCATTTTACATTGACTTCCAATTCTAATCTAGTCAAATTTTGGACCAATAACAAGGCATTCTGATCAATTTGAGTAATTTATGCACAAACCGCTTAAACATGCTTAAGAGCTAATTAAACCAAACTAGAGTTTAATCAAAAATTCCATGGAAACTTATTGAATACCTATTTTTAGAAATAAATATTGAATATCTACATCATCAAGTGATCTCATTTCTTGGGAAGACATCCCTAGGTCATTAATGCCATAAATATTAAGATTCATGCCCTCTATGCCTCAGCAATGCCTTCCATGATGTCCTCCATGCCTCTTAATTGACCCTTCTTCCAATGTCATGATAACAATAATTATAAATTTAATTCCAAAAATTGAATTAATCCTCAACCACACATCTCAATCTCAGGATAGATGGTTCAAGTTGATTCTAGCCATTCTCAAAAATTTATAAATAGAGAGGCCATGAACATCAATTCTAAACTTAATTTGTGAAAATTTACCATGTAAGATTGATTCCAAGAGCTCTCACATGCCAAATTTATGATGCCAAAATATTGAGCCAAGCCAAGCCAAAGCCACAAGGTTCCAAGGAGAAGAGGAGATAGTCAAGCCTCCTTTTATAAAGACTTCATGAGCACAAACTGAGCAAGCCACTACAACAAGTATTTTGATGCATCCAAAGAATGTAAAAGAGGGTTTATTTTGCATTTTAGTTGTGTGTTTTATTCATATTTGTTAAATAAGCTCTCGTGTCTAGGCTGAGAGATGTTATGCTAGTTAGTATGTTTTTTTCATTTTGTTTTCATTTTGAAACTAACACCATACTAACCATCCTCTCTTGAGCCAAATTCCTAGTTCACAAAGCTTTAAAATTTAATATGTTGCAATTGGTCTAGCTAGAAGCATATAAGTTCTATAATTATTGATAAAAATAGTATTGGACCTCTAGTGGTAGTACTAAATATATTAGATATCTATTCTAGGTACACTATCTAATGGATCCTCATACTTATATTTTATACTCTAGATTGTTTTAGTATCAATTCTAAAATGAGAAGATGCAAGTCCCCCAATTATTCTCGAACTCACTTGGTACATCTAATCTGATAGGTGAAACTAGGATGGAGATCTTGGAACAAACAATAGTGATCTTATTTATAATTCATTACACTATCAATCAATATTTATATTTTTATCATATCTTGGCATATAAACTTATAAAAAAATTTATCTAAGTTTACAAATTAATTGGCTTGCTATAGATATATTTATCACCCTTGTGCTTATTCATTTATATATTCTTAACCCTATATTATATTGAACCATATCAATTTAGGGTTAAACATAGACCTTTAATATGATCTCTGCTATGACTAATATACAAATAGGGGAAAATAAGGCATTAAAATTCAATTTTGTAATTTATTGAATGATTTATATTTGTTATATGGATAATGAGTGAGATTTGATTTTCATTTATACCACACATTTTGAAAATTTATCATTCAGTGGCTAGATTGTTAGGTTTTGGAGCTAAAAGCTTCACCAATATGCAAATGGAGGAGGTTGCTAAGTGTCACAGTAATCAACGTCGGTCAGGCCAACCGACGTTGATCAAGAGTAGACCAAAAGCTGTCAACATCGGTCAGGAATCAGCTGATGTCGGTCATCTCTAGACAGATAGGAATTGACATCGATCACCTGTGTAATTCCAAAACTATTAGTTTGATGAACAGTTAGTTTAATGAACTATTTATTTGCATGTAAAGACTAATTTTAGTCTTGAGTCTGCATTTCTAATTATTGTTTGCTTGGGGTTCTATTTAAGAGACCCATGGAGGCTGTATTGTAATCATTCTCAAAGTAAAAGGATCATCCTTGAAGGAGAAGGATCAAGGTAGAGTCATAATGACTTACAAGGGCAAGGACAAGGGTTCTTCCAAGTGTAAGATCTAGAAGGTTTATAGGTGTGTAAGACCAGGTTGATCTGCAGGGTGTGCAAGATCAGGAAGAAGATCTACATGGTAAGGTTAGTTGATCTGCAAGTGTGTGTGTGCAAGGTCAAAAGAGATCTATGGGGTAGCAAGTTCAAAGGAGATCTGCAAGACATCAAGGAGCAAGATCAGGGAGATCTACTTGGAGTACTTTGAGTACTTGGTACTAGCAATATTGTTACTGACTAGTGGAAACAACAACTCTGTGTTTGAGTTGATTGTGTTTGTAATTGAGAGAGAGAACTCTTGAGGGAGAATTATTGGTACGCCCAAATGGTGTGGGAAGAGTGTGATTTCTTTATTGTATTTCCTTCTGGAAGAGTGTTAATACAAGATTGTATTGTCTCTCATATTCTATGTTATTTCTAAACGTTACATATTACTTCTGGTTTAATTTCATGTTTAGTTGCTTATACAAGGTAATCAATTGTGCTCTTAATCCTGACAAGTGGTATCAGATATTTGTGTTCTAGATTCTTGATCGATCCTGACAAGTGGTATCAAAGCTTTGTGTTCTAGATTCCTGATCGATCCTGACAAGTGGTATCAAAGCCAGGTTAATCTGAGCCAGGGTGAAGCTTAATCAGAGCCAGGTTTAACTAACAAGCGGTAGAGTGGGTTAGTGTTTGTTGATTGCAAGTCACTCTCAGGGGTTTTTTATTGAGTGGGAGTAAAGCAATGGCAAAATAAAGTAAGCTAAGAATGGAGGAATTCAATGGCAAGAATTATCAATTACTATATTATGGAAAGAAAGAGTAGGTAAAGAAAGATTATTGGTTGGTAGAAGATCAGCATGAAGGAAATAAAGAAGCAAATGATGTAGGGATTGTTGCACAAGTTGTTCTTATATGTTCTTTGGATAAAGTAGAATCTTGGGTTTTACATTTTGTTTCCTCTTTCCATGTAACCCCAAATAGATTAATTTTTCATGATTATGTCCATGGAGACTTTGGAAAGATTTATTTAGGGGTTGGTGAGCCTTGTCAAATTGTTGGCAAAGGGGAAGCGCGGCTGAAATTGCAGACAGGCAACACATGGGTGTTGAAGGAGGTCATGCATGTCCTACTCCTGAAGAGAAATCTAATTTATACAAAAAAGTTGGTTGATGAGGGTTGCATAGTTACTCTCACAGTGGAATCTTGGAAAATTTCTAAGGGTGCACTTGAATTAGCATGTGGTAAGAAAGTAGGTACTTTTTATCTATCTACGTGTATTAATGATTCTCCTTATATTTTATCTACTTTAGATGTAGATACAAAGATGTGGCTCTATAGGTTTGGTCACATTAGTGAGAAGGGAATGCATGTTCTTAAGAGGAAATTTGATGTCTTTGACAAACTTAAGAACTAGAAAGCCTTGGTTTTCATGGAGAATATGATGGACAGAGATCAGCTCAAGGTGCTAAATAATTTTGAGCAGCATAGTTTGGACAAGGTTATGATCCAAAGTGAGCTCATAGGTAAAAGTCATCACTCACAAGAAAACACAATTACCAATGTTAGTCAGGTGGGAACTGACATCAATTAGGTAGGTACTGACATCGGTCATGTGTAGACCAGAGTCAGTGGTGTCGAGTAGGTGGATATTGACATCAGTCAGGGAACCAACATTAAAAACCAGGTGGACACTGATGTCAGTCAAGGAACTCACATCGGTGATCAAGTGGAATCGACATCAGTCAGGTGTAGACTAGGGTCAGCCAGAGGTGACCAAGATTGGTCACTGTTAAAATAGATTTTGGGTGGACAGCAAGTTGTCAAGGAATCTCAAACACCCATGAGGAGGACTAAAAGGGTAAGTAAGCCTCAAATTCATTATTCCCCTTCTTTACACTACTTATTGCTCACTAATGGTCAAGAACAAAGAAGTTTTGAAGAGGCAATGTAGGTAAAATCTAGGAAATAGTGGGAGCATGGCATGAATGAAGAAATTGATTCCTTAGGAGAGAACCAAATGGGAGATTTGGTAGAGTTTCCAGCCAAGATGAAAGCACTGAAAGATGAATGGATTCCTAGGTTAAAGAAAGGAGAGAATGGACATGTGAGACAGAAGGCTAGGTTATATGGTCTTGAGCAAGCTCCAGGACAATGGTATAGGTTTGGCAGGTGTATGACAAAGCATGGCTTTAGTCAATGTCCATGTAATCACTGTGTTTATTTTACTAGGTTGGATAATGGTTGTGACATTATCTTGTTACTGTATGTGGATGATATGCTTGTTGTAGGTTTATACATGCAGGGAATTACTGAGCTAAAGGTAAAAGTATCTCAATGGTGTGCCAGGAAGGATTTTGGAGGAGCAAAGAAAATCCTTGGCATGAGTATTTCTAGAGACAGGGAAAGTCACAGGTTGATTTTGTCTCCTGATGATCATGTGAATAAGGTAGTGGAGAGGTTCAATTTATAGAATGCAAAACTGATTAGCACACTTATGGAAGGACAATTCATAGAATAGTGTCCCAAATCATATGATGAGGTTAAGTACATGAGTACTACACCTAAAATTACCCAAATAGTGGGAGTTTTTAGCAAGTTTATAGCCAATTCAAGGAAGGAGCACTGGAAAGCAGTTCAGTGGATTCTCAGATATCTGAGAGGGACCAACAGTAGGGATTCATGTTATGCAGGGTCAGGCACTTCTCTACATGGGTATGTAGATTCATATATGGTAGGTTACTTGGATGATAGGAGAAGCAGCACAAGATGTGTGGTGGTTGGTCTTCAAGATTGAACTTGAAGAGGGATACAAGCCAGTAAACAAAATTAGATGATGTATAGGTATAGGTATAGGTGTAGCTATTTATCTCCAAGTGCGAGATTGTTAGGTTATGGAGCTAAAAGCTTAATTAGTATGCAAATGGAGGATGTCAGGCACCTAGAACAACAAACATGCTCTGATACCACTTGTCAGGATCTTGCTCCACCACAATTAGAGCACATATGATTACTTCTCGTATTAGCAACTAAACACGGAATTTGACCAGAAATATAAAGTAACTAGAAATATGAAACAACACAGGATATAAGAGACAATACACAATTGTATTATATACACAGAAGAAAATACAATAAGGAAGATGCCACTTCTTCCTCCACCTCAAAGGCTCACCACACCTCAAGACCTTCTTCCCTCTCTCTTCTCGGTCCCAACAATCAACTCCAATATAGAATTGATGTTCACCTCTCCAACCAGTCAGTAACACGCTGCCAGTTCACCAAGTACACAACCGTACTCCAAGTAGCTCTCTCATGAACCTTCAACCTGCAATTCAATAGACCATACTCACAATTGTAGATCTCTCTACACCCTTGAAGAACCCTTCTTCAACCAGTACCCCAGTGGATCAGCTCCTTGACCTTGCAGACCTTGCAACTCTCCCTGATCAAACACTCTCAGCACCCCTTTGGAACTAGGAGGAGCTACACTAGCTCTCTCTAAAAGCTCTATGGCTTTCTAGCACACACATATAATACAGCCCATGAGTCCATGTATAGATCTCATGCTTACAATAATTAGACTAACCTAATTACAATAATTAGACTCGCAACTCAAGACTACGACTAGCCTTCAACATGCAAACTAGCAGTCCAAAAATAGACTCTCCTGAATTCGCCATGCAAACTGCCTGTTCTCACACAGGTTGCCGACGTCGGCTCCTCTGTGACCGATGTCGGCCAACTGGTAACCGACGTCAGTTGCTTCCTCTTGCAATCTGACCGACGTCAGCTGATCAGACTGATGCCATTTTTCCTGCAATTGAATCAGCAACTCCCCGCAACTCTGGATCCTCCTTAACTTCCCCTATTTGCATCCTAGTGAAGCTTTTAGCTCCACAACATAACAATCTCTCACTTGGAGATAAATAGCTGCACCTGTACCTGTACACCATCTAAATTATTCCCTGGCTTGTATTCCTCTTCAAGATCAACCCTGAAGACCAACCACCACAAAACTTGTGATGCTGCACTTGTCATTCAAGTAACCTGCCGCATCTGAACCTACATATCCATGTGGTGAAGAACTTGACCCTGCATAACAGGAAACCCTGCTGCTAGTCCCACTGAACTGCCCTCCAGTACTCCTTCCCCGAATTGGCTCCATACTTTCTGACAACCCCCACTACTTGGGAAAACTCAGGTCTACACTAGACCTCATGTGATTTTGAACCCTGTTTCAAGCTAAGCTTGAACTATCCAGCCCTTGGTGTGCTTTCAGATTCTGCATCCTGTATCATGAACCCTGCCAACACCGTCTTCACATCAGCTCCCACTAGAGATCAAATCTCCATGTCTCTTATGCCAAAGAATTTCGCTGCTTCAAATTCTTTATGACACGCCTCTGAACTAACCTTACCTTTAGCTCAGCAAATCCCTGTATGTACAAACCTACTAGTAAATCACCCACATACAGTAACAAGATGATGTCATGACTCATCATCCACCTGGTAAGACAAAAAAAACCACAATAGTTACACTGACATTGACTAAAGCCATGCTTAGTCATCCACCTATCAATACCTGTACCACTGTCCTGCAGCTTCCTCAAGACCATATGCCTTGGCCTTCCGTCTCTTGTATCCATCCACTCTCTTCTTTATCTCAGGAATCCATTCCGTCTCTCAGTGCTTACATCCAGCTGACAAATCTACCAACAAATACCTGTTTGGTTTTTCTCCAAGGACTCACACTCCTTATCCATGCCAAGCTCCCACTGTATCTGGACTCTACCTGCATTACCTCTTCCAACTTCCTGGTTCTTGACTATCAAAGAGGAAATATAAAGAAGGTGAACAACGAATATGAGGTTCACTTACCATTTCTGACCTCAACATGAGCGTTTGAGACTTGCTGTCTGCCCACTATCTGTACCAGTGACCGATCTCGGCCATCTCCAAGTCTATTTTCGATCGATGTCAGCTTCCTGTACTAAACCTGACTGCCAACGTCATTTCCCTGGCTGATGCCGGCGTTCCTGCTGTCGACGTCAGTTCCTTCATGACTGACGTTGGTCTTCCTATTACCGATGTCGGTTACTATATAACTGACGCCGGTACCTGTGTTCATCTGTGACTGACAACTTTTTACCCACGAGCTCTCCATGGATCAAAATCCTAATCAAATCAATCCTGCTCTGCTCAAAATAATTTAGTTTCCTCACCTGATCTCTGTCTGTCATCTCCTCCATGAACACCAAGGCTTTCCAGTTCTTTAGCTTGTCAAAGACATCTGACCTCCGCTTCAAAACTTGCATTCTCCTCCTACATATGTGGCCAAGCCTATAAAGCCACATCTCTGCAACAGAAGGTGAATCAGAAATATAAGTAGATAGATAAAGGATACCTACTTTCTTACCACCATCTAATTCAAGTGTATCTGCTGTGAGAGTTATAGTGCATCTCTCATCACCCAAATTTCCTTAAGAAATTAGACTCATCTCAAAGACTGGTACCTGCATGACTTCCTTCAACCACTGTGAGTCATCTGTCTGCACTTTCAGCTTCACTTCCCCTTCGTCAATCATCTGACAAGGCTCTCCAACCCCTAAATAAATCTCTCCAAAGTCTCCAAAGACATACCCATGAAAAGATGCTCTGTTTTGGGCTGCATGGAAAGAGGCAAAAGAATCTGTAAACAAAGATTCCACTTTATCCAGAACACCCTGTACAATATTACCTGCAACATGTGCTTCCACCAGCTGATCTTCTATCGACCAACGATCTCTTTTAACCTGCTCTTTCTTTCCATCAATCAGACCATTCGTGCTATTCAGTTTCTCCATTCGTAGCTTACTTTCTTCTGCCATTGCTATACTCCCACTCAATCTGAAACCCCTATGAGTGACTTGTAATCAACAAACACTACCAGATCTGAAACCACCTATTAGTCAACCCAACCGAAAGCTCTGATACCAATTGTCAGGCACCTAGAACAACAAACATGCTCTGATACCACTTGTCAGGATCTTGCTCCACCACAATTAGAGCACATATGATTACTTCTCGTATTAGCAACTAAACACGAAATTTGACCAGAAATATAAAGTAACTAGAAATATGAAACAACACAGGATATAAGAGACAATACACAATTGTATTATATACACGGAAGAAAATACAATAAGGAAGATGCCACTTCTTCCTCCACCTCAAAGGCTCGCCACACCTCAAGACCTTCTTCCCTCTCTCTTCTCGGTCCCAACAATCAACTCTAATATAGAATTGATGTTCACCTCTCCAACCAGTCAGTAACACGCTGCCAGTTCACCAAGTACACAACTGTACTCCAAGTAGATCTCCCATGAACCTTCAACCTGCAATTCAATAGACCATACTCACAATTTTGGATCTCTCTACACCCTTGAAGAACCCTTCTTCAACCAGTACCCCGGTGGATCAACTCCTTGACCTTGCAAACCTTGCAACTCTCCCTGATCAAACACTCTCAGCACCCCTTTGGAACTAGGAGGAGCTACACTAGCTCTCTCTAAAAGCTCTATGGCTTTCTAACACACACATATAATACAGCCCATGAGTCCATATATAGATCTCATGCTTACAATAATTAGACTAACCTAATTACAATAATTAGACTCGCAACTCAAGACTACGACTAGCCTTCAACATGCAAACTAGCAGTCCAAAAATAGACTCTCCCAGATTCACCATGCAAACTGCCTGTTCTCACATAGGCTACCGACGTCGGCTCCTCTGTGACCGATGTCGGCCGACTAGTAACCGACGTCAGTTGCTTCCTCTTGCAATCTGACCGACGTCAGCTGATCAGACCGACGCCATTTTTCTTGCAACTGAATCAGCAACTCCTCGCAACTCTGGATCCTCCTTAACTTCCCCTGTTTGCATCCTAGTGAAGCTTTTAGCTCCACAACATAACAGAAGAGGTTTTTGAGTGTCACAATAACTGACATCAGTCAGGCCAACCGACATCGGTCAGGAGTAGACTAGAAGCTGTCGACATTGGTCAAGAATCGATCGACATTGGTCATCTCCAAACAGATAGGAACTGACGTCGATCACCTGTGCGGTTCCATAACTGTTAGTTTGATGAATAGTTAGTTTAACGAACCACTTGTTTGCATGTAAAGACTAATTTTAGTCTTGAGCCTACGTTTCTAATTATTGTTTACTTGGGGTTCTATTTAAGAGACCCATGGGGGCTGTATTCTAATCATCCTCAAAGTAGAAGGATCATCCTTGAAGGAGAATGATCAAGGTAAAATCATAAGGACTTGCAAGGGCAAGGACAAGGGTTCTTCCAAGTGTAAGATCTAGAAGGTTTGTAGGTGTGCAAGACCAGGTTGATCTGTAGGGTGTGCAAGATCAAGAAGAAGATCTACATGGTAAGTAAGGTCAGTTGATCTGCAAGTGTGTGTGTGCAAGGTCAAAGGAGATCTGCAACACATCAAGGATCAAGATCAAGGAGATCTACTTAGAGTACTGTGAGTACTTGGTACTGGTAGCATTGTTACTGACTGGTGGAAACAACTCTATGTTTGAGTTGATTGTGTTTGTAATTGAGAGAGAGAACTCTTGAGGGAGAATTATTGGTACGCCTAAGAGGTGTGAGAAGAGTTTGATTTCTTCATTGTATTTCCTTCTGGAAGAGTGTTAATACAAGATTGTATTGTATTTCATATTCTGTGATGTTTTTGAATTCTAGTTACATATTACTTCTGGTTTAATTCCATGTTTAGTTGCTTATACAAGGTAATCAATTGTGCTCTTAATCCTGACAAGTGGTATCAGAGCTTTGTGTTCTAGATTCCTGATCGATCCTGACATAGATAATAAAAATAAGATAACCCATATGTTTCAAAATATTTTCAATTTAGATGAATTTTGAGATACAAACACTAGATGAGGAATTTGGACACTAGCTTTGAGGTTAGTGTCCCTTTGTAAAATGTAAGAGTCTAGCACAATAAAAAAATATTTGAAGGTTGTAATTTATAATAAAGGATATGAATCATGTTTCAAGTTTTTTTAGTGTACATGTTATCTGGGTCATCAAATTGATAGGGTCGGTCGGTCCATAGAATATTTATTTTGGCATAGTGGGATGGAAATTGTGAGCTTTTGGCAATAGAAATGTCTAGAACTGAAGGGTAGAGCCCTAATTAGTATTTTTCAAGTGTACAAGACTGAGATGCTATATATAGTTATTTTTTAGTAACTACAAGGAGAAGGCAAAGAAATTTTAGGAAAGATATAGAATTTGATAGAGGATTGAGTTACATCACTCAAGAGAGTTCTAAGTTAATAAAGGATAACTCCAAGAAAGAAAAAATGGAGTTGAAGGTTAACCAATCTATGAAATACTATGTATACAAGCTCTTCATATTTATGTTTCAATAATCTTTTAGAGGCATAATTGTGTGTGTATGTACGTAAGTATGAGAATGAGTGAGTGTGCATTATTTTTAATGTTTTGAAAATGAATTCAATGAGTTTGTTTTATTTAATTATGTCAATTATATAGTGTGATCAAGTGTGACCATGGGTGACTTTATAACTAATCATCACAAAGGTATAGGCAATCCTTAGATGGACTGCCTCTCTTGTGATTGCATCATTTGGTATTATAAAAAGTTCTTTCCTTGTTGGTTTGAGTGTGTGAGGCCCTTGTATGAGTTAATTGTATGCTATGTAAGATAAGTCTACTTGTGTTAGTTGCAAGTTGTGAAATATAAGTTTGCATAGGTGACAGGATAAGTTTTTTTAAAGACATGAGACAAGTCCTAGAAGCTAAGAGGAATTTTGAGATGATATTATTTGATTCTATTACAAGTTGTGAAATATAATCCTTCTTACTGAGGAAGATATGGCACACAAAGGAAAAAGACCAGTAGATGCATGAAACTTGGTTGATATGTTGAAGGGAGTACAAGAAAGATTAGACATGATTTAAGATGCATAATGTGAACATGTTACAGTTATAAGTGAAGAATTTGAAATTTTATAGATGTTATTATCCCTATAAGGAACGTTGGGTATATTTGAGAGAGGATCAACTAGAATATAAAAAAATATCAATAGAGGACAAGATGAAGGAAAGAGGTAAGACCACAAGAAATATTATTCTTGTGTGGTATAGATAGCCCAAATGAGATCTTAAATTATATAGTGGAGTTAGAGATATCATTTGAATAGGATAATAATAAAAACCTAATGAGGGTGAAGGTTTCAAGTAAGAGACAATGTAGATTTTAAGCTAAGTATTGGAGTCATTAAAAAGAGATGATAGAATAAAAAGGGAAAAAAAAGTTAAGGAGTTAGAATATATGGATTCCAAGTTGATAGGTCATGTTGTGCACCCATGAATGCAAGTAAATTGGTTGAATAAGCTTCATTTGTTGAGTCTTGAGTGAGAAGAGATTAAGAATAATATTTTTGTGAAAGGAAATATGAGAGGGAAGTTGCCATGTGAGAAGCTCAAATCTAATTTTAGAAGTATCAAGAGGAAGGATATGAGTGAGGAGAATAAGGTTGTATTGAAAGACAACATGAGAGTGAGGTTTCCATGCCATTTAATAAACCAAAATATGATTTCAAAAAGAATAAGTATGAGTAAATTTGTGAACACCCCATAGAGGAAGGAATCCACATGCAAGAGGATATAGAGGTAATAGTTGTTGAACAATAATAAGGAGATCCTTTGTTTGATTATGGGAAGGAGTTTTTTGCACCCCATATGTGGCAATATTTAGAATTATCCTTATTGAATGAAGGGAATACATTTGTCTTGTATCTTTTTTTTTTTTGGTGGGGGGGGGGTGTGGGTATAAAGTTTTAATAAAACCAATGGAAGCTATAGGTTTCCTTAAAAGAAAAATTAAACATGAAATAAAAGAGCAATCATGAGGAGTTTCAAGTTTCCATGAAGGAGATGATGGAGATAGATGAAGTACAAGTTAATGCACAATATTAGAGTATGGTTGAATATCATCCACGTGAAAGAGAAGATAATATGAATAATAATGAGGAGACAGAAACCTAGAGTGGAAGCTATGAGAAGCATGCAAGAAACAAAAGCAAACTATGGTTGAATACCATTCATGTGAAAGAGAAGATAATATGGATATGAATGAGGGGAGAAAAATCATGGAAGTTGTTTATAATGGGCCTTTAGGATTCCAAAATGTGAGTGGAAGCCATGAGAAGAATGCAAGTAATGGATAAGAGTTGGACAATGTGTCCATGAGGCATGATGAATTGATTAATGAATTTTATGTGAAAAATCTTCATTCCATTAATGTTTTTTTTAAATGTGTAGGTATAGCTATGCATAATATTGCAAAGATTAGTAAAAAATGTTGTTTATTAGAGCATGTTCACTTATATGAGAATAAAATTGAAGAAGTAGTGCAAGAGGATAATATGGCAGTAGTGGTTGAGGAGCTGGTTGGTGAGGATATACCAACAATAGAATATTGTCTTAAAATCATCATAGAGACAAAAAGGAGTGGGAAAGTGGTGGTATAAATTATTTATCAAGAGGACATACAAGAGGAAAATCATTTTCACAACTATACATGGGAGAGAATACTCTCACAAATTCATGTGAAATAAATTGATAATAGGAAGAAGACCTTCTCAATAGGACATTAGTTGATAGAGAAGGATATGCATCAAAAGAAAATATTGAGAGATGGATAGAAGGTATAATGGTGGAATCATTCATAACTGATAAATAGATATTGGTAAAATGAATATTCATACAAGGAGAGATGAAGAATTTCAATCATGTGGCATAGAGGCACGTAAGGAGATAGAAATGGTGGACATGTTTCTACCAATAGATATGAAGAATGAAATTGATTTTTCATATGTGGAACAACCAAGATAGGTATTCGAAAAGAGACTATTATGAGTCAAGGTATGATTTGTTTTCATATGGACAAGGAGAGTGTAAGTTTATTTTCACATGGCATGGTTATGGTGAAAGAAAGAGAGTACAATCAACCTAGAGCTAATATAAAGAGGATGAGAATGAAATAATGTGAGGATGAGATAGAGTAGTTGATTTTATTATCATCCCAAGCATGTGGATAATAAAATGATTTCTTTATAGAGATGGAGGAGTTGATTAACATAACAATGATTACAGTAAGAGGTGAGGAGGTGAAGATTATTATATAGGTAGTATTAGAGGATATGGGTGATCATTTAGATTCCCAAATGTATGTTGAGTATACTAAGTTATTATTAGATATGAGAAAAGAGTTGATCCTAGATGGATGTGATTGGTTAAAATCTGGTGATGAAGGCTAAACTACCAATAATGTTGAAGGCATTTGGTGGTGGTCATCATATGAAGGTGGGTTTCATCCACAAGTAGATGGAGAGAGAATAAGATAATAATTTGGTGGAGGTGATTAGGATATGGTGGGTATAATCCCATAAAGGATAAAATGAAGAGTACATGTAAGAAGATAAGAAAGTATTTAAAGCTAGCAAGGAGATAGAAGTGTAAGAAAAGTTTTGACAATCAGCTAAAGTACTTGGTTTATTAGAAGGGAGTGTCATGGATATTATACTTCATGGACAAAATAGTGGATTTTCCACTTGCTCTATCTATGTGAGTAGGATCTACATTTTAAAAATATTTGGTATCTGATGCAGAAGCATATAAGGGTTTGTACAATCTTGTATAAACCAAAAATAGAGTGGTGTATGTTCAAGTTGTCTTTTTTATGTGTTTATTATTTTTGACATGGTGAAGATGATCCAAATGAATATTATTAGTCTTAAAATTCATAATCATTAAGCACATTACATTCATATATTTATATGGTTCCAAATAATTTTGTTGAGTCTCTTAACCATCAGTACAATTTGGGATATCATTACATGGATTGAAGAGCTAAACTAGATAGGTTGTGGGTAAAATGCTAAAACGGTATCAATATATTCCCTAAAAAAAACTTGGATTGCATATATGTATTCCTCTTGAAGATTAGTGAAATTTAAAAATAATAATCATCTCAGTCTGAGTTTGTATGCTTGAGTTATGGCCTCCATAAGTTGGTAGCTTTTCATAGTGATGAAATCATTGTTATGCATATGCTAGAGGTTTAAAATCTGTCATCAATAGTTTCAAAATTACTAGTTGTGGATTTGTAATCATTGTTATATTTCCCTTAAAAATAGGGGTAGTTTCATCATGAATGAAGCTAAAAAATAAGTGATGTCCCAAAAATATGAACAAATGGATTTGGAGCATTTATAAGGGGCTAAGGAAGGTGAAGAGACACGGGAAAAGGTAGAAAAATGTTATGAAAGATCCATTATTAGACATAGTATTGAGTTACATCACTCAAGAGAGTTATAAGTGAATAAAGGAGAACTCCAAGAAAGAAGAGAGGGAGCTAAAGATGAACCAATCCATGAGAGACTATATGGAAATACTGCTTTATGTTTAATTTTCAATAAGATTGTTATGTATGAGTGTGTTTTTGTGTGTGAATATGAGAATAAGTGAATGTGCATTTTTTATAATGTTTTGAAAATGAATTTAATATTTTTCTCATAAATTATGTCAATTTAATTAGTTTACTCAAGTGTGATCATGGGTGATTGTCTAACCATGCATCATAGAGGTAAATGCAGTCCTTAGGTGGACCCCCTCTCTTGTGCTTGCATCATTTATTATCATAGAAAGGTACGTCCTTATTGGATTGAGTGTATGAGGATATTATATGATTAATTATAGGCTATGTAAGATAAGTTTACTTGTGAAAGAGAAGCTTGCAGAGGTGAGAGAATAAGTTTTTTGAAGGTGTTAGAAAATTCCTAAAAGTTGAGAGGAAGTTTAAGAGGCTCTTTTTTATTATATTTCAGGTTTTTAAAGAGAATCATGCTTGTTGAGGATGATATGGCACACAAAGGAAGTGGATAACTATAGGTATGACAATTTGTTTAGTTGTCAAAGAGAGTGCAAGTAAGATTGGACATGATGGAAGATGCACAATGTGAATATGTTGTAGCTATAAGTGAAGAATATGAAATTTTAAATATGTTTCTATCCCAATAATAAAATTTTGATAGCTTAGAGAGAGGTCCAATTAGAATTAAAAAAATACTAGTAGAGGTCAAGATTAAGGAAAGAGGTAAGTCCATTATAATTATTTTGTATTTTATGGTAAAGAGAGCCCAAATGAGCTTTATAAATTGGATAGTGGAGTTAGATTTATTATTTGAAGAGAAGAATATTGAAGATTTGATGAGGCTAAGGTTGCAAGTAAGAGGATATGTGGAGTTTTAGTTGAGTACAATAGAGTTATCCAAGACAAGAAAAAATAGAAAGGAAATAAGAAGGTAAGGAGTTGGGAACAAATGGTTTCCAATTTGATGGGTCATGTTGTGCACCTAATAATGCAAGTAGATTGGTTGAAGAAGATTAATTCCTTGAGGCTTGAGAGAGAATAAGAAGAAGAGTATTTCCATGAAATGTAATATGAGATGGAAGTTACCATGTGAGTAGCTCAAGTTTAATTTTAGAAGTAGCAAGGGGAAGGATATGAGTGAGAAAATAATGTTTTCTCAAAATACAGAAAGAGAGTGAGGTTTCCATATGATAAGCCCAAATTTGATATCAAAAAAAACAAGGATGAGGCAAGTTTTTAAAAACCCATAAAGGAAGGAATCTTCATACAAGAGGATATGAAGGTGATAATTGTTAAACTAGAATAATGAGACACATTGTTTGATGATGGGAGGGATTTCATTACATCCTATACATGAGAAGATTCAGAATTATCCTTAGTGAATAAAATCATTGAATTTGGCTTGTCTCTTTAGGGGGGGTATAAAGTTTGAGTAAAACCAAGGGAATCCACTAGTTTCCTTGAAGGAAATAATAGTGGTGAAATAAAATAACAACCATGAGGAGTTTTAGGTTTCCATGAAGGTGACAATGGAGATAAAAAAGTGCACAGTAATGAAAACAAGTAGAGTATGGTTAAATACCATCAATTTAAAGGAGAAGCTAATATTAAGAAGAATGAGAAGAGGACAGACATAGAGGTAGTTGAGAATGGGACTTTGGGAGTCCAAAATGTGAGTGAAATCCATGAGAAGCATGCAATCAATGGAAAATATTTAGAAAGCATGTTCATGAGACATGATTAAATTTTTGTGGGAACTCTTGATTCCCATAATGTGTTTGTTCAATGTGCAGGTCCATCTATAGTGAAGATGGTAAATAGGAGAAAAAAGTGTGGTTCATTCCAACATGCTCACATGTATAAAAATCAAAGTGAATAAGTAGCATAAGAGGATAGTATGGAATCGATAATTGATGATCTCGTAGGTAAGAATATACCATCAATATAATGTTGTCTTCAAATCATCATAAAGATAAGAGAGAGTGGGAAAGTGGTGATAGAATAATTTTCTTGAGAGGACATGCAAGAGGAAGTTCATTTGTAACAACTAGACATGGGAGAGAAGACTCTCAAAAAATTAAGTGAAAGAGATTTACAAGAGAAATATTACCTTCTCAATAGAACATTGGTTCATAGAGGAGGGTATGTATCAAAACTACACATTGAGAGATAGATAGAATATAGAATGGTGGAGGCTAAATTTTGTAACTTAGCAATAATGATTTTTCAAATGATCATTTGGACAAGGAGAGATGAATAAATTCACTCATGTGTCATAAAGGAAAGCAAGGAGCTAAAGATGGTGGGCATGTTTATACCAAACAAAATGAAGGATAAATTTGTGTTGCATATGTGGGAGTATCCAAGATATGTATTGAAGAAGAGACTCATATGACTCAAGGTATGTATTGTTCTCATATGGACAAGGAAAGTGTAAGGTTATTTGCACATGACATGGTTGTAGGGAAGGAAGGAAAGGAATATTAGCATAAAATTGATATAAATAATATGATATAAATAAGTTGATGTTATTATCAGTTTAAGAATTTAAAGAATAATATGATGTTATATCATAGGTGGAGGACTTTATGGACATAGTAATGAGTAAAATGAGATATGAGGAGGTGAAAATTATCCTATAAGTAGTATTAGAGGCTATGGGTGATCATTCAGATACCCAAATATATGTTGATTCTACTAAGATAATTTTGGATATGAGATAATATTTGAGCCCATATGGATGTGATTGGTTCAAATCCAATGAAGTTTGAATCAACAATGATGGTGAAGGAATTTAGTGGTGGTCGATAAATGAAAGTGGGTTTTATCCCACAAGTAGATGGATAGAGAATAAAATAAAAATTTGGTCGAGGTGGTCAGGATATGGTGGGTCAAATCCCACAAAGGATAAAATGAATGTAGAAGTAAGAAGATAATAAAGGATTTGAATCCAACAAGGAGTTTGAAGAGTAATAAAAGGTGTGATAATTAACTAAGTACTTGGTTTATTGGAATGGAATGCCATGGCCATTATGGTTCATGTAAAAAAGAGTGTGTTTTCCACTTATTCCATTTATGTGAGAATGAGATAATATTTTAAAAACCTTAGGTATCTAATGCAAGAGCATCTAAAGGTTCATGTAATCTTGCATCAACCAACAAAAAAGTGACATCTATTTTTGTTGTCTTGTTTGTGTGTTTATCATTTTTATCATGGTGAAGATGATCCAAATGAATATTTTTTATCTGACACTTTTATAACATCAATAACATCATATAATCATTAGTTTTATATAGCAACATTGTTCTAAATAAGTTTTTTGAGTCATAAACAATCGATATAATTTGGGATGTCACTGTCTGTATTTAATGGCTAAACTGAATAGATTATGTGGAAAAGAATTAAATGGTATTAGTATCTTCCCTAAACAAAAATATGCATATTTTGACTCCTTTTGAAGGTTAGATAATTTCAAAAAAATATATCATATCAATCTGCATATGTAGGCTCAAGTTATGGCCTCTAGAAGTTAGTGGTTTTTCATAATGATGAAACTATCAGTTTGCATATAGTATTGGTTTTTAGATTTCCATTCATGGTTTTGTAAACAATGGTATTTTTATTACCCTATAAATAGGGGTTATTTTCTTATGAAAGAATTTAAAGCAAAAATAATGACCCATAAAGATGAATGAAAGGATCTGGAGTGTTTCTACGGGGCTGACGAAGGTGAAGAGACATGGGAGAAGGTAGAGAAATATTAGTAAATATATGGAATTGGATAGAGGATTGAGTTACATCGGTCAAGATAATTCCAAGAGAAAAAAATATACTTCATTAAAGAAAAGAGGCATCTAAAGGTGAACCAGTCCATGAGAGACTATATGTGTAAGTTTTATTGTCACCAAATCTTGCATGAAGAGGGTGTTCAAGCCTCTTCCATATTTGGGAAATATGAGAACACATATAGGTATGTGAGTGTACCTATAGTGGAAGTGAGCCTCTAAGTTTAAGGGATAGCTCCTTGAATGTACCTTCAAGTGCTTATCACCTAAACTAGAGATTGCTTATGGGAAAAGAGTTAGAAGTTGCATGAAATTAACCTAATCTAAAGGGGTGATACACAAAGATGTTTTCCACATGACCATCACATTTCATTGACTAAGAAATAAAGCATACAAACTAGTCTCAAATTCCTAATGGATTATAACATGAGTATTTCAATATAGAGGTGAGATATATGAAGCAACACAAGGAAAATGAAGTAGAGGGTAAATTGCACACTCCAAGGATAATCATACACTTGAAAGGATTCTAACACACTTGAATACACTCTATATGACTTGTTAGAATGATATTTTCTTGAGGAAGACATGAAAGGACAAGGAAAAGCAAATGATAAAATCACTGAACTTAACCATTCATCACTTTGCACAGTCGAACAAGATATTCTTGAACTCAAAACTAGATTGCTTGAATTATTCTAAGGTAAAATATGACATCAAACTAGTAAGGCTTCACCATACCAGGTGTAGCCTATGATTACAAAGGCCAAAATGGTAGCTACTTATAGAATTTTAGAGTGGGGAGAAAAGAATGAAGTTCAAATGTCACTAGAACACATGTCTAGTTGATAGGAGGAGTTACACATACAAGCGGATGAATTCAAAAATAAACCATGTAAGGTCTAATGGGACAAATGGATCTTGAAACATAAAACTCTTGATATGTGGTGTAGAGCTCCTTTTGATATGCATAAGAAACTACCTTCATTATGGATCATCTCTCTAGCATTTGAAACTAAATTAGACAGAGTTGACACATATGTTATGATAGTTGTAAGGCATTTTCTTGGCTGCTAGCTATGTTTTAGACACCTATAATTACCATCTATAGTCATTTTTTGGTCTCTTGGACTTCATTCTTCACATTTGGTAGTCATTTTTTATCTTGCATCTCGACTAAGCTTTCATGACAGCATATGAATTTGAAGAGCTTGCTTCGCTATAGAGTCCTTTGATCCTATATGGTTTCCTATGTGGCATTCCCTTTCCATGTCACTTATTCCATTTTAAAATATGCCTATCATCATTTGGACACATAGTCTCATCTTGTCCATCTAGAATCTAATCAAAATTAATCGATCAATCTCCTATATAATATCTTCTATTTGACTTTCAATGTCAGTCATTAATTTATGACCCAGGCATCTGAGATTATGACATTTGGTAGCATTGTGTGCTTTATGTGCATCTTATTATTAGCCCATCCAATTCATGCAATTGTACTACTGGGTAGTTTTGCATTCAATCAAGATATTTTGAATTTTTGACTCTCGCTCACACCATTAATCTACTTGGTATGATTAAATGCGTATTATTGATTTTTACTATACCCATTAACTTTTTTAGGTTATCCTTGCACCACTGGATCTAGATGTGCATTCAAATGCTAACCATTAGATCTACCCCATTTGAATTTAAATTAATACTTTATGATAATTTATTTTAACATCTATGTGCCTATCATTGATGTTCATGTGACCATCACTGATGCCCACATGCTTGTCATAATTTGAACCCCAATGGTTAATTATTGAAGCTTGATTTTGACATTTGCAAGACTGTCACTATCTACTTGTTCAAATTTAAAGATTTATATCTTGATATAGAGAGCTTGTCAAGATGCCATATTTTTAGGGGATGTTCTTGGCACTAAGGTCATTGATTGTATGTGATATTTTGGCCATCCAAGGCTTTTTGAGCACATTTATAACATGCACAAGTGAGTTGACTTGTTTGTTTCTACATGAAGTCCCATGATACTTTGGTCTAGTTAGAGTTGTGTTATGAGATTTTTTTTAATCCTATATATCTCCAATAAGTTATTTAGGCACATGAAAACTTTTCCCATGACTCTGAACTACTTGAAGACCATGAAAACCTATGACTTGCATATAAGACCCCAAAATGACCCCTAAGTGACTCATATTTACATAATACTTAATTAGACTATGACTAAGGCTAAAATGGTATTAAATTACATCAAATAAACTAAAAAACACCCTATGACACTATGTTAGACCCCTATATAAACTTTTTACTATGGGGAGTTGACCCATTTTAACTTGTGGTCAAAATGGTCAACATATTTGGTGATTTCCCAAGGGTGGTATGCTTGTTATGCCATGACCAATTATCTAATCCTATCCATCAGGCTATGGAGTCACATGTACACCATTTGTCACATAAATGCATTTAAAACACACCAAATAATAGAAAACAAGACACAAGACACAAGACAAAAAACACACATGTGCTCAACTATAACACTTAGGGAACACAACGCACACAACTGAAAAAAACACACACACACCTATCCTACTCTTTAAAAAACGTCATCTTAAGGTGAAACATCTTATCACACCTCAAATAGGGTAAAAAATGGTTCCCCTAGCATCTTCATCACTCCATGAAGGTATCTTAGCATGAAGATCATGCTCATCACCAATCACTTGCATATGTAGGTGATCAAGAATCCTATCACCTTTGAATCTTCTTAGGTTTGCAAGTGAACTGTTTGAGACCTTTGTGAATGATATTTCTTGATCTTTGAGAGCCTTGGTTGGATTTATAACTATTGTGATCTCCATCATATCCATTGGATGTTCTCCAAAAAAATGCAAACTAGAGTGTATGATATTCTTTTCAACCTTGTCTTCTTTCAGGATAGGAAGTGATTGATGTTTGAAAGCATTAAGATCCTCTTCATCATGATCAAATACCTTTGAATCTAGATCAACATCAAGTAGGTATCCTGACTATTCTTGGGGCACAACTTTTGCCTTAACATCATTATCCATGTCTATCTTGGACACTAACATCATTAAATTACTTTATAATAGTAGATTCTTGGTCAATAGAATGACTTCAATAGTTATGCTTGATATAAAACTTGTCAACATGATCATTAGTCTCATTAGCAACCTTGATATTAGATATATAATCTCTTGGAGAAAAGGGAGACGTGCCCAACTTGTCAAATAACTTTCATATGGCATTGAGTTTTTTCCATAGTTCTTCTTCATTCACAACGTGAGACTCTTATTCATGATTATTGAGACAATCAACATCATGTTTATTAGAGGCATGAACCAAATCAAATTTAAATCTTTTGAGAGGAGTAACATTACCAGTTGATCAAACTTATGACATAAGACACCAAACATTTGCCATAAATCATTCTTATCCACCTCATGAGTGCCATCATCTAAAGCATCCTCATCAATGGTGAGGATAAAGACATCATTTTTCCCACTATGATGTTCAATCAGATTCATCAATCTATGATCATAATGTTCATGAATCATATATCTACCTTCAATAGCATGAAAATGTTTGACACTCAACTCAGCTCCTTGAAATGGCTCTTCATGCATGATATAAGTCCCAACATCAGTTTGTTCAAAGTATGCATAAGGATCATGTCCATATGCATCTACACCATACTCATCCAAGAGAAAATCAAATATTCCTTCAATTTTACAAGCTCCATCATCCACATTAAACTCCTTCTCATGAACAACACAATTCAAGTTAGAGCTTATTTCAATGTATGGTTCAATATGAAACCTTGTAATAGGTTGAGTTCTAATGGTTACTTTGGTCCCATATATTTTCCTAGAGGACAAAAAGGAATATTCATTTGAGAGATAGCCGCATATCTTGGTTTTAAATTCTCTTGACATGCAGATTGAAAAGTGAGCTGGGAGGTAGAAAATAACTATATCTTTAAGGATAGGAAAACTAGGACAATCATGTAGGAAGACCCTCAAATTTTTTATTAGCCCTATGGTCTTATAAATTTTATCATCTAGTTGGAGCACTCTTTTCCTAGGAGGCTCATATTGTAGGCCTAGTTTATCAACTACAACTTTGGGCATGACTAAGGTAGATGCTCCACTATTAACTATACAATTGTAAACTAATATGTCACTCACTATGAGAGTGAGGTAAAATGGTGGAGTTTTATCAATCTTAGTATATGATTCAACAATAGTATTAGGATAATTTTCAAGGATAACATGACTATTACTTTTATTCAAAGGAGGGACACTAATAGGGATAGTAGATAACTAATTTTGTAGGGGTTCCTTTTGACCAGGCATATGAAGAACATCCAAAAGGGAAATAGATGTTTTAGTACTCTTAAATGAATCTAAAATGTTTAAAGAAGATGCAAGGAAGTTATTCGAACCTGAAGAGTTGGAGTGCCTTGAATAGTCCTTCCAACATTATGATTTGGAAGATGTAATAAGTTATTTGAGGTTTCCACACCTACAACCATACCTTATTACTTTTTATGAGGATTAAATGAGTTTATAGTTATATTATTGTCACCACCTAAAGCTTTACGCTCAGCTCCAATGTTTTCTATAATAGAATTTCCTTGATTAAGCACAAAAGTGTCCTCAAATAGAAATTTCATGAAGATATCTCCTTGAGGCTACCCACCTTCACTTGTCTACATCATGACTTCATCTTTAGTTGATAAGAGAGGGTAACTCCTCCTTGAGTAACAAGAGCTTGCTCTCTAATTTCACTAGCATCCATAAATTGACCTTATTTCTAATCTTCTCCTTGTACCAAATTGCTATTAATTGGTACCATCTCTCTTGAATTGGTGGTAGAGTTAGGATTGTATGCATTCATAAGCTTATTAGGGTTAGGCTACCATTAACATCTTCCCCTTCTATATTGTTGGCCAAATTATTTCTCACAAGGGTATGGATTTGATGAGTAGCTAGTTGCATATTGACTCACTTAAGATGAGATTTTAACATTTGATTTTTTGCATATAGATCCATGACATTTTTTGCCTTATTAGGAGCAACTTTAGGCTTGGTATTAAGATTGGGAACAGAGGTTGTATCTGGAGTACTAGCAAAAATATGATTAAAAGGAGGCATAGACACCTTAGGAGGAAATATTCCATCTTGGATGAGACCATTCTCAGCTTTCATAGCAAATTCATATGCTTTAGGGAGAGTGGAACACCCATAGATTGAAGCATGATAGTAATTTTAGTACCAATGGCTCTCAAGTAGGTAGGGAACACAAAAATAGGAGTGGCCTCATGGGAGGAGACAATATAAACTAGATAATTTGAAACCTCTCATTGAAATCATGCATCATTTCTTTAGATCCTCTTTTGATCATATTTAGTTGATGTATGAGAGAGGAATGATCACTTTCATTTCTAAATATTAAGGTTAGCAGTACTCCAAAATCATCCCATGATGCAATGCATCTACCTTATAAAGTCCTATGTCAATCAATATATTTCCCCCTAAGGGGCATGCTAGGGAATATAATATAAATGTTCTCTTGAGTGATATTATGGAATCTACAAAAATTGGAGACATCCCTAATGTGCTCACTAGGTGTAACATGACTCTCACCATTGAATATGGGCACAATTTTTGAGGCATTAGGAGGAATAACATCATATGCTTGAAGGTGAATTAGATTTTTAGTGTTGAAGGTAGGGAAAGCATGAGGTCTAGCCATATATTCTTCAAACTCCTCGAAATCTTCAACTTCTTCAACCTCTTCCTCTCTAGCAAGGATATTGAACTTCAAGGGGAAGTTCAAGCTGAATAGGTAGATTAATGGGGTTGAACATTCTATTAGAGGATAACTTAGTGAGAAATATGAATTATGAGAGAAATTTTATAATAATAAAATGGTCTTAAACTAGATATTACCTTAATGAAGTCACCAAATGCTGAGTAGCACACCAATTTACAACTAATGTTGTTAAGACCAACATTCACCTTGACAAGTTATCTTGAAGATAATGGTCCCACTGAGAATTCCAAAACTATTGACACAAAATATTTCACCCTAAAAGATGGTGTTTAAGCCTCTTCCAGATTTGGGAAACATGATAGTGTAAGTGAGCCTCTAGGTTTAAGGGCTAACTCCTTGAATGTACCTTGAAGTGCTTATCACCTAAAATAGTGCTTGATTATGGAAAAGGAGTTTGAAGTTGCATGAAATGAAATTAATGTAAAGGGGTGATACAATAAGATGTTTTCCACATGACCATCACATTTCATTCACTAAGAAATAAAGCATACATACTAGTCTCAAAGTCTTAAAGGATTCTAACATGAGTGTTTCAATATAGAGGTGAGATGAATAAAGAAACACAAGGAAAATGAAATAGAGGGAAAATTGCACACTCCAAGGATAATCATACACTTTAAATGATCCTAAAACACTTGAATACACTCTATATGACCTGTTAGAATGATAGTTTCTTGCAAAAGACATGTAAGGACAAGGAAAAGCCAATGATAGAATCATTGAATTTAACCATTCATCACTTTGCACACTCAAACAAGATATTCTTAAACTCAAAACAAGATTTCTTGAATCATTCTAAGGCAAAATGTGACATCAAACTAGCAAGGCTTTTCCATACTAGGTGTGGTCTCTGATTACAAAGGCCAAAATGGTAGCTACTTATAGAATTTTAGAGAGAGGAAAAAAGAATGAAGTTAAAAGGTCACTAGAACACATGTCCAATTAATAGGAGGAGTTACACATGTATGAGGTTGAATTTTAAAATAGACCATGCAAGGTCCAATGAGACAAATGACTCTTAAAACATAAAACTCCTAAGATGTGGCATAGAACTCCTTTTCCTATGCATAATAAATTGCCTTTCATTATGGATCATCTCTCGAGCATTTGAAATTGAATTGGAGAGAGTTGAAGCATATGCTATGACAATCATAAGGCATTATCTTAGCTACTATCTATCTTTTAGACACCTATAATTACCATCTGTAATCATTCATTGGTCTCCTAGACTTCATTCTTCGCATTTGGTAGTTATTGTTTATCTTGCATCTCGACTGAGCTTTCATGGTGACGTATGAATCTAAAGATATTACTTCACTATAGAGTCCTTTGAGCCTACATCAATGCCTATGTGGAATTCCATTACCACATTTCTCATAACATTTTAAAAAATTACTATCATCATTTAAACACATAGTCTCATCTTGTCCATCTGGAATCTATTCAAAATTACTCTGTTATCTCCTCTAGAATCTCTTCAATTTGAATTTTGACATCAATCATTGATCTATGACCCAAGCATCTAATATTATGACATTTGGTATCATTGCATGTTATTTTTGGATCTTGTTGTCAATCCATCTAGTTCATGCACTTGTGCCACTTGGCAGTCTTTCATTTGATTAGGATATTTTGACTCCTTGACTCTCACTCACACTGTTGATTTGTTTGGTATGATTGAATGTGTATCATTAATTTTTCTTGGAGTCACTAACTCTATCAGTTATCCTTACACAATTAGATATGGATGTATATTTAAACACCAATCATTGGATCTACCCTCATTTGAATTCAAACGGATACTTTATGAGACTTTATTTTGATGTTCATGTGCCCATCATTGATGTTTGCATAATCATTTTTGAGGTTTGCATGCCCACCACAATTTGAACCCTAATGGTTAATTTTCAAGGCTTGATTTTGATGTCCATGTGAACACCATTATCTGTTTATTCAACTTTAAATATTTATATCTCAAGATAGAGAGCTTGTAAAAATGCCATATTTTTAGGGGTTGTTCTTGGCACTAAGGGAATTTATTTCATGTGATCTTTTGGCCATGTGAGACGTTTGAAACACATTTATAATATGCATAAGTAAGTTGGTCCATTTGTTTCTACATGACATCATATGATCGTCTGGTCCTTTTAGAGTTGTGTTATGATCTTTTTATTAATCCTATATAGCTCCCATAAGTTCTTGTGGCTTATTCTAAATTCACCCATGAGTCTGAACTACTCAGACACCGTGAAAACCTACTACTTACATATAAGACCCCAAAATCACCCTTAAGTGACTCATATTGACATAAAACTTAATTAGACTATGACCAAGGCTAAAATTGCATTAAATTACATAAAATAAACTATAAAACACCCTATGACACTATGTTATACCCCCATATAAGTTTTTGACTATAGGCGGGTTGACCCATTCTGACTTGTGGTCAAAATGGTCAATATGTTATTCTTCATGTTTATGTTTCAATAGGTCTATATAGGCATGTGTGTGTGTGTGTGTGTGTGTGTGTGTGTGTGTGTGTGTGTGTGTGTGTGTGTGTGTGTGTGAGAGAGAGAGAGAGAGAGAGAGAATGAGTGAGTGTGAATTCTTTGTAATGTTTTGAAAATGAATGCAATGAATATTTTTTTTAAAATTGTGTCAAGTTTAGTAGTGTGCTCAAGTGTGACCATGGGTGAGTGTCCAACTATACATCATAGAGGTAAAGGTAGTCTTTAGGTGGATCCCATATTTTATGATTGCATCAATCATCTCCAAAAAAATTCAAGGGAAATATGGTTTTCACCAATAGAAAGGTGTAATCTAACCCTTTTTCTTTCAAAATTTCAATTTCAAATTTAAAAAGGTCATTCTATGTAAATTGACTACACTTGATTACAAGTTTTCATATTGAGTGACCTGCACAATTGGAGCTTCAAACCAAAGACAAAGTGTGCTTTACACCTTAGGTACATTTTATCCTCTCACTCTTGGAATTCCATTACTATAATAAAATGGGTATATTTTTAGATACTTAAATTTGGTTTTTACTACTTGGTAATGATAAGCTTGACACACATTTGCCACACATGAATTAAGCACTCAAACAAGGTCCAAATCCACAATTCTCTCACACTTGTATGTTATATTGTGATTCAACCCTTACATTATTGTATTCCATACCTACATTGACCTCACTTTTTTTTCAAACCTACTAAATATTCTACACATACCTTTATAGACTCTCAGTTCAATCTGCCTATACACAAGTTATTTCTACAGACTTGGTTAGTACACCAATTAATACTAGCCGATCTATTTATAGCCAACCCACTCTAAATAATGGTTATTTTCTAAAATTAAACCTATATTTATGGCCAACTCATCATCCTAACATGTTGGTGGCATGAGAAATTATTCAATTAGATCTATATATAAACAAATTAATGTCTCATTCAAAATGAACATGGTACTTATCTAATATCCATCTATACCTTATTGCACACACAAAAAATATGCCCTATCCTTCCCAAATTTCAAACCTATCACTAGGATAAGTCATAAGCCAAGTTTGAAGCATATCAAATCTTATCTAAATTAAGCATTGTTAAGTATCGAATATAATCATTAGATGCATGCATATAATGAAGAAATACGCTTGCATAATCATAATAAGTGGGGTAACTACATGTGGCTTTATTTAACTCCTTAGATTATTGGATATTTAGGAAATATTCAATCATTATATTAGGTGATTGGGGTCATTTCATCCCATTACACTTTCCCTTATTTTTCAAGTTTCAAACCTTCACAAGCACATATATGATTTCAAGGCAAAGGAGGTTATTTTATGTATTTTTACGTGTCATCAAGTTTCAAGATCACAAACACATAGTAAAAAAAGATATTTTTAGGTAATGGTATAGTCATTATGCCTTAATTTCACATAAGTGAGTACCAATTAGTAAGTCAATATTGACTAATGATAGTGATCTGATCTTGTGACACTAATCTAGTGTAGACAATGAATTGGTTTCAAAATAAAACAAACCACAGGTATGTTTATCTATAATTTTCCATTCCATATTAGAGTCATCATCAAATATTCACCTAAAAAATTTGAATTTTTTTTCTCTTTTGTATTTTCTATATTCAGTTTATTCTCTTGTGAAATTAGAAGAAAAGATCTCAATGTTTTACATTTAGATGTATGCTTGTATTTCATATATTAATATCTAAATTTTTATACAAAGTTTATACCTTAATTATATTAAGGAATTCATCTTAATCCAAATTAGGGTAAAAAAACCACATAATAGTTCATTATAATGTTTCACTCATGAGAATGTTTAGATCTATCATTTATTTTCCTTAGGATACTCACAAACACTCATGCAAACTTAGTAATATCCGTTCCCTGAGCATTTATGACCTCAACTATTATTGAGATGATCTGCTAATAGTCTAACCACTATTTTACCATCCCAATACTATTCATATCAGTTGTGGGTACTTTGATCCATTTTACCATGTATCATTGTGACATGATTATATTATTTCTCACTTCCAAATTATTGTCATATGGTGAATAAGGTCCTAATTTAAATTAAATAAGTCTATATATACACAAGCACCATAATATATTTTATATATAAGGTAATGGTTAAAATACATCACAATTACAAGGAAGACAATTAGATATCACATCTTTAGCTTTACTTTTCCTATAAATATAAACTATTACTACATACTTTTATTAAGAGAAGGAATTATGAAATAGAATCTAGAATTTTCCCCAAGTTCTACATATTGCATCACAAATCATAGTGATAAGGGATGGGATTATCATATAAATAAATTTGATTATTAACATTCATAAGTGTTAATTTATATATTTTAAAAATATTAGGGTTAATTTATGTAAGCCCTTAATAAATACCAACTTTTAAAGGATTAATGGCATGAGTTATGGATTAATCAAAGGATAATACATTTTAGTATATTTACACACCATAAAATGATATAATAGAGGTTTTTGTCAAGAAGGAACAGATAAAAGGATTCACATATTTACATATTTATTTGATCAATATAGTGATTATCAAAACAATATTTCCACTTATGGGATAAACTATCACTATTAAAATAATATGATTCTATTCAATAAGTATTGGGATAGTTTGATTCTAATTTCTTAAGTAGATCATAGTCATCTTTTTCTATTCTCTTATGTATTATTTCTAAACGTTATTCTCAACATTTATAGTTTCTATTAGATTTTAGGTAAGTCAAATATGAGATATGTTTATATAAACCCTCTTGTCAATTATCAATCATTATAGGTACCTTTATTTTATACCTCAATTAAGTATTAGGGCATGCATTTATTCATAGTTTTACTATATTTAAATTGAATCTTCCCTATATATTTTTTTTATCGATTAGTATAATTTTGAACCTTGTTGTGATAATAATCTTATTATTTTTCTTAATTCTAATAATTTATCATCATTTGGTCGATTTATTTTCTAAAAATATATTTTGGTAATGAATTTTTAATTGTAAGACTACAAAAAGTGGAGGAAGATGGCACATTTGCATGAGAAATTTTGGGATTATATGAGAAAACCCAGGTGATTCTATAGTGAATTTTCAAAGGAATTCAAAGAATAACTTAAAGCATGAAATTCAAAATGAGATTTGAGAGATCTCATGAAAATCCATTTTTTACCAGAGGGGCTAATAGAGTGCCCTTGGGCTCTATGTAGTCTTTCCCATCGAAAGTCTTACCTACCTTTGTGTTTAATAAACTTGATATCTCTTAAATATAATTGAGCTATTATCCATCCATGCATAGGGTTTCAATAAATTCACTGAGAGATGTGGTTTTTGAGAGAAAAAAAATTTAAGTTGAACATTCAAGCCATGATGGATAAATGACTAATTGGAAAATGGCCCATCGATAAATATGTACAATTTTGGGTTAATGACAATTAGAGTTCAAGTTATGATATCCACTTCCTACCAAAGGCATTTTTGTTGTCATTTTACCTTCTTAGAAGAATAAAGTAGAGACATGGAAAGTGGGCCTTGGATTATGGATGGAGTAGGATTCCAGCTTTAAAATTGGTGTCCTAATTTTGACCATGTATCCTCAAAGAAGGGAAAATTCCTCATTTGGATCCATATGTATGGTTTACCTATGGAATAATTGAATGTTTAATTCCTAATGGAGATCAGATCTCTTGTTGGATATTTCATTTAGATCAATCCCATCACTATTGAATGGGTCTTGGCTTTATATGTATGAATTTGCATTTTTTGGATCTCGATGAGGAAATTCTAGACTTTGTCAGTTTTAAGCTTGGGTAGAGTTTGGGAATAGAATAATGATGTGGAGAAGGTGTTATTTTGATGTCTAAAATGGCAATAGTTGGGGCATATCCAAAAATAATGTGTAAAGAGGGTTTCTACTCCCTCCTCTAGGATCATGTATAGTTTGGAAAGATAAACATGGTCCCCCACATGCATAATTAATAAAATTAAATGGTGGACTCACCCATTCCCTTCAGGTTTATGGATCTTCTTCTAATGTTTAAATCCTTAAATTTATAGAGACTAAGATATTTAAGGTAAATTGGATAGAGGGGAGTATTTATCTCCCAAATCCATGATTAGGGTGTGTGGCTTAATTATATATGAAGCTTAAAAAAATTAAATCTTAATGAATTCTAACCCACAACCTATGGATGTGATTCTTCATGTGGTGAAATTTGAGGTTGTAAGTTCAAGGTGAAACTCTACAATGCAAGATCGAGACTCCCATTTTTTACCTTTTGATGATGACTATGATATTGAATAATAACTTTATTCTTCATAGATTCTCATCCTCTCATAGCGAAAGTGTAATCTCTCTTAGCCTAATTACGGTATTCCTCACAAGCAAGGGTAAAAATTGGCTAAGAAGATTACTATGATGGAAGTTTTAGGGGCTTAAATTCCCGTAACAAGAAATGTTTACTCAAGCATCAATTGCAGAGCTCCAACTTAGAAATTTTTTCTTTAAAAGATAAATCTTAGTAAGGTAGAAGCTAGAGCTTTGATGAATAAATCTTGGAATAGATGGAAAGGTATTTTTGTTTATTTTATAGGGGATTTAGGTGGTTTAGTTGTTATATGGTCCCCTCCAAATTCTTGGAGGATGAGTGCCACTCTAGGGAAAATTGATAGCTTTACAAGGTGACTAATTTTTTATCAAATATTAGTTTCTTTATTTTAATGTTTATGCTCAAAATTATAATTTTCTAATTTATTGGTATTGGTAGGATATCGCTTAGTAGTTGGCTTTGATATTGGGTTAGATATGTGTTTTGGGTGTTGACTTTAATGTCATTATATCCAATTCTAAAACCAGAGGTGAAACTCTTAGGGAGACTGAATCTTAGAAAGACTTTTCAAGTTTTGTGTCCTCATCCAACATTATGGACATTATGCCAAAGAATGGTTTGTTTTCTTGGACAAATATAAGACTTTTCTTCAATAATATTATGATAAGGTTGGATTTATTTTTGATGACTCCAAACTATATGGATCTTAATCAGATGGTTGAGAGCAACACCCTCCCTATTTCTAGGTTGAATCATGATCTAGTTAAGTTGAATATTGTGGAATATGAGGTCCCTTTCAAATGTTCCTTCAAATTCAAAGAGATTTGGCTTAGGGGCCCTTGTATACATGATTTGGTCAATAAGTGGTGAAATAATGTTCCTCATTTATCTAGGATGAAGATGTTCATAAGGAGAAAGAAACTAAGATTCATCAAGTATTTTCTCAAAGCTTGGAACAAGGACTCTTTCACAAACATTTTTCATGAAATCTCATGAGTAGATGTTGAGTTAGCTACCCTTAATCAAAAAAATTTGGTGGGCATGGATAATGTGGCATACCTCAAATAAAAAACACTATTGGATGAGTTAGATGAGCTTCATATTATAGAATATATGATTTGGAATTAAAAATTAAGAGACTAGTGGTTGAAAGATAGGGATAAAATACTAAGTTCTTCCATAATTCAACCTGAGCAATAATACTATATAATTGCATCTCCTCCATTAAGATAGTTAATGTGAATGTGATTGAGATGAAATCTAAAATTGAGGAATTAGCTTATTTTTTTCAAGATATTTTTGTTTACATAGAGGCTTCTAACCTTTCTACACAAATTAGGAGCCATGAAAATATCCCAAGGTTGGTGATAGATTAGTAGAAAAACATGATGATGGCTCCTTTCACCAAGAAAGAGATAAGGATTGTGGTTATTTTTATGGAAAAGATAAGGCACCTAACCTAGGTGGCTTTTGTGTTTCCTTATTTTAATGTTTTTGTGACATTTTGGGTGATAAGGTTGTTAGTATGGTGGAATAGTCAAAGAATAAACTGAGGGTTACCCTAGATATGAATTGTACTTTCATCACCCTTATTCCCAAAGGTGAAATGCAATCAACTTTTGGAGGTTTCAAGCCCATATCCTTATATAATACTATTCATAAAATTATATTAAATACCATCTCTTTTAGGCTTAAGCCTCTTCTTGATTCCATAGATTCCAATGAATAAGGGGGTTTGTTCTTGGAATAAATATTTAATATGGAATAATAATCACTCGTGAAATTGTCCATTATATTATTCATAATCAAAATAAGGGTATGATCTTGAAATTGGACATTAGTAAATCTTATGATAAAGTGAGCTAGCATTTTCTCCTAAAGACTCAATAAAAGTTTGGGTTTTGTAGGGACTGGTGTAATTAGGTCTTTACTCGTATCTTGAGTCCCAATTTTTTTATTTTCGTCAATAGAAATCCATATGGTTTCTTTGAAGCTTATAAAAAAAAGGAGATCCTATCTCTCCATTTATTTGTATTCTAATGGTTGAGGCTTTGGGGTGTGTTATTTCAGGTGCCTTTGTTGTTGGCCCTATCAAGGGTATAAATGTAAAATAAGGTCTTGATAATCTCACACATCAATAGTTCACCAATAATACTGTATTTCTTAGTGTAGTCACAAAAAGAGAAGCCCAAACCTTAAAATAAATATTGAATGATTATGAAGAGGCCTACGAATAATTTTTGAATGCTACTAAATCAAATATCTATTTTATGAACACTCTTAAGCACCCCCTACTAGATATTATTTGCTAGCACAAGGTATTGATAATCCCACACATTTACAATTCATCGATAATACTATATTTTTTGGTGTAGCCACAAAAAGAGAAACCCACACATTAAAACAAATCTTGAATCTTTATGAAGAGGCATATGGACAATTGATGAATGCTATTAAATTAAAGATCTATTTAATGAACACTCCTAGGCACTCCCTACAATTTATTGCTCGCATTTTGGAATATAAAAATTGGAAAGATACCTACTAAATATTTGTAAATTCTTATTTTTTTTGGGCTAGGTAAGGTATTTATCTAAGATAATTTGATAAATTCACTCGATTTTCTACATGGAAGAGAAAAACATTGTCCTTAGTTTGGTGGATAACATTTATAAAATTAGTTTTTAGCTTGATGCCTATCTATATCATGTTCATACTCTGTCTATTTCCAAAATCATGAAAGATATCAACTAAATTATGAAATATTTATTATGGTAGGGTGTTAAAGATAAGAACAAGATCCATTTATTCAAATGGGAAAAATTTTGTTTGCCTTTGTCTAAAGGTGGAGCTCGAATCAAAAGGTTAAATGTGCAAAATCTAGATCTAGGAGGTAAGATGGTAATGGGTATGATCACTCATCCTCAAGCATTGTGAAACAAGTTGTTTTAGTTCAAATAATTCAATTAAGATTCTAGGACCAATATTTTATCTTTGGAAAAACCACCAAAGGTATTTCATCTCTATAACTTCATCCTAAAATGCCATCACATCATTAAGGATCATGTTTTGTGGGTGGTCAATAATGGTCATTTGGTGGACTTATGGGGTGACTCTTGGAATGGCCAAAAGCCTCTATAGGATATGGATTAATTCTAATTTTCTAAGACTATTCTAACCATATTTTGGGGCCAAAAAGTGAGAGACTATTTAAAAACATGACCTTGGTCAAGGATTATTCTTTGGAAATAGTAAGCACTAGATGACTTATTTTAAACAATCAAAAATTCTTGCTCTCAGATATCCTTTCTAAGAGTAGGATCTTCCTTAATATTAAAGAGGACTCTATCTAATGGATTGGTACTAAATCAGGTATATACTTAATTAATTTTAACTATAAAATGGTACATTAGTCTTATTCTTCTTTTAGATGGAAAAAATCCTTTTATTGGTGTAAGGTGGGTCTAACCAAAGCTAAGGAGTTCACTTGGTTGGATGTTAAAGGAAATATTCTCACCCATAATAGGCTCCATAAAATGGGATTGACATGTCCCTCTAGATGTTATTTATATCTATCAAATGAGGAGGATGTTTATCAACTATTGTTCTCATGTTCCTTCATTATGTTTTCTAGGATTGGCTTTTTGAAAAGATGAGTTGGAGTTGGGATAGGCTTGCGTCTCTTTTTCATGACTTCCCCTCTTGGCCCGTTGGATCTCCCAAATATGTTTTCTCCTACTTATGAAAATCTTTTCCAGCTATTTTTCTTGGGACAATCTATAAGGAGCATAATCAAATATTTTTTAAAGTTAAAGAATGCCAAATTAGGGATGTGTTAAAAAGGGAAGAAGTTTTTATGTTTAAAATTGGCTCTAGTCATACTACAAAGTTTAAAGGGTTTCTCTTGGAATAGGGTATGAATATTATTCCCTCTTAGAACATGTTGAATATGCCACCCATTAATGGTTTAATCATTTCATGTATGGTCCCTAATAGGACTAAAAATTTTGAGAGGTCTCCTCCTACCATCATGTTTAAGGTAATTTTTTATCGGGTTGCTAGGGGAAACCTAAGATCTTCTGGGATGGGATGCCTAATCAAAGATTGTGTGTGTTCTTTGATTATATTGACCTCAAAAAAGCTAATGGATGGAATGAACAAAAAATTTAAAGCACATGTTTAAATTTAGTGGTCCAACATGGTATTGAGAGAGTCATTATTGAAGGTGACTCAATGGTTTTGATCCATGCACCATCCAATTGAAGGACTTGTTCATGGAATATTGAGAACATTTTTGGATGAGCCTAGGATTTATTATATTCCCTTCCTATTTGGGAAGTCAAACATTATTTCTAAGAATCTAATTCAACTACATTTATTATAGAAAATAAAGTCATTTCTTAGGTTCCTTGGATGCTTGACCTAAAGCAAGTTTAGTGGAAAGGATGGATTTGGGTTGAGGAGTGTCCCTTGTTTGGACCAACATGGATGTGTGTGGGATCTATATCTCTAATAATATAAATGAGCCACTAGGTTTTGGTAGATGGGGTAAGAAGCAAACACGTATGGCCTAAGGGATAGACGAAGACACTAGAGGTCTATGGTAGCTATCTGGATATAAGTGTGTATTAGGTAATAGATGAACTTACAAAACTAGGTTAAGGCCATAATGATCAAGATCACAAGGGAAACAAGATCCCTAACTAATCTAACCATAATAATTAAAGTATATGAAGGAAAGAAATAATGTGCACTAAATAGGAAATCAAGATATCTACATAAGTGAGCACTATCATGCAAGGAAAATGATTAAGAAACATGCATCCCTATGGAAACAAAAGATGATTTTGAATGAAAGACATTTTCAAAATTAAATGCATAAATGATTTAAAATCTATGCTAAATTCCTATTTAGAATGAATATAACCCTAGCATGTAATGTTTAATACTAACAATAATGTTACACTAAGCTAACAAGAACAGTTTCACCTTGCAAGCAAGGTTCCCTCATATCATGCTCAACCACAATACAATAAATATACCAGACATGAGTCCAAGATTGATCATAATTAGATGATTACCAAGCTATAGTGTATATCTCTATCTAATCCAATGTAAATAATCTAGGAGAGAAGGTGAAGTAGCAGAAGGTAGGAGGTAGAAGAGCCAATCTTGTCATAGTGGGCCACAATCGAGGATCTATTGGATAGATTCAAATGCACAAATAAATTACATGTATATAATAACAAAATCAAACATGAGCCAAAAAGAAGTAATTTCTCAACAATCAAAATATTTTAATATTAACATTAGCATTATTAGCCATAAAATCTTTAGAAATGTACCTTATGTAGGTGAAAGATAAACATGTCCTCACTTCTTCAAGAATGTGGGATTATCTTTCACAATTAATTAAAAGATAAAAAATCTAACCAAAATATGTGTAGGAAAAAATCATTAAATGGAATAAAAACCTATAATAACATTGATGAGCCCCATAAATGTCATGTTATTATGTCCATCTATTGTACTCATCCTACTTGATTACCATGCTTTTGAACACTTTTCCATATTAGTTTCCTACTTTCATAAGCCATATGGCATTATGTTTTCAAACTCTTTTAAATAGTTGAAATTATGTATTGGAATTAAATATATGATGGTTGTCTATTGCTTTATGATGCTTTTTTTATAAATGTGTTTTGAATACATTTTGTATAAATAGGTATATAGCACGGAGCATCCTACATTAAAGGAATCTCACTACACATACCATCATGCAACCACTGCATAACCAAAGTCGTAGATGAACAAATTTTGATTCTCTTTCAATTGACTCACATAAATGACTCTAACCTCCATGGAGCTCAATAAGGAAGTGGTTAAAGAACAAAATAGCCTTATTTGTCCTGTAGCAAAATCACAAGAGTCACACGAAGGACGTGAACTAATTTTGGTTATCTCAATTTGAATGTATCATAGAATAGAATTTATATTTTTTTTTGCATAAAAAAATCTCCTTTGTGGTATATAAATATGTAGCAGTAGAGTTGAGAGATGTAGAAAAAATAGTATATGTTGAATAGAGATTGTCAAAAGTACGTTGTGTTAAGCAATTGTTATTGTAAATTCCTACAGTAATTTATTGTTACATTTTTATTAATATGAGTGAGAAATTCTAAGTTAAATTTAGTGTTTTAAGAGGAAGGATTTAATCTATATTTGGAAGGAGGAAGGGCCCCATATAATTAGCTAACCATGTTATTTAATCCTTAAGCATTGTGTGTTTCATTTATGAATTTTGTGATTTGCATTCTTATTTAAGATTCATTTAAGGAAGTTTCCCATGTATAAGTATTTATTTTACCATATTTTTTTCATATTTTATTTCAAGCATTTCATTTACTGCACTTTGGCATCTTAGACACAATTAGCAAAATGTTAAATTAGAGATTGAGTGTGCACATATAGTGATGTCATCTTATCAAGTCTACATCCTTGGGTTGACATTTAAATGACATAGAAGGTAAATATCCATGGTTACTCTCCTTTTTTTTTGATAAAGATAATTATATCTAATTGTGAATCAACTACTAGTCATTTTTGGCATCATTGTTAGGGAAGGGTGTCACACACTTATAATCTTCAATCTTGATAGCAATTATTTTTGGATGCTTTTTTTTTTAATTCCAAAGCTTACTATTATTTAGATTAAGGATTTCCTAATGCCATAGTTTAAATTAACCTCTTTACAAGTAGAATAGTAGAAATTTCAAAAACCCCCATATTACTAACCCTATGTAGGTAGGGTGGGCAAAAAGTTAAAAAAAAGTGGTTAACTATGCAAAGTGAAGTGGAATATATAGGAATATTTTTGATTAAATCATCAAATGTTTCTGAAAGATCAAATATTCATCCTATAGTAACTGAAGAACATGAAGAAATTCCCAAAGATCACTCATAGTTGTTAATAAAAGTAGAGAAGGAAGAATTTTTGGCTAGACTAGTAGCACAAGTTGGAGATCTTGAGGAGATTCATACCCCTGAAGAGAACCACATATACCAACTCTAAAATTTCCCACCTTATCACCTCATAATCATAAATCTAAAGTTCACTTCACTCAATCACCCAAATTTCTTGCTAAGGAGGAATTCAATGCTATTCTTGCCCCAAAAAGAAATACCAAGCTAATAGAATCTTCCAATTTAGAGAGACTCTTTGCTAAGACACTAACATAATATTTTGAAACCTCCACACCATCCCCATTTTATAAGGATCCATATATTCCTAAAGAAAAATATAAAATCTCCATCTTCTACACCCTAGGAAATAAAATAATTGATAGAAATTTTGAGCATTGGGTAGCAACAACCTCCCGTCTATGAACACAAAGAGTATTCATGAGGGATCACTAGGAAGAAAACACTACCAATCCTTACTCATAATTTAAATTCACCTATGAATAATATCCCTCACTCCATCCTCCCTACTTTTAGGGAAAAAACATCAAGGGATCCAAACACATTTCTTTTTAAGTTTGACATCTTATGTCACAACTATGATTATAATCAAGATGCTCAGAAACTCAAATTATTTCCAACAACACTCAAAGATAGTGTACTTAGATGGTTCACGGGACTTGGAAAGGATGCCATTTATACTTGGGAATAAATGAAGGAGAAGTTTCTAATGAAATATCAAGATTATTTTAGGGGTAGAAACTACAGGAGAGATGACATATTCTGAATGACACAAATTGATGATGAGTCATTAGAAGAATATATGGAAATATTTTTATTTAGCTTCAAAAAATCCAAACAGACTACAATGGACAAGGAATCAATCAAGCTAATATTCCTCAAAGTGATTAGATATGATTATCTAGAGGTACTAGATCTAATATTTGGTGGTGGTGTTTCTACACTGTCATTCAATGAACTAAAAATTCTATTTAGGAACTACTCTAGATTAATCATGAACAAAACTAAGGGTAGAACCCTTCCTACAGCATCTGCTATAGGATTTTCTAAAGGTGAAATTAACATCTTGTTCTAGGACATGAAGTAGGACATCATCAGTCACCTAGTTATTCAGCTTAATACAATACACACATGGAAGGAGCAAGAAGAAACTGAGAAAGCCTTATCCACTTATTGCCCTAAATGTAGAAAGAAGAAGGTGGATTACACATGCCATTCCATGAAAGTTTAGGTAGTTAGCATAATCGAGGAGAATTTTAAGATTGTAGAGTTGCATGTCATAGGAGAAGATGAGAATCACGTGTGTTTTTTGGCTCAATGGAAACCATGGGTACAAAGATTAGGTATGCCATCAAACTCTATGTTTTAAAATTTTTAATTCTAAAATAATCCTCAATATTGTTCTTAAATGAATATACCTAATCAAAATTGGTCTTAAACAAATTGGTAGCTACCCTAGAATCAGTTATGGATGCAAAAAAATGGGCAATAACCTCAATAGGGATAATTTTAAAACCAGTAATGGTTCTATCCCTCTAATCCATGGCAATAGAAATGGGGAGGTAATCAAGGATTTCTCCAGTAAATAAAATACCACAACAATAATAGGCCATAATAGCAAAAATTTAGCAACCTATTTGAACCACTTAATTACCCACACAACCCATCCCCAATCCTACCAATAAGTCGATTCAACGGACACAATACACTAAAATAATGCAATATCAAAAATACACCTTGGATATTAATCAAGTTCAACTTCACTTAGGTCATGTTCTTTCACAACCCACTGATGAGGTTAGGATATGCCCGTTAAACATACAATAAATGACCTCATCTTACTCTCTCTTTCTATTAAGTTTGACTGCATTTTGTGACTTTTATTTTAATCTGATATGAGTTAGGATGTAATTTTTCATCTTTTGTTGATTGTGATTCTAACATTTAAAATATCTATAATTCCTAACAAGTGTTTTAAAAAATTCAAGTTTTTATAATAAAATAGGTCATCATCAGGCTGAAGAACAAATATGAAGCATATTACATGTTTTTGGAAGTATTGGAATCAATATAGCTTAGTTCCAGAACTCCACCACGCTATTACAAGTTCTGTCAGATTTTTAGACTAAGTTTAAAAACTCTATATTTAGCTCTGGAATTGTCTGAATGAGTTCCAGTACTCCTACAGATAAGCTCTGGAACTTTCACAGTTAGATATGGAATGATTTCCTTTAGTTTCAAAACTCTTCTAAAGTTTTGAAATTGATAACGATCTATTCCAAATGGCCAGTGATCTATCAAATCAATGATCCCATTAATCAGAAGCAAATTTTTTATTTCCATAATTGCAGATCCAAGACACTTATCACACAGCTGGACATCCAGCCATGTTTTAATTCAACATCTATTATGGGCATGATTCAATTCCATCGTATCCATAAAATAGTGATGGCTATCAATGCACCACAAGAAGAAGAATATATTTACAGACCTAGAAGAATAAAGGGATAAGGATAGATTAGTACATTTTTGTAATACAAAATAGTTTATTAATAAAATAGCCATTTTTTGTTTTGAGAGAGAATTAAGTTGTTTAGTCATGTTTCTAGGCAGAGCAAGGGCCCACTCCTCCAAGAACCAGGATCTTCATTTTTTTGGTATTTATATTTTATTTTCAAAAGCAAATAGGTAGCTCTGTTAAATTTTAAAATGTTTTCAATTCCTTAAGTTAAAATTTATTATAGATTTGTTCCTGCAGGTGTTCTAGATTAAATTTTCATTTCTTGCAATCATTTTTCAAGCATTCTAAAATGTGTGTTTATTTCCAGCAAATTCATTTCTGGAAAGTGTGTTTATTTCCAGCAAATTTAATTCTATAAAGTGTGTTTATTTCCATCAAATTCATTTCTGCAAAGAGTGTTTATTTCCAGCAGATTTTCATAGTTTGATTCCAATAAGGTTTTAACCAAGAAGTCCTTAAGACATTAAAGATCCCCCAAAATAAAAGAAAATATATAAATACTTACAATCAATTGTTAAATCGATAAGATTCTTCTTGTTGCATATAGCTTTAGACACACCCCTGGTTAAATATGACATCAATAGAGAGTTGATTAAATGAAGGGAATAATGACACCCATCATTTTTGGTGTCATTACCAGGGACTCACTAGTTAGAATTTTCTAATTAGGTGTCAACAAGAGCAACAATCATATATTTAGTTAAATAAATCTTCCCTAAGTTATCATAAAATTTATGAGTAGACCAAGAGCCTCCAAGGGTAGATTTCTCCCAAAAATATTTGAACAAGAATCTCCATCATTGTCTAGTTTAAATAAGGAATTTAACCAAGAATTGGAGGCACCATTATCTCCTACAAGACAAGAAGTAGAATTACCATTTTTATAATTTTTGGATCAGTCACCAAAAGTAAGTAAAACTTTTGGGAGGAGTATTATTTCTCAAGATCCATTGAGGGAAAGTTTTGATTCTCAATTGAGTAGTCAATCACCTACTCCTAACTTTTCACCATCCCCAGAATAGACCACATACCACATCGATTGGGAGAAGAGACTAGAAAATACTAGAGAGATGGCACGAGAAGTTGGAAGAAAACCTAAGAGAACCTTTACTTATCCCATTTAGTTGGAAGATGATGAAACCACTATGAAGAACATTTCACCTGCACACTTGCCCATATTTAGAGGAATGTCATCTAAGGATCCTAACCAATTTCTATTTGATTTTAAAGTACTATGTCAGACTTATGATTACAAGACAAATAATCAAAAACTCAAGTTGTTTCCATCTACTCTGAAAGATGCAGTAATGAGGTGGTTTATGGGATTAACATCTAATTCTATTACCAATTGGGAACAAATGGAAACTATCTTCCTAAACAAATATCAAGATATTATAGAGGAAGAAATTGAAAGGAAGAATTTTTCAAAATCAAGCAGGAAGAGGATGAAAATATGGAAGATTATTTGGAGATATTCCTCTTTGTGAGTAGAAGATGTGGATTTGTACTTCAAGAAGAACTAAGTAAAACCATCTTTCTTAAAGGTCTGGATGATGAATCTAGGGAAATCCTTAATTTAATTGATGGTAGAAACATCTCTCAATTAAGAATGAAAAAAATCATAGAAATTTGTAGAAACTATTCAAGGACAAGAGGTGGACCTAAAAAGGTAAAAATGGTTAAAAATTCCAATCCATATGTGAACAAACTGATGGATGAATTGGAAAACTTTAAAATAGACATATTAGTTCAATTAACCTCCACTATAGATGGATTACAAGCTAAAGCAAATGCCAAAACTGAACCATTAGCCATGTATTGTCCTAGATGTAGGATGAAGCATGCAATAAGGGAATGTCCTTTGGATAAAATAGAAGTATGCCTTGTTTGTGAATCTAAAGAACATGATACTCATGCTTTTTCTCTTCTTCCACTCATAAAAAATCAGCTCAAACAAACCAAATACATCATCCACCATAGAAGAATTAAATTTTGTTCAAAGACAACCCAACCAAGGACAATCTATGCCAAGACCAGCTCGTAATCCTTAGATGATGCCATGGGTAGCTCAAACAGTACCACAAAGTTGGGGACAGCACCTTGGGCCCCTCAACCAACATGGCATCCTTAGGATTGGGCAAGTCAATCTTGGTATACTCAAGGACATCAGCAACCTTGGGTTGGTCAAGGAAATCCTTATGCTTGGCCACAACCTAGATGGGGCCCTAGTAATTATGTGCAAGGGAAAACATATCCAAATCAAAATGAACAAGCCATAATGGGATCTCTAGCACAAAATCCACAAGCTCAAAATGGAGTCCAAACATAAATGCCAACATAACCAGTAGTAAACCCAAGAAACAAATAAATAACTCTTGTATATGAAACAAAACTAGAAAAATTCATTGATCTAAATGCAATGGATTATAAAGACATTCAAACTAGATCTGGAAAAATAGTTAGTAGTCTACCTATTATAGTCACTGAGATGATAGAAGAAGCTAAAACCCCTAGTCTGGTTGCACCTAAGGAAGATGAAAAAGAAAAAGATAAGGAACCAGAAAAAAATTTACTAAGATTCCATTTCTAGAAAGATTTAAAGAAGCCATAGAAATTAAGCAATCTAAATTGGTGCAGGAACTAAGAAGATTGAATATTGAAATACCATTGTTACAAGCAATCAAGGATATTCTAGAGTTGAATAAGTTAATCAAATTGTTATGTTTTAAATAACCTAGAAGAAAGAAGCAGTACCCCAAGACTATTAAGGTAGATGGGAAACTTGTTGATTTATTAGCAGGAAAACTCCTACTTCCCAAATATGGAGATCTTAGAAGCCTTGTTATTTTTATCTCTATAGGGAATAAATATATACCTAACATTTTGATTTATTTGGGAGCATCTATCAATGTAATGATAGTAGACACTTTGAGAACATTACCATTACAAGGCATACAACCTACTAACACCATATGAGAGATGGAAAAGCAACCTGTAGCAAAACCAGAAGGAGTTATTGAAGATGTGGTAGTAATGGTGAAATCATGGTAATATCCAGTTAACTTCCTTATATTGAATCCAAAAGGTAAAACACTTGGTTATCCCATTATTTTGGGTAGACCATGGTTAGTTATAGTTGATACCTTAATTGATTACAGGTCAGGTGATATGACTATTTCAAATGGTAAAAATTCTAAGCAAATTTCATTATATCTCTCTGTATGACCTTTTATTGATAATACAGAGAGATTATGGGTTGATAATCCTTATATTAATGAGCAAAATTTGTCTTCTTTGGCTATGATAACATTGCAAGATCATGTAAGGGAAATAGAAGATATGGTTCATCCTCCATTGAATGTACACCAATTGTCATTAGAGCAATCAGGATTAGTTCCTAAACCTATTCTAAAAACATCATAGTTAGTTATGGAACCACACCAATAACAATTCCCTACAAATGAAGATAATTTCACTCTAGAGGAACGAGATTTCTCTTGGGGAAAGGAAGGATATGTATCTTTAGATTTATAGATATTGAGAGATGATGAAAAAATTCTAGAAAATAGTAGTAACAAGAAGTTTGACCTACAATAAGATAAGTATCATAACCCTTCCTGTTGTCCTTTATCCAACATTCTATCTCAAGGAACTTTTAAAGATGTTTCTACATATCATATGTTGTTACCAAATGCATGTCCACTAAACACCTTAATGAAACCCTTTCAAAAAATTAGTTCATCATATACTGGAACCAAACATGTTGAGATTTAACAAGGTAAAATTTTGAATATTAATAACTAGTTAAAGAATGATGCAGAAGCCAAACTATTTGATGTTCTGAAGGATCGTACTAAATATTTTGCTTGGGACTATAGAGACATGAAGGGAATTCATCCAAGTATATGCACCCATCACATTTATACTAAAAACATTAGACCAATTAGGCAACCTGAGAGAAGGATTAATCAAGCCTTAAGGGATATAGTCAAACAAGAAATTGAAAAACTATTACAAGTAGGTTTTATCTACCCTATCTTAGATAGCCAATGTGTGTCTCCTCTTGTAATTTTCTCTAAAAAAATGGAAAATGGAGAATTTGTGTTGACTATAGGAAACTGAAAAAAGCCACCCTGAGAGATTATTTTCCCTTACCATTCATAGATCAAGTTTTAGACAACCTTTTAGGTAAATAGTACTTTTCCTTCTTGGATGGCTTTAGTGGATACAATAAAATCAAAGTTGCTACTAAGGATCAAGACAAAACTACATTTACTTGTCCATGGGGTACCTTTGCTTACAGGGTATTGCCATTTAGACTATGTAATGCTCCAGTAACCTTTCAAAGAGCCGTATTAGCAATTTTTGCAGACCTAACAAATGACTGTGTAGAAGTATACATGGATGACTTTATTGTGCATGGAGATACATTTGATGATGCCTTGAAAAATTTGGATAGAGTATTAATAAGATGTGAACAACATCACTTCTCTCTCAGTCATGAGAAATGTTTGATGATGGTTGATGAAGGGATTGTATTAGGACACCATATTTCAAAAAGAGGAATTTAGGTTGACTAAAAAAAATCAAGATTATTTCAGACTTGCCTATTCCTCAAACCCCCATAGATATCAAGTCATTTTTAGGGCATGCTAGATACTATGGACACTTTATCAAGGATTTGAGTAAAATTGTTGCCCCCATGTTTAAGTGTCTTACCAAGGACTATGAATTTCTTTGGGATGAAAAGTGTCAACATGATTTTGAAAAAATTAAAGAGAAATGAGTAATTGCCCCAATATTGAGAGGACCTAATTAGGATAAACCTTTTCACATCCAAACTGATGCCTCAAATAACTCAATTAGTGCAGTTTTGGGATAGAAATATAAAGAAGGAAAAATGTATGATATTTACTATCTTAGTAAAAATATTACTCTCACTGAAATAAATTACACTTCCACTGAAAAAGTATTTCTGGTTGTGATCTATGCAATTAATAAATTTAGACATTACATTACAAGGTACAAAATATTTGTACATACAGATTACTTAGCAAGTAAATATTTAATAAACAAACCAGTGGTTGGAGGTAGAATAATTAGATGGTTATTACTTCTACACAAATTTGATATTACCATTGTAGATAATCCAGGCAAATCTAATGTGGTAGTTGATTTTTTGTCAAGACTAACCGCTACAGGGGAGCAAGATCCAGTTAAGGATAACTTTTTAGATGAACAATTATTTGTTATTTAAGTTGATACACCATGGTTTGTTGAAATTCAAAATTATCTTACAATAGGAAAGTTTCCTCCTTTCACTAAAAAATAAATAAAGTTAATCAAAACTAATGTACAGTTCAAATGGTTAAATGGAATGCTATTTAAATGTGGTCCTAATTTGGTTTTATGTAGGTGTGTAAGAGAAGATGAAATATTTGATATCCTCTGAGCATGTCATGATGAACTTAGTGGAGGACACTATTTAGTGAAAAGAGTAGCTCATAAAATACTTGGTGTTGGTTACTATTGGCCATCTCTGTATAAAGATGTGAAAAGATATATCAGGCAGTCTGATCCTTATCAAAGGATGGGACAGCCAACCTTTACCAATGAAATGCCTCTGTAACCTCAAGTACTGATTGAACTATTTGAAAGATGGGGATTGGATTTTGTTGGACCCTTTAATCCTCCTTCATAGGGAAAAGATCACATTCTTGTGTGTACTGATTATGTGACAAAGTGGGCAAAAGTGCAAACTTTAACAAATGCCACTAAAGAAATAGTTCCTAATTTCCTTTGGCACAAAATTATGGTAAATTTTAGAGCAATAAGAAGATTAGTTTCAAAACAGGGACCAAAATTTATGTCCAATATGATCTAGGCTTTCACAATATATTCTTGGATCAATCATAGGAAGTCATCTCCCTATCACCCACAATCAAATGGACAAGTTCAAGTAACAAATAGAGAATTAGAAAAAATCTTCAGTAAAACAGTTGAAGCAGAAAGAAGAGATTGGGTAAAGAGACTACCTAAACCTTTCTGGGCTTACAATACAACTTGGAAAACTACAACAAAGTTTTCACCATATGAATTAGTCTATGGGAAAAATCCCTTGTTACCTATTGAGTTTGAACTATAGACATTGAGGATAGTAGCTAAGGTGGACATTGAATTGGATATGGCTCAAAAGGAGAGAATTTTTCAACTCAATGAGTTGGATGAATTAAGAATGGAAGCACTTCACCAAACAGAGATAATCTAAGATTAAAGGAAGCAATGGCATGATTCACATATATAGGAAAGGCAATTCAAAGTATAAAATTGGGCATTGTTGTTTGATTTTAAGTACCAACAATTTAAAGGTAAATTGAGAACCAGATGGTTGCGACCTTATTAGATTGAGTAGATATTTAACAATTATTCTATTTAGTAACTTCCCATTGATAGTAGTAGAAAAATAATCTTGGTCAATGGACACAGGCTAAAACTTTATAGGAAGCCTCCTACTAAGGACAAATTTTTGAAGCAAATTGAAGCAAACAAAGAATTTGATCATATGGAAGAACCCAGTTCTTCTAAAATGATCAAATAATCAGATGAATAGATCCAAAATAAAAGGAAGAGGATGAAAACCAGTAAATGGCGTTCTCTTTTCCAAAAAAAATCTCTCAAAGATCAATTGAAAACCAGTGATGGCGGTTGATCTTCTCAAATAAATGGGTAATTCAAAATAAAAATTTCTTTGGAATTCTAATCATTTTCTAACCATTTTCCTTATTTTCACTTTTTAGGAATGATGAGTCACTATTACATCATTAAAGATAGTAATTATGTTTTTAACTTGTTAAAGGTTAGATTGAAAGTTTGCATGTGTGATTAGACCTGATTTAAAAAGATTAGTATGATGAGTCATCTACTGTACATCATGATTAACCATTAGAAATCATAAGAAGGATGTTGATGATGGAATAAATTAGTGACATAGTTATAAAGAATCATCATTATAATTGAATCAACAAAGTAAAAACTAGCTACAAAAAAACTTCAAGAGAGATACAGTGAATTAAATTCATCAGTTCCACAGTTGAGTATAGTAAATTTATAGCCAAATTTGTTAGTTTCGTAATTGAGTACAATAATTCAGTAGCTGAATTTGCCAGTTCCATAACTAAAGTCATTAGTTTCATCGATAAAAGATGTTAGGAACTCCAAAGGAAGCACAATTGATTACCTTTCTTATAAGCAATTAAACACAAAATTATACCAAAATGATTAAGTAACTAAAAACTTGAAACAGCCAGGAATATGAGAGACAATACACAATCTTGTATTAAATACTCTTCAGAAGAAAATATAATAAAGAAGATGCCACTTCTTCTTCCACCTCTAAGGTTTGCCACACCTCAAGAACTTCTTCCCTCAAAGTTCTCTCTCTCTTGCTCAACCACAACCAACTCAACAACCTGAGTTGTTATCCCCTCCTTGAATGCTTCAGCTGATCTCCTTGACCTTACACCTTGCAGATCTCCTTGACCTTGCTTTCCTGCTTCAATGCTTTACTTGTCTTTAATTATAATACATGTCTCATGGGTATCTTAAATAAAATCCCAAGCATACAATAATTAGACTTCTAATTACAATAATTAAAAACACAGACTCAAGACTTAAATTAGCCTTCAACATGCAAACACTCTCAGACCTTTTAAATAAGATGAGTCTAATTCTGGTAATGCATTCTAGAAACACATGTAGAAGCATGCACATGCACAAGTGACTAACGTTAGTTGTTGTCAGTCTACCCCTGACTGATGTCGGTTGATCCTTGGTCCCTACCTGATCGATGTCAGCAATACTGTCGATGCCAGTTACTGGTTGCACTCAGTAACTACCTGATTAGCCTCCTGGTGAAGCTTTTAGCTCCACAACTTAACAATATCCCACTTGGAGATAAACAATTGCACCTATACAGCAACCTCCACTAACCATCTCAGGCACCTCCATCTTCAAGCTCAATTTTGAAGACCAACCACCACACATCCTGTGATGCTATACCTATCATCTAAAGTCCCCTACCACATCTAAACTTTCTGACAACTCCCATTATTTGGGAAAACTCAGGTCTACACTAGACCTTATGTGATTTCGAACATTGTTCTAAGTTCAGCTTGAACTATCCAACCCTTGGTGTGCATACTGGTTCTACATCTTGTGTATTGAACCCTACCAACACCTTCTTCACATCAGCTCCCACTGGAGACAAAATCAACCTGTGATCTTCCATGTCTCTTATGCCAAAGAATTTCATTGCTCCCAAATTCTCCATGACATACCTCTAAACTAACTTTACCTTTAGCTCAGAAACTCCCTATATATGTAACCCTGCAACAAGCAACACAATACAGTAACAGGATAATGTAGCTAATATTACCCAACCTGGTAAAGAGAAACACAATGATCAAACCTCCATTGTCTTTCAGCCTACTCAAGACCATAGACCCTAGCCTTCCATCTCACGTGTCCATCCACTCTCTTCTCTAACTTGGGAATCCATTCCTCTATCAGTGCTTTTATCCCTGCTGATAACTCTACCAAATCTCTCACTTGGTTCTCTTCTGAAGAATTCATGCCATGCTCCCACTATTCTTGGATTCTACCTACATTGCTTCTTCACATCTTCCTACTTCTTGACCATCAGTAAGCAACAATAAAGAAGGTGAACAATGAATATGAGGTTCACTTACCCTTTCAGTCCTCCACATGGGCGTGTGAGACTTCTTAACAGCTTGTTGTCCGCCCAACATCCATTCCAGTGACCGATCTCGGCCATCTCTTAGTCTGCACCCGACCGACGTAGGTTCCATGCGACTGACCCCCTACCGACATCGGTTCCCCCTAGCTGACGTCAGTCTCTACCTGCCTGACTACTGACTCTGCTGGTCTGCACATGACCGATGTCGGTATTTGACTGATCAACGTTGATTCCAAGTGACTTTGTATTCCTGTAAGTGATGAATTTTTCACCGGTGAGCTCATCTTGGATCAAAACCCTGTCCATACTACCCTACTCAGAATTATTCAACCCCTGTGACTGATCTCTATCCATCATCTCCTCCATAAATACCAAGGCTTCCACATTCTTATGAAAAACATTAAATTTCCTTTTCTTGTAATGAACTTGATCTATGCCCTTCAAATTTAAACTCATACCTTTTGACTCAAGAACATGCATCTTCTTCTTATTATTCATGTGACCAAGCCTATTAAGCCACATCTCTGAATCTACAGCTAAATTAGATAAACTAGAAGAAGAATTAGTAATACAAGTAGATAGGTAAAGTGTACCTACTTTTTTACCTCTTGCTACAACAAGTGCACCTTTGGTAACCTTCCAAGAATCTATTGTGAGGGTTACTATGCATCCCTCATCACCCAACTTTCCTAAAGAAACCAAACTCTGCTTCAGGACTGGGACATGCATAACCTCCTTCAACACCCATGTGTTGCCTGTCTGCAATTCCAGCTGCACTTTTCCTTTGCCAACCATTTGACAAGGCATACCATCCCCTAAATAAAGCACTCCAAAGTCTCTCTGGACATACTCATGGAACAAATCTCTATTTGGGGATGCATGAAAAGAAGAACCAAAATCTAAAACCCATGATTCTATCTGACTATCCAAAGAAAGTATGAGAGCATCTTGTGCCACAATACCTGCAACATCTGCTTCTTCCTTACCTTCATGTTGATTTTCTTTATCCCTCAACCAACACTCTTTCTTTGTGTGTCCTTTCTTTCCACAAAACCAGCAAGTGACACCACTTATGGATTTGGATCCCCTTTCCATCTTTGACCTTGATTTCCCTTGCTCAACCTTCTCTCTTTGCCTTCCCCTGCTTTCAATGCTTAAAGCATTCCCTGATGATTCACTTGTGCTTTTCCTACGAATATCTTCATTCAAGATTACTCTAACTACATCATCAAATTTTAAGATTTTAGAAGCAGACGCAGTATTACTTACTGCCATGACCAAACTCTCCCAACTTTTAGGTAATGAGCATAAGATTAAGAGAGCCTTTATTTCATCATCAAAAACAATATTGACTGAACTTAACTGATTTACCAAACCATAGAAATCACTAAGATGGTTACATACCGATCCACCTTCCTGCATTTGCAAAGTAAATAACTGCTTCATAAGAAATACCTTATTTGAAGCCGAGGGCTTTTCATATAGATTTTCCAAAGAATTTATAAACTCTTCCATTGTCTTACACTGTGATAACTTGGAAATCATAGATGATGCAAGGCTCAACCTTATGGATCCCACAGCCTTCTGATCAAGAACGTTCCATTCTTCATCCTTCATATATGTGGGCTTGCATGCAACCCCACCCAACGATAAGTACAAATCTTTTTGCTATAGATAATCTTCTATCTGCATCCTCTAATGTTGATAATTCTTGCCGTTAAACTTCTCCATTCATAGCTTACTTTCTTTTGCCATTGTTGTACTCCCACTCAATCAAAAACCCCTAAGAATGACCTGTAATCAAACAATAACTTCCTCCCTGCAACCTTAGCTCTGATACCAACTGTTAGGAACTCCAAAGGAAACACAATTGATTACCTTTCTTATAAGCAATTAAACACAAAATTATACCAGAATGATTAAGTAACTAGAAACTTGAAACAGCCAAGAATATGAGACAATACACAATCTTGTATTAAATACTCTTCAGAAGAAAATATAATAAAGAAGATGCCACTTCTTCTTCCACCTCTAAGGCTTGCCACACCTCAAGGACTTCTTCCCTCAAAGTTCTCTCTCTCTTGCTCAACCACAACCAACTCAACAACCTGAGTTGTTATCCCCTCCTTGAATGCTTCAGCTAATCTCCTTGACCTTACACCTTACAGATCTCCTTGACCTTGCTTTCTTGCTTCAATGTTTTACTTGCCTTTAATTACAATACATGCCTCATGGGTCTCTTAAATAGGATCCCAAGCATACAATAATTATACTTCTAATTACAATAATTAGAAACACAGACTCAAGACTTAAATTAGCCTTCAACATGCAAACACTCTCGGACCTCTTAAATTAGACGAGTCTAATTCTGGTAACGCATTCTAGAAACACATGTAGAAGCATGCACACACACAGGTGACTGACGTCAATTGTTTTCGGTCTACTCCTGACTGACATTGATCGATCCTTGGTCCCTACCTGATTGACGTCGGCAATACTACCGATGTCGGTTATTGGTTGCACTCAGTAACTACCTGATTAGCCTCCTGGTGAAGCTTTTGGCTCCACAACTTAACAAAAGAAGTAATATTTAGCTAACCTACATAAGATTAAAGAAGAACAAATCATGGGGATTAAAAAGAAGTTAGAACTAGAGGATGATACCCAGCTCTTTACAGATGAAGAAGTAGCAACTAGCTTTCAACAGGCAGGATGGCTAGAGTTTCTGAGAAAATTCCCCAAATATAACAATGAATTGGTAAGAGAATTTGTTATCAATTTAGAGAAAATAAGGACAAAGGCTAGGAAGGTTTTTATTCCTTTTTCTATGAATGTAATAAGTGAGATATCTGGAATACCAATGGTGCATGTCTCAAACCCTGCCAAAGGACATTAAAAGACCTGGTTGAAACCTTGCTGAAAGAGGGAGAAGTCAAACCCCAGTATATTTACAACACAAATAAAATCATCAAAAGAGTTAAAGGGCCAGCTTTCCCAAACCCTTTGATAGAGTAGCATTTTGGATTGTCAAGTATTTAACCTATGATGGATAATTTGGGTCAGTAGGAAAAGAAGTCTTGAAAATCTTCATATACCTTAGATATGGAGTTGAAAAACAAGAATATATAGTAAACCTTCCAGGGTTTCTTTTTAACTTCATCCATACAATGGCCCAGAGGTATTCTTGGGGTGTAAGAATAATTAGACATCATGGGTTAGTGCATTTAGTATGCCAGCACTATTTCCTTTCAAAGAAAAATGGGGAAGAACTGTGAGAAAATTTTCTTGGCAAGTTTAAACAGAACCCTGGTATTTTCAGAAGAGTAATAACAACTCCTCCTACCCCTTCAATTCATTTGGAAACTGATACCACTATTGAGGAAAAGAAAGAACTAATGGAAGAGGAAATACCAAAAAGAAGAAGATCTAAAAGAAGAGCTAAAATTGTAGACCCTACTATGCTTTCTCAAGAAATTCCTTCTTCTGCAGAAGCTATAGGAAAACTAATACATATCTTTGATAGTGACGGTTCACCTAGGCCTAAGCAAAAGGTGAAAATTAGAAGAAGCTCTAAGAGGAGACCCATTTATGCACATTTTGAGGCTCCTAAAAGAAGGAAAAGTCATAAAAGGTCTAAAGAAATTCTAGAGGAGATGAAAGAACAAGAAGGGCTAAAAACTAAAGCTGCTAATATTTTGGGCAGCATGGCCATGACTCCTCCTGGACCAAGCCAATTAGAAAAAGAAAAAGAAGATGAAAGATTTGAGGAGCTTAGTTTTCCAAGGAATGGGTGAGTCAGCAGCACCATCACATGAAGAAGATAAATAGGCATCCTGGAAAAGGAAAGGGAAATCCCCTCCAGTGGAAGAAGAATGCTTAACTCCCTAAGAAATTTTATAAAAATAAATAAATCAGTAAGTCAAATAGGCTTTATTTTTGTCTAGAGTAGAGCTCATTATCAAGGAAAAGGATGAGGAATTGAATATCCTCAAACTCAAATTAGAACAGAGAGAAATGCTCCTTAAGGAATTAACAAACCAGTTCATAGCCAAGACTACAAAATTAGTAGAGATTAAAAGGTAGCTGATAGAGAAAAAGGAAAAATGTAAAATTCCCAAGAGATAGACTATTGTGTCAGCAGTCTCTGCATATATTGAATTGACTTATCTACCACTCAAACAATTATGGGATACATGTAGAGAACTCAGTGTAGCCAAGACATCTAATAAGGATTTGAAAAGCAAAATGGAGGAAGAAAAGAAAGCAAGGAAGGAATGGGAAGAAAAATTTTACAAGAAGGAAAAAGATAAATATAAGTATCTTATGAAAATACAAATGGTTTGCATGATGAGTGAGAAACTGCTTACATGCAGAACACCTTCTCCTACATACAGTATGTTTTTAGAGGAACAATTCATTCACTAGCAATTCGCAAGGATAGCATGTGGCCTTCCACATGAAATACAATATGAAGCTAATTTCTCAGCAGCCTACTCCTTAGCCAATGCAAAACAAAAAAATATTCTCTATGAATTTTACCTCTGCAATTTCATGCTAGAAAAGAATTCAGGTTTTATGATCAATTTGTATGTAGGGGAAAGCCAGCTTAATGCATTTGTTTATGTTCTTCAAAATTAGATTGCATGGAAGGAGAGGGAGTCATATCATCTCGTAAAGGCTAGCACATCTGGTCTCTATATGAGAATTCATTATGGCAACCCATTCACCTTTACTTCACATTTCTAATCCCATGCATTTAATGGAAGGTTCAAGGAACCTTATCTTGCCAATTTACAGAAAAGCATTAATGCCTTCACCTCTTATGAAAGGGAAAAGTTTGATAATATTTATGATGCATGTTTGAAAATATGGAAATTTCTCCCAGTGGCATTGAAAAGAAGGGAAGTAATATCCCCTTCAAATTTGATCTGGAGTCTAGAAAGGGCAAAATCTTTATGCACAGTAATTCCTTGGATTAATGAAACTTCCTTCCACATATGGATAGGAATGCAGACAAGGCCACCTCTACTTCTCACCCCCATATCTCCTTATCAAAATAGAGAACCTCAGGATTCCACTCAATTTGAGGAATGGAAAATAAAAGTAGAAGCAAGAGCAGGGTATAGTACCTCTGAATCAAAGCATAGGGATATTCAGTTCTAGCCATTTGATCTAAGCAATCAAATGGAATGTAGAATATACAATCCTGAATTTAAAGAGTAAAATTTGTAAAGGGACTTACAAACAAGTAAGTATGGGGGAAATGATGAGGTTAGGATATGCCCATTAAATGTACAATAAATGACCTCATCTTACTCTCTCTTTTTATTAAGTTTGACTACATTTTGTGACTTTTATTTTAATCTGATATGAGTTAAGATGTAATTGTCTATCTTTTGTTGATTGTGATTCTAACATTTAAAAGTTCTATAATTCCTAACAAGTATTTTGGAAAATTTAAGTTTTTGTAATAAAACAGGTCATCATTAGGCTAAAGAATAAATATGAAGCAGATTGCATATTTTTGGAAGTATTGGAATCAATACATCTTAGTTTCAAAACTCCACCACACTATTACAAGTTTTGTCACATTTTTGGACTAAGTTCCAAAACTATATATTTAGCTCTAAAATTATCTGAATTAGTTCTGATTCTCTTGCAGATAAGCTCTGAAACTTTTGCGGTTAGATATGGAATGATTTACTTTAGTTTTAAAACTCTTCTAAAGTTCTAAAATTGATAACGACCTATTCCAAATGGCCAACGATCTGTCAAATCAATGATCCCATTAATCAAGATCAAATTTCCAATTCCATACTTGAAGATCCAAGACACTTATCACATAGTTGGACATCCAACCATGTTTTAATTCAGTATCTAATATGGGCATGATTCAGTTCCATCGTATCCATAAAAGAGTTACAGCTATCAATGCACCACAAGAAGAAGAATATATATATAGACCTAGAAGAATAGAGGAATAAGGATAGATTAGTACATTTTTGTAATACAAAATAGTTTATCAATAAATAGCCATTTTTTTTTAGAGAGATAATTAAGTTGTTTAATCTTGTTTCTAGGTGGAGCAAGGGCCCACTCCTCCAAAAACCAGGATCTTCATTTTGTTGGTATTTATATTTTATTTTCAAAAGAAAATAGGTAGCTCTGTTAAATTTATAAATGCTTTCAATTTCTTAAGTTAAAATTTATTGTAAATTTGTCCCTACATGTGTTTTAGATTAAATTTTCATTTCTTGCAATCATTTTCTCAGCATTCTAAATTGTGTGTTTATTTCCAACAAATTCATTTCTACAAAGTGTGTTTATTTCCAGCAAATTCATTTCTACAAAGAGTGTTTATTTCCAGCAGATTTTCATTGTTTGATCCAATAAGGTTTTAACCAAGAAGTCCTTAAGAAATTAAATATCTCCCAAAATAAAATAAAATATACAAATATTTACAATCAATTACTAAATCTCTAAGATTCTTCTTATTGCATATAGCTTTAGACACACCCCTAGTTGAATATGACATTAACAGAGAGTTGATTAAATGAAGGGAATAATGACACCCATCACCCACCTCACCCATAATCATAGAACACTTTGAACCAGCTCCATTCCATATGAATCCATAGCCACCTGAGGTCAAACCTGATCCAAGTCCATTAAGAAATCAAAAAGAAACTGACAGTCCTCATTTTTTGAAGAGATTGAGCATATAACATCCTAAACCTAAACCTAAATTTAATATTTTAGGATAACTCAAGAATGTGTGCATAAAAATCACACTCTTTCAAGAAATAAAAAATGTTTCTATCTAAAATAAAGATGTTAGAGAGCTATATTTTAAAAAACTAGGAAGAAAGAGGAAGGATCCTAAAATAGTCCAAGTCATTGGCCAATTAGCAGATATTATGTTGGGAAATATAGTTCCCCTAAAATATTTTGATCCAAGAAGTCATGTAGTTAATTTTAGCATCCATGTCCAACCTATTTCCAATACTTTAATTCAATTGGGTATAACCATTAATGTGATAACCATGGAGACCATGCAACAACTAAAACTTACCACTCTCTGTCCAACACCTACCATCCTCCAAAATGCTAATAGATCATTTATTAAGCCTAAGGGGATTGTTGAGGGTCTTATTATTTTTTCTACTTGGATGTGCACCCCTTGAGTAAATTCCTATCTTTCCTCATCTAAGTGGAACAATAGAAACATCTCTCTTACTGTGGATAACAATTTGATGAGATGAATCTCTAGAAGGGCTAGTTCCCTTGATGTGATCTTTGAAGTACTTTCTTATCGATAAAATTTGCATGAAAAAGGTCAAGAAAAAACTAATAAAGATTAAAAAAGGTGATGCATCAATATTTTATTTCCTTTTATTGATTGAAATTATACTACTATGATCAAAATAAAGCTTCTCTTACACAAAACTCACAACATAAGATAGATTATGACATCAATGTTTCATAAGCTAGGTTCAAGAAGGTATTTTAATACTTAGGATGGAAATGAATGTTCCCTTGAGATAATTATGTCATGTACCACTTATAATACACTTCTAAACTTGAAATAGAACACTAATAAAGACCTATAATAATTACTCTTCTACACACTTGGTGAACAATCAAGGATAACATGCTAGAAAAGATCATCTTCTAAGACCAACAAGATTACAATAAAATTCAATTGTATAAATTTTAAATAGGAAAAATCACTTGTTTATTTCTTCAAGAGTAATTCAAGTACAAATTTGGCTAGGGTTTCACCATTAACCAATGGAGGCTACGAAAAAGAGCTAAAAGAGTTAATGTTTATAGCCTTTGAGAGAAGAGCAAGACAAGGGAAGTCCAAAGGTCACTTAAACACTTGTAAATATGAGAAAAAGGGGTTAAAATTTCATGATATATGGGTATGTAACAAATGATGAAATTTTAGGAGGACCAATTGTCCATAAAAGTCCTAAAACTTATGAAAAGTGGCATAAAACTCTCAATCTTGGATCAAAAAACTATCTTCATAATTTGAACCTCTGTGAACATCCTAAAAATAACTAGGGATAGTTTTGATGATTAGAATGAGAGGTAAGGCCTTCAATCATGCCTCACCATGCATTATTTACATTCCTACTCATTTGGAAACTCTTGGAAGGAAGTAATCACTATTTATAGTCTAAAAAACTCCTTTTTCAGTCACCCCTCACACTTGGCCTCAAAATTATCTTTATTTTTCCATGAAAATGAATTGGAGGGATTTAATGACACTTGGAAATACTATCCATGTCCTCATAATACTTAGGTACACCTTAAAAGGGCTCACACTTAGAGTTTTCACCCTTATGTTCACTATGCCAGTTTTGATTGGCTAAAAGGAGCGCTATTATTTGAACACTTATAAGTTTTTTATTAGTAATAAATGATCATAATAAATTATAAAAAGTATAAATATTTATCCCAAACTTGATTTCATCCTTTGGAACCTCTTGTACACTGTACAATACATCAAATAGTCAAAAAAACTTATTTTTTACACCATCCATACAATTCCATACATCTCATCTTGGTGGGAGATATCCTGAGTGATTACTCTACATGTTTCAATAGCTTACATGGTCAAACTATGTCATTTGGATAGCTCTCCAAGATTGTTTTCTCCATCAGGTCTTAGATGAGGATTTTAGGTAGTTTTTGGTATTAATATTTGTTCATAAAGATTTGACATTAGAATTTCCACTAAATTACACAAACATGATTCCAAAGGACCTTTCTAACACCTCAAAACTCCTTTGGTTCCCATGCAAATCCTTAGAAAAGATATGAGCATTTGAAGACACCTCATCAAGCTTGTTGCTATCATGTTTTCATGTATGGGCTCTTTCTAGGCTAAAACTAGCTTCCTTTTAGGTTCCTTTGCATACCATGAGTTCAAACATGTCTATATTCCCATCCCTAAAATTCCTTAATCATCTAGATATCCCACCAAGAGTTAGAAATGAAGATGGACCTCCAATTGATTATAGGTCCCCTCAAAGCATAATAGGTCTAATAAGCACCTTTCTAGCTTTGGTTGTTAGGACTGATATTTCATGATTAGTTTCATGTATTTTTCATTTTCACATCCCATTTTAGATTAAAAATCTACTGCATAACACTCCAAACACTCTTCTTCATCTTATTCACTCATTCACTAACTATGCCTAGTGAAATTTTGCCTATTTGGACTATGTGCATGGGTAATTTAGTCACCGTGAGGGGTCTGAGCTAGGTCTAGTGCTTCCATATCATTTATTTTCCTTCCATACACCTCATAATATATTTCTTGAAGTTACCAAAGCTTTATATCAAGCCCTTTACCCATTTTGTACCCACTTTCCCAAAGCTTGATTTTCCTAGACTAGCTGACCTCTGAGATAAAATAGTGAGGTGTATTCCCCATTTCTAATGAAAATTAAGTATTTTTCTAGTTGTTTCAAGTCCTGATAATTATTTATACTAGCGGGTTTAGTTGGATTCTTTTATTTAGGTGTCTAACCATCTCTAAATGCTCTACAAAGCCTAATTTCCAACATTTTCCTCAAACCCTACTAAGAGTAACCCTTCCATGCTAAACCAATGCTTCTATGCTTATTCAACATGTTTCCCATATCTAATTCATGCTACTAAATCTTTCAATTCATCTAGAAACACTCTTTTCTTTGGATTCCTCATATTCAGCTATTTAACAAACATGGTTTCCTAGTCCACAATATAGACTATTGCCTTTTGGCTAAGTAGGGAAGGAATATTATCACCTTGGAATATTATTTGGCTTGTGAACACACTTTTTAGTTATTCATAACCTCTTTTAATTTCTAATAACCCATTTCCATCTCTTTGGCTAGTTCATGTCTTACCCCACCCTCACTAACTTGCATCCTATTGTAGGTGTAGACAAGGGTTTAGGGGACCTATGTAGGTGTATTTCATCATGTTTAGATCTTATGAGGTCACTATGATCTTCACATATGTGGTCACATATTATTTCATCAAGTCCAATTCTCTCTAACCCTGCTTGCACTTTGGGCTACACTAGACTGGATTTTCCCAATATGATTGAAAAACCTTGAGTCTGATTGTTATAGTTGTGTGTGCACTCTTTAGGCTTGGGTTATGATGTGAAAAATACTCCATTAATCCACATTAATGTCACATAACTTATTTTTAAACTATTATTCCTCTTTATAAGCCTTCAAAAACCGCTTTAGCCTCAATTTCTAGGTCACTAGTTAAATTGAGATGTTCGATAGGTGTGTCTATGACCTTAACTAAGATTGATCATGGTGTAAAAGGACTTCCTTGACCCCCCTTGAGAAAAACAAGCATTTAATATCTTCTTATATGTTGTGTTTACCTTGTATGCTCAATGGGTTCATGACTATGTTTCCTTTTGCCATGACTGGGACAACCCTATCTGTAGACCTCCCTGTAGGTTACTTTTACCTCTATTCAACTTGTCTATGAGGTTAAAGGACTCCTCTTAGAACCATTTTGGTCAAAAAATGCATGCTTATACCTTCACTCAACATGATAATCCCAAAACACCACTTTGGGCATCAAAAATAATTCACTATCATATACTGAGTTGTAGGTGTATCTTATCAGTGCATTGTACAAACTATAAGTAGTCATGGGGGTTGCATGTGAACATTTCGGTCCCTTCTTTCTTAACTCCAAGACATTAGTGTAACCTTAAATTAGTTGAAACCTTCTTATGCATGAGAATTTTTTCAATGTTGCTTCCCAGGGTGATAAAAGACCATTTACCTCCTCAGGCCTGTAGACATTACTGAGTATTTCAGTGTGTTTTAGGGCATGTTTGAGGCCTTCAACTCTCACCTTGAATTTACCTTTTGACCTCCATTCTTAGAAAATATATTGTCTATTCTATAATTCACAACATTTAACTCTTTAGAAGCTTTGATACCCTTAGCAAACCTATCATAAGAGGTCCATAAGAACACACTGGAGCTCTATTTTGACCCTTTTAGGGAAAACTTCCCTAAACCCAGTCATGATCTTCACACATGATTATAAATTTCTTATTTCCCTTTAGGTAGTTTAAATAGGTCTATCATGGCTTATTCATCATAACAAGATCTTAAGGAAGTGTCAAACTATTTCATCCTCTCCATAAAATCATTTTAGTACCTTGTTTAACCACCTATAGGTGGATGTTTTGGTACACAAATAGTGAGTTAGATATGAGAAATATGAACTATCCATGCCTATGAAATTTATATGTTTTTATCAAACATCATAATTCACCTCTAACAATACTAAGAGGCTGGAACACACATTCATCTTCCCACACCTTAGTGTGACATCAGCAAGGGCCCTATAGGTATGCATTAGGCATGTTAGATAGGCAAGTAATGGAATTGGGCAAAAACATGCTAGGTGAATAGCTTCAAAACCACTCAAATTCATTTTTCAACCTTCAATTACATGATCTCCATTCTTGGACACCTTTAAACTATTTTAAACCTATCTTTTACAACACGAAAACCACTTATATATACATGGAGAATAGCAATTAGGGGCATATCATCATTGTTTTAGCATGTTGGATGATCTTATGACTACACTTGTACCTTTTCCAAGCATCTAAATGGACTCCTTAAAACTCTTGATGGCTTGGAAAACTAACTCATTCTGATTACAACTCCATGGACAAGTTGAATAAGCATATATAGGTGACTGCAAGTGAAGCTAAGCATGAAGTTGACTATGGAAAAAGACAAGGTTGCAAGCTACCTAAAAGATGACATGGTGAAACCAAAACATAGATAGAGGTGGTAATATGACCCTGAGACTTATTCAAAAGTATTTTCTAACTACATGAGACCCTTACAAGAGAATCACACTCAGCAAATAGGAAGAAAATTAGCTGAGACTGCATATGGTGACACCCTCCTATAGCATGGACTAATTTGCTAATCCAAACATTATGAAACATTAAAATAAGAATATAAACCATCTAATAAGTAATATAATATTCTCTAAAGCCAATATCACCAACTGGTTCATATGTATTTGACCGGAATGGAGCAAAACCTATAGGGTGTATGAAATAGCTACCAAAAAAGTACAGTCAAATTCATGAGGATGGTTCATGAAGAACAGGAAACCATTATTAAAAATATTTATATGTAAATTAATTTCTTTGAGTTTAATATAACTGCCCAAAATATTTTGACTTGAAACATCTTTAGTTGTTTGTATTGATCAAAAACATGTAAGTCACTTTTATGTGTCTCAAAAACTAAGAATGGATCAAAATGGTAATGGCCTTAAAATTATTCTTATATAGAAAACCAAACATATAAATTAGTGTTATGAATATTAGGATCCTCTCCAAGATCTTCTCCCATGTGGCACACTTTCCTGTGGGCTGTACAAGTGCCATTTTCTCACTTTTTTAGTTGGTTTCAATAATTTTAGTAAGATAAACCACACTATTCTAATTTAAATAACATACTTGATATTTTAAATAACCTCTTGGATATGTTAAAGTAAAATAAGACACCTAGGCACTTTGGTAAATGTATCACTTGCATTTATGACCCTAAAAAACCTACTAAATGACCCAAAATTACAAATTGACTAATGTGACCAAGACTAAGGCTAGGATGACTTCAAATAACATGTAATACACCCCATGAAAATAAATTAAACCCCTTAAAACATATATAAGTCAATTTTTTACCTAGGTGTGCCCCGATTTCACCTAAAATTCAAATTTGGTCAACAAATTAGTGATTCATAGGGGTAGTAAGCCTATTATACTAAGGACCAATAGCCTTATCCTATCATGGGCCAAGGGACTGAATGAATTATTGAAGACAACTAGCAATTAATTTCTTAAAACACACATAAAATAAGCACAAAACACCAAGCAAACATAAGACAAAGCAAGACATCAACAAGACTCACACATGTGCATAAGCACTCAGGGAAAATAAAGAAAACAACAAACTATGTACAAGGAGAGAAGAATACCTTAGTAGCAATGTTTTATATATATCCCATTAATTGGGATATGAAGCTCCTCTCCATCCAATTTTGAGATTTGGAAAGCATTGTGTTTCTTGCATTGGGTAATAACATAAGGGCCACTCCACAAAGCATCAAAATTTGTGTGTCTTCCAGGTTTAGCCCTATCTTCATCCCACTTTAGAACAATGTCTCCTTCTTGGAAGCTTCTTGGCATGGATTTATTGTCAAAGTATATTTTTGTTTTATGTTGTTGAGCCCTCATAGTTTTCATGGCTTGATCTCTTGTCTCTTTAAGCTCCATCAACTCACACAACCAAACTTCCATGCTTTCATTCTCCATCAACTCCAACTAATAAGTGAGATCCAAGGCTAGGAGCTTAAGTGAAATAGCTAGTCTAGTTTCTCTCCCATAAACAAGTGTATATGGTGAGTTTTCAATAGCTCTTTTTGGGGTGATCCTATCAACCCAAAGAGTTGTCTTCAATTTGGAATGCCAAGTCCTTTGGTTCTCCTCCATTATTCTCTTTATAATCTTGATTAGATTCTTGTTGGTTTACTCAGCTAGTCCATTCCCTTATGGATAATAGTTAGAGGAAGTACTAAGATAAATTCCATGCTTTAAATCCCATTCACTTGTCTTAATTTCAAGGAAATCTAATGCATTGTGTAAAATTACTGTTGAAGGATCCCCAAACCTTGTCACTATGCCTTCATAAAAGTCTAGAACTAAAATTTCACTTGCTTCCTTAAGAGAAATAGCCTCCACCCATATTTTAAAGTAATTTTTAGTATTCAACGCTGACTTATGGCCAACACTATAAGGTGGGTTGATTAGGCCTATGAAATCTAGACCCCATTGCATAAAGGGTTGGTCAACTTGAATTGGATGAAGAGGCAAGGCAACAAGATTTTTTTTACCATCAAAGAGAGCACATTTTTGACACTTACTTACCCAAGCATGCGTGTCTTCAAACGAACTAGGCTAAAATTATATAGCTCTCATGATCTTAGCAATTATAGTTCTTGGAGCAAAGTGACCACCAGATGGTCCATCAAGAAACTCAAGCAATATGTTTTCAACTTGATTTGATTCAACACACCTCAATAACACACCTAAGAAGTCCTTCCTAAACAATACTCCATCAAAACTCACATAAGGAATAGATTTTAATCTAAAGTACCTTCTTTTAACTCTATCTAAACCTTATGGACACTCATCAATTTAAAGAAAATGAATCATATCTTGTGTAAAACTCTTCATTGGTGAAGGTGAAACTATCATATGGTCATCATGGAGTGTTAAAACAACCTCTTTTTTTTCCTTCAAGTCTAAATCAAGATGCTCACATTACCCCTTCCCTTTCACTAGCTTGGTTGTCTTAGTTTCTACATCCTACTCCATCACTTTTGTGATCCAACTAGCCCTTTTTTCACTCAAATATCTACTCAAAAGTAAATCTCTGACACTAAGATGAGGTACCAATATGTGAATCTTTTTATTAGATAACATGTGCCTAAACTTAGTTATACTTCTAATAACTAAAAGTACTTGCTTCTCAACATAGGTGTATCTCACCTCATAGCCTTCCAAACCTTGAATAAAGAAGGCAATAGGTTGCTCCAAGGTTTCTTCATTTGATTGAGTAAGCATGGTAGAGATTACATCTTCATTTACAAAATTATACAAGTTGAATTCCTTTGATAAATTAGTACTTGCAAAAGTTGGAGCTTGGGCAATGGCTTGTTTAATCTCTTCAAAACTCTCCTTCCTTATTTTTGTCTAAGTGAACACTTCATCTTTCCTTAGCATAGAGGTTAGAGGATTGAGTAAATTATAAAAATAAGGAATGAAACTCCTTATGAAATTAATTTTCCCAAATAAACTTTACAAACCTTTCTTATGTTTGTGCAAAGCCAATGCCAAGATTGCACTCACCATTTCAGGATCTATGGATAAACCCTTCTTTGAGACAATGTGTCTTAAAAGTTTGCCTTCATAGATAGAAAACACACACTTCTTTGGGTTAATAGATATTTTAAACTCTCTAGATATCTCAAAAATATACCTAAGGTGATTCAAATGATCCTTTTCATCCTTATAAAAAATTGTGATGTCATCAAGATACACCAACACAATGTCATTTATTAGTCCTTGAAAAGCCATATCCATTGCACATTGAAATGTAGCTCCAACATTCAACAAACTAAAAGTCATTTTCCTATAATCATATTTACCCCATTTAGTATTAAAGGTTGTCTTATATTGATCACTCTCTTTCACCAAAATCTGATTGTACCTAGAATATCCATCAAGGAGAGAAAACCTTTCACTACATGCCATAACTTGCAAGATTTGCTCCATGGAAGGAAGAGGATAATCATCCTTCAAGGAAACTCTATTCAAGTCTCTAAAATCAATACATAACCCAATCTCCCCATTCTTCTTCCTTATTGGGACTAAGTTTTCCAATCAAGATAAATGCTTATTAAGAAAGATGACTTTGGACTCGATCAACTTAGTAAGCTCCTTCTTTATGAGAGGCTCAATCTTAAGAGTGATTGGCCTTTGCCTTTGCTTGATAGGCTTAGCATTATCATCTAGCTCTATGGTATGTTCAGCTAAGTTTTGATCAAATCCCTTCAAATCACTATATTCCCATGCAAAGACATCAAAAAACTCCTTGCATTACTCAATGAAAGCATGTTTCACTTCACTAGTACATACCTTCCCAAGTACAAGTAACTTATCCTTGAAGATTTGTACTTTCTCATAGTTTTCTTGCTTATTAGACGTTCTTACCTTCTCTTTATTCAACTGGTCATCATCATTAAAGATTTTCTCAAGTGTGTCTAAGCCTTTAGGAAGTTTGTTTGACTTCAATTGTATAATCTTCCCTCCATATTTCTGTTATTGTTTGGACTGATTCTTGGAAGAAAACTCAGCCTCCTCCTATAGAAAAATTGTTATTTTTTGGTCACTATAGAACACTTTCCAATTAGTGACATTATCAGGTATGGAGGGTCTTATAATCACCTTGAGATGTGGTTGGTTCTTATCTTCTCTTATCCCTTTTGGAACATCAAACTGAGCTCCAATTGCTGCCAACTTATCAACATGTTTGTTGTCTTCTCTTAGGATAGGTGTGATGTTGAAATCTTGGAAATTATTGAAAATATCCCACACTCTATGCTTATAGGACTTAATCAAAGATTTCTTAGTCACATTTTGGCCTCTTACTTAATTCATAATCAACTCACTATCACCATACACTTTTACTTCTTTCACACCTCTTTTCCTAGCCCACTCAAGGCCATGAATAAGGGCCTCATATTCTACCACATCACAAGTACAAGAGAAGTGAAATTTGAAAGTGGAATATTACCTTTCTTTAGATGGTGAAATAAACATTACTCCGCCACCTACCCCAACTTTGCTTCTAGATCCATCAAAGAATAGTTGTTATAAACCATTCATGTCTTCACTTGGCTTCATCAAATTTGGCATGCAAAATTCCTCCTTATACATGAAATACCCTCCAAGACCAACTTCCTCTATGAATTTTTAAGGATTGTGCTCATAATGTTCATCTCCCCATTTATCTAATTACAAATCAGAAACTCCTTCAAGAGAAGATGTTGGAGATTGATCTATATGAAGCTCTTCCTCATCATAATGGCATAATTGACATTTTCCACTTTATGCATGTAAGGATCTAGGTGATTGTGATGGATAGGCTCTAATTCAATATTCACCTTAGTACCATACTTTATCCATAAAACCATATATGACCAATTGGTTGCCAAGTATCCATCTATCTTATTTGTAAACTCTCTTGACAAACAAAGAATAAAGTATGGAGGTAAATCTACCACAACCACATCATGAAGAATGTAAAAAATAGGAAATACATGTAAAATCAAGTTCAAATACTTGACTACTCCCAAGGTCCTTGATGGTGATCCATCCAACTGTAAAACTCCTTTAGCCATTGGTTCATACCTAAGGCCTAGTTTATCCGTTATACACTTGGGCATAACTAAAGTACTAGCCCCACTATCTATGATGAAATTTTGAAATAATAAATCACCAATGATTAAATATAGTTAAAAAGGAGGATTATTATCAATTTTATTCACTTTATCATCAATGGGTTGAGTTCCATTCACCAAGATAACATTCTCATTCCTAGTTGATCCAACTCGCTTACCTAGTCCTTGTAATTCCTTTTGAAGCATATCCTTTTATCCCAATATTGTTAATGAATCCCATAGATAAATATTCATATGTAACTTACTCATCTGGTCCATAACATTGATCGAAGGATTGCTTACCTTAGAAGGATCTTTGGAAGCACTAGTACCTTGTGGCATAGGTTGTGAAGGTGGATGTGTAGGAGCAGGACTTACATTCTAAAATTTCTGATTTTATTACACCTTAGGGGTTGATTTAGACCCACCCACCATTGGATATTATGTAGGAGTCAAAACAGGTCCTTGATTAGCCCCTTAAATCTCTTCAACAACCCTATTCTTAGACCTAGTGTTAGAGGACACACTAGTATTCACATTGCTTGAATTCCCCAAATGAATGATGGCATAAAACTCTCCCTCCAAATGATTTATGAGAGTAGAATAATATTGTGTTTTTCCACTCTCCATTCCAATTTGCATTCCATTTTTCATTGGCATTTCAAAAGTGGAAACTTGAGATGCTTGATTACCTTGCATTGTCATGTCTTGACTAGGTATTTCATTGGCATAAACAACCTGGCCTTGATTTTGGTCATAGGATGGATAGTATGGTTGCTCTTGAAAAAAAAAATGATTAGGGACAAGAGATTTAGAATATTATGGGGCATTAGGATTATAACTTTGGTAAAGTCTAGCTTGAGTTATTTGACCTTGTCCTTGATTATTGCCTTGAAAAGGAGGCCCATTTGTTTGTCCAAATTGATTATAAGGCTGATAAGGTCTATAAATTTTATATTATTGCCTTTTGAGGGAAACCAATTCATTAGTAACACTTTGGAGTAGACTCTTGACTTCATGAATCTCATTTGTGGGGGCAATGGTAGACCTTTTTTGACTAGGCAAATGAGCCAAGTAGGTAATACAACTTGACTAGCAGGCCACAAATCAGGGAACAATGGCATTGGTGGCCTATGAGAAATATTCCCTACTTAAAAAAGATAATTCTTAGCATTTATGGCTATCTCATAGGTAGTAGGAAATTTATTCCCACCCATGGATTGGATCATCATGGCTACATCACTATTCAATGCTTTTAGATAGTACAAGAAGGCATAATTTGGAGTAGGTCTCATAAGGGTTGGAATCCTATCTGATGCTCTTTCAAATCTAGTATTAAATTTTTTCATAAAATATTATGGTACCCTATTGATATTTGTCAATTTATCATTTATGATAGATGATCACTCTTCTTTCTAAACCTCTTAATCAATAGATCTCCTAGTTCATCCCATGAACCAATAAAAATTTTAGGTAGAGTCCCATACCAATCTAAAGCTTTTCACTTGAAATATAATGCCAATAACCTAATATCCACATTATCTTGAGTGATATTATGGATATTTTAAAAGTTTTCTATGTTTCTAATGTGTTTAATGGTAGTAATAGGACCCTCTCCACTAAAATATAGAACACTCTTAAGGGTTGCTCTAGGAATTTAGTCATATTGGGCAAGATTCAAAGGAGATTATTTGGTGAAGGCTAAAAAAGGTTGGTTCTTATCCATATTTTAATTTAGGCTATGCGTATTAAAGGTTGAAATTAGTAGGAATTTATACTTCTTAAACACCAACTCTCTTGAATAAGGATGAGATTCACAAACCTAAACCTTTTGACAGAATACAAAGGCAATTGCACAAACTCAAAGGGTATACCTTTATTAGGAGACCTAATATCACCTTTGACATTAAAATTATGGACTGAGTAGCAACCAAAGAGTTGAAACTTTATTGGAGTCACCAGTAACTGAATGTAGATGTTCTTGTAGCTGCAACTATGCCAAGACCAGTACTAATCTTAGACAATCTTCTAGGACTTAAAATCCCATTGAGCATGCCAAAATATATTTTAATTTGGATTTGAACCCCTTGAGGATATTCCTATCTTTCCTCATGTAAGTGTCGCAATGGAAACATCTCTCTTGATGTGGATAATAATTTGATGAGATGAATCTCTAGAAGGGCTAGTTCCCTTGATGCACTCTTTGAAGTACTTTCTTGCCTATCAAATTTGGATGAAAAGGGTTAAGAAAAAAATATGAAATATAAAAAATGTGATGCACCAATATTTTATTTACTCCTCTATTGACTAAAATTTATAATACCTAGAGTAAAACAAAGCTTCTCTTACACAAAACTCACAACACAAGATAGATTGTTACATCAATGTTTCATAAGCTAAGTTCAATAAGGTGTTTTGATACTTAGGAGGGAAATGAATGATTCCTTGAGAGAATATAGTCATGGACCACTTCTAAGACACTTCTACACTTGAAATAAAACACTAACAAAGACCTGTAATAATTACTCTTTTGCACACTTGGTGAACAATCAAGGATAACATGTTAGAAGAGATCATATTTTACTAGACAAGACCAACAATATTGCAATAATACTCAATTGTATAGCATGTAAGTAGTAAAAATCACTTTCTTATTTCTTCAAGAGTCATTCAAGTACAAATTTAGCCAAAGATTCACCATTAACCAATGGAGGCTACCAAAAAGAGCCAGAAGAGTTAATATTTATAGCCTTTTAGAAAACAGCAAGACAAGGGAAGTCCAAAGGTCAATTGGACACTTGTAAATATGATAAAAAGGGGTTAAAATTACATGATAAATAGGTATGTAATTAACCATGAAATATCAAGAGGACTAAGTGTCCATGCAAGTCATGAAACTTATGCAAAATGATATAAAACTCCCAGTCTTTGCTCAAAAAATTGCCTTCATAATTTGAACCTATTTGAACATCCCACAACTAACTAGGGATATGTCTGATGATTGGAATGAGAGGGAAGGAATTTAGGCATTCCTTTACATGATTTTGTTTCATTCTTACTCATCTAAAAACTCTTGGAAGGAAGCCATCACTAACCGTAGCCTAAAAAACTCTTTTTTAGTCACCCCTCACACTTGGCCTCAAAATTAGCTTTAGTTTTTCATTAAAATACATGGGAGGGAGTTGATGATGCTTCTAAATACTATATATGGCCTTATATTTTTTAGGTACACTTTAAAAAGGTTCACACTTCACCCTTCTCACCCTTGTGTCCACTATGCCAGTTTTGACTGGCTATAAGGAGAGTTATTGTTTGAAAACTTATAAGTTTTTTCTTAACAATAAATAACCATATGGAGTTACAAAAATTCTAAATATTTCTCCCATACTTTATTTCATCTTTTGGAACCTCTTGTACCCTACACAACACAAAAAATAGTTAGAAAAACCTTTTTTTGTACCCCATCCACAAAAAAAATTATATCTCATCTTGGTGGGAGATAGACTGAGGTAGTCTTATACATGGTCCAATATCTTCCATGGTCAAACTATGTCATTTAGATAGCTCTCTAAGCTTGTTTTCGCCATCGGGTCTTGGCTGAGGGTTTAGTAGGGTTTTGGGCAATTTTTGGTTTTAATATTTGTTCATAAATATTTGATGTTGTAACTACCACTAAATTTCACAATATTTATTCCAAATGACCCTTCTAACACTTACAAAATCCTTTTATTTCCATGAAAATCCTTAAAAATTATATGAGCATTTGAAGACACCTCATCAAGCTTGTTCTTATCCTTTTTGCATAATTGGGGTTTTTTTAGGCTAAAACTGACTTCCTTGTAGGTTCCTCTACATACCATGAGTTAAAAAATTTATATATTCCCCTCCATAACATTCCTCAATCATTTACATATCCCACCAAGAGTTAAAAATGAAGATGGACGTCCAATTGGTTATAAGTCCCCTCAAAGCATAATAGGTCTAATAGGCACCTTGTTAGTTTTGGTTGTTAGGACTGATGTTTCATGATTATTTTTCTATATTATAAATTTTCACGTCCCATTTTGGCTTAAAAAACCACTACATAACCCTCCAATCACTCTTCTTCATCTTCTTCTCTCATTTACCAACTAGGCCTAGTGAAAGTTTACCTAGTTGGACTATGTGCATGGGTAATTTAGTCACCTTGAGGTGTCTAAGCTTGGTATAGTGATTCCATATCATCTATTTTCCTTCCATACACCTCATAATATATTTCCTAAAGTTCCTAAATCTTTATATCAATCCCTTTACCCATTTTGCACTCACTAGCTCACTTTGCCAAAGCCTGATTTTCCTAGACTGGGTAACCTCCGAGACAAAATAGTGAGATTTAACCCTCATTTCCAAGGTAAATTGAGTATATTATAAGTCTTGATGATTATTTTTACTATATTTTTTATTTTTATTCTTTTATTTAGGTGTCTAACCATATCCAAATGCTAAAAAAAGTCTCAAAAAAGCCTATTTTCCTAGATTTTCCTCAAACCCTAATAAGAGTAACCCTTCCATGATAAACCAATGATTTTATGATTCTTTAAAAAATTTCCCACATCCAATTCATGCTATTTAATCTCTTAATTCATCCAAAAGCACTCTTTTCCTTGGATTCCTCATACTTGGCTATTTAGCAAACATGTTCTCCTAGTCCACAATACGGACTGTTGCCTTTTGGCCAAGTAGGGAAGGAAGATGATCACCTTGGAAGAGTCTTGGACTTAAGAACACAATTTTTTATTATTCATAACCAATTTTCATTTCTTTTAACCCCTTTCCATCTCTTTGGCTAGTTCATGTCTTACCCTACCCTCACTAGCTTGCACCCTATTGTAGGTGTAGATATGGTTTTACAGGACCTATGTAGGTGTATTTCATCATGTTTAGAGATTATGAGGTCACCATGATATTAAAATATTTGGTCACATATCATTTCATTAGTTCTAATTCTCTCTAACCCTGCCTGCACTTTGGGCTATACTAGACTAGGTTTTCTCAAGATGATTGAGAAACCTTGAGTCTAACTAATGTAGGTGTGTGTATAGTCTTTAGGCTTGGAATCTGATGTGAAAATGTCCTTGAATCCACATTGAGGTCAAAAAACCTTTATTTTAACTATTATTCATCTTTGAAATCCTTCAAAAACCACTTTAGCATCAATTTCTAGGTCACTAGTTAGATTGAGATGTTCTACCCTTAGTACCTCACCTGGAGGTGTGTATATGACCTTAAATAAGATTGATTATGGTGTAAAATAACTTAATTGAACCCACCCCTTGAGAAAAACAATAATTTAATATCTTCCTATATATTTTTTTACCTTGTATGCTCATTGGGTTCATGCATGTGTTTCCTTTTACCATGATTGGGATAACTTTATTTGTAGCCCTGCTTGTAGGTTATTCTTGCCTTTATTTAGCTTATCTATGAGGTTAAAGGACTCCTCTTAAAACCATTTTAGTCAAAAAATTCATGATTTGACCTAAACTCAACATGAGAATCCTAAAACACCACTTTTGGCATCAAAAATAATTCATTGTCCTATACTGAGTTGTAGGTGTATCTTCTTAGTCCATTATACGGACTATAGGTAGTCATGGGGGTTGCATGGGAACATTTCAGTCCTTTATGTCTTACCTTCAAGACATTAATGCAACCTTACATTATTTGAAACCAACTTATTCATGAGAATTTGTTCAATTTTGCTTCCTAGGGTGATAAAAGACCATTTACCTCCTCAAGCCTATAGATATTACTAGAGCATTTTAGTTTGTTTTAGGGCATGTTTGAAGCCTTCAACTCTCACCTTGAATTTATATTTTGACCTCAATTCTTGGAATATATCCTATCCATGTTACAATTCACAACATTTAACTCTTTAAAATCTTTGATAAACTTAGCAAACCTATCATAAGAGGTCCACAAGAACCCCTAGAGCTCTATTTTCACCTTTTTAGGGAAAACTTGCCTAAACCCAATCATGAACTTCACACATGATTCCACACTTATTCTTGCATTTTAGGCAATTTAAATAGGTATATCATGGCTTATTCATCATACCAAGATCTTAAGTAAGTGTCAAACTATTTCATCCTCTCCATATAAGCATTTTAGTACCCTGCTCAGCCACCTGTAGGTGGATGTTTTGGTACACAAACAGTGAGTTAGATATGAGCAATATAAACTATCCATGCATATGTAATTTATATGATTTTATCAAACATACTAATGCAACTCTAATAATAATAAGATTTTGGAACACACATTCATCTTCCCACACCTCAATATGATGTCAGCAAAGGCCCTGTAGGTATGCATTAGGCATGTTATACAAGCAAGTCATGGAATTGGGCAAAAACATGCTAGTGATTAGCTTCAAAACCACTCAAATTCATTTTTAAAATTTCAAGTACATGATCTAAATTATTGGACACCTTGAAACTAGTTCCAACCTATCTTTTCCAACATGAAAACCACGTGTATATACATGGAGAAGAGCAATTAGGGGCATCTCACGACTAATTTAGCATGGTAGATGAGCGTATGACTACCCTTGCACCTTTTCCAATCATATAAATGGATTCCTTAAAACTCTTGATGGCTTGGATAACTAATTCATTTTGATTACAACTCCATGTACAAGTTGAACAAGCTTATACATGTGACTACAAGTGAAGTTAAGCATGAAGTTGACTATGGAGAAAGATAAGGCTATAAGCTACCCAAAAGATGACATGGTGAAACTATAACATGGAATGAGGTATTAATATGACCTTGAAACCTATGTAACACTATTTTAAAACTATATGATACCCTTACAAGAGAACAACACTCAACAAACAGGAAGAACTTTAGCTGAGACTGCATATGGTGACACCCTCATATAGCATGGACTAATTTTCTCATCCAGACATTATGAAACATTAAAATAAGAATTAAAACCATCTAATAAATAATCCAACGTCATTTGGATCCAAAATAACCAATTGGTTCGTACATATTTGACCAAAATGAATCAAAATCTATAAGGTGCATGAAACAGCTACTAGAAAAATATAGTTAACTTCATGAGGATGTTTCATGAAGCACATGACACCATTATTCAAAAAATTATATTTAAAGGAATTTATATTAGTTTACTATAAACTCCCAAAATATTTTGACTTGAAACATCTTCAGCTATCCATACTGAGCAAAAACTTGAAAGTCATTTTTATGTGTCTAGAAAACCAAGAAAGGAGTATAACATTTTTGGCTTTAAAATTAAACTTTAAGAGAAAAATAAATATATAAATGAGTTTTATTAAAATTAAGAGCCTCCCAAAGATCTTTTTCCATGTGGCACACTTCCCCATGGGTCGTACAAGTGCCATTTTCTCCCTTTTTCAGTTGGTTTCTACATTTTTACTTAGACAACTCATAATATTATGATGTAACTGACATCCCTGATATTCAAATTGACCTCTTAATTGTTTTAAATGAAAATAAGAAACCTAAGAACCTTATTAAATGTGCCACTTAAATTTATGACCCTAAAAAGCCTATTAAATGACCCAAAATGACAAATTGACTAATATGACCAAGACTAAGGCTAGGATGACATAAAATAACATTTAATACACCCCCATGAAAATAAATTACATCCCATAAAACATATATAAGTTAATTTTTTACCTAGGGGTGCCCTAATTTGACTTAAAAGTGAAATTTGATCAACAATTATCATAGTATATTCTTGGCAATATCCAACAAATTTTATTGTCCTACGGTCAAAGAGAAATTTAGGGGGTTATCCTCTCATCCTTGGCTACCCATTGTTGGCCTCCAATGATTATTTTATTGGTTTTATGTCATTAAAAATACTAATTTCCAATGGAAATGACACCAAGAAATTGGTGTTGTCTCGAATGATGGACCAATCCCTTAGATTGGTGACTTTGAAAAAGTTGTCTCCTTACAGACTCTACATAATTTTTTGAAGTCTATATTTTTGGGCCCAATAACAATACACTATCCTTACTGGTATTTTATAAAACACCTATCAATAGGATCCTGTAACCACCAACCTATTGGAATGTACACCATGCCCTCTTTAGAATACCTTTCCTAAGAATGATTTTGTTGAAACTGAAAGAGACATTTGAAAATTATATAAATTACTTCCCCATTAATGTACTTATGCTTTTTTAATCACTAATGTATAGATCATGCTTTCTTTAACAAAGTAAGTAGACATCTTTCCAAACAAACCTCTCAACACCAGTGCTTCCTTAACACCCCAACAAGAAATTTAGTTACTTAAAATGCTGAGAAAGTACATAACATAATTTTCCTAAGATTACCACGACATGAAAATAATACCCCTATATTTATACATGTATCATATTTACATTAAATAAGAATGCAAACCTATTCACTGACCCCAATGATGAATGAATCCTATAGTCAAAGACATTGTCAAAACTAAGTTGAAAAAATTCTTGGATGCAAGATTTATTTATCCTATCTCGAATAGCCAGCGGGTCTATCCTCTAGTCATTATCCTTAATAAAGGGGGGAAATTGCATATTAGTGTTGACTACCGAAAGTTGAATGTTGCTACCAGAAAGGATCACTTTCCCCTTCCATTTATTGATCAAGTGATAGATACATTAGCTGGGAAGAAGTAATTTTCCTTCTTAGATGGATATAGTGGTTACAATCAAATATTAATTACTCCATAAGACCAAGAAAAACTCACTTTTACTTTCCCTTGGGGAACCTATGCCTGTGCCATCTTGCCATTTGGTCTTTGCAATGCCCCAGCTACTTTTCAAAGGGTTGTCTTGAGCATTTTTTATAATCTCTCCCATGACTGTCTTGAAATCTACATGGATGATTTCACTGTCTATGGGAAAACATTCAAAGAAATGTTGACCAACTAGAGAAAGTTTTTCAATGCTACAAGGACCATCAATTATCTCTGAAAATGAAAAGTGTTACATACTTATGACTGAATGAATTGTGTTGGGACATTACATATCCTTGACCCAATAAGAATAAGTATCATCAAGGATCTACCCAAACCAAAAAAATAGAAAGATGTTCGAAATTTTTAAGTACATTTTACTTATTTTAGATGATTCATCAAAGATTTTAGTAAAATTTCCACCCCATTATTTGGATTACTTACTAAGGATGCTGAATTTACATGGACTAATGATTGTCAAACTACCTTTCAGTAACTCAAGGACCTTCTCATAACAACTCATGTTTTGAGAGGACCTAACTAGAAGAAGCCTTTTCACATTCATACAAATGCATCTGGCACCACTTTAGGAGCTATCCTTGGCTAAAAAAATGAATCTTTGAGTTATGCAATCTATTTTATCAACAAGAATCTTCAAGATACTAAACATAACTACACTATAATAGAGAAGGAATTTTCATTCATCATATATGCCATCAACAAATTTTGACACTACATTACAAGTTACCAAGTATTCATCCACACCAATCATGTAGTAATAAGGTATTTAATGAACAAACATATTGTAACATGCATGATAATTCATTGGTTACTTTTACTACAGAAGTTTGATATTACCATTATGGATAGACTAGGTAAGGATAATGTAGTAGCAAATTTTCTATCTCAGTTGCAAAATGATGAGCATAGTCCTATTGTTGATGATTCTTTTCTTGATAAACATTTATTTTTTGTAACAATTCAATCTCTTTGATTCGTAGATATTGCTGACTATCTTGTTGCAAGATCACTACTATAATATTTCTCACCTAGGGACAAACAACATGATCTAAAATAGCAAACATTATTCCTGGATTGCAAGATATCTCTTTATCACTAGACCAAATTCAGTTATGAGAATATGTATCCAAGAAAATAAAGCTTATGACATTCTTAGAGCCTGCCATGATAAACCATGTGGGGGTCATTTTGTTGCCAAATGGACTACCATGAAAATACTCATTGTTGTATATTACTGGCCTTCCTTACATAAGGATGCCATGATGTACACCTGTAGATGTGATCAATTCTATCATATGGTAAATCCCACTCTTTCTGATGAAATATCATTACAGCCACAATTAGTTTTATAACCCTTTGATAAATAGAGACTAGATTTTGTATGTCCCATTGATCCTAAATTCAATAACAAGGAATACATACTGGTGTGCACGAATTATGTCACCAAATTGGTATAGGTCAAAGCCTTAACCCATGCTTAAGATGCAAAGGTAGCTAAGTTCTTCTATGAATACATCTTCACCCGTTATGGAGTACCAAGAGAAATAGTCACAGACCAAGGCCCACAATTCACATTAGACTCACAGATTCCTTGGTCAAAGAATATGAAATCAGACACAAGAAATCTACTCTCTACCATCCTTATTCAAATGGTTAGATGGAAGTGACAAACTAAGAATTGGAAAATATCCTTACTTAGACTATCAGCTTGCATAGAAAATATTAGTCAACTCATCTTCTAGAAGCAGTCTGGGTTTACAAAATCACCTAGAAAATTATAACTTGTCTCACTCCATATGAGTTATTTTATGGTAAGAACCCTATTATGCCCATTGAGTTTAAACATAAGACATTAAATACAACACTTGATTTGATCTTGGATCTTTTCCAAGCTCAATAAGATAAGATCATGCAACTGAATGCACTTGATGAACTAAGAAAGGAACCACTTCATCATACTGAAATAGTGCAAAGACAATGTGTGAGATTCCAATCAGGAGAATAGGCACTCCTTTTTTACTCTAAATATAAGGATCATAAAGGAAATCTGTAGTCTAGATGGCTTGGGCCTTATGAGATCAAATAAGTTTTTGATAATGGAGCTGTAAATCTCGTGACCACTGACTTTGTTTGGTTTTGACTACTTGTTAATGGCCACAAGCTCAAGTTATATAAGAAATCATTTCACAAGGAAACTCTCACTCACCAACTTCTTAAATAACAATATCTATTTCTTCTTCATGAAGCAAATCAACTTGTTCCTATAGCTAAAGGGTATTTTTATCAACCCTTCTGTAATATTTTCCAAGAGTAATAAAGCTTCCTGCAGCCAAGAACAAGTTATTCACAATGGCTTGGTTTAGGATGAATAAAATCCTACCCTCTAGATTCTTGTGATTTCAATTGAGTTTGGATCAAAAATATAAAAAATAAAAAAGAAAACCAAAAAATTTAGCAATGAAAACCTTCAGGTGTTGTTGACAGATGTTGTCTCTAAAAACCAGATCACTAGCTGATCAATATTCATTAAAAAAAGAAAAAAAGAAAAGGCACTACTACAATAAAAAAGTTTTGTTTTTACTTATTTTTTCTTGTGGATTCATTTCCTTGAAGCAAAAATACATTTTCCTTCTTTTTATAAGATAGAAAACTTATCGCTACAGGGGAAAAACTTGTTGTAGGATAAAACTTGTTGCTACAGGATAAAACTTGATGCTACATGATACCACCTATTGCTAATGGACACATATCTTGCTACAGGATGTATTCCTACATTCCATATTACATCAAGTATTTTCTCCCACTCAAACACTAGCATATGCCATGACTGCCACTTTGAATCATCATTTACATATTTATGAAAGGTATTTATATAAGTAATACAGTAATTATTCTATATTTATTTCATGTCATGTATTTTATTATTTATGAAAGTGATGGTACTTAGTGTTATCAATGCACCATCATATCCTCTCCTTATCATGTCTGCTTACCATCTCCTTTGCTAATTTGACCATTGACACAATTGTTGTGCCACCCCTTACTCTTACCATGAGTTTTTTGTGTACATCGACTTTGTTCCTTGAGGACAAATGATAGTCTAAGTTAGGGGGGAGATTTTTCATTATCCCAAAGGATTATTTCATCTTCCAAAGCAAAAGTCACAAATCATTCTATCATAGCCCAAAACCCTTGCTACAAGCACCTAGACATGCAACTCATACAATATGGGAGGTAATTTGTTGAAACATGAACTGCAAGATATCACCCCTTTAACCAATAGCCTAGAAATATTGGCCTTATTCAAGCATATAAGATGGGCATAGTATTTTAAAAAAATATAAGCCCTATATGAAGGAATTGTACAAGAATTTGTTGGTACATTACATAATATCTTAGCCATGCTAAAAGGGATGGAAATAAAATTGATAAAAATAGCCATCAGCAAAGTAACAGGACTACCAAGAACAGAGGAGGAATGGCAAGATAAATTCAATTCCAAGGCTGAGAGATAAAATTTTATCAAAGGAAATGAATGCCTAGAAACTTCAAAATAGGGCATTGCAAGGTGGTCTCTACCAAGAAGATGGGCTAAAGTTGTTCAATTTTTCTCTAGATATTTCATTTGCAAAGGGAGGTATTCTGTGTTGCATAGCCTACACTTCAAGTTCATGAATAATTTATGATATGGAATGGAAATAAGCATTCCCAATTTTTTGCTTCACATGATCACCAAAATATTAGAGGCTTTTCAAAAAGGTAATTCTAAAGCTCTATCCCACCATTGTCTCATCCATTTAATTTTTCAAGACTGTTTGTAAAAAACTAGACCCAACATCAGTTGGGAAGAATTTTTCCAAATACCAAGAAATACAGAGAGTGATAAAAAAGGAAATGAAATAGAAGAAGAATTGTAGGTTAAACAAATATCAGAAGAAGCCCTCCCTGTAGAACCATAAGAACCTAAAGCATAAAACCTTCTTGTAGCCACACAAGAACCTAAAGAAGAAGGTCTTCCTATAGAAACACAAGAACCTGAAGCAAGGACTAAAGAAGGGACTTTTAGAGGCAAGGAATCTAAAAAGAAAAGAAAGAAATTCATTCTCTAACCTAATTCAGATGAGTCTGAGAAGGAACTTTCACCTTCTCCCAAAAATCCCAAGGTAACCCCTACTCCTTGTAGATTCATAGATTGAGAATAAAAATGAGAATTAAAGCTTCTTTTATTATTGAAATAAATGAAGAATCTGGAGAAGAACAAACTACCAGTAGTAATGAATCTCTAGAGACTAAAATAGACAGGGAATAATGTTCTCTAGTGTTCTATCAGGAAGAAGCAAAACAAGTTAAGCATAGTCGTGAAGAATTGCATGAGGAATTAGAATAATTTAAGCATAGTGTTGAAGAATTTCATGAGGAAAAAGAACAAGTTGATCATAGTTTTAAAGAATTATATGAGGAACCAGTACAAAAAAAACTAGAATAAGATATTCATGAGGAACCAATGCAAGAGGAAGTAGATCAATTGGAGTAACCTATTGTACAAATAGAATTTTCTACTCTTAATCAAGCCCTACAAGAAATTAAGAAACTAAGAAAGCAGCTATAAGATAAATCTGGTGGAGGACTAGATGCACTTGCTATAGTAGCTTGTCAGCTACAACCCTCAATAGAATACCATCCTACAACTAACATTTCACAACCTTTTATAGAGGTAAATCAATCAGAAGAACCCAAAACCATCCAAGAAGTTAGGTATCACTCCTCATTTACAATATCTTCTCAATTATTGAATTGTATGGATATTCAATCTAAAACTCTAAAGGAACTAAAGAAAGAAAATAGGAAATTGAAAGAAGAAAATAAGTTGATGGAAGAGAGCATCACCAAATTGAAATAAAAAGTTGAGGATATGGTTGGTTTAACATAAGAACTCCTTGATTATAGGCCTCCTGTAAAAGTCTATATAGTTTATCTTGAATAACAATGACACAATTTTAGATTTATAAGAATTTATTGTGATATGATTCATGAATCTATTGATCCCCTTTCCTTCTTTTCTATCTATAACATAAATTCATGAGAAGAATAATCACAATTATGCGATTTCTACTTGCACAATTATGTTGTTTCATATGATAGAGAGTAGAAACCTAATCTATATGTTGGAGATGTCCAACTATAGGCATTTTCATCATATTTATTGAATGAACAGAGAAGAGGAAGAGATGTAGCAGAATATAGGCAAAATGAGAATAAAATCTAGTTACTCATCAGGAGTGAATCAATGGCACCTGATCTTGTTTTACTAGAATGGGATAATATCATGTTGAAGAATGAAGTAAGAACTTGGTTTGGTAAAAATTGTGATAAGGTCAAAGATCTTTATTTAAGATTGAGAACGTCTACTGATCTTGCTACAAGAGAATCATGCACTAAATGATAGAATGAGCTCACCCCAACACTAATAAAGAGAGATCCCTATTCCCCTTTTAACTTAAACACAACATTTACTAGGACCATAAAATACATTCTTCTTATAGGTGACATGAGATCTTAATTTTTGAACCTAAAGTTCTAGACACCCCTATTCTAGTATCTTGTTCTAGATTGGTAGGGAAAAACCCTAGTGGATGAAGCTAGAGAAACCAAAATTTGGCAACTATTTGAACAAAGGTGGGGATTTTATGCTCACCTTGCTAAGGGTATTGTAGATCCCATGGATTTTAGAGTTCTTTATGAATTGGGAATGAAAAATTATGGTGCTTGGGGTCGAGAAAGATCTTGAATTAGGGGGTGTGATGAGCCCCATAAATTTCATATTATTGTGTCCATCTATTGTACTCATCTTGGTTGAGTACCATGCTTTTAAACACTTTTCCATATCATTTTCCTACTTTCATAAGCCATATAGCATTATACTTTTAAACTCTTTTAAATAGTAGAAATTATGTATTGGAATTACATATATGATGATTGTCTATTACTTTAGGATGATTTTTAAATAAATGTGTTTTGAAGATGTTTTGGAGAAATAGGTATATATCATGGAGCATCCTGCAACAAAGAAATCCCACTACACAGACCATCCTATAGCCACTGCATAACCAAAGTTTTGAATGAATAGATTTTGATTCTCTTTCAACTTACTCATAGAAATGACTCTACTCTCCATGGAACTCAATAAGGAATTAGTTGAAGAACAAAATAGCTTTATTTTTTCTGCAGCAAACTCACAAGATTCACATAAAGGACATCTTTAGCAAAAGCAACTAATTTTAGTTATCCCAATTTGAATGTCTATTAGAATATAATGTATATATTATTTTGCATAAAATAATCTCCTCTACGGTATATAAATATGTAGCAACAGAGTTGAGAGATATAGGAAAAATAGTATATGTTGAATAGAAATTGTCAGAAGTACATTATGTTAAGCAATTTTTATTATAACTTCCTGCAGTAATTTATTGCTACATTTTTTATTAATATAAGTGAGAAATTTTGAGTTCAATTTAGTGTTTTAAGAGGAAGGATTGAATCTAGAGTTGGAAGGAGGAAGGGGCCCCTTTGGAAAGCTGAAACAACAATCCAACCTATTTAATTAGCTAAGCATGTTTTTTTATTTCCTTAAGCATTGTGTGATTTGCATTTTTGTTTAAGATTTGTTTAAGGAAGCTTCCCATGCATAAGCATTTATTTTACCATATTTTATTCATGTTTTATTTCAAGCATTTCATTTACTACACTTCAGCATCTTAGATACAATTAGCATAATGTCAAATTAGAGATTAAGTGTGCATATATAGTGACATCATCCTATCAAGTTTACATCCTTTGATTGACATTTAAATGAAGTAAAAGGTACAGATTCATGGTTACTCTATTTGTTTATTTTGATTAAGACAAGTATATCTAATTGTGAATCAACTGCTAGTCAAACACCCCCTTAGCTTAAGTGGGTAGTATAGTTGGGTTCTAACACAAAAGTTTGATGGGGTAACTAAGTACAATAAAATTTTCCCCATAGGAGGATGTCGGAGTTGTATGAGCCCCAAAAAAAGCCTACAAATTAAGATACTTTATCTCAATGAAGATTTTGGTGAATTTATCAACAACTTTGTTTGGATGTATCAAAGATCAATGAATTGCTCATGGATGAGCTCCCAGATGAAATGCATGTGAATCTAGATATGCTTGGTCTTTTGATGGAGGACTGGATTGATATAGATCTAGATTATGTTTTGGTTGTTGTAGAAGATGATTGTTGGTCATTGAAACTAGATGTTAAACTTAGTGAGAATCCCCTAAAGCCAAATAACCTTAATGATAGTAATAATAGCTCCTCTATATTCTATCTCTATAAAGATAAATCAATAACATTTTGCTTATAACTTGACCAACTAATCAGACATGAACCGATGGAGAAACTATATCCTGAAATAGACTTATAATTCTAAATACTACCAACCCAATTTAAATTTGTATAATCAATTAATTCAATATCTATGTTTGCTCCATAGTGAATCTCAAAATTATGAGTACCTTGAATGTAGTGGATAATCCACTTAGATGTTTTCCATTATATCTCATATGGTTCATGCATAAATCTAGAGATCATGCCCACTTCATATCAAATATAAGGTCTAGTGTGTATAAGATAGATGAGATTGCCAACAAGTTTTTACTATGACGTAGCGTCAACCAAAGGAGATTAACAATCAACCTCAAGCTTCACACTAGATAGAAAAGGAGTTAGAGTTGGATTACAGTCAGCCATGTTAAAATATGTAATAAAATCAAGAACATGCTTGGATTGTGCAATAGTGATCTCAAATTTAGAATAAAAAATTTTAATCCTAAGGAAGTAATACAACAAGCCCAAGTCAAGCATTGAGAACCTATCAGATAAAGCATTTTTCACTGCTATGATGGTGGATAGATAACTCCTAGTGATCAATAAGTCATTCATGTAGAGAACAATAATCAATAATGAATAATCCTACCATAAAATGTAAACATTATAATTAGAATGGCATTGGATGAACCCAACAGAAAGAAAAAAGGAGTCCATATTGGCAGACCAAGCTTGAGGAGCTTGTTTGAGGCCATAGATAGATTTTTAAAGTTTGAAAACTAAGGAGGAATATTACACAAATACTTGTGGTTGTTCCATGTATATTTCCTCTTCGAGGTTAATGTGAAGAAGGCACTCTTCACATCCATCTAATGAATATCCCCATGATGTGTTGCAATAATAGTGAGTGAGTCAGATTGAGTTCATTTTGATAATTATGGTGAACGTCTTGAAATATTCAATGCTAGTAACCTGAGAAAAACCCTTTACTACCAAATGTGCTTTAAACTTATTTATGGGTCTATCTACTATAAATTTTATTTGGTAGATCCACCTACATCAAACAAGTTTTTCTCCCTTAGGAAGTGGGACTAAATCCCAAGTGTTATTCCTTTATAAGGAATTATGTTCCTCTTCCATGGTAGTATCCCACTCAGGAGTGCCTAATCCCTCACAAAATGATTATGAATTAGAAGTAGATGTAATGAAAGCATGTGGGGCATCTTAGAATTATGATTAGGTTCACCTATTATCTGATGGATCTCCAACCCATTGGTCAACACTTTACAGTGTCTGTCTAGCCCAAAGAAGACTAGTGCTCAAAGAGTTATGAGGAGATTCCTCATCTTGTGAAGATATTCTAGGAGAAGGATGAGGGGAATCTTTATCACTACTCTCATCATCAGAACTAGATTAAGGATCTAGATCTTCAAGAAACTACTCAGGCAAATTTGAATCATTAGAAATATCATCATATCCTAATGCATCTATGGAAGGGGGAGAGGTGTTGAGTGTGGAGTATAAATGACCCTCTTAAAAATGAACACACCTCTCAATTAACAACTCATGAGTGGTGGGATGGATATGGGTATGGTAGAAGAACCTATTTATTTGTGTGTCCATGATCCAGATTATTTTGAAGAGCTCATCTCTATCTTAGAAAGAATGACCTATAAATAATAAAATACTAAAACAAAGAGGTTATATGGATAGTAAGGTGGATTGCCTAGCGTGAGCTTACTAGTAGGTTGTTAATCCACTCTCTTAAAATAGTTAAGTTGAAAGAAATAAAGATGAAATACTTGCATCAAATGATAGAAAAGACTGAAATGAAATGCAAAAATAAATAAATGCTTGATAAAGGAAATAAACTAACTACATAAATAAGAAATTCAATACTAATGCTAAATAAGTCAAGTTGGGTTCGAAAAATAGGTGGGGACTCTGTGAACAAGTAGAAAAATAGAAAGTGGAATTTGTTTGAGGGTAAGTAGGTGAAAATAGCTCATTTTATCTCTTACCATAGTGACTATCAACAGCTAGGGTGATCATCAGTGGTTAAGGTGACCATCAGTGGTTGAGGTTGATCATTGGTGATTATTGTGGGTTCTGAGAAGTGTTGCAGAAAGCTTAGGCTGATGAGGTTAGTGATTAGGTAGTAGATTTTTAAAGGTGTGGTTAGAAATGGGAGGTCAAGAGATATGATGCAAAAGGGTCTGGGTCAGAAACTAAATAATCAGAACTTAAAAACCAAAAATATACTTAACTCATTATTTGATAGTTGGTAGATGATTTAAGAATGATTTTAGTAGAGTAACGGTACTTTGCCTAAAGAAAAAATTTTCCAGAGGTTCGGGTCTCTATCATTGTTTTTGACTTGTTCGAGGAAAGACTTGTAAAGAAGTTCTTCATGTTAAAATCCCCTGATGACTATTGGTTGATATCTTAATTGCCTAATTGCTAAAATTCCTAGATCGCTAGTTCTGTTTTCACCTCCTACTCCCCTTCTTTTATAGGCAAAGAGAGATAGAGGTAGAAGGTTCCATAGGAGGTTTGGTTGATGGCTTCAATGATTCATTATGTGTTAGCTTGTCATCCATATTAAATTTTGATGTGTTATCTTGCACATAACTCAATTTCTCCTTATTTAGATGGGGAAAACTTGAATGTTGGTGGTCAAGCTTAATCGTCAGTGGTCACAGTGACCATTAGTGGTTGGGTAACTGTCGATGGTAAAGGTGGCTATCAATAGTCAAGGATTGAAGAAAGTTGGGTCAAAAGGAAATTTTGGTGACTTATTTTAGCTAGTTATCGAACTTGAATCAAAGTCATGGTTGGAGGTTGGGCAATGGTTCGATCTAGGGGTGTTTCAACATCTAAGACCATCATGTGCACTTTTCTAGTGTTAGCATTTTACCTTTTTTATTATGTAGTTTGTGTTAGTAATCTGTAAAACAAAAATGGATTTATGGCTCGAAGGTTTGGTTACCTCAAGCATGGGATGAGGTGTTACCCCTCAAATTAGGAGTTGATGAGGTGAAACAGAGTTAGATGCGGGTTTGATAAGTGATTATGATGAGTTATGGGGTTGGTAACAAAAAGGTTGTGTATTTGAAGTGCAAACATACACATAAAAATATGACTAAGTGTGATAATCAGGATCACACATAGACTAAGTTTCCATAGTTGGTAAAAATAAAAAGATTGGTTCTAGAAGGATAGGTGACAGGCTAATCGAGCCACAATGTTAAGCATATCTAATCAGGTTATTCTTATCAAATCTCCTAGATAAGGTTGGTATTTTCATAGGTATTCAAGGTAGGAAGTGCTCCTAGGAAAAACACAAATGGTCCAGTGTGCACTATGTGGTGCAAATTCAAATGTTCAACATAGCAGTGTTAGTTAATATAGTCAAGGTAAGGTCATCATAAAATATGTGATAGTTTGGGCCAAAATGGCCAATGTCAAGGTGGATAGGGTGATTGGTATGGTAGGTGGAAAATGTAATCTCTTAACGTGGGCACAACTGTGATTGTGACAAATTTTTGAAAAAGTTGACATCCTGACCATCGATAGTAGGGGTCTCAAAAGTGACTGTTGATGGTCACCCTAACCATCGATAGTCAGGGGTCTCAAAAGTGACCATCAATAATCAAGGGGAAAATACCCTAAAAGTTTAGAGGTTAAAAGTGGAAGGTATTTATCATTTTCACTTATTTGCTTTTGTCTGTTGACTCTATTTGTACTTACATCCTTGGATTTTTATGCAAGAGTGTTGATGAAATGATTATTGAGTGGGTGACTAGGTAGAGGTGATTATTGAGTTGACCTAGATTTTAATTGAGGATATAGCGTGGACAGGGATGTGGCCAAGCAGTGGGACTCATGATTCCTCCTTGATGACAATCAAGGATTGAGGTAAGAGCTACACTAAATTGTTAGAGTAGTTTAATTTTGGAATTTTATAGTGGAACTTTGTTGAGTTATTTGTGGTTGGTTTAGTTTTTGGGTTTTACCCTAGGCTTTAGGTTGAGTTCAGTGTTTTCATTGAATTTGTAGGGGAAAATGGATTTTGAAGGTTGGGGTAGGTTGAGGGAGGGTAGTGTAACTATCAGGGTGGTTTGGTGTAGGTTATAATGGTATGTAGGGTAGTTATGGGTAGGTAGGTTTGGGGGTCTGCCATTAATAGTCACACATAGTGATCATTATTGGTCTTACCTAACCATCGATGGTCATACTCAACTATCGATGGTCGATAACCATAGGCCAAATGGGTAGCTGACCATCAATGGTCATAGTGACTATCAACGGTCGACCAAATGACTAAGTGTTTTTGATAAAAGGCTAAGGCAATAGGTGAGTTAGAATGTTCTAGCATTATAATACTAAGGGTAACTAGGGTGGGAGAGTAGGTTTAAAAAGAATTTGATGTAGTTTATATAGGAAAAAATAGGTGTTATTAGGTAGGATGAATGAACTAAAAAAAGGGTGAAGTCTATGGGTAAAGTAGTTTATAGAAAACTAAGTGTGTTTGTTACATTGAACTTTGTAGGCACAGGAGAAGATCTAGATGCAAGATCAGGTTCCTTGAATCTTTGTAGAGGTCCACCATGGGATGATGGATGATGACTGGGCACACATGGAGGAGGTTAGCCTTATAATGATGATGTACTACCAACATGTGTCATGAGATGTGATGATGGTCATGACCCTCATCAAGAGATGGGATTCAACCATGAACACCTTTCTTCTACCAACTAGTGAGATGATGATCTTACCAGAGGATATACATAAGATCACATAACTATCGATTTGAGGGGAGCTGATATATCACATTGAGAGAGATGAGAGAGATGAGCTAATGGAGCATATATAAGGTGATGATTATGATTTTATTAGGTGGCATGTTAGTGGGTTCACATACACACCTTTTGAGGGCCAGAGATGACAGGAGGTTGATGACTATCATGATGATGGTAGTATCATGATTTTTAGTTCTAGATTCAATCAGTGGGATGTTTTTATATCTATTTTTGGGTGTATTGGTGGAGATGTTGTTGGGTCACATAGCATTTGGTTTGGCACCTATTCTATTGGTCTAGATATATAGGGAGCTATGGGGGTTCAAATCTCATAAGAGATATGACATCAGTGTGGGGTTCATGTTACACTATTGGGCCTATGATCATATCTAGGTTTTGAGGCTGATGGGGCTACCATAGGAGGGATATGCCCAGGTTGACTTTAGGGTGGGTTTTATGTGGTGTAAGAACAATTATGTGCTCACAAGACTTGGAGGAGGTGTATGAGATATTGATTGGTTTATAGGGGCATTAGATGCCCTAGTGGTTGGAGATGTGTTTTAGAGGCCATATTTTAGCTTTTTGAGGCGGTCCCACTATACTTGGCACATTTTATCATTGTAGAGCTATAAGTGGATATTTGGGAGGAGAGAGAGTGAGATTGAACTCATCCTTTTTTATAGGGTTTGCAAGTAGTTCATCTTGATACAAGGGATTTTGGGTCTATTCCCAAGGTATAGGTGGGAAGATGCTATGTTTTTGCTTTTAGATTCACAACTGGTGGAGATGATTATTGATTATGAGGAGCTACCCATAAAAGTAGAGATTGATGACACAAGTTTTGTTGATGGCTATACAACATGGTATTAGGCCCTTTATATAACAGTAGATTTTGGATGGGATGATGGGAGAAAGCAAACTATGGATGTGGACCTAGCTGGTAAGGGTTTGGAGGTATATGTATAAGGAGGTGTCCCTAATGTACATATAGTGGTCACAAAGAGAGATTAGGCTCAAACAATATTAGCTACAACATAGGCCATAGTAGCTACTTTATAGGATCAGCTAGTAGTAGTGCAAGGTCAATTGGTGGTTGTGACAAGTGAGAGGGACTAGGTTAGAGATACAGTAGCCTTGGTGACCCAGGAGAGGGACTCCTTGAGATAGGATGGAAGAGGATCTGCATCACTAGTAGGACCACCAAGTAGCATCCCCATGGAATGTTACTTAGCCACAATTGAGAATTTGCATTATTATGAGGCCATATTCTTGACATGTTATCTTGATGAGCCCTACTAGGGTGACTATAGAGCTAGTTTGGTAGGTGAGGCAAGTATAGCATTTTTAGGTCAGTGGGTTGCTTGTATGGGTGGACAAGCAGGCACCTTAGGGGGGCAGGCACTAGATGGTAGTAGTGCCCCAAGGGCATAGGTTATGAAATGATATGTATAGGTGTAGATGATTTTGTTACCAACTGTGAGTTGATGCAGTGAGATGTATATGTTTTGAGAGAGAGAGATGTACATTATTAAATGTACTATTTTATTTTGATGAGACATGGTGTATATGATGTGATGATATATGTGTGTGTGTGTGTGATGTTATGGTTCATGGTTCATGGTTTAAATGTTTATATTTATTATGGTTATGCTTATGAGATGTAGACTCATTAGCTTATGCATGTGATGATTATGGATGTTGTTTATGATGAATGTTTATGCATGATTATGATGATGTGATGCTTACAGTGTTGTTACGATTTATAGTTATTTTTTTGATGATAGCACATAAATTATGTTAGATAACAAAACTAGAAGTGGTAAAAGATATGAAAATCATAAGACATACATCCAAATGAATACATGAACCAATTATGAAAGGATGAGGAAAAAACATGATCCTTCTTCATTGGTAAGAAATAAACAAAACCAAAGTTAGATTGGATTAAGGAACATAAGCCCTTTAAATGCTTTGCATTAGCATATGCTAGTTGGTAAAAAGGTGTCTTGATCACATCATGTCAAGTAAGCTCATGAATCCCTTGATTTATAGATGATATAAAGGGGAGATGGGTGATAGGTGGTCTGAAGGGTAGTGTAACCTCTTGGGGGTTGGTTTGCCCCTTTTATAGGTGACCTAAGAACCGTAATAGACAAGTCCATATTTTAAAGCAAGTTGTAGATTGATCAATGCGAGAAGTCTATAGATGCTCTATATGAAAGTTGATTGCAGATTTCTTGGAATAAGTTGTTCTTGATTTTGATATGGGGTCTTTTATTACTTTATTTTGATAAGTTTTTGAAACTAATTGATGTGGGAAGCTTCAAATTATTGCTTTGACAAATTTGACTTAGCCATCCTTTAAGGGAGTGGATTAAGTTTAGATTTGTTCATTTTGGTAGTTGTCCTTCAAGGGAATAGTCTATCTTTTTAAGCAATATATATTTTGGGTGGTTATCCTTCAAGGGAGTAGTCTCCATGCTATAGATATTTGACCCAAGAGATATTTAGGTATCCCAAATTATTTTGATGCTAGGTTAGACATGGACAAGTCTATATAGGCTTGAATTTTTACCTTTACCAGGGAAAAACCTAGAGCACAAGAAGGCTAATGATAAGTGAAAGGGGTGGTTTTGAGAGACAATGACCATGGGATTCCATTCAATTAGGGACAAAAAGTATTCATGAGAATCATGCCATGGGTAGAGTCATGGTACCCATATTTATGATTAGGTTATGAATGTGATGGCTAATCACATGGTTCTATGTTGTAATCAGTTATCCTCAAAGGGATGGGATGAAGGTGTGAGGAAGGTGAAAATATCATAAATCAAGGGATGAGCTTAAGTTAGACAAAAGGTGAGTTTGATCCATGTTTAACAAAAGAAAGGATGTAGCTGTAAAGCATTGAATGGCTCAGGTTCATATTTTCCTTCAAGAGAGGACAAATTATAAGCTTCTGATCCATACTTGTGGGTTATGATATAGGATCCAAGCTAATTGAAAGCAAACTTACCTCACTTGTTTTTCTCCATATTGGTCACATATTGATTTTCTTTTAGGACAAGGTCTCTGATGTTAAATTCTTGTTCTTTTAGGTGCATGTTATAGGTGTGCTTGACTCGCTCTTGATAGACATGAAGATGGTTAATAGTTATTAGGCAGCGCTCATCAAGTAGCTCAAGTCATGCTAGATGCTCTTAACAATAGTCACTCTCAGAAATGATGCCTTGTAATGATATGAAAAGAGAGGGAATATGGACTTCAAGAGGTAAGACCACCTCTGCATCAAAGACCAAAGAGAAAGAGAAACACTTGTAGAGGTTTTGATGCTAGTGTGATAGGCCCACAAAGCAAAGTCGATGTGCAAGTGCTAATCTTGATGAAAATCATTAACCATTTTGGTCAACATCTTGTTGAGGGTTTTTTTAGAGGCTTCTACCTATCCATTCTCTTGTAGATGATAAGGTGAGGAAAAACATAACTTAATGTCAAATACGTCACAAAGACCTTGGACTTTTTTATTTTTGAAGATTTTCCATTATCGTTGATGATCTTATGGGGAACACCAAAATGATAGATGATATGATGATTGATGAAGTTGACTATAATGTCAGCTTTGGTCTAGATGAGAGGAATTACCTCCACCCACTTGGTGAAATACTTAGTGGTGGTGATGATGGAGTGGTGTCACTGTGAAGAATGAGGATTGATTTCCCCAATGAGATCTAGTCCCTAGTATGAGAAGGGCCAAAATTCTTTGGATACTTGAAGCCCATGGGCTGACAAATGATGTAAATTGGCATGTTATTGACATTTAACACATTGATTCACATAATCACAATAGTCTTGGTTAAGGGTGGGCTAATAGTAGCCAAGGTGAAGGATATGTTTAACAATAGCTAGACCACTAAAGTGTCCCCCACATATCTTGTCATGCATTTCCTTGATAGCATGGGACACTTCATGATTGTGTAGGAAATGAAGAAAGATGTCATCAAAATCATGTTTGGAAAATATTCCTCCTAGTACAACATAATGAGAGGTAATATGAACAAGGCTCTTCAGGCATTCCTAGAGAGGTTGGGAGGAATGATATCGAGGTTAAGGTAGTCAAAGGTTTACTCATACCAAATGTCTGATGGGGATTCTTCCACACTAAAAATGGTAGGGAGGTCAAATTGGATATAAGAGGGTGTGATAAAATGATGAATGGTGACAAATAACATAGAATTGGAAGGTGTAGATGGGATCTCAGAAGCAAGGGAAGCCATTGTATCCATGAACTTATTGGTAGATCATAGAATAAATTGGATAAGATAATGATCAAATGATGTTAAGATTAAATCTACTAGGTCTTTGTACTATTGAATGACATCATTCTTACATTGGTATGATCCATTGATCTAGTTGCCCGTAAGTTGGGAATTGCTAAAGACATTGATCATCTTAACGCCCAAGGCTAGAGTAGTTTGGAGACCTACTACTAGGACTTCATATCCAGTCATATTATTGGTACACTCAAAATCAAGTTTGAAATAAAGAGGAAGAGGTTTTCCATCAAGAGGAATGAGAATAACTTTGGCAACCCCACCATGTTGGCACTTTGATCCATCAAAGAATGTGGCCATTTGGTAGGTGGCATCCTCTTGAGAAAGAGTCATGATGGACTCATTAGGAAATGAAAGAGAAAGTGGTTGGTTGTTTGGCAAAATATCTTTAACCAATTGATCAACATTGACTTGTCCTTTAATCAAATTTTGCTAAAGGAACTCAAGGTCAAACTCAGTTAGGAGCATGAGCCACTTGGTCATATGTTAGTTTTGGTATGGTTTAGAGTGCATGTACTTGAGTGGGTCAATGTTGGTGATGACAAAGGTTTTGTGATTGAGGAGGTAATGACAAAGTTTGTAAGCCACAAAGACTAAAGTGAGGCAAAGCTTCTTGGTATGGGTGTACCGAATCTCATACTCTATAAGTGTTTCACATATATAGTAGACAACTTGTTCTTTATTTTTTTCATCATTGTGAGTGAGCATTGGCCCTAGGGAATGATCAGTAGAAGAGATATAAAGGTAGAAGCATTGGTCCTCTTTAAGAGGGGAAATAATAGGTGGAGAAAGAAGGTACCCTTTGAGTGAATCAAAGGCTTGTTGACAGTCCTTAGTCCACTTAAAATATGTATCTTTCTTGAGAATATGGTGAAAAGGTTGACATTTATATGATAACTAAGAGATGAAGTGACGGATGGAATGGAGCTTCCCCTATAGGCTGTAGACTTACTTAAGGTAGGTTGGAGGTAGCATGTTGATGATTGCTCTGAATCCTTAAAGAGAGATGATAAAGCCAATAAATTTTATAGATAGAACCCAAAAACACAATTCTTGGGATTGAGTCAAACATGAAAATAGATTAGGCACTCAAAGATAATTTTGAGAACTTGTAGGTGATCCTTATGATATTTGGATTTCCTAAGGAGACCATCTACATAGTCCTCTATGATTTTTTGGATAAGATCATGGAAGATGTAGGTCATCTCATGTTGGTAGGTTGCTCCAATATTATTCAGACCAAATAGCATGACCCTATAACAAAAGGTTCCCCATGGGGTGATGAATTAATTCTTATGTTGATCCTCAAGGGAAATCAAGATCTGATTATATCCTAAGAAACCATCCATAAGAGATAACATCTTGTGGTTGACTATAAGATCAACAAGTTGGTCAATGCTAGGTAAAGGGAAGTCATCCTTTGGATAAATAAGGTTGAGGTCATGATAGTTAACATAGAGGCAAATTCTTCATGTGGATTTGGTGATGGGAATGATATTGGAAACACATTGGGGATAGTCAATAGATTGGATGAAGTTGATAGATAAGAGGCATTGAAGCTCTTCTCTGACTAGAAGGGTGATACGAAGGTGCATCCTACGAAACTTTTGCTTAATAGACTTAGCGTTGGGATGGATTATGATGTTGTGGAGAGATATGGAAGGGTCGATTATGGGAATATCCTAATAATACCAAGCAATTTTTATGCTTCAATCATGAAGGAAGGAAGGGTAATCCTATTTCTCCAAGGAATCTAAGGATTGACCAATCTTTACAACGTGAGGGTTATTTTGAGTACCCAAGTTGACATCAATAGTGGATTCATTCAAAATGGTTTGTTTTTTGGGAGGAAGGGATTTGTGGATAGAAGAATCCCCTACACCAAAATAGGTTAGAATGGAATCATCATCTTGATGGTGGATAGTATGGATGGTAGGAGAATCATTTTCTATCATTTCAAGATGAATTAGAGGAAAGGTTTTAGTTTGATCAACTTTTTTATAGGTTAGGGGGCCCAAAATAATGGTATTGACTACAAAAATTTAGAAGAGATGGTTTCAAAATTATTGAACTTTAAAATAAATGGGGTTGGTGAGGATGGGACATCCTCCTCAAGGATGATGATGATGGGTTTGGGTGAATCGATGGGTTCTTCTAGTGAGATGAACCCAAGGCCAAATAGCTCATGAGGTTTCTGGGTTTTTATCAAAGGTAAATTATGGGATCCATGTTCATAATGGTCAAGGTCAAATCCCTTCTAAGGACACTTATGAAGGTATAATTTGAAAATTTTCAATTTGTTTAAATAGGATAAATTAGAGGCAAATGGTCAAGCAAAAGAGGTGGTGGAGGAAGCGAGAAGCAAATGATCAAGTTCCCTATAAATGAAATTGGTTTAAAGGTTGGGAAGACCAAAAGAATGATGATTATAATATTAGCATTGTAACTAGGATTATGGTCAATATTCCTATACTCTTGAGCAGGGAAGGCATCCAAGGCCACAATATGATACTTTCCTAGTGAGAGAGATTGGAATGTAGGTTCCAAGGGGTCCTCTGTGGGGATATGAGAAGAAGGGATAGGTCTAGTTGAAGCTTCATCGATGGTAGGGGTAGAGTTATTGTTGGTTGGTGGTGAGGTGGATGAGCAAGGAAAAAGAATGTCATTGGGTCAATATGTCACGTTTCAAGATGCAAAAGGATTAGGGTCAACTTGTATAGTGATGACCTGACCTTCATGTTCAAACTTGACACATCGATGTAAGGTAGATGGGACACAACTCATGGAATGAATCCAAGGGTGTCTAAGTAAGACGTTGTATTAGAACTCACCTTCTATGATGTAGAAGATATTTGGAAGTGTATGAGGTCCCAAGTGGATGTGGAGGATAACTATCCCCAAAGTTATGGCCATAATATCATTAAAGGAATGGAGGACTATTGTGGTTTTTGACATGATATTCTTTGATAGCTAGAGATGGTCATAAGCATGAGAGGAGATAATATTAATACTAACTCCCCCATTAATCATCACCCTTTTGATGTAGGTTTGATTGATGTATGTAGTGATGAAGAGGGGAGGATTGAGATCTTCAAGATGAACAGAAAGTATTTTTGAATCCTTGAATGTGACAAGGGTAGAAAGTTGAAGAGCTCTGACAAAGGCTACAAGAGGTTGAGGGTATTTAGGTTAGACCTCTAAAGATTGCAAGACCTATATAAGTGCTTGGTGATGATGGGGCAAGGTATTGATTAGTTCTTATAGGCTCATCTTCACTGGTGTTTGGTGAAGTTGTTTCAGAACTACTCATTGGATAGATTTAGAAGAGTTGGAGAGAGAGGCACCTAGAATGGATATTTTGGGTTTTCATGAAGGTGAAGGTGCAAGCAATTGAGTATAGTTATAAGATTGAGGGGTTGAATGATATGTCCATGAAATGGACATTTTGGCCTTTCCCTTATCCATTTTTTGGGTCTAAGATCGAGTGATCATATGGATAGTGTGGATGAGGGGAAACGTTGGGCTAGAAGGTTGCTTTGATTCTTCCTCACTCTTGGATGGGATTGCAGGAGTGGGTAAGTGTTGGATAGGTTTGTTTGGTGGTTGGGTTGATAATGGGCTTAAGAGACGTTCATTTGATAATAGATCATCCTCATCCCATAAGTTATGGATAAGTGCTTGGAGAGTTTTGTAGTTCATTGTGTCATGTGCAGGGGTCTTATGGTATGATCAGATTACACTATCATTGAACCAAGATAGTTTAGGACTCAAAGGGTCAATGATCCATAAACTCTACACTAAATGTTGTGCACAAAAATTTTATAATGGATACTTTTGTCAAACACTCATTTTCCTGATATACTCAAAGGAATTATGACAAGTTTGACCTTTTAAATGTGTTTTTCAAGGTTGATAAATGAATGAAGTGTATTGCAACCCATTCATCAAAACCATTCAACCTATTTCTAAACTTGAAGTACTTAATTCTCTATTAAGTTTTCATATTTAGATAGTTATTCATTCAATAGTGATTAATAAGATTAATCAAAATGGAAAAAAGAATGCACAAATAAAAACTACCCACGATAAGCATGTGATAATGGAGTTCACCAATTACTCGAGCTACGTCTCTGGGTTCACTTAGAATATGAACCAATCCATTTATATGAATTATAAATACATAGCCAAAATCTTACAATTGTCAAATAGACCCTCTAATATTACATACAACACAACAACAGACCTTAAAAAGGTCTTGATACCCATAGACAAACTTTCCACCTTCTTGTCGTGAAAGTAATCTCGCGTTCATGAAGTTATCCACCAGAATTATCCTTCAATACTTTAAAAAGTGGATCAAATTAACTTAAATTATGAAAATCTACATATCAATAGAACCATCTTAGAGTCTAGAAAATTTCATCAGTTCAATCTGAAGTCTGAAAATCTCTCTAAGTCCTTCAAAACTTAGGATATATGCAGACTGATCTCTATATTGGCCATTACACAATCTAAAAAGATTCACTTTGAGGCATTAAAAATGGCATCAAATGATCTCAAATCTATAACTCAGCATATGGATGGAACCATCTTGGAGTCTAGAACATTTAATTAGTTTACTCTAAATCCTGCAAGTCAATCTAGGTGCCTCAAAATGGAGAAAGAGTGCAATTGGGTCCTTTATGCCTTAGCACAATCTACTGAAACTTGGTGTTCAAATAGAAATGTGTGGATTTTAATATCCATTCAAGCTCATGAGTATAGTAGTAAGGCCTTATCCTTTTTCCTTGGAGGTTGAGAGTTTAATTCCCAATCTAGCAAATACATGCTCCAAGGCTTATCATTATCCCACATTGCTTGGGATGACATTGGCATTGAAAATATCAAACCTTCAAAAACCCCATACATTGTCAAAGATGAAAACTAAACCCAATTTGTTTTTACATGAACTAACTACCATGTGTCATGTCCTCATTGGCCCATGTCATCACTTTGACCAAGTTTGACTAGTCATAACTTATGTATACAGACTCAGATTTGGTCCATTCAAAATGTGTCAAAAAGCTTGAGATGAGCTCTATGTCATAAAACTAGATTTGAAATGTTTTATAATGGTAAATTTTTCTAGTTGACTAGCTTTGACTACTTGTTGACCTATTTTGACCAAAATTTTGATTAGTCGTATAAGGAGCATATGAGCTCCATTTTTTAAGTTCTACATACTATCAAAAAGATCTTGACAGGCTCTTGATAATGATACAAGCTTTGGTCTGATTAGGGACCTTTTAAAAATTGACCTCTAGATCAATCCTCCCCACTAAGAGCTTTTAGTCTACCAAACACTGATACCTTAAATGTAATGCCAATCAGTTCTAAAGATACTCTAATATGTCTTATCATTTGACTCAAGTTTTATAATTGTACCTACAATTCTTGGAACAACCAACTGATCACATCTTCTGTAATTCCTCTGTTGATGCATGACCATTAATAGCCTCTACACAAAACTAGGGTATGATGACTTCCTCTATTGCATGACTTCATAAAATCCTCTACATAAATAACCTTGGTGATCTTTTCTATTACACAACTAAATAAATCCTCTACACATATCTGATATCTTGAATTTGCATCCATATCTTCTTCTATTGCACAATCATCTAAGGGTTTCTACATAGAACTACGTGTGGATAATAGCACACCCATCAACATCATCTTCTCTTAATGATGCTCTGTAATATATCAAAGTAAAAAATTGGGTCATAGCATATGGAAAAATATGATTTATAACTCAAAATATAAAGGCCTAAAACAAGACATGAGTTAAATTGAATCCTACAACTGCCAATAAGATCACAACATCTTTTAACTAGCTGCCCACTATCATATCCTATAAGTGGTGAACTGCCAAACACTACAATAATCACCAAAGCAATTATAGAACAAGTTTGTTAATACAAAAAAAATACATTAATTACTGTGACCATGTTGCACCAGACATGGGTCTCAATATGCTAAACAATTATAGAAACAACAAGTAGTGCATAGTGTCTAGCATTACAAACATTACCTAAAAGGGTCTTACAAATGCATCCAATCACACACATGTCACACATAGATGCATCCCAAAAGAGTAATTAAGTATGAAACTGAACACTGTCAAATTCCATCAACCTATACAATTGCTGTCAAATCTCCCAAGCTGATCAATGAGTTATATTCCTTAACAATTCAATAGAAAACTCATAAAGCTAACACTAGAGATTCTAAAAATACAGATTTTTAAAACATAAGCATGAGATGGTTGAAGTTTCCAACACTTCTCAACCTGATGTTCACTGACGTGAAAATGAGTGCAGACATCCCTCTTCTTAGGTGAGGTCACCCATTTTCCATTTCTCATTTTGTCAAAATGAGAATGGTCTTTAGCACCTGCAAGTTGCTTCAGTAAAGCTTGTCTTTCCAACAATATGTTGCACAATGGTTATTCAATCTATAAAATGTACAAAGAAAAGAATGCAACATCTTTTGAATATCAAAACCAAATTTCTTAAATGGTAGAAGTGAATCAGAAGGCTTAGAATTAGCATTCTTATTGGTGTTTTTTTCTAGTGTAAGAATGAGGAGGTGGAATCTCAACACCTCTTTCCCCTGATTTCTTACACTGTTTACCATTCTATTTCAAAGAGGAATTTTGCACTGCTATTGGCCTTGAATCTTGGCTGTTAGAAGCTTGTCTTCTTTCAACAATGGAAGAACTCTCTTCAACATCCACTTTCTCACTAGTGTAACCCAATCCTACATGGTGAGATCTATGCTCTACATGTATTAGGTTAGCCATACCTTGTCCATTCTTACCAACATTCCTTCCATAAAATCCCATTTTAAATAATAGTTTAGATCTGATGCCCTTAGTGTGTTTTTCAAAACCACCAAAAGCAACATCTAAAACTAAAGGGACAATAATACTACATGATGAACAACATACAATTCAATCATTTGTCATAGTAACTGCATCTATAGTGGAAGGACTATGTCTTTCTGCACTCTGCATCTATGCTAAGAGTTCATCCTTGGTTTGTAAATCAAATTTCAACAAAGCAATCTCCTCATCCAAGAAGTATAGCCAAGATCTTAGGAAAACATTATCTTTGTAGATCTGTTGATTAATCACTTGAAGCTCATCAAACTTTTCTTTTTTCAAGGCTTTGCCCATGGCTTCCTATTTTTTGAAAACAACCTAATCTCATAAATCTTACAATATAAATGGAATATCAACAAGGCCAAAAAGTCTGCAATACTATGGAAAACCAAATTGAACACAACTAATATCAAATCCACACAATCAGATGCTAACCCAGCACATTAATTGCTCTGATACCAAACTTGATCCGTAAACTCTACACTAATTTCCATGCACAAATTTTTTCCAATGAATACTTTTGTCAAACACTCATTTTATTGATATACTTAGAGTAATTATAACAAGTTTGACTTTTTAAATGTGTTTTTCAAGGTTGATAAATGAATGAGGTGTTTTTTAACTCATTCATCAAAACCATTCAACCTATTTCTAAACCTGAAGTGCTCAATTCTCTATTAAGTTGTCATATTTTTATAGTTATGCATTCAATACTAATTAATGCATAGGATTAATCAAAATATATAAAAATAATGCACAAATATAAATTACCCACAATAAGCATGTGATAATAGAGTTCACTCGCTGCTCAGGCTACGTCTTCGAGTTCACTTAGAATGCGAACCAATCTATTTCCATTAATTTTAATTACATAGATAAAATATTACAATTTTCAAATGGACACTCTAGGATTGCATACAACTTAACAATAGACCTTTAAAAAGTCTCAGTACCCATGGATGAACTTTCCAATTCCTATCACGAAAGCAATCTCACGTTCCTGAAGTTCTCCACAAAAAGTCTACTTCAAGACTTTAAAAAGTGTCTCAAATGAACTCATATTAGTAAAATATACATATCAATAGAACCATCTCAGAGTCCAAAACATCTCATCATTTCACTCCAAAGTCTAAAAAGCTCTCTAAGTCCTTCAAAACTTAGGATATATGCAGACTGATATATATATATTGGCCATTACACAATCTACAAATCTTCACTTTGAGGGATTAAAAACATCACAAAACTACCTTAAATCTATACAATCAACATATGTATGGAACCATATCATAGTCTAGAACATTTCATTAGTTCACTCCAAAGCCTGGAAATCACTTTAGGTACCTCAAAATGGAGAAAGAGTGCAATTGGGTCTGTTATGCCTTAGCATAATCAACTGAAACTTGGTGTTCAAATAGCAATTTGTGGCTTTATATAGCCATTCAGGTCTATGGGTGTAGTGATAAGGCCTCATCCTTTTTTCTTGGAGGTCAGGAGTTAAATTCCCAGCTTGGCAAATATATGCTCCAAGGCTTATCATTATCCCACATTGTTTGGGAATTATCCCACATTGCTTGGGATGACATTAGCATTGAAAATATCAAACCTTCAAAAGCCCCATACATTGTCAAAAATGAAAACTAAACCTAATTTATTTTAACATTAACTGACTTCCACATGTCACGTCTTCATTGACCCACATTTTTGTGATGTCATCACTTTGACCAAGTTTGACTGGTCATAACTTCCGTATACATACTCAGATTTGGTCCGTTCAAAATACATCAAAAATCTTGTGATGAGCTCTACATCATGGAACTAGATTAGAAACATTCCATGATGATCAATTTTTCTATTTGACCAACTTTGACTGCTTGTTGACTTATTTTGACCAAAACTTTAACCGTCTTTACAAGGAGCATATGAGCTTCATTTTCAAAGTTCCACATACTATCAAAAAGATCTTGACAGGCTCTTCATAATGGTGCAGGATTCAGTCTAATCGAGGAGCTTTTTTGAATTGACCTATAGATTAGTCAAAAGGTTTGATAGGTGGTAGGTTTAAGAAAGAAGTTTGTAACAACCTTTTGTAAAATGGTCGAATAAGATTCAAGCAAAGGTGTTAAGGTTGATGGACTTTTAGTTTTTGGGGTGGGAACCTTATTAGAAGTAGGCTTCACCATGGAAGTGGTAGGTGGTAGAATGGTTTTAGTAGGTGGGTTTGATTGGAATTGCTTGGCATTGGATGGTTTTGAGGTGGAAGGTTTAAGGGTGAAATATTTGGTGGGTGATTGAGATGATGAAGGTTTGGAGATAGGTGGGTAGGTAGAGGTAGATAGTTTGGTTAAAAATGATGGGGAGTTTGATGATTTGGAGGGGTTATGTAAAGGTATAATAAAAGGAGGAAGTTTAGTTTGGGTAGTTTTGGTAGGGTTTTCCTTCTTGATAGAAGGATGAGCTCTTATGATAGAAGAAGGGTGGGGTTCCAAGATAGAAGGTAAGAGGGAATTGGGTGGTATCATTTTGGTTCTATGTGAGAGTTTAGGTGGCTCTACCTTCTTGGTTGGTTTGGTTAAGGTTTTATTTGGTGGACTAGATGGGTTTAAATCCAACTTCAAATATGGGTGGATAAGGCTAGGAGTAGGAAGTACCCCTAAGTTCTTGATAGGTTTGATTAAAGAGGTGTAAGGTGATTTGATAATTTTAGATGGACGTGGTTTGGATGGTTCTTCCATGATTTTGGAGGGAGAGGTGTTTGATGAATGGGTTGAGGTGATGACAAGTTTAAGGGTAGGTGTGGTTGAAGATGGGGTGGATGAAGGTGAGGTCGAAGGTTCATGCTTGTTTTGATAGGGGACCCCAAGATGGCGCCAAAATGTGGCTTGATTCGTATTGGGTTGAGAAGAGAATTCTAGGCTTTGGACCAGTCTAGAGAAGGGTTTGTAAATTGGTTTGGTTCTTTGGGCATCAGAGTCAAAGATTAGGCCCATAGGTTGAGGTAAGGGAATGATTTCTTCACCTTTGTCTTTGATGAAAAGTTCCAAGATTCGGGAGGATGTTTTTTTCCATGGAAGGAGTAGATAAGGTGATCTCTCTCTTTAGAATGGTTTCCAAGGAGAGAGTGGATGATTCCATGATGGGGGAGGAAGGTATGTCCATGATCTCATCAAGTGAAGGAAAGGAGATGGTTGCTTCCTTTGTTTGGGTATCCAAAGGAATGGGAGGTAATTATACCACTTTAATAAGTAGAGTGGAAAAGAGGAAGTTGAGGTAGTGGTTTATCAATGATAATTTTATTGATAATTACATTGACCATATGAACCTCACGAGCATGAGATGATTCTAATATGTTGTCATCATGGTGGGTAGAAGGGGCATGATTAGGAAAAGGTTATCAAAATATGTTGAGTGATTAATTTTGGGGTGCATTGGGATTGTCCAACACAATTTATCTTTTATCAATAAAGTCTTAGACAATGGTTTGAAAGGTGTTACACCTACTAACATCATATCCAATGACATGGTAGAAAGCACATAGATCACTCTCATTGTACCAATCAGGCACAGGGTGAGAAGCATTGAATTTTTAGGGAGGTTTGAAAGGGGGAAGTTGTATGATATTGGATTTGAGCAACTTGTCCAAAACTAAAGCATATGACTCCCCCAGTGGAGTGTATAATTTTGGGCTAGTCTAGTTTTGATTTCAAGTGTATTGATTGGAGGGGTTAGAGGAGTTGGTTTGGTTGGGTTGGTTGACAACTAGAGGTGGATCAGTTTTAATGATAACTATGTTTGCAATTACCATTGGTTTGGTGTTAGGGTGGTTATATTGGTTGGTTGTTTTGGATGGGGAAGAGTCATTGGATTTGAAGATAAAGTTTTTATTTCTTAGTTTTAACTTCCCCTCATTGATGTCTCTAATTTCTAGTTTGTGTGCCATGGTGAAAACCTCATCAAAGGTTCTGACGGTTTGAACTTATAGAGTAGGGGTGATGTGTTTGGCATAATTTTGAGAGAAAAATTCAATCAACTCAAGTTGGGGCAAAAATAAAGAGATCTAGTTGATAAGACCTCTCCATCAGGATATGAAATAGATAATTGCTTCATCATCAAATTTTTTGATGGAGTAGAGGTTAGTGATGGGGACCTTAGATATATTGACCAAGAAGTGGTCTAAAAAATTTTGGGCAAGTTGGGAAAAGGAAAAGATGGAGTGGTTAGTGATAACACTATACCAATCTAATGTTGGTCCAATTAAAAACATAGGAAAGGTGCGAAGGAAAAGATCATCGTCGTAGGCAATCAAGTAGAAAGAATATTGAAATGCTCTTAGGTGTTGTTGGGGGTCTTCCTTGATTTGGAATTTAGAAATTTTAGGTAGTTATTATTGAGGAGGGTAAATTTGGATAGGAATGGATGGGTGAATAGGTTCATTACAAACTTGGGCATAAGACAAGAGGTTGTGATCCCCAGAGATAGATGACTCTAGCTTGGTCATTTTGTCCATCATCATTTTGACCAAATCTATTTGGGGTTGAGGAGTTCCATAATTATATGGTAAGCTTTTTTGGGGTTGGGTGGATTCAATGTATGGATAACTAGTAGAAGCTTGAGAATATGCCACATGTTGGTATGTAGTCATTGAGGTTTAGGATGATGTCACATAAGGGTCAATGGGAACAAGAGTTTGGGTGGAAGATGGAGCTATGTATCCTTGTGGTTTAGGAACATAATGTGGGTAGGGTGTCATATGTATTTTTTGTGGAGTTGATGTGTTTTAGTTTGGAGGTATGATCAAATCGGTAGATTAGAGAATTGATATGGATTGGGTTGGAGGTATGAAAGGGTTAATTAGTTTGGGGTGAGAGGTAAATCTGGTATTAATATGTGGAAGGGTAGAAGGTATAAAAAAAACCACATTTTAAAGTGGATAAGAGATTGGTGGGTTGGCAGTGATAAGGGGAATAGTGGCAATATGGGTAGAAGGTATCCCAATTGTGGGTAGAGTATGGGTAACAAGAGGTGGTGTTTCCCCTATGTTGGAGGATTGTTGGTTAATGTAAGGGGTGTTTGGTTATTGGTTAGGTTGTTTGATTGAGTTTGGATAGAGGTAGTGGATGGGTTATTGGTAGAAGATGATGTTTGAGTGATCATAGGTTGGGTATAATTCACGACCATAAAGGTGTCTCCCATAAGATGAGGAGGCATCCCATAAGGTGGATTTGTAGGTGGAACCGAAGTAGGGGTGTGGTAAGACAGGTTGTTGAGGTAATGTTGGAGGGAAATGAGGTTATTATCAATGAAAGTGGAAAAATCCACATCACCTTGGACAATTATTCGAGGCATGGTAGGGCTGGTAGAAGGATGGGGATAACCCTCAACATCTGAAGTATACTCCATGGAGGAAGAAGAAGAAGGACGTGGTTCCTAGTTGGTTTGGTTCTTTAATTATTGTCTAGTAAAAATCGTGTGAGGAATAGAAAGGAATAAAGGAAAGCTCACAACTCAAACACAAAGCAAATAAAAGAAAAATATCTCAAGGCAATCAAAAACATACACTAGATTGTGTTTTAAAATATTGAGGTACTTTTTATCTTGTTATTGGCTTATACCTTGGTTGAAAAGTGTGAAAAAGAACTTGGTTTGTAGAATAGGTACTAGAAAGAAATCTATGGTTGGTTTCAGGTGTTTAAGGCTCTCAAAAGGATCTATGTTGGAAATCAATATGTAGTTTGGTATTGGGGCCTACCCTCTCCCTTCGCACATCACAATGATAAGGGTGTCAGGTGCTTAGCTAGTATATACTGATTTCCAAAGTTTAGACTCATCCAGAGAGTTGAGTTTTGGTTTCTCTTCTTGGTAATGACCTCCAAGTAAGATAGCCAAAGGGTGAAGGTGAACCACTAAGAGATGAAACCCTAGTCAGGCCTTATGTCAATTGTTGTGATGTTTAATTGATATAAGTGATTTGGTTTTGGGTGTGTAAGAACAAAGGTAAAACTATGATTGATTTACTTAGCCTATAATTTTAAATATGTGAGTTAAACATGCAAGCAATAAATGTGTGCAAGGTTTATTTTATATCCAAAATAAATTTTGATTTATTTATGAGCATAGAATAAGGAATAAAAGGGCACCTAGATGCTACTAGGTCCCATCAAGTGTGCCAAAATGTTTCTCTCAATTTTAGTTTATTTTCTTAGAAAAGGAGAAGTAAGAAACTAGATATGGGTATGGTAGAAGAACCTATTTATTTGTGCATGTGTGATCCAGCTGTTATGAAGAGATTCTCTTTGTCTTGGGAAGAATAACCTATAGATAAGAAAATACTAAAACAAAGGGGTTGTTAGATGGACAGCAAGGTGGATTGCCTAACATGAGCTAGATCCAAGAAGCGTGAACTTACAAGGAGGCTGTTAATCCACTCTCTTAGAACAATTAAGTTGAAATAAATAAAGATGAAGTACTTCTATCAAATGATAGAAAATATTGAAAGGAAATGAAAGAAGAAATAAATACTTGATAAAGGAAATAAACTAATAATAGTAATAAGTAAGTCAATACTAATGCTAAATAGGTCAAGTTGGGTTTAGAAAATAGGTGGGGACTATGTGAACAGGAAAAAAGATAGAAAGTGGAATTTGGTTGAGGGTAAGCAGGTGAAAATAACTTGTTATTTCCTACCATAGTGACCATTGACGGTCAGGGTGATCATCAATGGTTAAGGTGACCATCGACAATTGAGGCTAACTCTCGATAGTTATTGTGGGTTCTGATAAATATTGCAAAAAGCCTAAGCTAATAAGGTTAGTGATTGAGTATCAGATTGTTAAAGGTCTAGTTAGAGATAGGAGGTTAGAAGATATGATGTAGAAGGGTTTGGTTCAGAAACTAAATAATTAGAACTTGAAAACCAAAAATATGCTTAACTAGTTGTTTGATAGTTAGTGGTTGAACCAAAAATGATTTGGATAAATAAATAGTACTTTCCTTGATGAGAAATTTTGGTAGAGGTTCAAGTCCCTATCATAGTTTCTCACTTGTTGGAGGAAACACCTGCAAAAATTTTCTTAATTCTACAAGCTCTCAATGATTATTGGTTGATAGCTTGATTGCATGATTGCTAAAATTCCTAGATCTCTGGATCCTTTTTCACCTCTTGCTCCCCTCATTTTATAGTCAAAGAGAGATGGAGGTAAAAGCTTCTATAGGATGTTTAGTTGATGGCTTCAATGCTTCATGATGTGTTAGCTTGTTGTCCATATTAAATTTTGATGTGTTAGCTTGCACACAGCTGAGTTGTCCTTGTTTAGATGGAGAAGACTTGACCATCGATGGTCTAGCTTAACCATCGATGATCATGGTGACTATCAATAATTAGGTAACCATCGATGGTTGAAGATTGCAGAAAGTTGTGTCAAAAGGAAAATTTAGTGAGTTAGTTTAGCTAGTTAGCTAACTTGACTAAGGGTCATGGTTAGAAGTTGGGTAATGATCTGATCTAGGGGTGTTTCAAAATCTAAAAAAATTATGTGTAGTTTTCTAGTGTCTACACCTATATCCCTTAACACCCTCAGGGTATCCAATGAAGATGCAAGGCTGACTTTGAGGTTCCATTGCCTTATGTTTTTTCTTTGGAATACAAGCCATAACAGGGGATCCAAACACTAAAAAGTTATTCACTATGGGTTTCCAACCACTTCAAGCTTCAAATTTATTGTCTCCCCTTAATGCTTTATGAATAACATGGTTTTGGATATAACAAGCATAGTTGATTGCCTTGGGTCAATACTTAGGTGTAAGAGACTTGGAATGTAACATACAATTGACCATTTCCATCAAGGACATGTTCTTGCACTCTAAAACACTATTCTATTGAGGTCGATATGGAACGGTATGTTGTATTTTAATCCCCTTTGATGTATGTAATTACTTAAAATAGTTATTGATATACTCACCACCATTATTGGTGTGCAAAGTCTTGATGGATTTAACTGACTGTTTCTCAACAAACACCTTGAAGTCCTAAAAATGATCAAAAACTTCAAATTTCTATTATAAAATTACACCCAAGTATATATCAAATATCCATCGATGAAAGTAAGCATGTATTTTGTCTTATTGAATGAAGGTTTTTGAAATGGGCCAGTAATGTCACTACTCTACTATAAAAAATGGATATATTCACGTGGTTTGCTCTACTCTAAAAAAAATGTCCCTACTTTTTCCTTTTTAATCTTTCCCCAAAACCACTAAGTGATAAGTGCACATCTTCTCTCTTTTTGTATCCCCTTTTAAAGCAAAATCCCTCATTAATAGGGTAATCCTATTTTACAAAACTCTTCTCAAATTCATAAGTGTAGCATGTCTCATTGATGTCCTCTCTCTCTCTCTCTCATAAATTCACTACAGTCTTTCATTGTGTTTTTTATACATTTATTCCACTTAATTATGTCATAAAATGTAATAATCACTATTAATATTCTAGGCATCACTATTAATATTTTAGCCACCTATGGACTTGGGGTTTCCCCAAAATAATTCTCAAATCTCTTTTATTAATGTGCTCATTCATTTTCACTAATTTGTTGTGTTTACCTTTATTTATTTATCTGCACTTGCCTTGTTTTATTCACATGTGGATTATCACCTATATTTTAATCCATGTCCTCAAACATGAAAGTGTTCACTCATTCATAGTGTCTAATATAAAAAGTTGTCCAAAGTGGTAATGGAGTGCAAATATTGTTGAATTTATTGTTGTTGTTTGATTGGGTCAACTCAAATACCACCATGATGGACAACATACAAACCCTTATCAGCTCATATGATCATTAGTATAATTTTGTTGTCATTGCCACAATATCTATTATCTACACATAAATTAGATACATCATGGTATCTCTATGGTATGCCATATGTATTTTAATAATCTTGATGATAAATGGAAATGATAAAGTAAACTAATATCCATCATGATAATCAACATTTCATATCTAAAATAAATGTCACATCATCATTATTATATTCACGAGTAATATAAGTCCAAGATCATATAAAACAACAAGGACCACACACACATTTACTTTTATATCCATATGTGAGTGTATAAGTGCATGTGCCATCATATAATTTTATTAATAAGTTTATCATCATGTGATAGTAAAATGTATAAGTCCATAAAAATAAAATAATAGTAGCTCGAAAAAAATGCTTATGGATCCACAAAATAAGATCGCATAGTGGGTCACTACATAAAGTAGGTTGAATCAAAACTATGTAATTGGATTTATAAAAATCATATTACATAATTTTATCCATTGTTGAAACTGTAACACTCTTATAAATGAATAAGAGAGGGATATTCATAATGATTATTTCATAAGGTATGCCACTTTCTAAAGGTTTTGAAAATTCATTAAAAATATAAGTGGGATTGATTATGGTGGAAATTTTGTGGCTAAGCATGGTTGAATTAAAGTAGTGACAAGAAGTATCATTTTTTCACTCCTTTGAACATCACCTAGGTACAATGAGTGTCAAATTGATCATGCATGTTACTAAGAGATGGGTTCTATTGAACCATTACTCATTAAATATATATTAATGTATGTGACTTATAACACATAATGACACATGTAAGTCTTGAAAAATATAGTACATAATCTGATCTCCCTATTAATATAAAAAATGAGCTAGGGATCTCAATAATGAATGAGGTTCATATAGGGAATCAGTCACTACAGCAGGGTTGATTATGGGAGAAATTATATGATTAAGTCTACTTGAATTGGATTAGTATGCAAATGGGAAATCTCCAAGGAAGTCTAGGTGTTTCACCTCATGAGCATTACCAAGATGTAATGAATCCTAAGTGGAAAATTCATGCTCATGAGAAATGGATTTTTATAAACCAATACTCATGAAATATGAGTAAGTGTAAATTAGCTAAAAAATACATAATTGAATCTCCAAAAATCATATCACATACTTTAATATACTGTGAAAACACCACTTGCATAATTATACTATTTAATTTAATTAATTGAAAATTATAAACAATCTTAAAGGATTAATATTCCAACTCATCATGAATTTTTGATGCCTTTAAAATTAAGGGAAAAAGTCTCATAATTAATCTACTTAATATATATTTTTTAATTATTTTCATCTTAAATGATTGATTACTTTAAGGATTTTTGTAGTGGTGAATCTTCATTAGTTTGTGAATATTCTATTTTTTTAAGTCAACATTTAGTGATTTTGTGAGGTAGCAGACAGTGTGAGATCGCCTAAATCTTAGGATAAAATTTAAATTTAAAAGTCAACTTGCATACTTTTTAAAATATATTTTCCCTAATAAATGTATATCATCATGTCTAAAAAAGCCAATCCAAGGGCATTTTACACTCTTTATATATAGTATTCACTCCTCTAAGTTCTTTTCTAAATTTTATTGTCATGCTTCTACAACCAGCAATTGAGCAACAATAACCAGGTGATGGATGACAACTAGAAGGTGACAAACAATAACAAGAAGGAAATAAATGACAACAAGAAGGTATTAGATGACTGCAGGAGACTTGACTATGTGAAGCAGTTGGGTGAATACAACTAGTAGTCAAGCGACTACAACGAGCAGTCAGGTGATTACGTAGAATAATCAAGCATTTATATATAATAATTGAGTGACTATCATTTGTGTGTAGTGTTGATTAGTTGACATTAGGGAAATTTAAAAATAGAACAACCTATTATTTTATTTCATCCAGATGGCAAACACAGGTGTAAAAATATATCTATAAACTATTATTATTTATTCGTTGCTAGTAGAGTTCATTAATAATTAATGTCTACAACCATTTTACATGTAGAATCCAATTATAATACAATCAAAGATATGCCTCTATTAAAATACGTACCTAGGTATGAAATACCAAATAGAGGTACTAAATATTATTTGATTTATTATGTTGTTATTTATTAATAATTAGTCTACAACTATTTTGCATGCAGAACCCAATGATAATAGTTTTGAAGATATGCCTCCATTGGAAGATGTATCTAGGTATGAAATACTAGAAAAAGATACTAAATATTATTTGATTTACTATTTTGATATTTATTTGCACTTTTGTTATAATCTTTATTAATAATTAGTCTAAAACCATTTTGCATGCAAAACCCAATGATAATAGTTTTGAAGATATGCCTCCACTTTAAAACATCCTTGGATATCAAATTCCAAACAGAGGTACTAAATATTATATGATTTACTATATTGTTAATTATTTACAAATTTATATAAAATACTAGTTTTTAATAATAATTACAAGATTTGTATCCATTTTGCAAGCAAAACCCATTGATAACCCCTTTGAATATATGCCACCATGAGAAGGTGTCCCCAAGTATGAAATGCCCTCATATAATTTAAAGAAAATGACACTAAAGGACATCATCATAGATGTCAATAATGAGTACCCAACACCACCAGAAGATATTTCTACTTAGCCAACATAATCTTTAGTTGAAAAAACTAGTAAAAAATGTGTGTGAAAGAATAGAAGTACATCGACAATTGGAAGGTCATTTAAGTTTTATTAGTTAGCTAAATACCCATTCATTGAACCTATACAACATGAAAATAGTACTGAAACACCAACATAATATAAATGTATAATATGCAATTAGAAACTTGGAAAGAATCACAAAATGCAACTCAAGTTAGACACAATTAAGAAACATTGTGGTAAAATATATGAATTGGTAAAAAATAAAGATGAACAAATCAAAAAAATAGTGACATGGAAAAATGGAAAATAATGTATACATCAATGTTATGTAAAAGAGTATGAAAATCATCAAAAACATCAACAGCACCTCATTCAAAAAGGAGGAACAATCACAAATCGATTTGGAAAAGTTATTTAGGTCAATCTACTTGCCAAAAATATGCAATTTTTCACTTTATATCACATCTAAAAAGAGGCGGACCAGTCTTTGATTTTTCAAATCACAAGATTTTATTTCATCACATTGGATTGCATAACAATCCTTAATCACATTGGTCAGACAACAGTGCTTTGGATTTGAAAAAATGCTTTACGATGATTGAAAAATATGATTTGAAGGAAAAAGAAAAAGCAACATGGTTTATCTCATTATCCATTGATGAGGTAATGATAGTTGACAACACATCAAGGGTTTGCATGCATGTTTATAAATTTGAGAACCATTCAAAGCAGTCTCACATATCATTTATAAGTAAAATGAAAGAAAATTGTAATACTCATAACCTTTCCAAATTAGTTATTTCTAATTTGGTAGATATTTTTGAGATGAATTATTATGATATAGGTACTAAGCTAGTATGTGTTGGTGTGGATGGTGCATCAATAATACAAGGGAATAAAATTGGTTTGTGTGTTCACCTACAAATAATAGTTGCCCCATATACGACTTCAATCTATTGCATGGCACATAAAATGAATCTTGCTTAAAAAATTAATAACATATTTCAAAATGTAGCGAAAGTGGAGGAGCTTATCCATGACTTACACACGTACATGTCAAGAAGTCCAAAAAAGTTTTTAGAATTTAAAAAAAAATTAATTGGATTAACTAATGGTAAAAATGTAATATTACAATTTTAAGTGCTCTTTGTTTTTTCACAGTCCCCTCTATGTCTCATAATGGTAACTATTCATGCAAGCATACTTTTTGGAGTTTTAAGGTGTGTTTGAGGGTTAAAATATTAGATAAGTATTTAATAATTATTTTTATATGGTTTTAAACCTCTTAAACACATTTTAAATCACCTCGTCGTCTTGAAACAGAAGTATTATGCCGCCTGCATCTGTGTGCCCCCGAATGCCCTTCATAAGGTCTGGTCTTGGGCAGGGTGGATAATGGCTAAATTTTGTACCTATAAACCCAACTACAAATCAAATTTTAGGGTGAGTATGGGTCAAATACATAAGACTCTCAACCATTTGCCTATACAATGTAGGATCATAAAGTGGAGTAGTAAAAGAGGCAATGATAGTCACTCTAGACTGAAAAGGAGAAGTAATTGGTTTGTAATCAACCATGCCAAAATGCTGAAGAAGATCAAGGTTATACTTTTGCTAAATCAAATAAATCCTTGTATTTGACTTTGAAATCTATAAACCAAGGAAGAAATGCAAAATTCCAATATTTGTCATGTTGAACTATGTTGAAAGTTCCTACTGAATAGTCTGAATATGAGGCCTATTGTCAAGCTAATAGGCCTCATTGATACAAGCTGGATTTCTATGCATGAGTCTACATGTAGAATATTTGAATAATATCAATCATTGACAAGTTTTATGTTTAAATATAAGATGGATGTTGACAAGGCAAAAGATTTATTGTACTATTTGACAAATTTCAAAACCTTGATAAAATTGTGTGGTATTCTTCCCATGTTTAAATAAATGCATTGTTTGATGAAACATTCACAAGATAGATCCATATATATTGTTGTCTTCATACAGTTAAAAAAACATGTTTGTCAATCTCTTGATATATTATACTACTTGAATGAAAATTTTAAGAGACCAATATTTGATAATTGATAAATTTTAATAGATATTAAGGACCCTAAAAACTATTTGAAATTCAATACTAATGATCATCTTTGTATTGTCTATAATAGAAAGGAGATACCACTACACACTTTCTAAAGACTAACTCATGTGACTAGAGCAGAAATTGAATAAATAATAATATCATGGGTTCTATATGATAATGTCATAGATCAGACACAAATGAAATTGATTAATATTTCAAAAAGTTTATTAGCAAAAATTCAAGATTGATTTCAAAGGGATGAATTGATTAAAGCCATGGGAGTGGTGAATCCTATGTTTTGGAATAATCTACAGGACAAAAATAATAATATGTAATTTATTTATCAAATACATGCGTACTGTCATTAATCATTTCAGTGCGTTTGCATAAATTGATGGAGTTGAAGTTGAGGGTATTTTGTAAAAAAAATTATTTAAAAAATAGTCAACAAATTTTGGAATTAGAATGCTTGAATAATATCTGACCTTAGATGAACCAACAAAAACAGGTGCTACTACAACACTATGAAAGAAACTGTATCCCAAAAATATTTTCCAATAAAGAATCAATGAATTTCTTTTATTAAATGAATTATGCCAAACAATGATTTTAGGGTCGGTGGAATATGAAAGGGTATTTAGTGCACTATCTTTTGTCAAATCCAAATTTTAGAATAGATTGGATAAAAATATTGATACATGTTTGAGGTTGTATGTTTCAAGTTATGTAATAGATAAGTTTCCATATGAAATAGTGATTTCAATTTGGAGTTCTCTTACTGAAAGAAAAGGAGTCACTAATACAACAAGCAAAAAAGATATTGAAAAATCCAATAAAATAGTATATACAAATGTCAACGTTGAAGCATATGTTGCAAAAGGGTTGTTCCAACTACCTGAGTTTTAGTTTGTATGTATTTCAAATATACTTAAATTAAATTTAGTTGTGATAAATTTTTATTGTCTATTGAACAATATTTTATATTTTTAATTCATAAATCAATTACGTAGTCAAGTAGTCTTGTATGTTCAATTATGTTCTTTATGAATGGCTTAATTGATTTATTTACTAATAGCATGCATCATATAGTGTACCTAAATTAATTTACAAAACATTACTTTTCAAGATAATATCTAACACCATCAACTACAAGCCATCTAACAAGTAAGAATCCAATGCATCTTTTAAAATCCAAATATTAGGTTATGATATCAGACGTCTATAGTCGGATGACTATTGTATGCATTTGAATGACTATAGAGTGCATTCAGATGACTACAACACATAATTGGACAGCTACGTCATGTAGTCAGATGATTGCAGGATGCATTCAAATAATTGCATAATATTGCATGCATTTAAACAACTCCATTGTGCACTGTAGAGTCAAATATTTCATGTTTTACATTCACCATGTACCACCTTCTAATTCACTTACGCTATTATATGTCTTCCAACTTGATTCGTCACCATTACAAAACCCATTCACTTAGTGACCTCCAATTTTTTTTTAATATAAGATACTAAAATTTTCCTTCGATTACTTGTTGGATGATAATAAGTTACCTCATCTCCATTTTTCTCTTCAATTAATTAAAAATATTTTTTTTAAAAACTTAAATAACTTTTAAAATATATCAAATCTATTCCTTTCAGAATTGTTTATATGTTTTTCAAAATTTTATTTCATATATATATACACACATATACATATATATATATATATATACACACATATATATATATACACATATATATACACACACACATATATATGTATATATATACATATATATACACACACATATATGTATATATGTGTGTGTGTGTGTGTGTGTGTGTGTATATATTGTGTGTGTGTGTGTGTGTATATTGTGTGTGTGTGTGTGTGTGTATATATATATATATATATATATATATATATATATATATATATATATATATATATATATACGTATGTATGTATGTATGTATCAATTCATATTAAGAAGAAATGCACCACATCAAAATATTTGTATGTTTCCTCTCTCCTCTTTATTAATTTAAATTTAAAAAAAAAACTTTGTACTTATGTCAAATTTATATTTATTAGAATTATTTCTACAATTTTAAAATTCTTTTATTGTATCTAAAGTAAACGCCTATCGATCTCAACTTCCTCTCTCCTCTTTAATTAGTTTAAAAAAACAAAACTAGAATATACCAAATCCATCCTTTCTAAAAAAATTTGAGTGTAAAATACTGCTCTTATCTTGAATGGACCTCAACTTCCTCTCTTCTCTTTAATCAGTAAAAAAAATAAAATAAAATCAAGAATATACCAAATCCAATCCTTTTGAAATTTATTTATATTTATCGTGTACGATTATTGGTTCAATTGATAAAGATGTTTGTATAACTTAAAAAACTTTTCAAATATGTCAAATCTATTCTCTTCGAAATTGCTTATATGATTTTTTAAATTTCATTTCATACTTAATATATATTTCTGTAAAATCCTCATTTCACATCAAGAAGAAATGGACCACATCAAAATATTTGTATGTTTCTTCTCTCCTCTTTATTAATTTAAAATTAAAAAATTGTACATATATCAGAGCTATACTTATTAGAATTACTTCTACAATTTTAAAATTCTCTTTATCGTATCTAAAATAAACGCCCATCGATTTCAACCTCATCTCTCTTCTTTAATTAGTTAAAAGAAAATCTAGAATATATCAAATCCATGTCTTTTGAAATTTGTTTTTATGATGATTAAATACTTCTCTTGTCATGAATGAACCTCAACCTCCTCTCTCTTTAATTAATAATAATAATAAAAGAATCTAGAATAGGGGAAAGGTCCCAGTAGTCGTGCACCCTAACTTTGGACAGTGAATTAAGGTGTCATAACATCACATTAGATCACCAAATTTTTACCTATTTTAGTATGTCATCTTAACTATTTATAACTAAGGTTTCAAGGTCTAACACATTATACATTTTATGATATAACAAATTTTATCACAAGAGGTCATAAAATGTAATTTTTAATCCTATGATCAAAACTTAACTTTTGGAGTACCAATAGTTGTGCATTAGAGAATCAATACTTGAGTCTTACTTGTCAAGATGTGATTGGTTACTTTTAATTTTATAAATTAAATGTTGAACAAGTATTGGATACTACAAGTATAACTTTTGGTGCACTTTAATATTTATACACACCAATATGTTCCATCAATGGAGCACATGTTAACAAAATCCCTATTCGAAAATTGGAACATGCACAGTAATTGGGACCTTTGCCCTATTCCAAATCCATCCCTTTTGAAATTTTGCTAAAGGTTGGTAGAGTCAGGTTTACCTTTTACCCACAATGGAGGAGACCCCCCGCTCCCAACCCCAATCCATAAAATTTATATATGATATGGGGTGCCACCCTCTACATTATAGAATAGAATTCTATATTGTGGGGGAGCCCCCCTCTCTATATATTCTATATTGGAGCCCCATGTTTTTAAGTAGGGCCCATATAAAATATATAGAGAGGAGTAGTCACATCACACCACCTCACTCCTATTTTTGTCACCAGTTGTATGCCCCTTGTGCCCAAATACATCCCCCCTCATCTTTTCTCTCATCTGATTAGATCTACTGTGCATCTCTTTTTACTAGAAATAAAACCATTCTAATATTTTTTATGAAAAATGAGAAAAAAAATTGTCAATTTTTGTAAGATACAGTCTTCTTCTCCCTTGTTTGTTTCACATGTGGAAGTTAACTTATTAGGTATAAAAGCTTAATAGAAGTCAATCAGATTGAGAATCATTCCTTCCCAATGGTATAAATATCGTGCACTGTCCATTTTAGCTCGATGTCATAGTTGTGGCTATAAAATTCTAGAGATGAGCTCCCCATATTTATTATTTAAATAAAGTCTAAACATCTAGCCTTAAGGATCTCCTCCACTAGTGATTTGGTAATAGTAAATCCACTCTTACAGGGGACTTCTCCTAGTCCCTCATCCTTAATAGAGTGGTTGGAGTCTGCATACTCATGGTAAGACTACTATAGGTCCTTCAAGGTGGGTGTTTCCAATGTAGGATGTTGTGGACATGGGAATGGTTTTTCCTCCACCACCTAAGTAGAAAGTGCTTGTTCCTTTGACTATGCAAGGTAATTAAGGTGGAAGGGTGGTATTAATCATGTCTTTTAGAGAGCCCTCCACTTAAGCCAATGCCCTTTCTCCACATAAATTACCTCCTTCTAATTCTAGAATTTTTACTTATACCTAATATAAACTTTTATTATTCTTATGCTTTGATAGACCTTTTATAATTTTTTAATAGTGTTTTTTTACTCTCTAATAATATATACCAACCAACCACTATTTTGTTCCTGTACTATATTTTTTATGACTTTACAACCATAATTATTACAAGAAATAATTTGTCCAAAATAAATAATCTATTAATCATCAGTGTGACTTTATTTATAAGTGATAAATATAATGTTATAAAGTTGGTATTAATCTCCAACCTTTGCAGAAAGGCAATTGAACATTTTATTTATTCACAAATAATATTTTTTGTGGTGAAATGGAAATTTATCTTCATTGGCAGAGGAATTGGGCCTCAGCATTTTGATCACTGTAGTAGCGACATGGGTGTTGCGAGTATTTGTCACATTTCAAAAGTGTTCGAGTCTATAAAATGAGGTGTTTGTTAATAATGGGGATCGGATGGCCTGCTAACACCCTTTGAAGAGCATTAGTGAAATTTATCAAATGGATTATGGAGACAGTCTTTCTTAGAAATCATTTTACTTATGAAGTTGTTGGTAAAAGTAGTATGATAATCAATCACAAAGATGGTAGTGTGAAGTAGTACCCTGATGTAGATCACATGTAAAGATCCAACACATTTTTTTCCTAATTTTTGAAAAAGTATTATGTTGACTCAACATGTCAACCTCATATTTGAATGTCAAAAGAACAACCATCTTAACTACACATGCACATAGACACATAATCAATTGTTAACATTTTTCGTTTTTATTTATAGATAAAATTAGGAATGTATTGGCTCTTTTAAGATCTTCATGTGAAGTATGTGTGCCATGGTTGACACACAATCTACTCTTATTTAGTCAAATTGTTGATTCTAGAGTTGATACAATATTCACCAAAAATTTATTTCGTGGAAATATTATTTCAAAAAAAGAGTAATTTTTGGAATTCTGTATAAGTTGGATGTGATTACCCCTTTGGTGGGTAGATCTAATTTCACATCCATGGACAATAGGAAACTAGCGGGACCATCAAAGACGCCAAGCTTGATGTTGTGGCATCAATGGTTGGGACATCATGGAGAGAAGAGCCTACAAGAGATGTCCACCAAGAATATTTATCATGGATTCGAAGATATGAAGCTTGAATATTTTGAGTTTTATGAAGCATGTGTCTTTCGAAAATAGAAAATATTTTATTTTTCTTTAAGTGACTACAAATCTCAAGAGATTCTGAGCTATTCCATTCAAACATTCATGGGCCATTAAAACTTGCTTACACTAGAGGACCTAGATACTTAATCATCTTCATTGATGACTAATATAAAAAGTAATGGGTACACTTTATAAGACATCAAAGAAATGTTCTCTAGGTCTTCAAGATATTAGTGGCTGAATTAGAAATAAAAACTAATAATAAGATGAAGATCATAAGGAGTAACAAGTAAAGTGGTGAGTATTGTTCTAAATAATTTCACCATTTTTCAAGTCGTGGAAATATAGCACAATTTAAAAATTTATATATTTCACAACAAAATCAAGTTTTTGAGATGTTCTATAGTGACACACAATCAACCATAAATTAAATGCTAAGGAATTTATTCCTTCAGTCTGATTGAATGAAAACCAAATACGTAGCTTTATGTGACTTATCAATCATGTGATCTTTCAAATAACTGTCAACCCAAAGATTTCATATTGAGTAGCAAATCACAATCTATTTGCTACTTAATATAGGGAAATAATAAATAGAAAGATAAAAAAAATTTGATTTGGCATGCTTTTTTTTGGTATGGAGGTATTGGAACTTACTTTGTTTTGATGCTTTTTCCTTGTAGAGTTTTTTCTTGCTGAGGTTGCCCATTTTTATGTCATGGGCCTATTTTTTATCTCCCTACAGAGCTTGTATTTTTCAAATTTATTTTAAAATTGTTGAATAGTCATTTTATCTATCTTTAATACTAGTTTTATCACCCTTCACTAGAGGAAAACTAACTGTGATTTCTGATACATGTATTTTTTTATATTTGTAGTTGCATCTCTTGATTTATATTTTACATTTCTTTTTAAGAAGGCAAGGGAAATGCCTACTCAAGATTGTTATAGGTCTTCAAGTGAATCTTATTAATAGTGTGAGACACATCCCCCTCCTTGTTATCCTCATCCACAATAAGGTAATACAGGGTGAGGCTGAGATGGTGCTACATGCCCGAGCAGACCAACGTAGGGAGGCAGTGCTTACATGGCTCTCACAAGTTTCTTTCATATTGTATTTTTGGTCTCTGTAAGTTATTCACCTTGGGTCAAGTCCTCTCAGAGGATGGTATTATCACAGACAAGTGGTGCTAATGGTGGAGACAAAATTATGATAGGGAGACGTGGATTCACTACAAAATTCCAAATCATTGTCAAACATGTGAGAGATGGCATAGTGTTGAGGCATTCACAGTTCAGCAACAATTCAGAAGACACCATGCCTATATTCATTGTCCTCATTATTGCTTCTTAAGCTTGCATGAGATCTTAGTAATACGTGAAACATAGTTATTTTCCATATTATAAACAAATAAACGTGAGGCTGATATGTGAATAGCTCATCTCAACAGCATATGAAACAAAGTTATTTTCAATAATAAAAGGAGGATGGTGTGATCTCTGAATATTTCAACTACTAATATACAAAGATGAATCTAGTCAAATTTCATATTAATAAAGTACTCCTATATAAGTATAGACTAATTATTTAAATAAAGATTATGGAGTCAACACTTATGGGTTTTAAGGATATATGTACTAAGATAGTATGTGTTGGTGTGGATGGTGCATCAATAATACAAGGGAATAAAATTAGTCTGTGTGTTATCCTACAAATAATAGTTGCCCCATATATGACTCCAATCTATTGCATGGCATATAAAATGAATCTTGCTTAAAAAATTAATAACACATTTCAAAATGTAGAAAAAGTGGAGGAGCTTATCCATGACTTGCACACGTATATGTAAAGCAATCCAAAAAAAAATTAAAATTTCAAAAAAATTCAATTGGAATAACTAATGATAAAAAAACTATTAAAAGAAGTTGATACAAGCTAGATTTCTATGCATGAGTCTACATGTAGAATATTTGAAGAATATCAATCATTGACAAGTTTTATGTTTAAATATAGGATGGATGTTGACAAGGCAAAAGATTTATTGTACTATTTGACAAATTTCAAAATCTTGATAACATTGTGTGTTATTCTACTCATGTTTAAATAAATGCATTGTTTGATGAAACATGAGCAAAATAGATCCATATATATTGTTGACTTCATACAGTTAAAAAAACATGTTTGTCAATCTCTTGATATATTATATTACTTGAATGAAACTTTTAAGAGACCAATATTTGACAATTGATAAATTTTAATAGATATTAAGGAACCTAAAAACTATTAAAATTCAATATTAATGATCATCTTTGTATTGTCTGTAATGGAAAGGAGATACCACTACACACTTTCTAAAGACTAACTCATGTGACTAGAGCAAAAATTGAATAAGTATTGATATCACCAGTTTTATATGACAATGTCATAGATGAGACACAAATGAAATTGAGTAACATTTCAAAAAGCTTATCTATAAAAATTTAATATTGATTTCAAAGGGATGATTTGATTGAAGCCATGGGAGTGGTGAATCTTATGTTTTGGAATAATCTGCAAGACAAAAAACATGTAATTTATTTATCAAATACATGGATACTCTCATTAATCATTTCAATGCATTTACATAAATTGATGGAGTTGAAGTTGAGGGTATTTTTTAAAAGAATTTATTGAAAAAATAATCAACAAGTTTCGGAATTAGAATTCTTAAACAATATCTTACCTTAGATGAACCAACAGAAACAGGGGCTACTAGAAGGCTATGAAAGAAGTTGTATCCCAACAATGTTTTACAAGAAAGAATTAGTGAATATTTTTTATTATATGAGTTATGCCAAACAATGATTTTGGGGTTGGTGGAAGATGAAAGGGTATTTAGTGCACTATCTTTTGTCAAATCCAAATTTTAGAATAGATTGGATAAAAATATTGATACATGTTTGAGGTTCTATGTTTCAAGTTATGTATTAGATGAGTTTCCATATGAAATAGTGATTTCAATTTGGAGTTCTCTTACTAAAATAAAAGGACTCACTAATACAACAAGCCAAAAAGATATTGAAAAATCCAATAAGATAGTATATACAAATGTCAACATTGAAGCACATATTGCGAAAGGGTTGTTCCAACTACCTGAGTTTTAGTTTGTATGTATTTTAAATATACTTGAATTAAATTCAGCTGTGATAATTTTTTGTTGTTTATTCAGTAATATTTTACATTTTTAATTCATAACTCAATTACGTAGTCAAGTAGTCTTGTATGTTCAATTATGTTATTTATGAATGGGTTAATTGATTTCTTTACCAATAGCATGCATCATATAGTGTACCTAAATTAATTTACAAAACATTAATTTTCAAGATAATAACTAACACCATCAACTACAAGCCATCTAACTAGTAAGAATATAATGCATCTTTTAAAAGCCAAATATTAGGTTGTGATATCAGATGTTTGTTGTCAGATGACTATAGTATGCAGTCGAATGACTACATAGTGCATTCAGATGACTGTAACACGCAATCAGACAACTACGTCATGTAGTCTGATGATTTTAGGATGTAGTCAAATAACTACATAATGTTGCATGCATTCAAACAACTCCATTGTGCACTGTAGATTCAAATATTTCTCGGTATTACATTCACCATGTACCACCTCATAATTCATTTACACTATTATATGTCTTCCAACCTGATTCATCACCATTACGAAACCGATTCACTTAGTGACCTCCAAGTTTTTTTTTAATATAAGCTACTAAAATTTTCCTTTCGATTACTTGTTGGATGATAATAAGTTACCTCATCTCCTCTTTTCTCTTCAGTTAATTAAAAATAATTTTTAAATAACTTAAATAAATTTTTAAATATATCAAATATATTCCTTTTAGAATTGTTTATATGCTTTTTAAAATGTTATTTCATATATATATATATATATATATATATATATATATATATATATATATATATATATATATATATATATTCATCAATTCATATTAAGAAAAAATGCACCACATCAAAATATTTGTATGTTTCCTCTCTCCTCTTTATTAATTTAAATTTAAAAAAAAAAACTTTATACATATGAAAAATTTATATTTATTAGAATTATTTCTACAATTCTAAAATTCTCTTATTGTATCTAAAGTAAACGCCTATCGATCTCAACTTCCTCTCTCCTCTTTAATTAGTTAAAAAAAAAAAACTAGAATATACCAAATCCATCCTTTTTAAAATTTGTTGAGTGTAAAATACTCATTTTATCTTGAATGGACCCCAACCTCCTCTCTTCTCTTTAATCAATAAAAAAAAAAAAAAAAAAATCTAGAATATACCAAATCCAATCCTTTTGAAATTTATTTATATTTATTGTGTACGATTGTTGGTTCAACTGATAAAGACATTTGTATAGCTTTAAAAACTTTTAAAATATGTCAAATATATTCTTTTCGGAATTGCTATATGATTTTTAAAATCTCATTTCATATTTAAAATATATTTCTGTAAAATTCTCATTTCACATCAAGAAAAAATGGACCACATCAAAATATTTGTATGTGTCTTCTCTCCTCTTTATTAATTTAAAATTCAAAAAATTGTACATATATCGGATCTATACTTAGTATAATTACATCTACAATTTTAAAATTCTCTTTATCGTATCTATAATAAATGCCCATCGATTTCAACCTCATCTCCTTCTTTAATTAGTTAAAAAAATCTAGAATATATCAAATCCATCTCTTTTGAAATTTATTTTTATGATGATAAAATACTTCTCTTGTCATGAACGAACCTCAAACTCCTCTCTCTTTAATTAATTATGATAAAAAAATAATCTAGAATAAGGGAAAGGTCCCAATAGTCATCCACCCTAACTTTGGACAATGAATTAAGGTGTCATAACATCACATTAGATTTCCAAACTTCTACCTATTTTAATATGTCATCTTAACTATTTATAACTAAGGTTTCAAGGTCTAGCACATTATACATTTTATGATATAACCAATTTTATCACAAGAGGTCATAAAATGCATTTTTTAAGCCTATAACCAAAACTTAACTTTTAGAGTACCAATAGTTGTGCATTAGAGTATCAATACTTGAGTCTTACTTGTCAAGATGTGATTGGGTACTTTTAATTTTATAAAGTAAATGTTGAACAAGTATTGGATAGTACAAGTTCAACTTATGGTGCACTTTAATATTTATACACACCAATATGTTCCATCAATGGAGCACATGTTAACAAAAGCCCTATTCGACAATTGGAATATGCACAACGATTAGGACCTTTTCGCTATTCCAAATCCATCCCTTTTGAAATTTTGCTAAAGGTTCGTAGAGTCAGGTTTACCATTTACCCACAACAAAGGAGACCCCCCGCTCCCCGCCCCAATCCATAAAACTTATATATGATATGGGGTGCCACCCTCTCCAATATAGAATAGAACTTTATATTGTGGCAGAGCCCCCCTCTCGATATATTCTATATCAAAGCCCCATGTTTTTAAGTAGGGCCAATATAAAATATATAGAGAGGGGTAGTCACATCACACCACCTCACTCCTATTTATGTCACCAGTTGTATGCCCTTTGTGCCCAAATGCATCCCCTCTCATCTTTGCTCTCATCCGATTAGATCTATTGTGCATCTCTTTTTACTAAAAGAAAAACCATTCTAATATTTTTTTAATGAAAAATGAAAAAGTTTTTGTCAATTTTTGTAAGATACAATCTTCTTCTCCCTTGTTTATTTCACATGTGGAAGTTAACTTATTAGGTATAAAATCTTAATAGAAGTCAATCAGATTGAGAATCATTCCTTCCCAATAGTAGAAATATCATGCACTGCCCATTTTAGCTCCACGTCATAGTTGTGGCTATCAAATTCTAGGGATGAGCTCCCCATATTTATTATTTAAATAAAGTTAGAGGTAAACCCTAAATAAATTTCACTAGACATCCAACCTTAAGGATCTCCTTCACTAGTGATGTGGCAATAGTAAAGCCACTCTTACAGGGGACTTCTCCAGGGCTGTCATCCTTAATAGAGTGGTTGGAGTCTCCATGCTCATGGTAAGACCACTATTGGTCCTTCAAGGTGGGTGTTTCCAATGTAGGATGTCCTGGACATGGGTATGGTTATTCCTCCACCACCTAAGTAGAAAGTGCTTGTTCCTTTGACTATGCAAGGTAATTAAGGTGGAAGGGTGGAATTAATCATGTCTTTATGAGAGCCCTCAACTTAAGCCAATGTCCTTTCTCCACATAAATTATCTCCTTCTAATTCTGGAATTGTTACTTATACCTAATATAAACTTTTAATATTCTTATGCTTTGATAGACCTTTTGTAATTTTTTAATAGTGTTTTTTTTACTCTCTAATAATATATACCAACCAACCACTATTTTATTCCAAACCATATAAATATAATGTACTTTAATTTTTAATGACTTTACAACCATAATTATTACAAGAAATAATTTGTCCGAAATAAATAATCTTAAATCATCAGTGTGACATTATTTACAAGTAATAAATATAATGCTATAAAGCTGGAATAATCTCCAAACTTTGCAAGAAGGCAATTGAACATTTTATTTATTCATAAATAATATTTTCTGTGGGGAAATGGAAATTTATCTTCATTGGCAAAGGAAGTTGGCCTAAGCATTTCGATCACTGCAGTAGAGAAATGGGTGCTGCGAGCATGTATCATGTTTCAAAAGCATTTGAGTCTGTAAAATGAGGTGTCTATTACTAATGGGGCTCGGATGGCCTGCTAACACCCTTTCAAGAGCATTAATGAAAGTTATCAAATGGATTATGGAGACAAGGTCTTTCTTATAAATCATTTTAATTATGAAGTTGTTGGTAAAAGTACTATGATAATCAATCACAAAGATGGAAGTGTGAAGTAGTACCCTGATGTAGATCACATGTAAAGACCCAACACATTTTTTGCCTAATTTTTGAAAAAGTATTATGTTGACTCAACATGTCAACCTCATATTTGAATGTCAAAAGAACAACCATCTTTGCTACACATGCGCATAGACACATTATCGATTGTTAACATTTTTCTTTTTATTTATAGAGAAAATTAGGAATGTATTGGCTCTTTTAAGATCCTCTTGTGAAGTATGTGTGCCATGGTTGACACACAATCTACTCTTATTTGGTCAAATTGTTGATTCTAGAGTTGATATAATATTCACCAAAATTTTATTCCGTGGAAATGTTATCTCAAAAAAAGAGTAATTATTGGAATATTGTATAAGTTGGATGTGAGTATCCCTTTGGTGGGTAGATCTAATTTCACATCCAAGGACAATAGAAAACTAGTGGGACCATCAAAGATGCCAAGCTTGATGTTGTGGCATCAATGGTTGGGACATCATGGAGAGAAGAGCCTACAAAAGATGTCCACCAAGAATATTTATAATGGATTCAAAGATATGAAGCTTGAATATTTTGAGTTTTGTGAAGCATGTGTCTTTTGAAAATAAAAAATATTTTCTTTTTCTTCAAGTGACTACAAAACTCAAGAGAGTCTGAGCTAGTCCATTCAAACATTCATGGGCCATTGAAACTTGCCTACACTAAAGGACCTAGATACTTAATCATATTCATTGATGACTAATATAAAAAGTCACGAGTCCACTTTACAAGTCATCAAAGAAATGTTCTATAGGTCTTCAAGATGTTAGTGGCTGAATTAGAAATAAAAACTAATAATAAGGTGAAGATCATAAGGAGTAACAAGTAAAGTGGTGAGTATTGTTCTAAATAATTTGACCATTTTTCAAGTCATGTGGAAATACAACGCAATTGAAAAATTTATATATTTCACAACAAAATCAATTTTTTGAGATGTTCTATAGTGGCACACAATCAAACCATCAATTATATGCTAAGGAATTTATTCCTTCAGTGTGATCGAATGAAAACTAAATAGGTAGCTTGATGTGACTTATCAATCATGTGATCTTTCAAATAATTATCAACCCAAAGACTTCATATTAAGTAGCAAATCACTATCTATTTACTAATCAATATAGGGAAATAATTAATAGCAGGATAATAGAATTCTGATTTGGCATGCTTTTTTTGGTATGGAGGTTTTGGAACTTACTTTGTTTTGTCGCTTTTTCCTTATAGAGCTTTTTCTTGCCGAGGTTCCCCATTTTTATGTAATCTCTCCCTGTAGCTCTTGTATTTTTCAAATTTATTTTAAAATTGCCAAATAGTGATTTTATCTATCTTTGATAATGGTTTTATCACCCTTCACTAGAGAAAAAGCAACTGTGATTTCTGATACATGTATTCTTTTTGATTTGTAGTTGCATCTCTCAATTTATATTTTGCATTTTTTAAGAAGGCAAGGGAAATGCCTACTCAAGATTTCCATAGGTCTTGAAGTGAATCTTCTTAACAGTGTGAAACACATTCCCCTCCTTATTGTCCTCATTGTCATCTCCCCTCTCTAGTACGACATGACATTTTACGTGGATTTGCCTATTCTAGAAACTCGTAGGCAGATGAAGGCGATGAAAGAGTCATTTTTGCATTTATTTGGTGATTGGATGGATCATTATGCTGTTGGAGACATTATATTTATTTATTACTTTTTATATGGGGCCAAAATGTTATATTTTTAAATTAAGCTGCACTTTTATTTATGTGAGGTTCTATTTACATTTGCATATCTATAATAGAGATTCAATTATATGCTGAGCCTTTGTATTCTGTTCATGACAAGAAAGGATATTATTCTGTCCATGTTTTGTTGAAATTTGAAAGTCGCAATCTATTATAAAAGGATCTATACCTCCCTTGAATAAATATATTGGCACTAATTTTTGAATCATTAAGTGGAGTGGATTTGTTTCATATTCAGCTTACACTTATAGCTGTATAGTTTGATTGCTTACCAACTTTTTGACAAAAAGTCCATAATGCAATATCAATATTTTTGGTGATCCTACCAACTGTTTGACAAAATTCCATAGTGCAATATTAGTGTCTTAATGATCCTACTAGTGAGGGTCATTATAGTGGTATCAGAGCCATCATCCTACCATCCTGTGATTAGCTAAATAGCAGATGAGTGAGAGAGAAATCAGATATTATAGTAGGGAATAGTGGAGACAACAAAATCAGAATCCTCAGATTGAAGGGGATACATTGTCAAAAACATTATGAGACACTAGCAAATCAGTTCAAAATATGGTAGAGGAAGATAGAGATGCAAGTACTAAAAGGAAATTTGACAATATGCTTGATATGATGTCACGCTTATTAGCTAAAATGGATCAGCAAGCCATTCCAGATCAAAATCATCAACACACAGCTGAACAGAGTAGAGTTAATGAGGAAAGGTCAATACAACGCATTAGAGGATCAGCCTCTAGGCCTCTTTTCCCCACCCTTACACCAAGAGAAGGACAACCACATGCTACTCCAGCTACTCCATTTGGAGACAAAGCTAGACAGGCCTACTTGTAGTATACCACTCTCCCTCCAGATATGAGAGAAATATGGACATTTGATCAATTCATGAATCAATGAAATAAGAGAGGAGGAATAAATGATCGCTATGCTCTAAGGAATGAATATCAACAAAAACTTGGTAAGATTTCCATGCCTTACTATGATGGAAGTAACAAATGCAAAGCTAGGTCTTGTGTTCAAAAGCTTGATAATTATCTTTCTTTGAGACCAATGCCTAAAGAGGATGACATAAGATTTGCCACACTACATCTTAAAGGAGATACTCATAAGTGGTGCTATCATGGGTTAGTCACTCTTGGAAACAACCTTATCACTACATATGAGGAGTTTACAAACAGGCTAATTGAAAGGTTTGATGTCAAAGATCTTGAGGTGAGTTTATGTGAGTTGGCACAACTAAAACAGCATGGTTCCCTTGATGCTTATATTAATGACTTCCAGAAGCTAGCAGTAATGGTACCTGATATTTCAGAGTGAAGAATAATCATTTTATTTATAGAAGGGTTGATTGAACCACTCAAGGGGTGGGTTAAGGCCTTTAATCCTCTCACATTTCAAGAAGCCATGAAGAAAAGCCATAGTATGGAACTTGTAGTGCTAGCAAATAGGTTCGATTTAAAGGGCTCTTCATCATACAGAGATAATAAAGGGGGATTCAGCAAAAGTAAAGATAAGGTTGATGACATGAAAGGCAAGTCAGCTACACCTTTGGATAAGGAGACGCTTAATGACCTGTGTAAGATGAAGTTATGCTTCTATTCCAAGGGTCCATATGAGTTTGGACATGATTGTCCTATGAGGCCTAAGGGAAAGGCCAATAGGGTGATGTGGGCTTATTATGAAGGCTCAGATTTAGATAGCTCAGAGTACCATAATCCTGATGATGCAGAGCAGGAACAAGAAGTAGATAATGTTGACCAAAAGGAGGAACTAGAGTTACATTTATAGGAGGCACGTCTATCTAGTATTTAGAGAGAGGGTTCTTTAAGACTTAGAGGTGTCTTGGCAAGACAAAAGGTTATTACACTCTTGGATACTAGTGCCACCCACAACTTTATTAATGCACACTTCGTGGAGAGGCGTGGGCTCACCACTAAGAAGTTTGATGGACTTAAAGTTAAGGTGGCTGATGGATTTATTCTTTGATGTGATAGGATGGTATGTGATCTACCTCTATGCCTGAAAAACTATGAGTTTATGGTAGATTATCATGTGCTCAACATGGGTGACATGGACATAGTGCTTGGGATGCAGTGGCTACATTCGTTGGAGGAGGTTACCCTAAGACTTAAGGATATGGAGATATGATTCGAGGTAGATGGTAGAATACACGTGCTGAAGGCTATTCACAATAGTGGTGATAGGACTATTTCACTTAGGAGGATGGAGAGGCTAGCCAGGCATAATGATATAGAGTGGGTAGCTATTTGTACCTTGATGCCTACACAGGAGGACAAGCACAAGGCAAAATATCATCCTGATATTCGAAAGTTGAGAATTAAATATGAGAAGGTATTCAGTGAGATTCCACCAGGCCGACCACTAGATAGAGGCATTGAGCATATTATTGAACTGGAGGAAGGTGATAAGCCTATCATGATCACACCATACTGACACCTGTAGCGGCTAAAGGATGAGATCGAGAGGACCATTAAGGAGTTTCTTGCCATCGGGCACATCCAACCAAGTAAGTCACCTTTTGCATCTTCTGTTGTTTTAGTTAAAAAGAAGGATGGTACTCTTCAGATGTGTATTGATTGCAGGGTGTTAAACAAAAGAACTATTAAGAATAGATATCCTATCCCATGCATCGATGAATTGATAGATGAATTACATGGGCTTGTTATTTTTCAAAGATCGACTTGAGATCAGGATATCATCAGATTAGAGTGAGAGAACAAGACATTGAGAAAACTGCTTTCAGATGTCACTGTGGGCATTTTGAGTTTGTAGTCATGCCTTTTGTTTTGACTAATGCACCTACCACTTTCTAGTCTACAATGAACAGGGTTTTTCACCATCAGTTGAGGAAATTTGTATTGGTATTCTTTGATATTTTGGTATAATGCAGGTCATGGTAGGAACATCTTGAGCATTTGGAGACAGTATTGGGCATATTACAGGAGTCCTTGTATGCCAAGGAATCCAAATGTGATTTGGGCATAACTAAGCTTCTATATTTAGGACACATCATTAGTGAAGATGGAGTGTAGATGGATCCTAAAAATATTTGTGCTATTGTTGATTGGCCACCACCAAAGAACCCTACATAGTTGAGGGGGTTCCTTGGTCTATGTGGGTTTTATCACAGATTCATCAGTGGCTGCTCAGGACTAGCCACACCCATGATAGATTTGTTGAAGAAAGGGGAATTTTTGTGGACTTAAGAGGCACAAGATTGTTTCATGAGATTCAAAAAGATAATGACTACATGCCTGGTTTTAGCATTGCCTAATTTTTTGAATCCATTTGAGCTTCAATGTGATGCATTTGGAGGAGTAGGTGCTTTACTCATGCAAGACAAGCACCCTATTGCTTATGAGAGTAGGAAATTTAGAGGGCTTGAGTGATCATTTAGCATTTATGATAAGGAAATGTTGGCCATCATGCATGCTCTGGCCAAGTTCAGACAGTATCTTGTGGGCTGCAAATTCTATATAAAGACTGATCATAACAGTCTGAGACACTTTTTGGGACAGCGGGACCTAAATGATCACCAACATAAATGGGTGAGTAAGTTGCAGGCATATGACTTTGACATCACGTATGTCAAGGGTACACAGAATGTTGTTGCAGATGCTCTATCTCGCAGGCCACACCTTACTTCTATAATCCAGATATCAGAGGATTGGTGTCATTTGATTATAGTAGAATATGCTAGGGATACATGGGCCTCTAATATAGTGGACAGGGCAGTGATTGATACCAGATACACACTTGTAGATGATTTGATCATTTACAAGAACATGATTTATTTACTACCAGGATCGAAGGTTAAGCAGCTGATCTTGAGAACACTTTACGACTCACCCACAGCAGGCCATCCCAGGTACTTCAAGACTTACAGTGCAATTTGAGAAAGGTTCACCTAGAATGGGCTTAAGGCTAACATTTTGCAGTATGTTTAAGAGCCATATAAACAAATGAGAACACACGTATCCAGCAAGGCTCCTACAGCCACTTCCTATTCCTGACAGGAAGTGGGAATGTATCTCCATGGACTTTATCACAGGCTTGCCCAAGGCACAGGGATGAGATTGTATTTATGTGGTGGTGGATAGGTTAACAAAATATGCCCACTTCTTCCCTATCACTACTACATACTCAGCGGCTCAGGTAGCATAGGTCTTCTTCCAGGAGGTTTTCAAGTTACACAGTTTGCCTCAAAACATTGTGAGTGACAGGGACAGTCATTTCATGAGTCACTTTTGGTAGGAGGTATTTCAGTTGTATGGTATCGAGCTTACACCCAGCACCAGCTATCACCCACAGATCGATGATCAGACAAAAATAGTAAACTAGTGGGTAGAAGGGTATTTGAGGAATTATGTGGTAGCTCAGCAGCAGACTTGGGTCAAATCAATTTATATTTATGAGTATTGCTGTAACACTACATACCACATAACTATACAGATGACGCCCTTCATGGCACTTTATGGTTATGAGGCACCCAGTTTTTTGGATTTAGTGTTGGGTGACAGTCATGTACCTAGTGTAGGTGAGTTACTATAGGAGAGTAAGGACATAGTTGCTACTCTCAGAGACAATATTGCCAGAGCTCAGAACCTGTAGAAACATTATGCAGACTAGAAGAGGACTGAGCGTAGTTTTTATTTGGATGATATGCTCTACCCCATGTTGCATCCATACAGGCAGTCCACTCTCAAGAAGAGTGGTGCAGAGAAACTCAAGCCACAATACTATGGACCATTCAAGATTATCAAGAAGATTGGTGAGGTGGCTTTTGAGTTGGAGCTTCCCACAGATAGCAAAGTGCATAATGTATTCCATGTGTCATGCCTCAAGAAAGTGTTGGGTCAGAGTGTGGTGCCTTCTGCAGTGTTCCCTCCCTTGGATGATGAGGGGAAGTTAATCTTCATTCTAGAATCCATCTTGGACAGCAGAGAGAAGTAGCTTCGCAGGTAGGTGTTCAGAGAGTACCTGATTAAGTGGAAGGATCTACCTATTGAGGATGCTACTTTGGAGGGTGAGCCCATTATACAACATCTGGGATTGAGATTGCTTGAGGCCAAGCAGTTTCAAGAGGGGCGGAATCTCATGTCCCCTCTCTAGTACGACATGACACTTCATGTGGATTTTCCTATTTCAAAAACTCGTAGGTAGATGGAGGGGATGAGAGAGTCATTTTTGCATTTATTTGGTCATTGGATGGCTCATTATGCTCTTGGAGACATTATATTTATTTATTACTTTTTATATGGGGCCAAAATGTTATATTTTTAATTTAAGGTGCACTTTTATTTTATAAAGTTACTTTTTACCTAAAAAGTGCAATGAAATTTTATAAGATGTATTATGGATACTTCTAGAAAAGTAAGGAGCTTCTAGAAGAAGTTTCCAAAAAGTGGATAAATAGACCCCATGGGACTCTCATTGGGCATTGGAGTCTATTTTCTCATTGAGTCTTCTTGAGAATTTGTGGGGCGTGATAGTCTACAAATCTTTAGCATAATCCTTGAGAACGATACCTCTCAAGAGATTGCATAACTGAGGAAGTGAAATAACTTCTGAAGGGTTACACATTGGAAATGGTATTCAACCATTTCATGTTGAGCTTCATTTGAAGATCATTGGAAGTTCTGGTGGCATTTCCAGCATACTGTGATTCACATCTTGGACCTGTATTTTTGTTCATAACTCCTATTTGGCTAGGAGATTAATTTTTATATTGTGGGAGGCATTTGCCCTAGCCTAGGCGTCCATGTTCAGGGCATTATCGACACTTGTTAGTGAAGATAGGAATTAATACCAAAATTGCACCAGTTCATACAATATAGCCTATACTTGCAATAGTGTACAGACAGCATGTTGGGCAGTGTACAGACAGCATTTTGGGCACAACATACAGACCAGGTTTCATTACTGTCATCAGCAAATTTATGTGAGGTTCTATTTACATTTGCATATCTATAATAGAGATTCAATTATATGCTGAGCCTTTGTACTCTGTTCATGATAAGAAAGGATATTATTATGTCCATGTTTTGTTGAAATCTGAAAGTCGCAATCTATTGTAAAAGGATCTATATCTCCCTTGAATAAATATATTGGCACTAATTTTTGAATCATTGAGTTGAGTGGATTTGTTTCATATTCAGTTTACACTTACAGCATTATAGTTTGATTGCTTACCAACTGTTTGACAAAAATTCCATATTGCAATATCAGTATTTTTGGTGATCCTACCAACTGTTTGACAAAATTCCATAGTGTAATATTAGTTTTTTAATGATCCTACTAGTGAGGGTCATTACAGTGGTATCAGAGCCATCATCCTGCCATCCTGTGATTAGCTAAACAGCAGATGAGTGAGAGAGAATCAGATATTATAGCAGGGAACAGCACAAACAACAAAATCAGAATCCTCAAATTGAAGGGGATACATTGTCAAAAGCATTAACAGACACCAGCAAATCAGTTCAAAATATGGTAGAGGAAGATAGAGATGCAAGTACTAAAAGGAAATTTGACAATATGCTTGATATGATGTCACGCTTATTAGCTAAAATGGATCAGCAAGCCATTCCAGATCAAAATCATCAACACAAAACTGAACATAGTGGAGTTAATGAGGAAAGGTCAATACAACGCGCTGGAGGATCAGCCTCTAGGCCTCTTTTCCCCACCTTTACACCAAGAGAAGGACAACCACATGCTGCTCCAGCTACTCCATTTGGAGATGAAGCTAGACATGCCTACTTGGAGTATACCACTCTCCCTTCAGATATGAGAGAAATATAAATATTTGATATATTCATGAATCAAAGAAATAAGAGAGGAGGAAGAAATGATCATCATGCTCTAAGGAATGACTATCAACAAGTACTTGGTAATATTTCCATGCCTTACTATGATGGAAGTAACAAATGCACAGCTAGGTTTTGGGTTCAAAAGCTTGATAATTATCTTTCTTTGAGACCAATGCCTGAAGAGGATGCCATAATATTTGCCACACTACATCTTGAAGGAGCTGCTCACGAGTGGTGGTATCATGGGTTAGTCACTCTTGGACACAACCTTATCACTACATATGAGGAGTTTACCAACAAGCTGATTGAAAGGTTTGATGTCAAAGATCTTGAGGTGAGTTTATGTGAATTGGCACAACTAAAATAGCATGGTTCCCTTAATGCTTATATTAATGACTTCCAAAAGCTACAGCAATGGTACCTGATATTTCAGAGTAGAGACTAGTCATTTTATTTATAAAAGGGTTGATTGAACCACTCAAGGGGTGGGTTAAGGCCTTTAATCCTCTCACATTTCAAGAAGCCATGAAGAAAAGCTATAGTATGGAACTTGCAGTGCCAACAAATACGTTCGGTTCAAAGGGCTCTTCATCATACAGAGATAATAAAGGGGGATTCAGCAAAAGTAAAGATAAGGTTGATGACACAAAAGGCAAGTCAGCTACACCCTTGGATAAGGAGACGCTTAATGACCTGCGTAAGAAGAAATTATGTTTTATTGCAAGGGTCCATATGAGTTTGGACATGACTGTCCTATGAGGCCTAAGGGAAAGGCCAACAGGTTGATGTGGGCTTATTACGAGGGCTCAGATTCAGACAGCTCAGAGTACCATAATCCTGATGATGCAGAGCAGGAACAAGAAGTAGATAATGGTGAACAAAAGGAGGAACTAGAGTTACATTTATAGGAGGCACGTCTATCTAGTATTCATAGAGAGGGTTCTTTAAGACTTAGAGGTGTCTTAGCAAGACAAAAGGTTATTACACTCTTGGATATTGGTGCCACACACAACATTATTGATGCACACTTCGTGGAAAGGTGTGGGCTCACCACTGAGGAGTTTGATGGACTTAAAGTTAAGGTGGCTGATGGATTTATTCTTCGATGTGATAGGATGGTAGGTGATCTAACTCTATGCATAAAAAACTTTGAGTTTATGGCAGATTATCATGTGGTCAACATGGGTGACATGGACATAGTGCTTGGGATGCAGTGGCTACATTCGTTGGAGGAGGTTACCCTAAGACTTAAGGATATGGAGATATGGTTTGAGGTAGATGGCAGAATACACATGCTGAAGGCTATTCGCAATAGTGGTGATAGGACTATATCACTTAGGAGGATGGAGAGGTTAGCTAGGCATAATGATATAGAGTGGGCAGCTATTTATACCTTGATGCCTACACAAGAGGACTAGCACAAGGTGAAATATCATCTTGATATTCAAAAGTTGAGAATTAAATATAAGAAGGTATTCAGCGAGATTCCACCAGGCAGACCACTAGATAGAGGCATTGAGCATATTATTGAACTAGAGGAAGGCACTAAGCCTGTCATGATCACACCATACTGACACCCAAAGCGACTAAAGGATGAGATCGAGAGGACCATTAAGGAGTTGCTAGACATGGGGCACATCCGACCAAGTAAGTCACCTTTTGCATCAATTATTATTTTGGTTAAAAAGAAGGATGGTACTCTTCAGATGTGTATTGATTACAAGGTGTTAAACAAAATAACTATTAAGAATAGATATCCTATCCCACGCATTGATGAATTGATAGATGAATTTCATGGGGCTTGTTATTTTTCAAAGATCAACTTTAGATCAGGATATCATCAGATCAGAGTGAGAGAATAAGACATTGAGAAAACTGTTTTCAGATGTCACTATGGGCATTTTGAGTTTGTAGTCATGCCTTTTGGTTTGACTAATGTACCTGCCACTTTCTAGTCTACAATGAACAGGGTTTTTCACCATTAAGGAAATTTGTACTGGTATTCTTTGATGATATTTTGGTATACAACAGGTCATGGTAGGAACATCTTGAGCATTTGGAGACAGTATTGGGCATATTGCAGGAGTCCTTGTATGCGAAGGAATCCAAATGCAATTTGGGCATAACTAAGCTTCTATATTTAGGACACATCATTAGTGCGAATGGAGTGCAGATGGATCTTGAAAAGATCCACGCTATTGTTGATTGGCCACCACCAAAGAACCCTACACAGTTGAGGGGGTTCCTAAATCTATGTGGGTTTTATCATAGATTCATCAATGGCTACTCATGACTGGCCGCACCCATGATAGATTTGTTGAATAAAGGGGCATTTTTGTGGACTCAGGAGGCACAGGATTATTTCATGAGATTCAAGGAGATAATGACTACATGCCCTGTTTTAGCATTCCCTAATTTTTTGAAGCAATTTGAGCTTCAATGTGATGCATCTGGAGAAGGAGTAGGTGTTGTACTCATGCAGGACAAGCACCCTATTGCTTATGAGAGAAAGAAATTTAGAGGGCTTGAGCACTCCTTTAGCATTTATGATAAGGAGATGTTGGCCATCATGCATGCTCTGGCCAAGTTCAGACAGTATCTTGTGGGCTGCAAATTATGTATAAAGACTGATCATAACAATCTGAGACACTTTTTGGGACAGCGGGACCTGAATGATCACCAATAAAAATGGGCGAGTAATTTTCAAGAATATGACTTTGACATCACGTATGTCAAGGGTACACATAATGTTGTTGCAGATGCTCTATCTCACAGGCCACACCTTACTTTTATAATCTAGATATCAGAGGATTGCCAACATTTGATTATAGCATAATATGCTAGGGATACATGGGCCTATAATATAGTGGAGGGGGCAGTGATTGATACCAGATACACACTTGTAGATGATTTGATCATTTACAAGAATAGGATTTATTTAGTCCCAGGATCGAAGGTTAAGTAGCTGATCTTGAGAACACTTCACGACTCACCCACAGCAGGCCATCCCAGGTACTTCAAGACTTACAGGGCAGTTTGAGAAAGGTTCACCTGGAAGGGGCTTAAGGCTGATGTTTTGCAGTATGTTCAAGAGTGTCTTATTTGCCAGTAAAACAAATGAGAACACATGTATCTAGTAAGGCTCCTACAGCCACTTCCTATTCCTCACAAGAAGTGGGAGTGTACCTCCATGGACTTTATCACAAGCTTGCCCAAGGCACAAGGTTGAGATTGTATTTATGTGGTGTTGGACAGGTTAACAAAATATGCCCACTTCTCCCTATCACTACTACATACTCAGTAGCTCAGGTAGCAGAGGTCTTCTTCCAAGAGGTTTTTAGGTTGCATGGTTTGCCTCGAAACATTGTGAGTGACAAGGACAGTCATTTCATGAGTCACTTTTGGCAGGAGGTATTTCGGTTGTGTGGTACTGAGATTACACCTATCACCCACAGACAGATGGTCAGACAAAAAATAGTAAACCAATGGGTAGAAGGGTATTTGAGGAATTATGTGGTAGCTCAGAAGCAGACTTGGGTCAGATGGGTTTATATCTGTGAGTATTGCTATAACACTACATACCACATAACTATACGAATGACGCCCTTCATGGCACTTTATGGTTATGAGGCACCCAATTTTTTGGATTTAGTTTTGGGTGACAATCGAGTACCTAGTGCAAGTGAGTTACTACAAGAGAGTAAGGACATAGTTGCTACTCTCAGACACAATATTGCCAGAGCTCAGAATAAGCAAAAATAGTATGCAGACCAGAAGAGGACTGAGAGTAGTTTTGAGGTGGATGATATGGTCTACCTCATGTTGTAGCCATACAGGCATTCCACTGTGAAGAAGAGTGGTGTAGAGAAACTCAAGCCACGATACTATGGACCATTTAGGGTTATCAAGAAGGTTGGTGAGGTGGCTTTTGAGTTGGAGCTTCCTGAAGATAATAGAGTGCATAATGTATTCCATCTGTCATGCCTCAAGAAGGCATTAGGTTAGAGTGTGGTGCCTTCTACAGTGTTACCTCCCTTGTATGATGAGGGGAAGTTGATCTTGGTTCTAAAATCCATCTTGGATAGTAGAGAGAAGCAGCTTCACAGGCGGGTGGTCAGAGACTACCTGATTAAGTGGAAGGATCTACCCATTAAGGATGTTACTTCGAAGGGTGAGGCCATTCTGCTGCATCCAGCATTGAGATTCCTTAAGGCCAAGCAATTTCTGGAGGGGCAAACTCTCATGTCCCCTCTCTAGTATGACATGACACTTTACATGGATTTGAATATTTCAGACTCTCGTTGGCAGATGGTGGTGATGAGAGAGTCATTTTTGCATTTATTTGGTGATTGGATGGCTCATTATGCTCTTGGAGACATTATATTTATTTATTACTTTTTATATGGGGCCAAAATGTTATATTTTTAAATTAAGGTGCACTTTTATTTTATAAAGTTACTTTTTATCTAAAAAGTGCAATGAGATTTTATAGGATGTATTATGGATACTTAAATAAAATTAAGGAGCTTCTAGAAGAAGTTTCCAAAAAGTGGATAAATAGACCCCATGGGAATCTCATTGGGCACCGGAGTCTATTTTCTCATTGAGTCTTCTTGAGCATTTGTGAGGCGTGATAGTCTGCAAATCTTAAGCATAATCTTTGATAATGATACCTCTCAAGAGATTACATAACTAAGGAAGTGAAATAACTTCTGAAGGGTTGCACATTGGAAATGGTATTCAACCATTTCATGTTGAGCTTCATTTGAAGATCATTTTGGACGTTCTAGTGGCATTTCCAGCATACTGCGATTCACATCTTGGACCTGTATTTTTGTTCATAACTTCTATTTGGCTGGGAGATTAATTTTTATATTGTGGGAGGCATTTACCCCGACCTAGGCGTCCATGTTCAGGGCATTATCGGCACTTGTTAGTGAAGATAACAATTAATACCAAAATTACACCAGTCTGTACAGTATGGCCTCTACTTGTAGTAGTGTAAAACAACATTTTAGGTTCAACATTCAGACCAGGTTTCATTACTATCATCAGGAAATTTATGTGAGGTTCTATTTACATTTGCATATCTATAATAGAGATTCAATTATATGTTGAGCCTTTGTATTCTGTTCATGATAAGAAAGGATATTATTCTGTCCATGTTTTATTGAAATCTGAAAGTCGCAATCTATTGTAAAAGGATATATACCTCCCTTGAATAAATATATTGGCACTAATTTTTGAATCTTTGACTTGAGTGGATTTGTTTCATATTCAGTTTACACTTACAACAGTATAGTTTGATTGCTTACCAACTATTTGACAAAAAGTCCATAATGCAATATCAGTATTTTTCATGATCCTACCAACTGTTTGACAAAATTCCATAGTGCAATATTAGTGTTTTAATGATCCTACTAGTGAGGGTCATTACAGTGGTATCAGTGTTAGGTTATGGAGCTAAAAGCTTCAACCGTTGCAGACATGGAGGTTGTTGAAGATCCAGAGATACCAGCGTCGACAGTATAACCGACGTTGGTCATGATGAATGCAAAAGGCAACCGGCATCGGTAGGGAGTCGGCTGACGTTGGTCAGCACCAGGCAGATAGGGACTGACATCAGTCGCATGTGGCAGTTCCAGAACTATTCTTGCACAGATAGTTATTTCGCTGAATCAAGGGTTTGCATGTTAAGGCTACTTCGAGTCTTGAGCTGCGTGTCTAAATTAAGAGTCTAAGTTATTGTTAAGTCTGGGATATATTTATAGACCCATTGGCATGTATTTTAATTAAGGAAAGAAAAGGATTTCTTCCAGTTGTAAGATCATTGATTTGCATGTGGCAGCAAGATCAGGGCAGATCTACATGTAAGTAAGATCAAGGAGATCTACTTGAAGTACTTTGAGTACTTGTGTACTGGCAGGGTTATTACTGACTAGTTGGAGAGGTGAACACCAATTATGTGTGTGAGTTGTGTGTTGGGACCATTTTTGGTAGGAGAGTGAACTCTTGAAGAAAACTACTGAACACTTGAGGTGTGGGAAGCTTCTAAGAGGTGTGAAGAAGAAGTGGCATCTTCTTTATTATATTTTCTTTCTGGATGAGTATTAATACAAGATTGTGTATTGTCTCTCATATTCTGTGCTATTTTTGAATTCTATTTACTTGTACTTCTGGATAATTTTGCATGTTTAATTGCTTGTATTTGATAATCATATTGTGCTCTTATTTAGAAGAGTCAAGATCCTGACAAGTGGTATCAGAGCTGTTTGTTGTTCTAGGTGCCTGACAAGTGGTATCAGAGCTTTTGGTTGGGATACTAACAGGTTGTATCAGATCTGGTTAGTGTGTGTTGATTACAGGTTACTCACAAGGGTTTCTATTTGAGTGGGAGTAGAGCAATGGCAGAAGAAAGTAAGCTACAAATGGAGAAGTTTAATGGCAAGAACTATCAATTATGGAGGATGCAGATTGAAGATTATCTGTATTAGAAAGATTTGTACTTACCGTTGGGTGGAGTTGCATGCAAGCCCCTAGATATGAAGGATGAAGAATGGGAGATTCTTGATCGGAAGGCTCTGGGATCCATAAGGTTGAGTCTTGCATCGTCTGTGATTTTCAACTTATCACACGCTAAGACAATGGTAGAGTTGATGGAATCTTTGGCAAATTTATATGAAAAACCCTCAGCTTCGAATAAGGTATTTCTTATGAAGCAATTATTTAATTTGCAAATGTTGGAAGGTTGATTTGTACATAGTCATCTTAGTGATTTTCATGGTTTGGTAAACCAGTTGAATTCAGTCAATATTGTTTTTGATGATAAAATTAAGGCTCTCTTAATCTTATGCTCATTACCTGAAAGTTGGGAGAGTTTGGTAATGGCAGTTAGCAATACTGTGTCTGCTTCAAAAATCTTAAAAGTGGATGATATTGTGAGTGTAATCTTGAATGAAGAGATTCGTAAGAAAAGCACAGGTGAATCATCAAGAAATACTTTAAGTGTGGAAAGCAGGGGAAGGCAAAGAGAGAAGATCGAGCGTGGGAGATCAAGGTCAAAGATAGGCAAGAGATCCAAGTCTAGGTATGGCAGAATAACCTGCTGGAAATGTGGAAAGCAAGGGCACTTAAAGAGAGATTGCAGGTCGATTGAAGATCAGCATGAAGGACATGAAGAAGCAGGGGATGCAGGTATTATTGCATAAGATGCTCTGGTATGTTCTTTGGATAAAGTAGAATCTTGGATTTTAGATTATGGTGCCTCTTTTCATGTATCCCCAAATAGGGAATTTTTTCATGAGAATGTCCAGGGAGACTTTGAAGAAATTTGTTTAGAGGATGGTAAGCCTTGTCAGATGGTTGGCAAAGGGAAAGTGAAGCTGAAATTGCAGACAGGTAACACATGGGTGTTGAAAGAGGTCATGCATGTCCCAGTTCTAGAGCAAAATTTGATTTTTGTAAGAAGTTTGGGTAATGAGGGTTGCATAGTAACTCTCATAGCGGACTCTTGGAAGGTTATCAAGGGTGTACTTGTTGTAGCAAGAGGTAAGAAAGTAGGTACGCTTTATCTATCTACTTGTATTACTGATTCTCTTTTTAGGTTATCTACTTCAGCTGTAGATTCAAAGATGTGGCTTAATAGGCTTGGTCACATGAATAAGAAGGAGATGCATGTTCTTGAGTCAAAGGGTATACTTTCAGATTTGAAAGGCATGGATCGAGATTTTTGTATGTAGAAGAAGAAGGTAACGTTTCTTGAAGAATCTGATGTTAGTGACAAGAACAGGAAAGTCTTGGTTTTCAAGGAGAAGATGATGGACAGGTATCAGTCACAGGGGCTAAGGAATTCTGAGCAGAGCAAGGGTGACTTGGACAGGTTTTTGTTCCAAAAAGAGCTCGCGGGAAAAGGTCATTTCTCATAAGCAAAAAACAGAGATCGACGACAGTTAGAAAATTGGCATCAACGTCCAGATAGGGACCGATGTTGGCTATGTGCAGACCGACGTCAGTGACTCAGGGATAGATAAACACCAACATCGGCCAGGGGGAACCGACGTCGGTGATGAGGTAGTCGCATGGAACTGACATCGGTCAGGTGCAGACTGAGATGTGATCGGCATCGATTACTGAGATAGATTTTGGGCAAACAGCAAGCTGTCAATGAGTCTCAAGCGCCCATATGGAGGACTTAAAAGGTAAGTAAGCCTCAAATTCATCATTTCCCTTCTTTACACTACTTGTTGCTCACTGATGGTAAAGGACCAGGAAGTTATTAAAGAAGCAGAGCAGGTAGATCCAAGAAATAGTGGGAGCTTGGCATGGATGAAGGATGTGATTCCTTGGAGGAGGACCAAACAGGAGTTTTTGGTGGAGTTGCCAACTAGAAGAAAGCACTGAGAGACGAATGGATGTTCAGGATAAGGAAGAGCGTAAATGGACATGTGAGACGAAAGACTAGGTATACGGTCTTGAGTAAGCTGTAGGACAATGGAGGTTTGACCATTGTGTTTCTCTTTACCAGGTTAGATAATATTAGCTACATTATCCTATTATTGTATGATGTGCTTATTGTAGGGTTACATATACATGAAGTTGTTGAACTAAAGGTAAAGCTAGTTCAGAGGGATGTCATGAGGAATCTAGAAGCAACAAGATTCTTTGGCATGAGTGTGTTTTAGGGACATAGAAGGTCAGAGGCTGACTTTGTTTCAAGATGATTGTGTGAGACTGATTATCACGCCGATGGTTGGACAATTCACAGAACAGGGTCTTGATTCACATAATGAGGTTAAGTGTATGGTATGTACTAGACCTGAGTTTTTCCAAGCAGTGGGAGTTGTCACAAGTTTGGAGCCAATTCGAGAAAGAAGCACCGGAGGGTAGTTCAGTGATTCTTAGAGGGACCAGCAGCAGGTCGACATGCTATGCAAGGTCAAGCTATTTTCTACATGGTTTGTAGATGCGGATGTGGCAGGTGATTTGGATGACATGAGGTGCACCACAGGTTGTGTGGTGGTTGGTCTTCAAGAGTGATTTTGAAGAGGGATACAAAGCTAAGGGAACAAACTAGATGATGTACAAGTACAGGTACAGTTGTAGCTATTTATCTCTAAGTGGGAGATTGTTAGGTTGTGGAGCTAAAAGCTTCAACCGTTGCAGACAGGGAGGTTGATAAAGATCCAGAGATACCGGCGTCGATAGTATAACTGACGTCGGTCATGATGAATGCAGAAGGCAACTGGCATCGATGGGGAGTCGATCGACATCGATCAGCACCAGGCAGACAGGGACTGACGTCGGTTGCCTGTGGCGGTTTCAAAACTATTCATTGCACGGATAGTTAGTTCGCTAAACCGAGAGTTTGCATGTTAAGGATACTTTGAGTCTTGAGCTGCGTGTCTAAATTAAGAGTCTAAGTTATTGTTAAGTCTGGGATCTATTTATAGACCCATTGGCATGTATTATAATTAAGGAAAGAAAAGGATTTCTTCCAGTTGTAAGATCATTGATTTGCAGGTGGTAGGAAGATCAGGGCAGATCTACATGTAAGTAAGATCAAGGAGATCTACTTGAAGTACTTTGAGTACTTGTGTACTGGCAGGGTTATTACTGACTAGTTGGAGAGGTGAACACCAATTCTGTGTGTGAGTTGTGTGTTGGGACTATTTTTGGTAGGAGAGTGATCTCTTGAAGAAAATTACTGAACACTTGAGGTGTGGGAAGCTTGTGAGAGGTGTGAATAAGAAGTGGCATCTTTTTTATTGTATTTTTTTTTGGATGAGTATTAATACAAGATTGTGTATTGTCTCTCATATTCTGTGCTATTTGTGAATTTTAGTTACTTGTACTTTTGGATAATTCTGCATGTTTAATTGCTTGTATTTGGTAATCATATTGTGCTCTTATTTAGAAGAGTCAAGATCCTGACAATCAGAGCCATCATCCTGCCATCCTGTGATCAGCTAAATAGCATATGAGTGAGAGAGAAATCAGATATTATAGCAAGGAACAATAGAGACAACAAAATCAAAATCCTTAGATTGAAGGGGATACATTTTCAAAAGCATTTAGAGAGACCAACAAATCAGTTCAAAATATGGCAGAGGAAGATAGAGATGCAAGAACTAAAAGGAAATTTGACAATATGCTTGATATGATGTCACGCTTATTAGCTAGAATGGATCAGCAAGCCATTCCAGATCAAAATCATCAACACACAACTAAACGTAGTGGAGTTAATGAGGAAAGGTCAATACAATGCGCTGAAGGATCAGCCTCTAGGCCTCATTTCCCCACCTTTACACCAAGAGAAGGACAACCACATGCTACTCCAGCTACTCCATTTGGAGACAAAGCTAGATAGGCCTACTTGGAGTATCCCACACTCCCTCCAGATATGAGATAAATATGGACATTTGATCAATTCATGAATCAAAAAAATAAGAGAGGAGGAAGAAATGATCGCTATGCTCTAAGGAATGACTATCAATAAACACATGCTAAGGTTTCCATGCCTTACTATGATGGAAGTAACAAATGCACAGCTAGGTCTTGGGTTCAAAAGCTTGAAAATTATCTTTCTTTTAGACCAATGCTTGAAAAGGATGCCATAAGATTTGCCACACTACATCTTGAAGGAGCTGTTCATAAGTGGTGGTATCATGGGATAGTCACTCTTGGACACAACCTTATCACTACATACGAGGAGTTTACCAACAGGGTGATTGAAAGGTTTGATGTCAAAGATCTTGAGGTGAGTTTTCATGAATTGGCATAACTGAAACATAATGGTTCCCTTGATGCTTATATTAATGACTTCCAAAAGCTAGAAGCAATGGTACCCGATATTTCAGATCAGTGACTAGTCATTTTATTTATAGAAGGGTTGACTGAACCACTCAAGGGGTGGGTTAAGGCCTTTAATCCTCTCACATTTCAAGAAGCCATGAAGAAAAGTTGTAGTATGGAACTTGCAGCGCTAGCAAATAGGTTCGATTCAAAGGGCTCTTCATCATACAAAGATAATAAACGGGGATTCAGCAAAAGTAAAGATAAGGTTGATGACACGAAAGGCAAGTCAGCTAGACCCTTGGATAAGGAGATGTTTAATGACCTATGTAAGAAGAAGTTATGCTTCTATTGCAAGGGTCCATATGAGTTTGGACATGACTGTCTTATGAGGCCTAAGGGAAAGGCCAACAAGGTGATGTGGGCTTATTACGAGGGCTCAGATTTAGATAGCTCAGAGTACCATGATCCTAATAATGTAGAGCAGGAACAAGACGTAGATAATGTTGAACAAAAGGAGGAACTAGAGTTACATTTATAGGAAGCACGTCTATCTAGTATTCAGAGAGAGGATTCTTTAAGACTTACAAGTGTCTTGGTAGGATAAAAGGTTATTACACTCTTGGATACTGGTGCCACACACAATTGTATTGATGCACACTTCGTGGAGAGGTATGGGCTCACCAATGCGGAGTTCGATGGACTTAAAGTTAAGGTGGCTGATGGATTTATTCTTCAATGTGATAGGATGGTATGTGATCTACCTCTATGCCTAAACAACTATGAGTTCAAGGTAGATTATCATGTGGTCAACATAGGTGACATGGACATAGTGCTTGGGATGCAGTGGCTACATTCATTGGAGGAGGTTACCCTGAGACTTAAGGATATGGAGATATGATTCGAGGTAGATGGCAGAACACAGGTGCTGAAGGCTATTTGTAATAGTGGTGTTAGGACTATATCACTTAGGAGGATGGAGAGGCTAGCCAGGCATAATGATATAAAGTGGGCAGCTATTTGTACCTTGATGCCTACATAGGAGGACCAGCACAAGGCAAAATATCATCCTGATATTCAAAATTTGAGAATTAAATATGAGAAGGTATTCAGTGAGATTCCACCAGGCAGACTACCAGATAGAGGAATTGAGCATATTATTGAACTAGAGAAAGGCGCTAAGCCTGTCATGATCACACCATACTGACACCTAAAGCGACTAAAGGATGAGATCGAGAGGACCATTAAGGAGTTGTTATCCATGGGGCACATCCGACCAAGTAAGTCACCTTTTGCATCTTCTGTTGTTTTGGTTAAAAAGAAGGATGGTACTCTTCAGATGTGTATTGTTTACAGGGTGTTAAACAAAAGAACTATTAAGAATAGATATCCTATCCCACGCATCGATGAATTGATAGATGAATTACATGGGGATTGTTATTTTTCAAAGATCGACTTGAGATCAGGATATCATCATATCAGAGTGAGAGAACAGGACATTGAGAAAACTGCTTTCAGATGTCACTATCAGCATGTTGAGTTTGTAGTCATGCCTTTTGGTTTGACTAATGCACCTGTCACTTTCCAGTCTACATTGAACAGGGTTTTTCACCATCAGTTAAGGAAATTTGTACTGGTATTCTTTTATGATATTTTGGTATACAGCAGGTCATGGCAGGAACATCTTGAGCATTTCGAGATAGTATTGGGCATATTGTAGGAGTCCTTGGATGCCAAGGAATCCAAATGTGATTTGGGCATGACTAAGCTTCTATATTTAGGACACATCATCAGTGCGAATGGAGTGCAGATGGATCCTAAAAATATCTGCGCTATTGTTGATTGGCCACCACCGAAGAACCCTACACAATTGAGGGGGTTCCTTAGTCTATGTGGGTTTTATCACAGATTCATCAGTGGCTACTCACGACTAGCCACACCCATGACATATTTGTTGAAGAAAGGGGCATTTTTGTGGACTCAAGAGGCATAGGATTATTTCATGAGATTCAAGGAGATAATGACTCCATGTTTGGTTTTAGTATTGCCTAATTTTTTGAAGCCATTTGAGCTTCAATATGATGCATCTGGAGGAGTAGGTGTTGTACTCATGCAGGACAAGTAGCCTATTACTTATGAGAGCAGGAAATTTAGAGGGCTTGAGCGATCATTTATCATTTATGATAAGGAGATGTTGGCCATCATGCATGCTTTGGCCAAGTTCAGACAGTATCTTGTGGGTTGCAAATTCTGTATAAAGACTGATTATAATAGTCTGAGACACTTTTTGGGACAGTGAGACCTGAATGATCGCCAATAAAAATGGGTGAGTAAGTTGCAGGCAAATGACTTTGACATCACGTATGTCAAGGGTACGGAGAATGTTGTTGTAGATGTTTTATCTCGCAGGCCACACCTTACTTCTATAATCCAAATATCAGAGGATTGGTGACATTTGATTATAGCAAAATATGCTAGGGATACATGGGCCTCTAATATATTGGAGGGGGCAGCGATTGATACCAGATACACACTTGTAGATGATTTGATCATTTACAAGAATAGGATTTATTTTGTCCCAAGATCGAAGGTTAAGCAGCTGATCTTGAGAACACTTCATGACTCACCCACAGCAGGCCATCCCAGGTACTTCAAGACTTACAGGGCAGTTTGGGAAAGGTTCACTTGAAAGAGGCTTAAGGGTGATGTTTTGTAGCATGTTCAAGAGTGTCTTATTTTCCAGCAAAACAAACGAGAACACGCATATCCAACAGGGTTCCTACAGCCACTTCCTATTTCTAACAGGAAGTGGGAGTGTATCTCCATGGACTTTATCACAGGCTTGCCCAAGGCATAGGGACGAGATTGTATTTATGTGGTGGTGGACAGGTTAAAAAAATATGCCCACTTCTTCCCTATCACTACTACATACTCAGTGGCTCAGGTAGTAGAGGTCTTCTTCTAGGAGGATTTCAAGTTGCATGGTTTGCCTCAAAACATTGTGAGCGACAGGGACAACCATTTCATGAGTCACTTTTGGCAGGAGGTATTTCGATTGTGTGGTACTGAGCTTATACCCAGCACCAGCTATCACCCACAGACCGATGGTCAGACAGAAATAGTAAACCAATGGGAAGGGTATTTGAGGAATTATGTGGTAGCTCGACAGAGGACTTGGGTCAAATGGATTTATATCTGCAAGTATTGTTATAACATTACATACCACATAACTATACAGATGATGCCCTTCATGGCACTTTACGGTTATGAGGCACCCAGTTTTTTGGATTTAGTATTGGGTGATAGTCGGGTACTTACTGTAGGTGAGTTACTACAGGAGAGTAAGGACATAGTTGCTACTCTTAGAGACAATATTGCCATAGCTCAGAACCAGCAAAAATAGTATGTAGACCAGAATAGGATTGAGCATAGTTTTGAGGTGGATGATATGGACTACCTCATGTTGTAGCCATACAGGCAGTCCACTCTCAAGAAGAGTGGTGTAAAGAAACTCAAGCCACGATACTATGGACCATTCAGGATTATGAGGAAGGTTGGTGAGGTGGCTTTTGAGTTGGAGCTTCCCGCAAATAGCAGAGTGCATAATGTATTCCATGTGTCACGTCTCAAGAAGGCGTTGGGTCAGAGTGTGGTGCCTTATGCAGTGTTACCTCCCTTTGATGATGAGGGAAAGTTGATCTTGGTTCCAAAATCCATCTTGGATAGTAGAGAGAAGCAGCTTCGCAGGCGGGTGGTCAGAGAGAACCTGATTAAGTGGAAGGATATACCCATTGAGGATGCTACTTGGGAGGGTGAGGCCATTTTATAGCATCCGACATTGAGATTTCTTGAGGCCAAGTAATTTTAGGAGGGGCGGACTGTCATGTCCCCTCTCTAGTACGACATGATACTTTACATGGATTTGCCTATTCCAGACTCTCGTAGGCAGATGGTGGTGATGAGAGAGTCATTTTTGCATTTATTTGGTCATTGGATGGCTCATTATGCTCTTAGAGACATTATGTTTATTTATTACCTTTTATATGGGGCCAAAATGTTATATTTTTAAATTAAGGTGCACTTTTATTTTATAAAGTTACTTTTTATCTAAAAAGTACAATGAGATTTTATAAGATGTATTATGGATACTTCTAGAAAAGTAAGGAGCTTCTAGAAGAAGTTTCCAAAAAGTGGATAAATAGACCCCATGGGACTCTCATTGGGCATCGAAATCTATTTTCTCATTGAGTCTTCTTGAGCATTTGTGGGGCGTGATAGTCTGCAAATCTTCAGCATAATCCTTGAGAACAATACCTCTCAAGAGATTGCATAACTGAGAAAGTGAAATAACTTCTGAAGGGTTGCACATTCGAAATGGTATTCAACCATTTCATGTTGAGCTTCATTTGAAGATCATTTTAGATGTTCTAGTGGCATTTTCAGCATACTACGATTCACATCTTGGACCTGTATTTTTGTTCATAACTCCTATTTGGCTGGGAGATTAATTTTTATATTGTGGGAGGCATTTACCCCGGCCTAGGTGTCCATGTTCAGGGCATTATCGGCATTTGTTAGTGAAGATAGGAATTAATACCAAAATTGCACCAGTCCATATAATATGGCCTGTACTTGCAGTAGTGTACGAACAGCATGCTGGGCAATGTACAGACAACATTCTAGGCGCAACATACAGACCAAGTTTCATTACTGTCATCAGCAAATTTATGTGAGGTTCTATTTACATTTGCATATCTATAATAGAGATTCAATTATATGCTGAGCCTTTGTATTCTGTTCATGATAAGAAAGGATATTATTCTGTCCATGTTTTGTTGAAATCTGAAAGTCGCAATCTATTGTAAAAAGATCTATACCTCCCTTGAATAAATATATTGGCACTAATTTTTGAATCATTGAGTCAAGTGGATTTGTTTCATATTTAGTTTACACTTACAGCATTATAGTTTGATTGCTTACCAACTGTTTGACAAAAAGTCCATAATGCAATATCAGTATTTTTGGTGATCCTACCAACTATTTGACAAAATTCCATAGTGCAATATTAGTGTTTTAATGATCCTACTAGTGAGGGTCATTACACTCGTCCACAACAAGGAAATATAGGGTGAGGCTAAGGTGGTGATACATGCCCGAGCAAACCAAGGCATGGAGGTAGTGCTTTCATGGCTCTCATGAGTTGCTTTCATATTGTATTTTTGGTCTCTGCAAGTTGTTCACCTTGGGTGAGGTTCTCTTAAAGGATGGTATTATCACAAAGAAGTAGTGCTAATGTTGGAGACATAATTATGAAAGGGAGACATGGATTCACTGTAGAATTCCCAATCGTTGCCGAACATGTGAGAGATGGCATAGTGTTGAGGCATTCACAGTTTAGTAGCAATTCAGAAGACACCCTACCCATGTTCATTGCCCCCATTGTTGCTTCTTAAGCTTGCATGCGATCTTAGCAATACCTGAAACATATTTTTTGCCATATTATAAACAAATAAACATGAGGCTGATATGTGAATAGCTCATCTCAGCAGCATATGAAACAAAGTTGTTTTCCATAATAAAAGGAGGATGGTGCGATCTGTGAATATTTCAACCACTGATATGCAAAAATGAATCTAGTCAAATTTCATATTAATAAAGGCCTCCTATATAAGTATAGACTAATTATTTAAATAAAGATTATGGAGTCAACACATATGGGTTTAGAGTATATACACATTAAGCTAGTATGTGTTGGTGTGAATGGTGCATCAATAATACAAGGGAATAAAATTGGTCTGTGTGTTCACCTACAAACAATAGTTTCCCCATATATGACTCCAATCTATTGCATGGCACATAAAATGAATCTTGCTTACAAAAATTAATAACACATTTGAAAATGTAGCAAAAGTGGAGGAGCTTATCCATGACTTGCACACATACATGTCAAGCAGTCCAAAAAGGTTTTTAAAATTTAAAAAATTTGTAATTGGATTAACTAATGGTAAAAAACTTTTAAAAGATGTTGATACAAGCTGGATTTCTATGCATGAGTCTACATGTAGAATATTTGAAGTATATCAATCATTGACAAGTTTTATGTTTAAATATAAGATGGATGTTGACAAGGCAAAAGATTTATTGTACTATTTGAAAATTTTCATAACCTTGCTGACATTGTATGGTATTCTTCTCGTATTTAAATAAATGTATTATTTGATGAAACATGCACAAGATATATCCATATATATTGTTGACTTCATACAGTTAAAAAAACATGTTTATCAATCTTTTGATATATTATACTACTTGAATAAAACTTTTAAGAGACCAATATTTGACAATTGATAAGTTTTAATAGATATTAAGGTCCCTAGAAATTATTTGAAATTCAATATTAATGATCATCTTTGTATTGTCTGTAATGGAAAGGAGATACCACTACACACTTTCTAAAGACTAACTCATGTGACTGGAGCAGAAATTGAATAAATATTGATATCACGGGTTCTATATGATAATGTCATAGATGAGACACAAATAAAATTGAGTAACATTTCAAAAAGTTTATCTTTGAAAATTCAAGATTGATTTCAAAGGAATGAGTTGATTGAAGCCATGGGAGTGATGAATTCTATGTTTTGGAATAATCTACAGGACAAAAAAATAACATGTAATTTATTTATCAATTACATGGGTACTCTAATTAATCATTTCAGTGTGTTTGCATAAATTGATGGAGTTGAAGTTGAGGGTATTTTGTAAAAGAATTTATTGAAAAAATAGTCGACAAATTTTGGAATTAGAATGCTTGAACAATATCTGACCTTAGATGAACCAACGGAAACAATAGCTACTGCTACTACAAGGCTATGAAAGAAATTGTATCCCAACAATGTTTTACAAGAAAGAATCAGTGAATATTTTTGATAATATGAATTATTCCAAACAATGATTTTGAGTTTGGTGGAAGATGTAAGGGTATTTAGTGCACTATCTTTTGTCAAATCCAAATTTTAGAATAGATTGGATAAAAATATTGATACATGTTTGAGGTTGTATGTTTCAAGTTATGTGATAGATGAGTTTCCATATGAAATAGTGATTTCAATTTAGAGTTCTCTTACTCAAAGAAAAGGAGTCACTAATACAACAAGCAAAAAGGATATTGAAAAAGCCAATAAGATAGTATATACAAATGTCAATGTTGAAGCACATGTTGCAAAAAAAGTGTTCCAGCTACTTGAGTTTTAGTTTGTATGTATTTCAAATATACTTGAATTAAATTCAACCGTGATAATTTTTTGTTGTTTATTGAACAATATTTTATATTTTTAATTCATAAATCAATTACGTAGTCAAGTAGTCTTGTATGTTCAATTATGTTGTTTATGAATGGCATAATTGATTTTTTTACCAATAGCATGCATCATATAGTGTACCTAAATTAATTTACAAAACATTCCTTTTCAAGATAATATCTAACAACATCAACTACAAGCCATCTAACAAGTAGGAGTCCAATGCATCTTTTAAAAGCCAAATATTAGGTTGTGATATCGGACGTCTGTAGTCGGATGACTATAATATGCAGTCAAATTGCTACAAAGTGCATTCAGATGAGTGCAACACGTAATCGAACAACTACATCATGTAGTAAGATGATTGTAGGATGCAATTGAATAACTACATAATGTTGCATGCATTCAAACAACTCCAATTTGCACTGTAGAGTCAAATATTTCTCGGTATTACATTCACCATGTACCACCTCCTAGTTCACTTACGTTATTATATGTCTTCCAACCTGATTCGTCACCATTACGAAACTGATTCACTTAGAGACCTCCAAGTTTTTTTTAATATAAGCTACTAAAATTTTCCTTCGATTTCTTGTTGGATGATAATAAGTTACGTCATCTCCTTTTTTCTCTTCAATTAATTAAAAATAATTTTTAAATAACTTAGATAACTTTTAAAATATATCAAATCTATTCCTTTTAGAATTGTTTATATGTTTTTTAAAATTTTATTTCTATATATATATATATATATATAAAAAGATAAAGAAATGCACCACATCAAAATATTTGGATGTTTCCTCTCTCCTTTTTATTAATTTAAATTTTAAAAAAAACTTTGTACATATGTCAAATTTATATTTATTAGAATTATTTCTATAATTCTAAAATTATCTTATTGTATCTAAAGTAAACGCCTATCGATCTCAACTTCCTCTCTCCTCTTTAATTAGTTAAAAAAAAAAAAAAATTAAAATATACCAAATCCATCCTTTTTAAAATTTGTTGAGTGTAAAATACTCGTTTTATCTTGAATAGACCCCAACCTCCTCTCCTCTTTAATCAGTAAAAAAATAAAATAAAATCTAGAATATACCAAATCCAATCCTTTTGAAATTTATTTATATTTATCGTTTAGGATTGTTGGTTCAATTGATAAATATGTTTGTATAATTTAATCCCTTTTAAAATATGTCAAATCTATTCTTTTCGGAATTGCATATATGATTTTTTCAATTTCATTTCATATTTAAAATATATTTCTATAAAATCCTCATTTCACATCAAGAAGAAATGGACCACATCAGAATATTTGTATGTTTCTTCTCTCCTCTTTATTAATTTAAAATTCAAAAAATTGTACATATATCAGAGCTATACTTATTAGAATTACTTCTACAATTTTAAAATTCTCTTTATCGTATCTAAAATAAATGCCCATCGAGTTCAACCTCATCTCTCTTCTTTAATTAGTTAAAAAAAAATCTAGAATATATCAAATCCATCTCTTTTGAATTTTGTTTTTATGACCATAAAATACTTCTCTTGTCAAGAACTAACCAACCTCCTCTCTCTTTAATTAATAATAATAAAATAATCTATAATGGGGGAAAGATCCTAGTAGTCATGCATGCTAACTTTGGACAACGAATTAAGGTGCCATAACATCACATTAGATTTCCAATTTTTTACCTGTTTTAATATGTCATCTTAAATATTTATAACTAAGGTTTCAAGGTCTAACACATTATACATTTTATGATATAACCGATTTTATCACGAGAGGTCATACAATGCATTTTTTAAGCCTATGACCAAAACTTAACTTTTGGAGTACCAATAGTTGTGCATTAGAGTATAAATACTTGAGTCTTACTTGTCAAGATGTGATTGGTTAATTTTAATTTTATAAAGTAAATGTTGAACAAGTATTGGATACTACAAGTTCAACTTCTGGTGCACTTTAATATTTATACACGCCAATATGTTCCATCAATGGAGCACATGTTCACAAAAGCCCTGTTCGACAATTGGAACATGCACAACGATTGGGACCTTTCCCTTATACCAAATCCATCCCTTTTGAAATTTCGCTAAAGGTTCGTTGAGTCGAGTTTACCGTTTACCCACAACGAAGGAGATCCCCCGCTCCCTGCCGCAATCCATAAAATTTATATATGATATGGGGTGCCACCCTCTCCATTATAGAATATAACTCTATATTTTTGGGGAGCCCCCCCCTCTCCATTATAGAATAGAACTCTATATTGTGGAGGAGCTCCCCCCCTCTCCATTATAGAATAGAACTCTATATTGTGGAGGATCCACCTCTCTCCATTATAGAATAGAACTCTATATTGTGGGGGAGCCCCCCCCTCTCTATATATTCTATATTGGATCCCCATGTTTTTAAGTAGGGTCCATATAAAATATAGAGAGAGGGGGGGGCTCCCCCACAATAAAGAGTTCTATTATATAATTGATAAGGTGGCACAATATTGCCACCCTATCTTGAGGGGTATTCACTATCACACCTCCACTTATATTTGGATTTAGATTTAAATTAGAGAGGGGATGGACAATGGGTAGAGGCACAACGGCAGAAGGGGGAGGAGCCATGGGTTGTAACTCATTTTTCCCATATAAATAGATAAAGAGGTCACCCTCAATTATATATCATTTTTTTTACCATCATATAAAATTAAGTTGAATTCAATGAGCTCTATTTATTGAGAGGGCCCCAACACCCATGCCCGTATAGATATAAAGAACCCCAATCCATATCCCTGTATAGATGCCCAGTGCCCATATCAATTATATAAATAAGGCCTAAACCGCATACCTTATATACTTATCATAAATGTTGTTGATTCAATTGATGAATATATTTAGCTCATAAAGCATTTACCAATTATCAATTCTTATTGCGAGTAACCTAAAATCATGATGTAAAGTATTGATAAACCCAAAAAATACTCTCTTTATCTTATCTGAAGAAATGGACCATACCGGATAACCCTAATAAAATATGTGGTAAATGAAAGATATTATTTAGCACAGATCCGAGTCTCATTATTTTGTGGCAGAATTGGTGGGACTTCCCCATCACGATAAAGTTTGTCAGACGAAATTATTCTTGAAACAGATAACTATGAAAGTGCCCACACCTTTTCATCAACGGCTGAAATTTGCAACCTACTTTTTAAAACATTTTGAGCCATCGATGCCCAAAACCCACTAGTTACTTAATGTATTGTACTCCTGGTCCTTGAAAACTCAGCGAGTTGTCTCCAGTTTTACTATGTCGACAAGTACATGACGTGGCAATATATAATCCATACACGTAGCATTCACTCCTGCAAGGGTTAAAAATGCCGGTACACGACCCACATGCAAAGGTACACGTGGCTGCATCTTTGCCATGGAATAGTCTTTCTCGGTCAGAGCTCTGTGACAGTGTAAGAAGTGGTGTGGTACCAGGACTCTGTATTTTTTTCCTTTATATTCTCCAGACTTCCTCCTTGCTTTGACATTCTAAGTTAGCCTCTGAGATCGCTGGTGGTTTATGAAGTGTTATAGCAGGTATTTTTTGTTGGCGTTGTTAAGTGATAAAAAATCATGTCTTGCTGTGGTGGAAAACTGTGGGTGTGGAGCCAACTGCGGGTGTGGCAGTGGATGCACCGGGTGAGCGAAAAATCTTCATGATATTGTTTCTTCTGTTAAGATCTTGGAAAATAAGTGGTTGAATCTGGAGATTTTTTTAATTTTTTTGCAGGTGCAAGATGTATCCAGAAATTGTGGAGTCACCAGTGATGTCCACATCAGGTTCTGCTGATACGGGGTATGTCTCTTTTAAGATTCAACTCATTTTATTTTTTTTTGATACTGCTGTTTGCCAAATTAATTTCGTTACAGTGTAATTATGAGTGAAGTTTTGTGACATTAACACTTTAATTGCGTAAAATGATGAGTTTAGGACATAGCAGATGTTATTATTGGATGTAAGTTGTAAAATGACGGATCTCACTACTGAATCCATCGTCTTAACGAATTTTGAAGGAAATACTCTGTACGCTGTTATGTTATTCTTGATATGACCCTGGTACTGGGGAAGGCGGTTTGCGCGGCTTATTATTATCTTCAAAATTTGTTCAGGGTTTTTATTATCTTGAAATTGTTGAGAATCTTTGAACTGGTAAAGAAGAGAGGTTTATGTTAGCTCTCTCTCTCGATTTTGACAGCCGTGTTCAGTAAGCCAATTGCGCTTTTTATGTTTTTCATCAAAATTTGTTTAGGGTTTTCTTTATTTTCAAATTTTTGTTGAGAACCTTTGAGCGGGTAAATAAGAGGGGTTTAAGCTATGTTATGCCTGATTTTGACCGTGATACTAGGGGAAGTCAGTTGCTCTGTTTAGGGTTTTTTTAATCTTCAAATTTTTGTTAGAGAATCTTTGATGCTTCGGGGAAGTTAGTTGCTCTGCTTATTTTCATCGTCAAAATTTATTTAGGGTTTTCTTTATTTTCAAATTTTTGTTAGAGAATTTTTGAGCGGGTAAATAAGAGGGGTTTATGTTCTGGTATATACGTAATTTAGACTGTTCGAGAAGTCAGTTGCTTAGTTTATTTTTATCATTGAATTTTGTTTAGAGTTTTTTAAATTTTCAAATTTTTATTGAGAATCTTTGAGCGGGTAAATAAAAAGGAAAAAAATAGTTTTTTAAATGGTTTGTTATATGCTTTAATTTAGATCGTTCGGGGAAGTCAGTTGCTTAATTTATTTTTATCATCTAAATTTGTTTAACAGTTTTTTTAAATTTTCATTGAGAATCTTTGAGCTGGTAAATAAAAAGAAAAAATGTTTGTTATGTCATGCGTGATTTTGATCATGATGCTTCAGAAGTCAGTTGCCTTTATTTTTATCATCAAAATTTGTTTTAAAGGTTTTTTTAATGTTCAATTTTTTGTTGAGAATCTTTGAGATGTTTATTTTTATCATCAAAATTTGTTCGAGGTTTTTTTAATCTTCAAATTTTTGTTAAAGAATCTTTGTAGGTTTTTTAATCTGAATTTTTGAAGGTGTTTTAATCTTCAAATTTTTGTTAAGAATCTTTGAGAGATGTTTATTTTTATCATCAAAATTTGTTCTAATCTTCAAATTTTTGTTAGAGAATTTTTGATGTTTGGAGAAGTTAGTTGCACTGCTTATTTTCATCATCAAAATCTGTTTAGGGTTCTTTTTTTCATCATCAAAATCTGTTTAGGGTTGCACTGCTTATTTTCATCATCAAAATCTGTTTAGGGTTCTTTTTTTCATCATCACAAAATCTGTTTAGGGTTCTTTTAATCTTCAAATTTTTCAAAAGTGTTTAGGGTTTTTTTAAATCTTCTATTTTTTTTTAAAGAATCTTTGAGCGGGGAATTAAGATTTATGATGAATGAATTTCGATTTACATTGTATTACTAATTTTGTATTTGAAGATTGGAAAGTATGTGAAATCTGATCGGTGGGCATATTTGCAGGAAAATGGAGCAGGTGACAGTGGCATCTGAGGGTGGAGATGCTCCCAGTGCCTGTAACTGCAATCCCTGCACTTGCAACCCCTGTAACTGCAAATGATGAGATTATAAACCAGTGGGTTTATATATATTACTGATAATATAGTAGGAGTGGAAGTAGATTATGGTAGGAGGGTTGAATTATAATATCTGTCCTACGTATAGGCTTTGGGCCAACTAGGTGCCTGATTGATACATAGGTTTTGTGCGTCTGTGTGATGTGTGCGCACTGTCTTGATGGCAGGAAAGTTCACGGAAGGAAAAAAATCAACAATTTAATTTGTACCTCAATTTAATATGTACCTGTAAACGTACTCCTGAAATCTATAATATGGCAGTACCCAATTGTGTGCCGCATCATATGATATTATATTATGTCATCTGTATCTGATCTTTTGAGCAATAAATTGCAAGGCTAGAACAGAATTATCTCCTGAAAACTATAATATGGCAGTCCCCAAGTTTATGCCACATTTACATAATATTTTATTATGTTATCTGGATTGGTTTTTAACTAAAATGAAGAGAATTATATTTTTGTTTTAAATATTTAAAATTAAGTTGGAAGTCAATATGACATTTTTCTTTCATATAACTCGTTTCATACTTTTTAAATTTAAACTCTGCATTTTATAAAGTTTGTCGCATTTAATTTGATATTTAATATTATTTCATCCTTATATTTAATTTAATATTGTTTAGTCTCTGATTCGTAAAAGAAATTAGTAGTTACCATGTAAATAATAAACCTGTATAATAAATTTTAAACCAACTATTTTGAATAATATTAAAAAAATTCCGTTGTAGAAAATTAAGTGTTTTGCCCAAGGTAATGTATCATGTCTTTTGATATGTTTGAAATGTAAATACAAATCAAACATAAAATTTGAAATGTAATTACAAATCAAACATAACATGTATTCAATTGAAGTCGTCATCGCTCCTTAAAATATGTTATTTGAATATTGTTGGTTGAGCAATTTATCTTTTTAAGAAATGCGTAGCTATACATACTAAGAAACCACAAGCACCTATGCATGTTCGTGGCGTTTTATAAATTACAATTGAATGGTATAAAAAGAACTACGTTATTATCCTATAGAAAACATTAACATTTAATGAAACAAAATTATGGGAAATGAGTACAAAAAGAAACAAAATGGTGCCTAGGAATACATTAAGAGAAAACGAATGAAACAAATTGCAAATAAACTAGAAGAAAATATTGCAACAATTTTAACAATATTTATAAATTTAAAATAGCAAGTGTTGTGACATTTTCATATAAGTTCCTTCAAAACGTACAAAGAACAAATGAATAAATAAAATGTATAAAAATTAATAAATTTATTAAAAATTTAGAATATAAATTATCGATTAAAAAATGTAAAACATCGATGGTATGTATCAACCCATTATAGGAGAAAGGCCATAATGTTTGAGGGATTTATACTTTGCAAGTAGGGAGAACTCATAAAGAGTGCACTTTGAATTCAAATTCCTCAACATCTGATTGACTCCATTAGAGGTGGAAGAGTTTGGGTACCATAGAGCACAAGAATGTGTACATGTATTGTTGGGGGGGAAAAAGGGGTTTCCTAGATTTGAATTCCCCTATGTGTGAGAGGAAGTAGAATAGAAAAAACCATATATGATTTTGTATTTGTATGGAATGCTCCCCTTGAAAATAGGGTACTGTCGAACTTTTCAACATTTTAAGCATCTGAATTTTCTTATTTGTTGACCTTAATTAAAAAAAAAAAAAAAGGTGATTATATATCCGTTCGGTTGTTGTTCCCAATTCCCAAGGATCATGAGCTACATATGGCTTTATAAATGTCGGGTGGTACTTCTAGTAGTAGTGTAGAAGCTTGAAAATAATATTTTCATTATGATTCATTACTAGAGAAATAATTCTCTCTAAGTGACTATGATTTAAATTGGGAAAATTAATTTGAAGAAAATAATTGTTTTGGAATATTTATCCTCTTTCTACATTGGAATTGAGAACGAGATGATTTAGATTGAGAAAATTAATTTGAAAAATATAATTGTTTTGGAATATTTAGCCTCTTTCTGCATTGGAATTATTGGGAATGATCTGGTCACCAAATTGCCGTAACTTCCTTTCAACATAATTGAGAAATAACCAAAAAAAGAGGCTTCTAATTATTGTTTGCATCACTACTAAAGAATATTTCTTTATCTAATAATTTATTAAAAAATATCAATGCTAAGATTTAACAATCGCATAGCTAAAGCTGAATTTTGTTTGATTTTCTTTCTTTGACATACTTAGATTATATTGCTTCCAACATGTATAACTAATTAGGCATTAATTTACATCATTGATTTTAAAAATTATAGAAACTTATTCAATGTTAGATTTGAGAGTTCCACACTAATTAATCCAATTTTATGAACAATTTTATAAACTCACATTAAATTTTTATTTACAATCGTTCTTTTAACATGATGAAATATTGACTATCTCATCATACTCCGCAATTAAATTTCAAGGAAGTTTAATTTATTGTAGCAGAGCATGGTGCTTAGATATGAAAATAACCATTTAAAAAGCATGAAATTCAACCTCATATTTTTATTAATAAAATGATTTTTTGGAGAAAAACTTTGTATATATTTTTGATTCAAAAATAATTACAAAAATTTTCTCCACAAATCATTCTACTAATATATCGACATCCAAAGCATTAGAAATCTTAATCATATTTTCATGTTAAAACTTGATAGTAGAAACATTGCAGCATTAGATAATCAACTGCAATATCCACATTTTAGTAAACACCCAGATATTTGAACCAAGAAAATTATTTATTCTACTCTTGCGTTTTTTCTAGACATTTATGATAATTAATGTATTGAAATTTTAAAAAAAGCATTGGAAACAACACAAGGACAACAAGATACACAACAATGAGGAAAATGAATTTCAACATGAATACTAGGATATTAACAAGTTGGTACAAAAATTTACCCATATCTTTTAATAAAAAGTACAAAATATTTCCTGACTCAGTTCGGGGGGTCCTTCATCCTTTGCAAGTACCTAGGTGGCAAGGTAAAGAGCAAATAGTAAACGAAGCGAGCATATGCCAAAGACGAAAACTATAAGTGGTAAGGTATTCACTCCAATGTGGAGGAAAATTCTTGTGAGAATAGAAAGTAGATAATAAACTCACATGTTTTGTCCTCCAAAAAGCACCCTTATAATGTGAAAATAAAAATGTTAGTCGGGCCATACTTTTAAGGAATATATGTAGTTCAAATCTAAAATTTAAAATCTCAAATAAGATATTGAATGATCATTGTTGTCTATAATTTGGATCATCTTAAAGCCATACGTAGTTGCCTAATTAGAAGACTAAGTCAGTATAAAAACTTAGCTTATTTGTTGTATAACAGTGAATTGTGGAAATGTGTCCTCATTTCAATATGATTGTTAGCATACAAATTAAAAAATAAAATAAAAAACTACTGTAAAATCCCCATTAAAAATAAAGTGCAAATCAATATAAAATGCATTGGCAATACAGAAAATATACTATCAATAAATCTATTAAAAAAAATTATATTAATATCCACATATAACCTAAAGTGACTCGGTAAGACTCAAAGAGTACATTCAATGAAATTGAGAAGTACTGCAATAAGAAGATAACATTAATGTGAGACAAAATTATTTTTTAAATACAAGCACAACTGGTATCGTGTTGAAATTGTTCATTAAGCGCCAACCAAGGTAAGAAATAAAATAACTTTTAAGGTGATGGAGTCACAAATCCATAAAATCCGGATGTGCTACTTGACTGATATGGTGTATCACATTAACCACTAAAAATTGAATAACTATTTGAATTGATTTCAAAAATGTGTGTAATTGTTTAAAGGTGGAGTATAATATCTACATACCCTATGTGCTACTCCACGGATATGGTGGATCACATAAATCATTAAAAATTGACTCTCATTGTTTGAATTGATTTAAAAAATGCAAGCAAATACTTAAGATACTCTACCATCTAGAAAGCAATCTATAGCATGTAAACCACATGATACATATGTTCACAACGAAAATCTATAGCCTACCTTGAAACCTTACTATGTTCACAACAAAAATCTATAGCCTACCTTGAAACCTTACTAAAAATTAAAACTATCTTAATTTACCTTATAAATATATTCACAATAAAAATAACAATATTTAGCAAGTAGCATCTAGAAAGCACCAACAGACATTTATAGTCTACTTTGAGACCTTACCAAGTATTAAAACTATCTTATAAATATATTCACAATAGAAATAACAATATTTAGCAAGTACCATTTTAAAAGCACCAACAGACATTTATAGTCTACCTTGAGACCTTACCAAGTATTAAAACTATCTCAGTTTAGTTTATAAATATATTCACAATAGAAACAACAATATTTAGCAAATACCAAAGCATATATATTGGACCTTACATGGTGTATTAGTTTGCTCCGCATGGCTGGAACTATCCTATGTTTATATTGATAAGGTCCAATCACTTCCTCGACATCATTATCCATGTCATTGCATAAGACGAGTTGACCCTACGAACAACAATTGGTGCAGAGCACCCTTGCGGCAAATTGCCTACTAAACCTAGACGTTGAATTTTGTAAGAATCTATTCTACAGATTGCAACACACTTTGTTTTGTAGTTCTCCAATTCCATTTACAAGAATTTAAAAAATTCCCCTTAAACTTGTTTATCTCATTGTCACCCTCTATGACTAAAAGCAATAAATCACCACTTTGCCATGTGTCATACAAGATACTTTTGCCAATTCAGTGCCCTGAATTCCACTTTGTTGCTTGTACCATCCCTGTGCGCATCATAATCACCAAATCGAACCACAACCGGATTTTTTAGCTGGCCCAAATAAATTCATCCAAGTTGGCCTTCTATTTTTTTAATTATTTATTTAAGTTTTCTGCAGAAAAAATGTTAGAAATCATATATTTTGGATCAGATTTTGTGTTTTTTTTCAAAAATTCAAGATTTTTGGATTATTTTACCCTCCCAAGCAAATTTAAATTTATGAACTTGATAAATAACTATGCTACACATCAATTCAACCAGTGGTTAGCATCCCTTTAAAAAACTCATAAGAGAATTTGATGAAACAGAGTAACACTATTCAGCATCCCTTTAAAAAACTCATAAGAGAATTGATGAAACAAAGTAACACTACTCATTATGTTAGCAAGTCAACATTTGCTTTACAAAATTTTGTTCAAAAAATAACTTTCATCGTTTGAAAGTTAAATAAGTAGAGTACAGAACTCTTTTTCTTTAAAAAACGCAGGTGGTATGGTCGAATCACCCAGAATAAAAACAGTATGGTAATATAACTCCAACAAAAATCGAAGGTTTCATGGTTTAATTAAACAAACAATAAGCATCTACAAATAAAAACACGGGTCAATATACACCAAATAACAGAATCTGAGCAATAAATCCTAAGTCTCAGCAATGGTGTGAGCATCATTATCCTTTGTCGTCCAGCCTGTCGGTGGATCTTCAGCTCTATATTAAAAATTGGTCCTAAAAATCCACCCACCTAGACCTTACGCATAAAATAATGCCTAAATTTAACCTAAAATTTGCATATACAAAAATAAAACCCAAAACTTTGTACGATTCTCTAATTCATCAGCATTCCCATCAGATCCGTAATTAACCAAACCCTATGACACAAACCAGTGATCCATAATTTTAAAACCCTAACGAACCCAAAAAAAAATTCACAGTTTTACCCGATTTTCGAAAAAATAATCTTACTAAAAGTAGACAAAACTAAATTTAACAGCTTAAAGAGAGTAAAATACTTCTTGTAAGAGAGATCTATTAAAAAACCTCAAATGAAGTGTATTACATTTCAATAAATAAAATCCAACAAAAGAGATGTGAATTAATAATAATTTATTTTATTTTTATTTATTTGTTTTTTATTTTTTAAAAGAGATGTGAAAATTCCCTCTAAGAATTTTGTTCATCTAATGAAAAAACCAAGGTGGAGTGTGAAGGCAATCCGAACAGAAATAATGATAAATTGCAGTGAAGGCGATAACGCCAGTTATAATTAATGCACTAAATGGGGATATAAATTTCGTTTCTAAATAAACATAGAATTTCCTGAAAAACATAGACACACTGGAAGCAAAGAAAATCATTACACCCTCGACTTTCTATAAACCCTATAAAATAGGTTTCATGTTGTCGTGCCATCACTGCCTCTTTAATATTATTTTCTTGGTAGAACCTGCACACCCCAACGGCATCCCGCCCCACAAATTTTCTGTAAAGCCGATAAACGCTACAACTAAAAAAAATCCGAATGCAAACACTTAAACCCTAGAATCCAGGTTTTCGTTGTTTGTGTTTCTATGTTTCAGTTTTTACCTCGGCCGCAGCCAAAACCTCCACGGCTGCCGCCATCGTCAGGAGCCCCGTCAAAACTCGACATTATCTCAGACGAAAAAAGTTCTGAAAACTCCTCAAGAGCATGTGTTCTTATTCAGAGGGTTCGAGAACACAACCTGTGCATTAACAACTCACCTACTTTCCAGCTACGTGTGAATTGACAGTTTTGGCATCTAAACGAACCGCGGACGAATCCTACTGGGTATGTTCCTCGCAGTATAAACCCTCGGGTGTAATGAACAAATTACAATATTTAAAGCTACTCCTATTAATAATTATTTTAATAAAAAATTGCAATTTGTGTCAAACCAGTTTCAAAGTTTTCGTTTTTAATATTATGTGAAGTATAAGTACCGAAGCCGTTTCATAGTTCTTGTTTGTATTTAATCGAAATCATCATCACTTTATTTTTATTATTACATCTCGTAAGGTATGGTACTATACTTTTCGTTACAGGGGTTTATTTTGGTTAACATTTTTTTTTCGATCAATTTAAACAGGTTATACATTCGAAAATTATAATTTGCCTATGTTTCGTGGAGGGCACTGATATTCTATTATTTTCTAGGTTAAAAGTATGTGATGCGTAGATTGGACAGGTTTAGTCCAACCAAATGTTCTCCATTTTTTATGAATCCGATTTTTTTAGGTCTACAGATTGCAGAGGCACATTTCATAAGCTTTTTTGGCAGCATACGACTATAGTTTTGTTAATACCTTTTGGTAGCATATGGTTGTAGTTTCATTTGCAGCTGCAATGACTTATTCGCATAGCGGCAGGGTCGGTGGCATTTACTTTGGTCAACATTTTCTTTCCGACCAATTAAAATAGGCTATGCATTAAAAAATTATAATTTGTCTATGTTTCGTGGAGCGCAGTTATATTTTATTGTTTTGTCAGTTAAAAATATGTGGTGTGCAGCTTGGACAGGGTTCGTCCAACCAAATGTTCTCCATTTCTTATGAATCTTATTTTTTTAGGTCTACAGATTGCAAATGCATATTTCATAAGCTTTTTTGGCAACATTCGGTTGCATTTTTGTTAATACCTTTTGACAGCGTATGGTTGCAATTTCATTTCTAAAATCCGTCAATGCGGGTATGTTGTTTCTACCACTTGCAACGCACTGTTGTTCCCCCCTGTCACTGCAATGCCTGATTACATAGTGGTAGGGGCAGCGGCCAAGACAAAAAGCTATTGTGGCAACTCTGCTACATATAAATTTTTGTTACAACCATCTACAAGAAAACATGAACCAAGGGACCCTATATTTTTAACAACTTCTTCACATAGACACCATTTCTTCAACATGTTACTGTTGCAACCTACCACTGGATAGTGTTGTTACATGTTTGTTTTAACATCTTCTGCAAATAAATTTTAATTTTTCATTAAGTATATAAAATTCTTGACAGAGTTCTGAGAAATTGGATATTATAATCCGAATAATAGAATGAAAAGTTTATTAATTCAATTAATAACAAATAACATATTTAAATGCGTTTGAAAACAACCTTGGGTTTCAATCAAATATTTTTATTTGCATGAAAATACTATTTCTAAATATGCAGAACTATGTTATGTTATCAAAGTCTTTTTCTTATGTTATCACAGCGTTCGAAATACTAAAATACTTTTTCAAGGTTCCATGCGCCCTGCAGGCTCTGTTTGCAAAGTTTCATCCACTGGGGACGCTGTCGGCAAAATAGTTAAAACAAATTTATGGTTAACTGCATCCAATCCAAAAAAACTTAAAACCTTACTTTTTATCAAGTCTTTGAACTAGAGCTCTTGAGCTACACCCAAAACACAATCTATCCTAGCTTTCAAGCATGTAAACCCATTAAAGAAGTGATAATTACGGCAAAAAACTCAACCTAATTCTAAATTTGCACTTGAGCTCTATAAATTTTAGGGCTTGTTAATGAACAAGAACCCTAACAATTTTTCTAAAAGGTCTTAGCAAGTTGTGAGATAGAAATTCACGGATCTTATGGAGGCGGGGGAGCGTTGTTGCGATTGTTGAGGGGCTATTACTGCATGTACAAGTACACTATTCTTTTTTTTACAGGGGATGCCCACCTTCAAGTTTTGAGACTTTAAGCTACTCAGAGAGCTCCCCAAATTTTTATTCTGTGAACAAGAAAAGGAGAAATTGATGCACACTGAAATGTTTGATCTCGATAACATTGCATTGCATTCAGACAAAATTTGGTATGTGTTTGGGCTTTTGATTTTGTCTATAAGCAGTCCCATGACTGTCTTTCAGATGAGCCAGGGTAATGATTTTGAAACCAATGATTTGATTTTGTATCAAGATGTTGGTCAACTCTTTCATGTATCCCTTGAATCCCGCCATTGGGTGACCAAGCTCCTTACTGTTGTATCCTCTTGGGTAAGGCTCCATATCTTCCCTAGAAACGCTTTTGTGAGCTGCCATGGATGCAAATTCCATTAAATTGCTCACTAGTGGTCTACAATTCAATCTTGTATCAAATTACGCTTACACAAATGACAATTTAGCTTCTCTAGCTTGATTACAGTGGATCTGTAAAATGTCCAATTTGGCATACTCTGCTTGTGTGGTGTCGACATGGCATTTTTGTGGTACCCTGGTTGTAAATGTTTTAAAAATATGGCTGTTATCTTTTAAAATTCCTTTTTGATCTCGAACCGTCTGACTATCGTTGCATGTATCATTGCAGACCATTAATCTAGATGCAAAGGATCGAACACCATTAGTTGCTTTTGCTTTGTTGAAAAGTCCTCATCTATCTCGCACCATTGGATCAATTTGCTTCAGATGAACGTGTATCGTTGATCTTGATCAATGGATTGTGCCCCTTGCTCTGCGGATCATCGATTTGGGTGTGTATGCTTTGATGCATAACGTTGATATTGAAAAGGTACTATGGGTTTAATTTGTGGGACGCAATTGTGCCACTTGTCATTCTTGCATTTGTCCATAGGTTTTTTTCTTTTCAATGTCCAAGATGCATTGTTAGATCATCCTTGGGCAACCAAACATGCTTCGTTGGATCATGTTGTGTGGGATGCACTGGTATTCTCTGCTTAATATTCCTTTATTGAGAAGGTGACACTTATGACCCTCTTGCTTGTCTCGAGACTCCTATGAAGCTCAAATTTGATGTTTGTACGACTATCATTTGACATCCACGTGACTGTCATTGATGTTTGTACGATTATCAAATTTGAACTCCAATGGTTAGTTACCTGAGATTTATTTTAACGTTGCTACGCCTGTCAATAACGTTTACACGATGGTTATTGACGTCCACGTGACTATCATAATTTAAAATATAGTGGTATAAGTACTGCTTAATTTTGACATCTACACTATTGTCAATGATGTCTACATGATCGTCATTGACGTCGACGCCACCGTCATAATTTGAACTCCAATGGTTTTTTATTGTGGCCTAATTTTGATGTTCGCATGAATGTCTTACTGTCTTAGACAAACTTTGAAATCTTAAATTTGTAAGCAGGAAACTCATGAGGGCACCAAATTTGGAGCAAATGATCTCAACACCAAGGGCATTGATTCCATGCGATTCTTTACGTCTGTGAGGCATCATTATGATACTTATGAAATGCATAAGTGGACCAATTTGTTTATTTCTACGTGATGGGAAAGACGGCCTAGTCCTTTTAGCCTTGTGCATAAGAAATTTTAGTTGATCCTGTAAGCTCTGATGACTTCTATAAGGCTCATGCAAACTCACCTATGACTTTGAAATGGTCGGGCACCATTAAACCTGCTCTTAAACCTGTTCATCAAATATCAACAAAATGCACTTTAAGCTAGGTTAAAGTGTTTCAAAATATTTTCAAGCCCTATGGTCTTCTCCGTATCATCGTATGCTTCATATAATTCAAGACTCTGCTTAAGTCCCTGCTCCATAATTGACCTCTAGAACAATGCATTGGGTCGAGATAGAATTTTGTATGTGGGCCAAATCTAGCCAACATTTTTCTAATGTCCATCCACAAAAAATGCTTATTGTAATTAAAACCGCTATGTGAATAAAATAAATGCTATGTGTTTCTCTTGATACCACATAAATCTAAGGACCCCCACACTGGCATATAATCCTGGTGCAAATCTAAGCACCAACACCTAGGAGTCAAAAAATAGTAACTAAATCGAACAATAAGTTCCAAAGGTTTCATTTTTTGCAATATCTCTTATGTTATAAGTATTTTATAAGTTGGGTGTTAATACTTCATCTTAAAGCATCTTAGCATATCGATGTTTACTTCTGATTATTATTAGTTTATGAATTCAAAGTTTTTTTTATTGAAATCGTTATCGTTGAAGACATCATGAAAATTTACTTGTTCAACCAGAATGAGTAATATATAAAAATTTATAGCATTATAAATTATTTGTCCAAATGTTTATGTTGTGGGCAATCGAAATATTTGATAAATTTGTATATATAACGAACATGTACTTGTTAACTATTGTTATTGCTTATTTGTTTTTACTTGTTATTATATCAATTGATAAATACATTTGGACCGTGTGTAGTCTTTATTGAATGTCATATTGTGTGTTGTCTTTTAAAAAATAGTAATGAGTTACAAGTGACTGGTATATTGCAGATATTATATTTACCTTCTCGATTGATGTATTTGAAAAGGTACTTGCATTTATTTTTGAAAGCATTCAGAACAAATTCATTTGAAAAAAAATCAAATGTTATAGACTCTTTTATAGAAAATTTACTTATTAAAAAAAAATGCAATTTAGCTTCTTTTGTGATTGCTTTCATTATTTACTTATTTGAAAAGGTATTTGAATTTTTTGTTTGATTTAAGAGTACCTTTTAGCTATCTGGATTGATTCAATTAAAGCAAATGATTTATTTCTACATAAAAAGCTTTATATAAAATTCAATTAATTATAGACAAAGATTGAATTTAGCTTCAACTGTTAGTGGATTAATATATCGATATTTGTCAAATGAAAATGTTGTCTTTGCCATTTTTAATGCAATTGCACTTTTATGCAATAGGGAAACCATGAAAACCAAAAAAGGGAAATCAGAAACTAGATCAAATGAAATGTTAATAGATGTTGAAACATATACACAACAACCGAAGACGTTGTTTTTTAACATTGATGATACACTAAAAGATAGCCACCTTTTCTAAATTAATTCATTTAAATACAATGTAGGTGACTATTTTTTGATGCAATTTAAGTTTTATTGAATTTTCGTTACACATCAAATGAATTACAAAATGGAATGATTGATTATTTCATAGTATGCTTAGATGATAGAAATGTAGATGCAATACGATCATATGAACATGAAATGCATTCTGATGTGCTTTACGATTTGCATGGAATACATGATAAAGAAACCTATTTACGTAGAATGAGGCTTTCTACAGAGAATGATATAAATGTAACCGAAATTGGCCTATGGGGTGATACATTTTATATCCAATGGATATCTAAACGGTTGAACATATCAATATGCCTATGGTCATTGATACAAAAAAGAAAGTATTTACACTTTAAAAGAGAGTCATCAATACCAGAATATTCAATACTATTCCATCACAACAATCTTGCCTGTGGCCAATATGAGCCTTTATTATGTAAAAGAACAAATGTTGAAACTACTGAAACTAGTGAAATTGAAGAATTTAAATTATCAAATACATGTGTGAATCTTCAACGTAAATGGGATGCTATTTCATGTGAAATGAACAATTATGGCCTTTATCTAGCATCACCATTTGCTAATAGTTGTGGTGAAAGTGTATTCAATGCAATAAGTGTTGACCAATTTTTGGTCCTACAGGCCAAAAATTGGGCACCCCTCTTCTTTTTATTGAAAGAGTCATTCAATCCAAGTTCTGGGTAGTTCATCCCTCAGCTGCCTTGTGCAAAATTTTCTCTGTCAGACCATTTACCATGAAAAAACCAAGGGTTTTCCTCTTTTGCTTGCCAAGTGCTTTTCGGGTCTGACAGGTGACCTTACTTGTAAAAATTTGTAAGTGAAGCCACTTGCAAACCTCGATTTGGTCTTGGTAGATCAAATCGGGTTTTCTAAATGGCTTTATTCATTTGTCTTATAAGCAAGAGTCAATGTCAAACTCTATTTTTTCTCAGATGCTTCAGAAGGCAAGTCAATTACTTCAGAGGGCTTTTCATTGGCAAGATGGACCAAGTGGAGAAGTCGAAGGATCATTTGCAGGATTCATGAACGGTATGTACCCTTGCAGAAAGCACTCAAGTGGCAAATGAGACATTTACATTTATTTTGAAAGGCAACCTTGGAGGCCAAGGAGCCCTTGCAAGGGGCAGGCGATGAGAAAAGTGGACCTTTTCAAAAATTTAAAGGGTAACTTTGGGCTTGAGTTTCCCTCATGGAGGGCAGCTGGTTGGAGCAAAGGGGCAAGATAGAAAGCCTGAAAGGAGTTTGCCCTTCAAAAAAATTGACAGGCCAAAAGAGAATTCCTTCAGACTTTTTGTCCAAAGGAAAACCAAGGAAGAATTCTTTCAGACAAAATGTTCGAAGAAATCCATTCGGGCATTTTGTCTGAAGAAATTTGACAGTCATAAAAAGTCTGAAAAAAATCAGAATACCAAAAGTTTGAAGGGTATGTGTCCTTATGGGGGGCACTTAGTTATGAAAGTGGACCATTTCAATTTTTCTGAAGGGTCACTTTTCCTTCAAAAAAGTTTGTTTGGAAAATGTTGAAGGAATTGTCCTAGTGGGTGACAGGGCTATGAACGTCAATTTCAAGGTGATAAGCTAGTTGTTGGGACTCAAATGTCTGATGATGGGTCCATGAACATCAATTTCAAGGTGAAAAGCTAACCGTTGGGATTCAAATGTTTGATGATGGGTCTATGAATGTCAATTTCAAGGTGATAGGCTAGCTGTTGGGAAGTAATCAAAGGAGAATTCCTTCAGACAAAATGTCCAGAGGAATTCCTTCATAAATTTTGTCCAAAGGAACTCAAAAAAGAAGGCCCGCAAAAGAAAGTCAAAGAGTGCAAACTCACCAAAGGAGAATTCCTTTAGACAAAATGTATGAAGGAATTCCTTTGAACATTTTGTTTGAAGTAATTCAAAACCCTGAGAGCCCGAGGAATGAACAAGCGAGCAAGCAAAGAAAGGAGCCCAGGAGAAAATAATAAGCGTTGAGAGCCCAAATTGCTAGGAAAAGGGGAGAAATAGCAAAGAAGGGGAAAACAAGGTAGGTAACCCAAAATGCGGCCACATGCACACAAGACAAAAGCTCAAAATGCTCCAAGTGGCATAACAAGTGAAAGTGTAGATACAAGGTGGCACAGAGGTCGTCAGCAAGTAAAGTAAATGCACCTAGGTGAAATAGTCTCTATTAAAAACTAATAAAAGGATTGGTTGTGAACATTGAAGAGGGCAGCCTGTGCTTTTTTAGTTTTCCATTAATGAACAACCAATTACACTTAGCATTGAAGAGAGCATGGCCCAGTCAACATAATTGGGGGATGGCCTTGTCGGTTGCTACGAAAAGTAACCCATGCTCTTACAGGCCTGGACAATAAGGGCAGTGACTTAAGAACCTACAATATGGCTTTCCCATATGCAATTAAGAAGAGACGACAACAGCATGGGCTTGTGGTCACTATAAGAGTGTTTAATGTAGCATGGGTTTCATTCCCTTGACTAGTCAATGATTTATTTTCCAAGCTCTCTGTATAATTATAACTTCTCATTTTGAGAAGTAATCTCTCAGTTTTGAATGGCAAAGCCCTAAAGAATTCACCTTGACTTAAAATAAGCATTTTACCTCCATTTCAGCTTGCACTTTTACATATGTCTATGATCTTATCTCATGATCAGTCATTTCCTTTAATGCTTTCATAAGTTAATACCAGCATATCTAGTGTATTGTGAATTCTTCTCTGCAGGTCAACAAAAAGTGTCCAAATCAAAGTATAGGCACAGGTGAATAGACTGTCCAACATTGTGTCTTAGAACACCTATGGTAGTTTCTTCCTCCCTATATCTCCACAGAATCCCCTGTTGAAACACTGATGCAAGAAGGGTTATCCTTCAAATGAAGTGTATGTTTACTTCTCTTTGGTGTAAAGTGTAGGTTAAGGGTGAGTAGACAAACTAGTTTGGTGCATCACCACATTAGTTAGGTTGTATTTCTCAGTATCTCTCTCTCTTTTCACCCCCCCCATTGTTATCAGTATGAAATCTAGGGCCTCAAGGTACATTAAGGGGAGCTAGCCCCTAATCTAGAGATTCATCCCTCAAGTTTCCCACCCATGACAAGAATAATGTATCCATTATTCCATGTGGAGGAAGAAAGTTGAGTCTTCTTCCATAGGGTGCAATCCATAATGTCAACAATTTTTGGCACACCTGGTGGGACTAATTTTTGAGTCCTGTAAGTTTTAGGATTGGTGTTGATCCTGATATTGTAAAAAATCTAAAAGAAAGAGCTATAATCTAGCACCTGACAACTCCATTTAGGAACTCAGTCTCTAGTTCATGATCAGCCTGGCATCCCATGCCAAAAGTCACTACAAGATCTTCTTCTAGGGGTGTCCCTTTCGAATTTATTGAGTTGCATTTGAACTCAACAAAAAGGTTGAGGTTTGCAAATACTCACCCTTACGTAGCAAGCCACTTTCCCAAACCAACCATAAAATACACCTACTCAAGGAGACCCTAATTGAATCCTTCCACATCCATGGCTTTCCCTTTTGTGGCTTTCAATGGTTAGATTCCCTTGAACCTTCAACAGTATGACCCAATTCTAGGGATAGCTCTTAAAAGTGTTCCTCCCTTTAGTGGATAGGGTCCAATCACTGCTATCGAGCATATCATAAACATAACCAACCTCTACAACATTCATAATATCATCGAGGAAAATGTAGCCATCAGATTGCTAGTCTTGTCCTTCAAAGAGAAAGTTTTGGACTAGTATGGGACCTTGCCTATGAACTCAGTTGGCTCATGGAATGAGTTAGGGACCCTCTTGACAAATAGGTTTGGGGGAAAAAATGACTATTTGTCTCTAGTTGAGCAATTGACCCCCATGAAAAGAGCCCCACATGAATATATGCAAGATTTTAACACCAGGTTCCAAAAGACTTAGGATAGAATCCCAATTCTTGTGATGCCAACCCCAAGCTATGCTTTCTTTTACTACTTAAAGGCACTGAATAGTGACATTTTTATCATGATACAATCCATGGGTGGACATATTATGCCTGCTACTTATGAGATAGCTATAGTTGCTAAAAATTGCCTTGTTCAAGCAGGAAAGATAACTCCTAAACCTCATATGCCACTCTTCCTGATTTATAGTCCTCAGTCCAACCTATTATGCCCACTCTAGCTCCTCTACCTAATCAAGAGAAGTTAGCTGCTACCCTTGCAAATGATCTCCACAAACTTAAGATCCTACTGCAAAGTGTTACCAACGAGTTAGTTTCCCTCAAGAGGCAACAAGCTCAAAGTTATAGGCCAAATCAAGGCTACCAACAGTTTGGGCAGACAAATAGACCTCCCTTTCAGAATTATAATCAAGGGCAGAGTCAAATTACACAAGTCAAGCCTTATCAGAGATATAATCCAAATGCCCCTTAATCTTCCAAGGCTCTTATCCCCACTCAAAATAATTTCGTGCAAGAGCAACCCAATTATCCACCTTTGGGGCATGGTCAAGAGTAGGTTATTTATGCTAATGAGCTACCAAATGAAAGCATAACTACACAAGGTGGTTAGGCAGCCTAATTCTCAAGTTTTGATATGTCAACACAACTTAGGATGGACAGCAGGCAAGCTCAATTTGATTTCACTCTTATGAATCACCTAGAAGGGTAGTTGTATGCAGTCAACTATGTGGGGAACACAAGTAATCAGAATGATTGTGTTGCAGCCAAAACCAAGTCCAAAAGGAGAGCTATGTATGAGGCTCAAGCACCCACTCAAGCACCTATAATATCTCCTTCACCATGAACAAGTCAAAATTTTCTCAATTACATATTGTTGGTTGCAGCTTCAACTCTTCAAGTTGCACCACAAGTTACAAATGTCCCCAAGGAGAGCTTCGAAGGGGGCAATCCTTCAATCAATGTAGTGGAACAAATGAAGAAGTTGCAAATGAACATCTCATTGTAAGATTCTTTAGCACTACTAAGGCAAAAGGATATATTCCAAAAGGAATTGCATGGGATAGGAGAACAAGCTATGCCATCCAGAAATGATAATATGTTGATAGCAAATGGGGCTCCTCCCATGGGAGGTCAAGCAAAGAAGTATGAAAAGGTCCCTCCCTTTTATTTGTCCCTAATTATTAGTGATTTCTTGGTCCACAATTGCATTATTGATAGTGGAGAAAGCGCCTCAATTATGCCCAAATGCATAGTGTATAAGCTAGGCCTCAAATATGAGTAAATGACCAAAGGAGTTCTATATTTGAATGGATCACCAGACAAGACATTGGGAGTGGTAATAGGCTTAAATCTAACTCTCCATGCTAGTCTGACCTTCTCAATTCCCCATGATGTAGTAGTGACAGATGTTCCTCCTTACTTCGCTCTTTGTTTATCAAGAGATTTTACATCCAAGATAGGTGGATACTTGATAGCCAATTGGTCTTATATGGTTTTTAGCACAAAGTATATAACTAAGCTGAAGATTGACTTAGAGCCCATCCACAAAGATCACCTGGAGCCATACTCGACCAAAGTAGTGAATGTCAACTATGGCATCATTGATGAAGAAGAGCTCTAGGTGGACCAATCTCCATCATCTTCCCTAGTAGGAGTTGCTGACTTGCTCCTAGATGAATAGGGAAATGACAATTTTGAGCATGATCTTACAATTTCATTGAATATGTTGGTCTTGGAGTCTATTGCATGCATGAGACAAATGCTTTCATGCCAAAATTAATGAAGATAGATCCAGAGGACTGTGGTTTGTGGCAACTATTCTTTGATGGATCTAGAAGCAATTTGGGCGCTGGTGGTGGAGCAATACCGGTTTCACCTTGAAAGGAGAAATACTTCTCAACTTTTAGTTCTCCTACACCTGTAACGTAGCAGAGTACGAGGCCCTTATTCATGGCCTAGAATGGGCAAGGAAGAGAGGAATCAAAGAATTGCAGGTGTTTAGAGATAGTGAGTTGATTGTGAACCAGGTGAGAGGGCAAAGCTTGACCAACAACTACTTACTCAAGTCTTACAAACATAGAGTGTGGGACTTTATGGATAAATTCACTGCTTTCAACATCACCGCCATTCCAAGAGAGGAGAACAAGCATGCGGATAGACTAATAGTATTTGGTGCCCAGTTTGATATCCCAAAGGGGGTGAGACAAAGAAAGAATCAACATCATTTAAAGGTGGTTGTGAGGCCTTCCATACCAAAAAATGTCACCAATTGGCAAGTGTTTGAAAGCAACCAAAAAATATCACTTTTCTTGGAGGAAAAAGTTGACTTCACTTCTTAAAATCAGTCCAAGCTGCAGTAGCAGTATGATGGGCAGATTGTTTAGCTAAAGACCAACAAGGTTCCCAAAGGTTTAGTAACTCTTGAGATCATCTTCAATGAAAATGACCAAGTCAAGAGGGACAAAGCAAGCATTTCAACCAAGAAATAAAAGTATGAAAGGGTAGAGATCTACAAGAATAAGTTGCTTGCACTTGGGAAGGTATGTACAAAAGAGGAAAAGCATGTTTTCATTATGTTATGCCAAGAGTTTGTTGATGTCTTTGCTTTGGAGTATGGTGATTTGAAGGGATTTGACCCAAGCTTGGCCCAACACACCATTGAGTTAGGGGAGGGTGCCAAACCCATCAAGCAAAAGTAAAGGCCAATCAATACAAAGATCAAGCCTCTCATGAGGAAGGAACTCACCAAATTGATCGAGTCTATGATCATCTTCCCTATCAAACACTCTTCTTGGCTAGCCAATTTGGTCCCTGATAGGAAGAAGAATGGGGAGTTCAAATTATGTGTGGATTTTAGAGACCTAAATAGAGTCCCACTAAGATATCACTATCCCCTCAAAATTATGGATCATATTCTTTAGATGGTGATAGGCAATGAAAGATTCTCCCTCCTGGATGGCTACTCTAGATACAATCAAATCTTGGTTCAAGAATGTGACTAATATAGTACAACCAAGTGGGGAACATACGAATATAGGAAGATGCCATTTGGATTTTGAAATGCTGGAGCTACTTTCCAACATGCTATAGATATGACTTTCCAAGGTTTGATCAATGACATTGTGTTGGTTTATCTTGATGATGTGAAAGTCTTTTCCAAGGAGGCAAGTGAACATTTGAAGCCCCTGAGGCAAACCTTTTAGAGGTATAGAGAGTTCAACATCTCTCTCAAGCCAAAGAAATGTGTGTTTGACATCCATGAAGGTAAACTCTTGGGCCATATCATTTTAAAAGAAAGCTTATCCATTGATCTAGAAAGAGTGCACGCCATCTTAACATTGTCCTTGCCTAAGCACAAGAAGGGCCTGCAAAGTTTATTTGGAAAAATAAATTTCATTAGGAGATTCATTCCTAGATTTAATGAGCTGGTCCACCAACTTCCATGTTGAAGAAGGATGAGATGTTCACGTGGACAAGGAGAAGAGAAAGCTTTGAAGGCATCAAGCAAGCTATCACCCAAGCTCCTACCCTAACTAGTCCAGACTTTTCCAATGACTTCAATCTATACACCTTTGGAAATGAATAGGTAATCTCTGTTATGCTCACTCAAGTGAATGGTGAGAATTTAGAACAACCTCTCACCTTTTTTAGCCAAGGCTTAGAATGTTATGAGGTTAGATACACATATATTGAGAAGCAAGTGCTTGCGGTCATACAAAGTCTAAAGAAGTTCAGACATATGTTGTCTAACAACAAGATTCACATCATGGTGCCACATCCTAGTGTCAAAGACTTCTTGCCGAGCTGAGACTTGAATGAGAAAATGTTAGGGCAAATCACCAAAGTAATGGAGTATGACATAGAGATTAAGACCACAAAGCTGGTAAGAGGAAGAGGGCTATGTGAACACCTCAATACAGATTACAAAGAATCAAAGGAGGACATTTTGGTACTCCACGATGAATTTGTATTAGTAATACCTACAATCATGAAGATTTGAGCATAAGACATGGTTCATTTCCTTCAAACTAGTGAGTGTCCACAAGGTCTTGATAGGACCAAAAGGAGGAATTTTAGACTCCAATATCTTTCTTATGTCCTAGTTAATGAAGTGTTGTACAGAAAGGACTTTTTATGGGTACTCTTGAGATGCATTGATTCAGACCAAGTCGATAGGGTATTTTTTGAGTTCCATGATAGACCAGCTGGTGGCCACTTTGCTTCTAAAGCCACAACTACAAGGATTATGAGGGCTGACTACTTTGGACCAAGTTTGTTAAGAGACACTCATACTTGGGTGAGTAAATGTCAAAAATGCACCTTATTTAATGGGAAGCAATGACTGCTTGCCATGCCTCTTCACCCTATTCAAGTGGAACAACCATTCATGCAATGGGGGTTGGACTTCATAGGGTTGATCAATCCTCCTTCTAGTGTTGGCCACAAGTGGGTTTTGACTACCACATATTATTTCACGAGATGGGTAGAGGCTGTAGCTTTGAAAGAGGCCAATGAGAGTGTAATCCTAGACTTCTATGAAGGCATAGTGAAGAGTTTTGGGGTCCCAACCACAATCATTTCAGATAATATATTGGATTTTTTGGGAACAAAGACAAGTGAGTGGGCATTAAAGTATGGCATCTATCTCAAAATTTCTTCCAACTAAGACCCACAAGGGAATGGTCTGGTTGAGTCGACAAATAAGAATCTGATTAGGATCATAAAAATAACAATGAAGGAAAATCAAAGGACTTAGCATGCTAATTTGAAGACGACTCTTTGGGCAGATAAGATCACTCCAAAGAGGGTGATTGGGAATTCACCATACACACTTGTGTATGGAAGGGAAGCTAGACTTCTTATTTCACTTGAGTTACCAACCTTGGATCTTTTCCATCAGCTATAATTGGTGAAGAGCGACAACCTAGAAGTCAGGTTTGTGAGCTAATGGAGCTTCAAGAAGCAAGAGACCAAACATGGATGTAATAACCAACTACCAATAGCAAACAAAGAAGCGTTTTGACAAGAGGTCTATGCCAAGGAGCTTCTCAAAAGGTGACATTGTCTTGAAGTGGGATGAGGACCGAGCCAAGCTTGGGAGGCACACAAAGTTTGATGCCTTGTGGAGTGGCCCATATGTCATCACCCTATGAAAGCAAGATAATAGTTTCCAACATTCCACGTTGGATGGTGAAGAGCTACATATCCCAGTCAATGGGATATATCTTAAACATTGTCACTAGCTTTCTTTTGTCATGTACATAGTTTCCTTATATTTTCCTTGTTTTTCCTAATTGTTGTTATGCATGTGTGTAGTGTTTTTAGCCTTTGTGTGTGTTTTCTTTATCATTTAGGGTAAAATATTTGTTGGTTCTTAGGTCTTTACAAGGCTATTGCCAAATTTTCAAGTTGCATCCTGACTCCATGCCCAATGGACTTTTAGGCCACCAGTATTCTCAAGCATAGCAGGCATGCTTCCCTTATGAATCACCAATCATTTGACCATTTTATGAATCACCAAATGTGTTGACCAATTTCTAGTCCTTTAGGTTAAATATTGGGCACCTCTCTTCTTTTTATTACAAGAGTCTTTCAATCTAGGCTCTGATTAGTTCATCCCTCAGCTGACTTGTGCAAAAAAAATTCTCAAACCATTTCCCATTAAAAAACCAAGGGTTTTCCTCTTTTGTTTGCCAAGTGATTTTTGGGTCTGACAAGTGACTTTACTTGTAAAAGTTTCTAAGTGAAGCCACTTGCAAACCTTGATTTGGTCTTGGTAGATCAAATCAGGTTTTCTAAATGGCTTTACTCATTTGTCTTATAAGCAAGAGTTGACGTGAAACTCGATTTAGTCTTGGATGCTTTAGAAGGTAAGTCAATTACTTCAGAGGGATTTTCATCGGCAAGATGGACCAAGTGGAAAAGTTGAAGGGTCATTTTCAGGATTCCCAAAGGGTATGTACCCTTGTGGAAGGCTCTTAAGCGATAAACGAGACCTTTACATTTATTTCAAAAGGAAATTTTGGAGGCCAAGGAGCCCTTGTGGGGGCAGGCGAGGAGCAAAGTGGACCTATTCAAAAGTCTAAAGGGTAACTTTGGGCTCGAGTTGCCGTCATGAAGGGTAGCGAATTGGAGCAAATGGGCAAGACCTAAAGCCCAAAAGGAGCTGGTCCTTCAGAAAAAGTGATAGGCCAAAAGAGAATTTATTTAGACTTTTTATATAAAAGAAAACCAAGGAATAAAAGAGTCAAGGAAGAATTCTTTCGGTCAAAATGTCCGAAGGAATTTCTTTAGACATTTTATCCAATGAAATTTGATAATCACAAAAAGTCCAAAAAAATTTGGAAGACCAAAAGTTTGAACGGTAGGTGTCTTTGCAAGGGGCACTTAGTTATGAAATTGGACCATTTCATTTTTTCTGAATGCTCACTTTCCCTTCAGAAAAGTTTGTTTGTAAAATGTTGAACGAATTGTCCTAATGGGTGACAGGCCCATGAACGTTAATTTCAAGGTGATAAGCTAGCCATTGGGATTCAAATGTATAATGACGGGTCCATGAACATCAATTTCAAGATGATAATCTAGTCATTGGGATTCAAATGTCTGATGATGGGTCCATGAATGTCAATTTCAAGGTGATAGGCTAATCGTTGGGAAGTAATCAAAGGAGAATTCCTTCAGACAAAATGTTTAAAGGAATTCAGAAAAGAAGGCCTGCCAAAGAAAGTCAAAGAGTGTGAACTCATCAAAGGATAATTCCTTTAGACATTTTGTTTGAAGGAATTCCAAAGCTTGAGAGCTTGAGGAACGAATGAGAAACAAGCAAAGAAAGGAGCTTGGGAGGAAATAATAAGCACTAAGAGCTTGAATTACCAAGAAAAGGGTAATCTAGAACACGGCCATGTGCACATGAGACAAAAGCTAAAAATGCTTCAAGTGGTGTAACAAGTCAAAGCACAGATCCAAGGATGAAGTAGACCAGGGCAGGTGTCACAGAGGTCATCAACAAGAAAAGAAAATGCACTTAGGTGAACTAGTCTCTACCGAAAACTAATAAAAGGATTAGTTGTGAAAATTGAAGAGGATGGCCTATGTTTTCTTATTTTGCCATTAATGAATAGTGAGTTGTTCTCAACATTAAAGAGAGCATGGCCTAGTCAACATAACTGAGGGATGGCCTTATCGGTTGCTAAGAAAAGTAACCCATGCTCTTGCAAGCCCAGACAACAAGGGTAATGACTTAAGCACCTACAACATGGCTTTCCCATATGTAATTAAGAAGAGATGGTAGTAGCATGGGATTGTGGTCATTGCAGGAGTGTTTAATGTAGCATGGGTTTCATTCCCTTGACTGGTTAATGATCTATTTTCCAAGCTCTCTATATAATTGTGACTTCTCATTTTGAGAAGTAATCTCTCAGCATTGTATGGTGAAGCCCTGAATGATTTACCTTGAATAAAAAGAAGCACTTTACCTCCATTTGAGCTTGCACTTTTACATATGTCTATGGCCGTATCTTATGTTCAGTCATTTCCTTTAATGCTTTCATAAGTTCATACTAGCATATCTAGTGTATTGTGAATTCTTCTCTGCAGGTCAATAAGAAGTGTCCAACTCAAAGTATAGGCACAGGTGAATAGACTATCCAACAGTGTGTCTTAGAAAACCTCTATTAGTTTCTTCCTCCATGTATCTCCATAGGATCCCCTATTGAAACACTGATGCAGGAAAGGTTCTCATTCGAATGAAGTGTATGTTTACTTCTCTCTAGTGTAAATTGTAGGTCAAGGATGAGTAGACAAACTACTTTGGTGCATCACCACATTAGTTAGGTTATTTTTTAAGTATCTTTCTCTCTTTTCACCACCCCATTATTAGTAGTAGGAAATCCATGGCCTCAAGGTGCATCTGTTAGGTTGTGGAGCTAAAAGCTTCACTGATGCAAACAGGGAGAAGGTTGCTAGAGGAGTTGCTGAGTGTCACAGACACTGGTGTCGGTCAGGCCAACCGACATTGGCAGGGTACAGACATGATAGCAACCGACGTCGATCAGAGATCGATCGGTGTCGGCACCCCTCAGGCAGACAAGGATCGACGTCAATCGCCTGTGCGATTCGAACTGCGAGTGTTACGGGCAGTTAGTTAAAGATCCAAGTGTTTGCATGTTAAGAGCCAATTTTAGACTGGAAGATACAAATCTAATTATTGTAATTAGATGTTTAATTATTGTTTGCATGAGATCTATTTAAGAGACTCATTGGCTGTATTGTAAAGCGTGCTAGTTTGAGTAGAGCAAAGATAGCTCCTTTTGTGTGTGAGTTGAGCAAGGGTGTTCCTCTTAGTTTCACAGTAGTACCAAGGTGGGTGCTGGTTTTGGAGAATCAGCAAGATTCTTCAAGTGTGCAAAACCAGATTGATTTGCAAGTGTGCAAGATCAGGGAGGATAGCAACACAATAGGGAGCATAATTAGGTGGGATCTACTTGGAGTACAGTGTGTACTCAGACAAGAGCAAGAGAGGAAGGCAAGGTAGTTCCTTCCATAAGTAAGATTAGATTGGGTTGTAAGTTGTTGCAGTTCATGAGAGATCTACTTGAAGTACGTTTGTATACTTGGAGTGCGTGGAGCACTTGTGGAGTGCGTGGAGCAATGGTGTACTGGCAGTAGTAGATACTGGCTGGTTGGAGGTGAACACCAACTCTGTGTTTGAGTTATGTGTTGTGACCGTAAGAGAGAGAGCTTTGAGGGAAGATTTACTGTTTATGCCCTAGAGGTGTGGGAGCCCTAGAGGTGTGTAAGGAAGAAGAACTGTGGCAATCTTGTTTGTTGTATTTTCTTCTGAAAGAGTTTTAATACAAGTTGTGTATTGTCTCTCATATCATGTGTTATTTTTGAATTCTAGTTACTTGTGATTCTGGTTTAATTTTGCATGTAAGTTGCTTGTATATTTGGTAATCAATTGTGTGCTTCCATAATTCCCAACAAAGGTGGTGATAGAGTTCTTTGGTTGGGTGTCCAACAAAGTGGTATCAGAGCTAAGGTTGCAGGGAGCAGTTTTGTGTTTGATTATAGGTCAGTCTCAGGGGTTTCTGATTGAGTGGAAATAGAGCAATGGCAGAAGAAAGTAAGATAAGAATGGAGAAATTAAAAAGCATGAATGGTCTATTACGGTCCTATGGAAAGAAAGAGCAGGTAAAAAGAGATTATTGGTTAGTAGCATATCAGCATGAAGAAGCAGATGTTGCAAGTGTTGTTGCACAGGATGCTCTGGATAAAGTTGAATCTTGGATAATAGATTTTGTTGCCTCTTTCCATCCAGCCCCAGGTAGAGGGGTTGGTGAGCCTTGTCATAGTACTGGCAAAGGGGAAGTGAAGCTGAAATTGCAGGCGGCCAACACATGGGTGTTGAAGGAGGTCATGCAGGTCTCGGTCTTGAAGATAAGGCTAATTTCTTTAGGGAAGTTGGGTGATGAGAGATGCACAAGAACTCTCACAGCGGATACACTTGAATTAGTTGGTGGTAAGAAAATAGGTACTCTTTATCTACTTGTTTATATTACTAATTCTTCTTATGTTGCAGAGACGTGGTTTTGTAGGCTTGGTCACATGAGCAAAAAGGAGATGCATGTTCTTAAGTGGAAGACAGATGTGTTTGATAGGCTTAAAAACTGGAAAGCTTTAGTGTTCTTGGAGGAGACGAAAGATAGAGATCAGTGGAGAAGGCTGAGTAACTCTAAGCAGGGCAGTTTGGATAGGGTTTCGATCCATGGAGAGCTCGTAGGTAAAAAGTCATCACTCATAGGAAAACACAAGTACCAGCATCGATCAGGAGGAATCAACGTCGAACAAACAGGCATCGATGTCGGTCATGTGCAGACCAGAGCTAGTGATGTCAGGTAGAGTAAGACCGACATCAGTCAAAAGGATCGACGTCAGCAATAGGTAAGACCGACGTCGGTCAGGAGGAATGATGTCAGTGATAGGGACAGGCGCATGGGAACCAACGTCGATTAGATGCAGACTTTGTAGTGACTGAAGTTGGTCACTATAACGGATTTTGGGCAGACAACACGCTGTCAAGGAGTCTCAAACGCCCATATAGAGGACTAAAGTGGTAAGTAAGCCTCAAATTCATTATTCGTCTTCTTTATACTAGTTGCTAACTGCAGAGCAGGAAAGATCCAGGAAACAGTGCGAGCGTGGCAGGAATATGATGCAGAACCAAACAAGAGATTTGGTAGGGTTGCCAACTAGATGAAAGCACAGAGACGAATGGATTTCTTAGTTAAATAATAGAGAGAATGGACACGTGAGACGGAAGACCAGGTCATATGGTCTTGAGGAAGCTGCAAGACAGTGGGACAGGACTAACAGGGGGTACCAGGTGGATGACAAAGCAGGGCTTTAGTCAATGTTAGGATAACCATAGTGTTTGTCTTATCAAGTGGATGATGGTCACAACATTATCATGTTACTGTATGTGAGGGATGAGCTTGGTGCAGGTTTAGACATACAGGGTTTTGCTGAGCTAAGAGTAATATTAGTTCAATGGCATGTCATGAGGAGTTTGGAGCAACAAAAAATTTTGGCATGAGAGACATGGAAGATCACAGGTTGATTTTGTCTCCAGTGGGAGCTGATGTGAATCAGGTGTTGGCGAGGTTCAGGATGCAGAACCGGAGCACACTAAAGGCTAGACAGTTCAGTGTCTGAAATCACATGAGGTCTGATATAGACCTAAGTTTTCTCAAGTAGTGGGAGCTGTCAGAGAGTTAGGAGCCAATTCGGGGAAGTGGGTTCTTAGGTATTTGAGAGGGACCAGCAGCAGGGATTCATGCTATGCAGGGTTAGGACTTCACTACACGGGTTTGTAGGTTCGGATGTGGCAGGGTACTCGGATGACAGGAGATGCACCACAAGTTGTGTGGTGGTTGGTCTTCAGGATTGATCTTAAAGAGAGATACAAGCCAGAAAATAGATTAGACGGAGTACAGGTATAGGAACAGTGCAGCTGTTTATCTCCAAGTGGAAGATTGTTAGGTTGTGGAGCTAAAAGCTTCACTGATGCAAACAGGGATGAGGTTGCTAGAGGAGTTGCTAAGTGTCACAGACACCAGCGTCAGTCAGGCCAACTGACGTCAATAGGGTACAGACAGGATAGCAATCGACGTCAGTCGCCTGTGCGGTTTAAACTGCGATTGTTATGGACAATTAGTTAACGAACCAAGTGTTTCCATGTTAAGAGCCAATTTTAGACTGGAAGCTACATATCTAATTATTGTAATTAGGTGTCTAATTATTGTTTGCATGGGATCTATTTAAGAGACTCATTGCCTGTATTGTAAAGCATGCTAGTTTGAGTAGAGCAAAGATAGCTCCTTCTGTGTGTGAGGTGAGCAAGGGTGTTCCTCCTAGTTCCACAGCATTACCAAGGTGGGTACTGGTTTTGGAGAATCAGTAGGATTCTTCAAGTGTGTAGGATCTTGGTCAGCAGGTGTGCATGGCTACTTTAGGAGATCTACATGGTAAGTAAGATCATTGATCTGTAGGTGTATGTGTGTGCATGATCCAGGTTTACAGGTGTGCATAACTAGATTGATTTCCAAGTGTGCAAGATCAGGGAGGACAACAATATAATAGGGAGCAAAATCAGGTGGAATCTACTTGGAGTACAGTGTGTACTCATACAAGAGCAAGAGAGGAAGGCAAGGCAGTTCCTTCCATAAGTAAGATCAGATTGGGTTACAGGTTGTTGCAGTTCAGGAGAGATCTACTTAAACTACGTTTGTGTACTTGGAGTGCATAGAGCACTGGTGTACTGGCAGTAATAGATACTGGCTGGTTAGAGGTGAACGCCAACTCTGTGTTTGAGTTGTATGTTGTGACCATAAGAGAGAGAGCTTTGAGGGAAGATTTACTGTTTGTGCCCTAGAGGTGTGGGAGCCCTAGAGGTGTGTAAGGAAGAAGAACTGTGGCAATCTTGTTTGTTGTATTTTCTTCTAAAAGAGTTTTAATACAAGTTGTGTATTGTCTCTCATAATATGTGTTATTTCTGAATTCTAGTTACTTGTGATTCTGGTTTAATTCTACATGTAAGTTGCTTGTATATTTGGTAATCAATTGTGTGCTTCCATAATTCCCAACAAAGGTGGTGATAGAGTTCTTTGGTTGGGTGTCCAACAAAGTGGTATCAAAGCTAAGGTTGCATGGAGCGGTTTTGTGTTTGGTTACAGGTCACTCTCAAGGGTTTTTGATTTAGTGGGAGTAGAGAAATGGCAGAAGAAAGTAAGCTAAGAATGGAGGAATTGAAAAGCACGAATGGTCTATTACGGTCTTATGGAAAGAAAGAGCAGGTAAAAAGAGATTGTTGGTTGGTAGCATATCAACATGAAGAAGCAGATGTTGCAGGTGTTGTTGCAGAGGATGCTCTAGATAAAGTTGAATCTTGGATAATATACTTTGTTGTCTCTTTCCATGGAGCCCCAGGTAGAGGGGTTGGTGAGCCTTGTCATAGTACTGGCAAAGGGGAAGTGAAGCTGAAATTGCAGGCGACCAACACATGGGTGTTGAAGGAGGTCATACAGGTCCCGGTCTTGAAGATAAGGCTAATTTATTCAGAGAAGTTGGGTGATGAGAGATGCATAAGAACTCTCACATCAGATACACTTGAATTAGCTGATGGTAAGAAAATAGGTTCTCTTTATCTACTTGTTTATATTACCGATTCTTCTTATGTTGCAGAGATGTGGCTTTGTAGGCTTGGTCACATGAGCAGGAAGGAGATGCATGTTTTTAAGCAGAAGACAAATGTGTTTGATAGGCATAATAACTAGAAAGCTTTAGTGTTTTTGGAGGAGACGACAGACATAGATCAGTGGAAAAGGCTGAGTAACTCTAAGCAAGGCAGTTTGGAAAGGGTTTTGATCTATGGAGAGCTCGCAGGTAAAAAGTCATCACTCACAAGAAAACACAGGTACCGGCATCGATCAGGAGGAATTAGCATTGAACAGACAGGCACCAATGTCAGTCATGTGCAGACTAGAGCTGGTGATGTCGGGCAGAGTAAGATCAACGTCGGTCAGAAGGACCGACGTTGGTAATAACTGACGTCAGCAGTAGGGACAGATGCATGGGAACCAACGTCAGTCGGATGCAGACTATGTAGTGACCGAGGTCGATCACTGTAATGGATTTTGGGCAGACAAGCTGTCAAAGAGTATCAAACGCCCATATGGAGGACTAAAGTGGTAAGTAAGCCTCAAAGTTGTTGTTCCTCTTCTTTATACTAGTTGCTGACTACAGAGCAGGAAGGATCCAGGAAATAGTGGGAGTGTGGCAGGAATATGATGCAAAACCAAACAAGAGATTTGGTAGGGTTGCCAGTTGGATGAAAGCATAGAGACAAATGGATTCCTTAGTTAAAGAATAGAGAGAATGGACACGTGAGACGGAAGACCAGGTCATATGGTCTTGAGGAAGCTGCAGGACAGTGGGACAGGATTGATAGGTGGTACCAGGTGGATGACAAAACAAGGCTTTATTCAATGTCAAGATAACCATTATGTTTGTCTTACGAGGTGGATGATGGTCTCAACATTATCTTATTGCTGTATGTGGAGGATGAGCTTGGTGCAGGTTCAGACATACAGGGTTTTGCTGAGCTAAGGGTAAGATTAGTTCAGTGGCATGTCATGAGGAGTTTAGAGCAGCAAAATTCTTTAGCATGAGAGACATGGAAGATCACAAGTTGATTTTGTCTCCAGTGGGAGCTAATGTGAATCAGGTGTTGACGAGGTTCAAGACGCAGAACTGGAGCACACTAAAGGCTAGACAGTTCAGTGTCTGAAATCAGATGAGGTCTAGTATAGACCTAAGTTTTCCCAAGCAGTGGGAGTTATCAGAGAGTTAGGAGCCAATTCGGGGAAGTGGGTTCTTAGGTATTTGAGAGGGACCAGCAGTAGGGATTCATGCTATGTGTTGGAAAATAGGACCAACCCGGAAGCACACAATTGATTACCAAATTCAAGCAACTTAATATGCGGAAATAACCAGAATCAACAAGTAACTAGAATCCAGAAATAACACAAGATATGAGAGACAATACACAACTTGTATTAATAACTCTTACAGAAAAGAATACAATAAAGAAGATGCCACTTCTTCTCCACCACCTTACAGAGGTTTCCCACACCTCAAGTGAACAGTAATTCTCTTCTCAAAGCTCTCTCTACTAGGTCCCAACACCCAACTCATACACTGAGTTAGTGTTCACCTTACACCTGTGCTCCACGCACTCCACAAGTGCTCCACGCACTCTACAAGTACACACCTGTACTCCAAGTAGATCTCTCCTGATACTGCTCCCTGTTGTGTTGCTGTCCTATCGATCTCCAAACTACAGATCAAGCTGGTTCTGCACACCTGTGAACCTTGACCTTGCACACACATACACCTGCATATCAGTGATCTTACTTACCATGTAGATCTCCTATAGAAGCCATGCACACCTGATGACTAAGATCATACACTCCTGAAGAACCCTTCTGATTCTCCAATCCAGCACCCACCTTGGTACTGTGGCACTAGGAGGAACGCACCATTGCTCTACCTCACACACCGAAGGAGCTTATAATTATGCTCTCTTACTCCTAGCTACACTTTTACAATACAACCATGAGTCTATTATATAGATCTCATCCAAACAATAATTAGACTCCTAGTACAATAATTAGATCCACAGCTCTTAGTCTATAAATAGCACTAAGCATGCAAACACTTGGTTCGTTAGCTAACTACCCGTAATAAGCTCGCAGTTGAACCACACAGGCGACCGACGCCGGTCCCTGTCCGCCTGGGGGTCGCCGACGCCGGCCGGTCTCTGACCGACGTCGGTTGCTTTCCTGCTCCATCCTGTCGACGTCGGTTGGCCTGACTGACGCCGGTGTCCGTGGCACTCAGCAACCCTTCTGCACCCTCCTCCATGTCTGCATCAGAGAGTTAGGAACCAATTCGGGGAAGTGGGTTCTAAGGTATTTGAGAGGGACCAGCAGTAGGGATTCATGCTATGCAGGGTCAGGACTTCACTACATGGGTTTGTAGGTTCGGATGTGGCAGGGTACTCGAATGACAGGGGATCACAACAGGTTGTGTGGTGGTTGGTCTTTAGGATTGATCTTAAAGAGGGATACAAGATAAAAAATAGATTACATGGAGTATAGGTACAAGTACAGTGTAGCTGTTTATCTCCAAGTGGGAGATTGTTAGGTTGTGGAGCTAAAAGCTTCACTGATGCAAATAGGGAGGAGGTTGCTAGAGGAGTTGTTAAGTGTCACAGACACCAGTGTTGATCAGGCCAACCGACGTCGATAGGGTATAGACAGGATAGCAACCAACGTCGGTCAGAGATCGGCCGGTGTCGGCACCCCCAGGCAGACAGGGACCGACGTCGATCACCTGTGCGGTTCGAACTATGAGTGTTACGGGCAGTTAGTTAACGAACCAAGTGTTTGCATGTTAAGAGCTAATTTTATACTAAAAGCTGTGGATCTAATTATTGTAATTAGGTGTCTAATTATTTTTTACTTGAAATCTATTTAAGAGACTCATTGCCTGTATTGTAAAGCGTGTTAGTTTGAGTAGAGCAAAGATAACTCTTTCTATGTGTGAGGTGAGAAAAGGTGTTCCTCCTAGTTCCACAGCAGTACCAAGGTGGGTGCTGGTTTTTGAGAATCAGCAAGATTCTTCAAGTGTGTAGGATCTTGGTCAGTAGGTGTACATGGCTACTTTAGGAGATCTACATGGTAAGTAAGATCATTGATCTGCAGGTGTATGTGTGTGCATTATCCAGGTTTGCAGGTGTGCAGAACTAGATTAATTTGTAGGTGTGCAAGATCAGGGAGGACAACAACACAATAGGGAGCAGAATCAGGTGGGATCTACTTAGAGTACAGTGTGTACTCAGACAAGAGCAAGAGAGGAAGGCAAGGCAGTTCCTTCCATAAGTAAGATCAGATTGGGTTACAGGTTGTTGCAGTTCAGGGGAGATCTTTTTGAAGTACATTTGTGTACTTGGAGTGCGTGGAGCACTGGTGTATTGGCAGTAGTAGATACTGGCTGGTTGGAGGTGAATGCCAACTCTGTGTTTGAGTTGTATGTTGTGATCGTAAGAGAGAGAGCTTTGAGGGAAGATTTATTGTTTATTCCCTAGAGGTGTGGGAGCCCTAGAGATGTGTAAGGAAGAAGAACTGTGGCAATCTTCTTTGTTGTATTTCCTTCTGAAAGAGTTTTAATACAATTTGTGTATTGTCTCTCATATCATGTGTTATTTTTGAATTCTAGTTACTTGTGATTCTGGTTTAATTCTGCATGTAATTTGCTTGTATATTTGGTAATCAATTGTGTGCTTCCATAATTCCCAACAAAGGCGGTGATAGAGTTCTTTGGTTGGGTGTCCAACAAAGTGGTATCAGAGCTAAGGTTGCAAGGAGAGATTGTGTTTGGTTACAGGTCACTCTCAGGGGTTTCTGATTGAGTGGGAGTAGAGCAATGGCAGAAGAAAGTAAGCTAAGAATGGAGAAATTGAAAAGCACGAATGGTCTATTACGGTCCTATGGAAAGAAAGAGTAGGTAAAAAGAGATTGTTGGTTGGTAGCATATCAACATGAAGAAGCAGATGTTGCAGGTGTTGTTGCACAAGATGCTCTAGATAAAGTTGAATCTTGGATAATAGATTTTGTTGCCTCTTTCCATGTAGCCCCAGGTAGAGGGGTTGGTGAGCCTTGTCATAGTACTGACAAAGGGGAAGTGAAGCTGAAATTGCAGGCGGCCAACACATGGGTGTTGAAGGAGGTCATGCAGGTCCTGATCTTGAAGATAAGGTTAATTTCTTCAGGGAAGTTGGGTGATGAGAGATGCACAAGAACTCTCATAGTGGATACACTTGAATTAGCTGGTGGTAAGAAAATAGGTACTCTTTATCTACTTGTTTATATTACTGATTCTTCTTATGTTGTGGAGACGTGGCTTTGTAGGCTTGGTTACATGAGCAAGAAGGAGATGCATGTTTTTAAGCGAAAGACAGATGTGTTTGATAGGCTTAAGAACTGGAAAGCTTTAGTGTTCTTGGAGGAGATGACGGACAGAGATCAGTGGAGAAGGCTGAGTAACTCTAAGCAGGGCAGTTTGGACAGGGTTTTGATCCATGGAGAGCTCGCAGGTAAAAAGTCATCACTCACAAGAAAACACAGGTACCAGCATCAGTCAGGAGGAATCAGCGTCAAACAGACAGGCACCGATGTTGGTCATGTGTAGAACAGAGCTGGTGATGTCAGGCAGAGTAAGATCGACGTCGATTAGAAGGATTGGTGTTGGCAATAGGTAAGATCGACGTCGGTCAGGAGGACTGACATCGATGGTAGGGGCAGGTGCATGGGAACCAACGTCAATCAGATGCAGACTATGTAGTGTCTGAGGTCGGTCACTGTAATAGATTTTGGGCAGACAACAAGCTGACAAGGAGTCTCAAACACCCATATGGAGGACTAAAGTGGTAAGTAAGCCTCAAATTCATTGTTCCTCTTCTTTATACTAGTTGCTGACTACAGAGCAGGAAGGATCCATGAAATAGTGGGAGCGTGGTAGGAATATGATGCAGAACCAAATAAGAGATTTGGTAGGGTTGCCTGCTGGATGAAAGCACATAGACGAATGGATTCCTTAGTTAAAGAATAGAGAGAATGGACACGTGAGATGGAAGACCAGGTCATATGGTCTTGAGGAAGTTGCAGGACAGTGGGATAGGACTGACAGGTGGTACCAGGTGGATGACAAAGCAGGGCTTTAGTCAATGTCAGGATAACCATTGTGTTTGTCTTACCAGGTGGATGATGGTCACAACATTATCTTGTTGTTGTATGTGGAGGATGAGCTTGGTGCAGGTTCAAACATACAGGGTTTTGCTAAGCTAAGGGTAAGATTAGTTCAGTGGCATGTCATGAGGAGTTTGGAGCAGCAAAATTCTTTGGCATGAGAGACATGGAAGATCACAAGTTGATTTTGTCTCCAGTGGGAGCTGATGTGAATCAGGTGTTGGCGAGATTCAAGATGCAGAATTGGAGCACACTAAAGGCTGGACATTTCAGTGTCTGAAATCACATGAGGTCTGGTATAGACCTAAGTTTTCCCAAGCAGTGGGAGCTGTCAGAGAGTTAGGAGCCAATTCGAGGAAGTGGGTTCTCAGGTATTTGAGAGGGACCAGCAACAGGGATTCATGCTATGCAGGGTCAAGACTTCACTACATGGGTTTGTAGGTTCGGATGTGGTAGGGTACTCAGATGATAGGAGATGCACCACAGGTTGTGTGGTGGTTGGTCTTCAAGATTGATCTTAAAGAGGGATATAAGCCAGAAAATAGATTAGATGGAGTACAGGTATAGTGTAGCTGTTTATCTCCAAGTGAGAGATTGTTAGGTTGTGGAGCTAAAAGCTTCACTGATGCAAACAGGGAGGATGTTGCTAGAGGAGTTGTTAAGTGTCACAGACACCAGCGTCGGTCAGGCCAATCGACGTCGGTAGGGTACAAATAGGATAGCAACCGACGTCGATCAGAGATCGGTCGGTGTCGGCACCCCCCAGGTAGACAAGGACCAATGTCGATCACCTATGTGGTTCAAACTATGAGTGTTACGGGCAGTTAGTTAACGAACCAAGTGTTTGCATGTTAAGAGCCAATTTTAGATTGGAAGCTGCGGATCTAATTATTGTAATTAGGTGTCTAATTATTGTTTGCATGAGATCTATTTAAGAGACTCATTGCATATATTGTAAAGCGTGCTAGTTTGAGTAGAGCAAAGATAGCTCCTTCTGTGTGTGAGGTGAGCAAGGGTGTTCCTCCTAGTTCCACAACAGTACCAAGGTGGGTTTTGGTTTTGGAGAATCAGTAGTATTCTTCAAGTGTGTAGGATCTTGGTCAGCAGGTGTGCATGGCTACTTTAGGAGATCTACATGGTAAGTAAGATCATTGATCTACACGTGTATGTGTGTGCATGATCCAGGTTTGTAGGTGTGCAGAACTAGATTGATTTGCAGCTGTGCAAGATCAGGGAGGATAGCAACACAACAAGGAGCAAAATTAGGTGGGATCTACTTGGAGTACAGTGTGTACTCAGACAAGAGCAAGAGAGGAAGGCAAGGCAATTCCTTCCATAAATAAGATTAGATTGGGTTGCAGGTTGTTGCAGTTCAGGGGAGATTTACTTGAAGTACATTTGTGTACTTGGAGTGCATGGAGCACTGGTGTACTGGTAGTAGTAGATACTGGCTGGTTGGAGGTGAATGCGAACTCTGTGTTTGAGTTGTGTGTTGTGACTGTAAGAGAGATAGCTTTGAGGGAAGATTTACTGTTTATGCCCTAGAAGTGTGGGAGCCCTAGAGGTGTGTAAGAAAGAAGAACTGTGGCAATCTTCTTTGTTGTATTTCCTTCTGAAAGAGTTTTAATACAAGTTGTGTATTGTCTCTCATATCATGTGTTATTTTTGAATTCTAGTTACTTGTGATTCTGGTTTAATTCCGCATGTAAGTTGCTTGTATATTTGGTAATCAATTGTGTGCTTCCATAATCCCCAACAAAGGCGGTGATAGAGTTCTTTGGTTGGGTGTCTAACAGCATCAAGGGCAGCTAGCCCTAATCTAGAGATTTATCCCTCAAGTTTTCCACCCATAGCAAGAGGAATGTCTCCATTGTGCCACATGGAGGAAGGGAGCTCAATTTCCTTCCAGAGGGTGCAATCCCAACATCAATTGTTTTTGGCACACCCAATGGGACTAATTTTTTAGTCCTACAAGTTTTAGGATTGGTGTTGATTTTGATACTATAAAAAATCCAAAATAAGGAGCTATAATCCAGTACGTGGCGACTCCATTCAAGAACTCAGTCTCTGGTTCATGATCAACCTGGCATCCCATGCCAAATGTCACTACAAGATCTTCTTCTATGGGTGTCCCTTTTGAATTTATTAAGTTGCCTTTAAACTCATTAAAAGGCTAAGGTTTACAAATACTCACCCTTACGTAGTAAACCTCTTTCCCAAACCAGCCATAAAATACACCTACTCAAGGAGACCCTGATTGAATCCTTCCACAATCATGGCTTTCCCTTTTGTGGCCTTTAATGGTCAGAGTCCCTTGAACCTTCAATAGTATGACCCAATTCCAAGGACATCGCTCAAAAGTGTTCCTCGCTTTATTGGAGAGGGCCCAATCACTGCTATCAAGCATATCAGAAACATAGCCAACCTCTGAAACATAGCCATCAAATTTCTAGCCTTGTCCTTCAAAGAGAAAGTTTTGGACTAGTATGGGACCTTGCCTATGAACTCATTTGGCTCATGGAATGAGTTAAGGACCCTCTTGACAAATAGGATTGGGGATAAAAGTGACCATTTATCTCTAGCTGAGCAATTGACCACCATGAAGATAGCCCCACATGAATTTATGCAAGATTTTAACTCCAAGTTCTAAAAGACTTGGGATAGAATCCCATTTCTCATGAAGCCAACTCCAAGCTATGCCTTCCTTTACTACTTGAAGGCCCTGAATAGTGACATTGCTATCATGATACAATCCATGGGTGAAAATATTTTTCCCACTGCTTATGTGATAGCCATAGTTGTTAAAAATTTCTTTGTTCAAGTAGGAAAAATAGCTCCTAGACCTCATATGCCACTCTTTCCTAATTTATAGCCCTCAGTCCAGCCTATTGTGCCCACTCTAGCTCCTCTACCTAATCAAGAGAAGCTAGGTACTACCCCTAGAAATGATCTCCATGAAGTTCAGAGCCTATTGCAGAGTGTTACCAATGTGTTAGTTGCCCTCAAGAGGCAACAAGCTCAGAGTTATAGGCCAAATCAAGGCTACCAATAGTTTGGGTAAACAGATGGACCTCCCTTTCAGAATTATAATCAAGGGTAGGGTCAAATTACACAAGTCAAGCCTTATCAAAGCTACAATCCAAATGCCCCTTCATATTCCAAGGCTTTTGACCCCACTCAAAATAATTTGTTGTAGGAGAAGCCCAATTATCCACCCTTGGGGCATGGTCAAGAGTAGGTTACTTATGCCAATGAGCTACCAAATCAAATCATGACTACACAAGGTGATCAGGCAGCCCAATTCTCAAGTTTTAATATGTCAACACAACTTGGGATGGATAATAGGCAGGCTCAATATGATTCCACTCTTATGAATCACCTGAAAGGGGAGTTCTATGCAGTCAATTACGTGGGGAGCAAAAGTAATTAGAATGATTGTGTTGCAACCAACACCAAGTCCAAAAGGAGAGCTATGAATGATGCTCATGTAGCCACTCAAGCACCTGTAGCATCTCCTTCACCATAAACAAGTCAAAAGTTTCCCCATTAAGACTGTCAGTTGCAACTTCAACTCCTCAAGTTGCACCATAAGTTACAAATGTCCCCAAGGAGAGATAGAAAGGGGTCAATCCTTCAATTAATGTAGTGGATGAAATGAAGAAATTGCACATGAACATCTCATTATGAGATTATTTAGCACTACCAGGACAAAAAGATATACTCCAAAAGGAATTGCACGGGCTAAGTGAGCAAGTTGTACCAACGAAGAATGATAACATGTTGATAGTAAATGGGGATCCTCCCATGGGAGGTCAAGCAAAGAAGGATGAGAATGTCCCTCCCTTCTATTTGTCCTTGATTATTGGTGATTTCTTGGTCCATAATTACATTATTGATAGTGGAGCAAGCACCTCAGTTATGCCCAAATGCATAACTGATAAGCTAGGCCTCAAAAATGAGCAAATGACCAAAGGAGTTCTACAGTTGGATGGTTCACTAGCCAAGACCTTGGGAGTGGTAAGAAGCTTGAATATTATTCTCCATACATGTCCGATGTTCTCAATTCCCCATGATGTAGTAGTGGTAGATGTTCCTCCTTACTTCGCTCTTTGCTTATCAAGGGATTTCACATCTAAGATAGGTGGATACTTGGCAGCCAATTGGTCTTACATTATTTTTAGGACAAAGTATGGAACTAAGGTGAAGATTGAGTCATAATCCATCCACAAAGATCACCAGGAGCCATACTTGCCTAAAGTAGTGAATGTCAACTATGCCACCATTGATGAAGAAGAGCTCCAAGTGGACCAATCTCCATCATCTTCCTTAGTAGGAGTTGCTGAACTGCTCCTAGATAAATGAGAAAATGACAATTTTGAGCATAATCCTTACAAGTTCATTGAAGAGGTTGGTATTGGAGTCTATTGTATGCATGAAAAATATGCTTTCATGCCAAAAGTAATGAATATAGATCCAGAGGACTGTGGTTTATGGCAACTATTCTTTGATGGATCTAGAAGTAAATTGGGCGCTGGTGGTGGAGAAATGTTGGTTTCACCTTCAAAGGAGAAATACTTCTCAACTTTCATGTTTCAGTTCTCTTGCACCTATAACATAGCAGAGTATGAGGCCCTTTTTCATGGCCTACAATGGGCAAGGAAGAGAGGAATCAAATAATTATAGGTGTTTGGAGACGTTGAGTTGATTGTGAACCAAGTGAGAGGGCAAAGCTTGACCAAGAACTCCTTACTCAAGTATTACAAACAAAGAGTGTGGGACATTTTTGATAACTTCACTACTTTCAACATCATTGCCATTCCAAGAGAGCTAAACAAGCATGTAGATAGACTAGCAGCAGTTGGTGCCTAGTTTGATATCCCAAAGGGGGTGCGACAAATCAAGAATCAACACTATTTAAAGGTGGTTGTGATGCCTTCAATACCACACAATGTCACCAACTGAAAGGTATTTGAAAGCAACCAACAAATAACACTTTTACAGCAAGAAGAAGCTAAGTTTACTTTTAAAAATTAGTCCAAGCTGTAGTAGCAATATGATGGGCAGATTGTTCAGCTAAAGACCAATAGGATTCCCAAATGTTTGGTAATTTTTGAGAGCATCTTCAATGAAGATGACCAACTCAAGAGGGACAATGTAATCATGTCAACCAAGAAAGAAAATTATGACAGGGTAGAGATCTATAAGGATAATATGCTTGCACTCGGGAAGGTATGTACAAAAGAGGAAAAACATGCTTTCATTATGTCATGCCACGAGTTTATTGATGTCTTTGCTTGGGAGTATGGTGATTTGAAGGGATTTGACCCAAGCTTGGCCCAACACATCATTAAGCTGGGGGAGGGTGCCAAACCCATCAAGCAAAAGAAAAAGCTAATCAATCCAAAGATCGTGCCTCTCATGAAGAAGGAACTCACCAAACTGATTGAGTCCAGGATCATCTTCCCTATCAAACACTCTTCTTGGTTGGCCTATTTGATCTATGTTAGGAAGAAGAATGGATAAATCAGATTATGTGTGGATTTCAGAGACCTAAATAGAGTTTCACTAAGAGATCACTATCTCGTCCCAAGTATGGAGCAGATTCTTTAGATGGTGATAGGCAGTGAAAGATTCTCCCTTCTGGATGGCTACTATGGATACAATCAAATCCTAGTGCAAGAATGTGACCAATACAAGACAACCTTCACAACCAAGTGGGGAACATACACATACAAGAAGATGCCATTCTAAAATTCAAATACTAGAGCTACTTTCCATCATGCTATGGATATGGCTTTCCAAGGTTTGATCAATGACATTGTGTTGATTTATGTTGATGATGTGATAGTCTTCTCCAAGGAGGCAAGTGAACATTTGAAGCACTTGAGGTAAATCTTTGAGAGGTGTAGAGAGTTTGGCATCTCTCTCAACTCAAAGAGATACATGTTTTCCATCGACGAAGGCAAACTCTTGGGCCATGTCATTTCAAAAGAAGGCTTGTCGATTGATCCAGAAAGAGTGCATGCTATCTTAGCATTGTCCTTGTCCAAGCACAAGAAGGGCCTACAAAGTTTCTTTGGCAAAATAAATTTCATTAGGATATTTATTCCTAGATTTGCTGAGTTGGTCAAGCCACTATCTTTTATGCTGAGGAAGGATGAGATGTTCACATGGAAAACAAGGAGAAGAGAAAGCTTTGAAGGCATCAGACAAGCTATGACCCAAGCTCCTATCCTAACTAGTGTAGACTTCTCTAAGAACTTCAATCTATACACCTTAGGAAATGAAGAGGTAATCTCTGATATGCTCACTCAACTGAATGGTGAGAATTTAGAACAACCTCTTGCTTTTTTTAGCCAAGGCTTAGAAGGATACGAGGTTAGATACACGTATGTTGAGAAGCAGGTGCTTGCAGTCAGATGAAGTCTGAATAAGTTCACACATATGTTGTCTAACAACATGATTCACATCATGGTGCCACATCTTAGAGTAAAAGTGATCCATAAACTCCATTGATAAACTCTAAGTGAAATTTTAAAAGTATGGATTTTGAATTTCTCAACTTATAAGATGTTGTAATGATTAAATTTGATTAAAATCTAATCCAAATCGAGTTTCAAAACATAAATAAAGGTGAATTACTAGATCACATCAAATATCCATTGAAACCGTCAAATTTTTCAAATTCTCAATTTTATCTAGTTTCTTGTAAATGATCAATTCATTAAATTTTGCATTCTGATTAAAAATCTAAATTTATAATCTGAATAATAACTAAAATTCAAATGCAAAAATGAATCCAAAGATCAAAACACAAAAATTGGTTACGAGGTTCAGAATTTCTTACGTCCCCAAGTTTTTATCGAACCAATCCATTAATGTTGCTAAAATTTGCAAGCCAAAATAATACTTAAAAATAAAAGATCGTATCTCTCTGTAATAATAGTGATCAGACTTTTGAAAGACCTTGGCTGACTCAGTACGTCCTTCACCTTCTTGAATCACAAGCAAAGGCTTATCCAAATCAAAATTGACAACTTCCATATCTTAAAATGACATCACCAATTCTCTAAAATGGGCAAATGAATATATTGTATAGAGTGTATCATAATTTTAAACAACTTTGTAGTTTACTCTAAGCTTTGATTCGGCCTCTAAGGGCTCCAAAATGACCAAATATTGTAATCGGGTCTATAATCTCGAATACACAGTCGGCTTCTTGTGTCTATTCAAGTAGAAATTAGTCCCTTTTATGACACTTCGACCTCCATGGCTGAAGTGGTCAGGGCATTAACCTTTTAAGTGGTAGGTAAAAGGTTCAAAACTGCCTCCCACCTTTTTAGGCGCTTGGGAAGAGTGAAAAGGTTGGCCTTCCTTCTTTCTAGGTGCTTAGCATGAGATTTGAAAGTTTTTCCCTCCTTTTTTGGCACCTTTGACTTGTCTTTGTCCCACATGCATTGGGTATGACAATTTAAATGCTTAAAATAGCCAAGTTTGTTCCTTTTCAAATGCCTAAGGCTTAGGTGCCAACTTAGGCTACGCTTTGACTTGGTTAATGCATGTTTGGTGGGGTGATGTGGCAGGTGGCTACGCTTTGACTTGGTTAATGCATGTTTGGTGGGGTGATGTGGCAGGTGACATGGTAGCTTGTGCAAGTTGGCCTTTGGCTCCTTGTTTCAAAGTAAATAACGTTTGAAATTTAAATACAATTTCTCAAATAACATGTGAATAAAAAAACACCAAACCAATTTTTTTTCACTGAATCATTTTTCCATGTGTCAAATGGCTATTGGTCCACTTGGCATATTAAATAGTGCCATGTCACTCTCGACACCCCTTCTCACAAGATTTCTTCAACTAGCCATATCTTGAGCATCCAGACTCCATTTTTGCAAAACGCAAAAAGTGTCAGAAAGCTCGTGATGAGCTCTATGCTGTGAAATTGGTTTCATCATGATTTGGAAACTTTTTCCAGAATGAACTCTGAATCAAAAAGACTTCTTGCTGAGCCGAGACTTGAATGAGAAAAGCACAGGGTGGATCACCAAAGTAATGGAATATGATTTAGAGATTAAGACCACCAAGCTGGCAAGGGGAAGAGGGCTATGTGACCACCTCACTACATATTACAAAGATCCAAAAGAAGATGTTTTGGTACTCCATGATGAAGTTGCAATAGTAATACATATAATCATGAAGAGTTGGAAACAAGACATGGTTCATTTCCTTCAAACTAGTGAGTGTCCACAAGGTCTTAATAGGACCAAGAGGAGGTATTTTAGACTCAAATCTCTTCCTTATATCTTATTTGATGGAGTGTTGTTCAAAAAGGACTTTTTAGAGGTACTCTTGAGATGCATTGATTCATACCAAGTCGATAGGGTACTATCTAATTTCTATGATGGACCAGCTGGTGGCCACTTTGCTCCCAAGGCTACAACTACAAGGATTATGAGGGTTGGCTAATTTTGGCCCAATTTGTTTAGATACACTCATGTTTGGTGAGGAAATGTCAAAAATGCACCTTCTTTGATGGGAAATAATGGTTGGCACCATGCCTCTTTACCCTATTCAAGTGGAACAACCCTTCATGCAATGGGGTTTGGACTTCATAGGGTTGATCAATCCTCCTTCTAGTGTTGGATACAAGTGGGTTTTAACTACCATGTATTATTTCACAAGATTGGTAGAGGCTATAGCTTTGAAAGAGGCCAATGAGAGTGTAGACCTAGACTTCTATGAAGGCATACTGACGAGATTTGGGGTCCCAGCCATAATCATTTCAAACAATGCATTGGCTTTCTTGGGAACAAAGATAAGTGAGTGTGCATTAAAGTATAACATCTATCTCATCACTTCTTCCAAATACCACCCACAAGGAATGCTCTAGCCGAGTCCACAAATAAGAATCTAATTAGGATCATAAAAATGACAATGGAAGAAAATCAAAGGATTTGGCATGCCAAGTTGAAGATAGCTCTTTGGCTAGATAGGATCACTCCAAAGAGGGCAATTAGGAATTAACTATACACACTTATGTATGGAAGGGAATCTAGACTTCCTATTTCACTTGAGTTACTAGCCTTGGATCTTGCCCATCAGTTACAATTGGTGGAGAGTGACAGCCTAGAAGTCAGGTATTATGAGCTAATGGAGCTTCAAGAAGCAAGAGACCAAGCTATGGATGCAATGACCAACCATCAACAACAAACAAAGAAGCATTTTGACAAGAATTCTATGCCAAGGAGCTTCTTAGAAGGTGACATTATCTTGAAGTGGGATGAGGACTGAGCCAAGCCTGGGAGGCACATAAAGTTTGATGCCTTGTGGTGTGGCCCATATGTCATCACCCAATGCAAGCAACACAATGCTTTCTAACTTTCCAAGTTGGTGAAGAGCTACATATCCCAATCAATATGATATATCTTAAGCATTGTCACTAGCTTTCTTTTGTCACGTACATAGTTTCTTTATCTTTTCTTCATTTTCCCTAAGTGTTGTAATGCATGTGTCTAGTTTTTTTAGCCTTTGTGTGTGTTTTCTTTATCATTTGGGGTAAAATATTTATTGCTTCTTAGGTCTTTACAATGTTGTTACCAACTTTTCAAGCTACATCTTGACTCCATGCCCAATGTAATTTTAGGCCACCAATCTTCTCAAGCATAGTAGGCATGTTTCCCCTACAAATCGTCAAATGTGTTGAACAATTTTTGGTCCTACAGGCCAAAAATTGGGCACCCCTCTTCCTTTTATTGCAAGAGTCATTCAATCTAGGTTTTGGCTAGTTCATCCCTTAGCTGCCTCATACAAAATTTTCTCTATCAAACCATTTCCTATAAAAAAAACTAAGGGCTTTCCTCTTTTGCTTGCCAAGTGCTTTTCAGGTCTGATAGGTGACTTTACTTGTAAAAATTCATATGTGAAGCCACTTGAAAACCTTGATTTAGTCTTGGTAGATCAAATTAGGTTTTCTAATGGGCTTTACTCATTTGTCTTATAAGCAAGAGTCGACATGAAACTCAATTTAGTCTCAGATGCTTCAGAAGGTGAGTCAATTACTTCAGAGGGCTTTTTGTCGGCAAGATGGACCAAGTGGAAACGCTGAAGGGTCATTTGCAATATTCTCGTAGGGTATATACCCTTTCAGAAGGCAATTAAGCAGAAAATGAGGCCTTTACATTTCTTTCAAAAGGCAACTTTGGAGGCTAAGGAGCCCTTATGAGGGGCAGGCGATGAGCAAAGTGGACCTTTTCAAAAGCCTGAAGGGTAACTTTGGGCTCGAGTTGCCCTCTTGAAGGGCAGTCGATTAGAGCAAAGGGGCAAGACAAAAATCCCAAAATGAGCTTGCCCTTCGAAAAAAAGTGACAGGCCAAAAGAGAATTCCTTCAAATTTTTTGTTTAAAGAAAAACCAAGGAAGAAAAGTCAAGGAAGAATTCTTTCAAACAAAACATTCGAAAGAATTCCTTCAGACATTTTGTCTGAAGAAGTTTGACAGTCATAAAAAGTCTAAAAAAAATTAGAAGACCAAAATTCTAAAGGGTAGGTGTCCTTACGGGGGGCACATAGTTATGAAAGTGGACCATTTCATTTTTTCCAAAGGGTCACTTTCCCTTCTAAAAAGTTCATTTGCAAAATGCCAAAGGAATTGTCCTAGTGGGTGACAGGCCCATGAATGCCAATTTCAAGGTGATAAACTAGTCATTGGGATTCAAATGTCTGATGACAAGTCAATGAACGTCAATTTCAAGGTGACAAGCTAGCCATTGGGATTCAAATGTCTAATGACGGGTTCAAGAATGTCAATTTCAAGGTTATAGGCTAGCCATTGGGAAGTAATTAAAAGAGAATACCTTTAAACAAAATGTCTAAAGGAATTCCTTCAAATATTTTGTCTAAAGGAACTCCTAAAAGAAGGCCAACCAAAGAAAGTCAAAGAGTGCAAACTATCAAAGGATAATTCCTTCAAATAAAATGTCTAAAGGAATTCAAAAGCCTGAGAGCCTAAGGAACGAATGAGCGAGCAAGCAAAGAAAGGAGCCTGGGAGGAAATAATATGTGTCAAGAGCCCGAATTGCTAGGAAAAGGGGGGAAATAACAAAGGAGGGGAAAATAAGGTGGGTAACCCAGAATGTGGCCATACGCACCTAAGACAAAATCTCAAAATGCTCCAAGTGGCATAACAAGTCAAAGCACAGATCCATAGATGAACCAGACTAGGGTATGTGACACAGAGGTCATCAACAAGAAAAATAAATGCACTTAGGTGAAATAGTCTCTACCAAAAACTAATAAAAGGATTGGTTGCAAACATTAAAGAGGGCAACTCATGTTTTCTTGTTTTTCCATTAATTAACAACCAATTGTGCTTAGCAATGAAGAGAGCATGGCCTAGTCAACATAACTGGGGGATGGCCTTAGGTTGCTAGGAAAAGTAACCCATGCTCTTACAGGCTCGAATAGCAAGGGTAGTGATTTAAGCACCTACAACATGGCTTTCCAATATAAAATTAAGAAGAGACAGTAGTAGCATGGGCTTGTGGTCATTTCAAGAGTGTTTAATTCAACATGGGTTTCATTCCCTTGACTGGTCAATGATATGTTTTCCAAGCTCTATATATAATTATAACTTCTCATTTTGAGAAGTAATCTCTCAGCATTGTATGGTGAAGCCCTAAAGAATTTACCTTGAGTCAATATAAGAATTTTACCTCCATTTGAGCTTGCACTTTTGCATATGTCTATGGTCTTATCTTATGTTCAGTAATTTCCTTTAATGCTTTCATAAGTTCATACTGACATATCTAGTGTATTGTGAATTCCTCTCTATAGGTCAACAAGAAGTGTCCAACTCAAAATATAGGTGCAAGTGAATAGACCGTGAAATAGCATGTCTTAGAACACCTCTAGTAGTTTCTTCCTCCTTGTATCTCCATAGGATCCCTTATTGAAACACTGATGCAGCAAAGGTTATCCTTCGAATGAAGTGTATGTTTGCTTCTCTCTAGTGTAAAGTGTAGGTCAAGGCTAAGTAGACAAACTAGTTTGGTGCATCACCACATTAGTTAGGTTCTATTTTTCAGTATCTCTCTCTCTCTTCACCCCCTATTATTAGTAGTAGGAAATCTAGGGCCTCAAGGTGCATCAAGGGAGCTAGCCCCTAATCTACATATTCATCCCTCAAGTTTGCCACCCACAACAAGAGGAATGTCTCCATTTTGCCACATGGAAGAAGGGAGCTGAGTCTCCTTCTAGAGGGTGCAATATACAGTGTCAACAATAAGATTATTAATAGAAAATGAATTTGATGTCCAATATCTCAGACTCTATATGGCACAAACATTTTGTAATTCAATTTTCACAATGGACAAATATGCAATGAATTACTTGTAGTTATGCCAACTAGAATTATTGAAAAATGAAAATATTAACATCTCGAATTGTAAATAATATATCAATATGATTGGAATGCCATATGGAAAATGAAAACAAAAGGGTTTTCATTTATGTTTCTTATGGCTTTCAAATAGTCTGCAAATTGAAATTCAGAGCTGGTCAGTACGAAGTAAAAGAATCATTAACATATACAAAAATTACTTACAACCAAAATAAAAATACACCGTAATTTCATTTGAAACAGACACAATGTATATTCATTATGAACCTTTATGAAAAATATGTGAGGTATCGATTGCAAAAAAATTGCCTCATGTGCCTATACATATAGTAAACGAATAAATGTGCTTGCAAAATTTAAATGCAATTATATGTCTCCTAAAATAAGTGCATAAGAGATTGGTATCCCAATCATATTACCATGTAAAAAATAAATAATGATTAAAAAAGAAGACAAAGAAATACCTAAAAAAAAGTAGGAAAAACATTGCGTTTGTTAAAAAAAATTCATGAAGAAACAACAATGACAAATACTATAGAAAAAATTGTTGAAATGGATAGTTATAAAGTTCCAACGGTTATAGGAATAGGAAAAGAAAACATGTAATTGAAAAAAAACTGCCATTGAAATGTGATACAAAGAAGCATATATCATTGTATTGTTTTAAAAAATACATTAAAAAAATAAATAATGAAAATGCAATGCAAATAGAAAATGAAAAAATGGAAAAAGCAATCGACATATACTCATGAAAGATTAAAGATACACCTACTATTGTTTGTTCAGTTTGTGAACATTTACACTTTAAAAAAGACATTGTTAACATTAACAAGGATATCACTAACACTTGGTCTTCAATTACTATTAATTTCGAATCTGAACAAAAGAAGATAGGACAACAACTATGCAAATAATGCAAAAACTCAATCTATAAATAAAATATGCTTATGTTTGCTTGTCCTTTTCGAATAAGAAGAAACAAAACAATAGAGGCAATTCAAAAACTAAGCTCACTAGAAGAAAGATTAGTTTCTATGGGCATTGCTTTTGCACAAATAAGATAACTTGAATATAGAAGAGCACAAATAGGATTGCTTGGAACAATTATAAATGTGCCTGTTGATTTTGACAATATTCAAAAGGCATTGCCTCGAAAAGCTATAAACAAATTTTCAAACAATTTCAGTTAAAGCTAAGCGTAAATTGAAATATGAAAATGCATATGTAAGAGGGAACATCATACCAACATGTGTCATGGATGCATTAGCTGAACTATGCAAAATTCCATTGTATATGTAAGAAAGAGTTGCAATTGAAAAAGACTGGTATGCCACACTAGAAAACAAAATTAGGCAATCAACAAAGGACATTGATAACATAGAAGACATTGACAACAATGCAGTTGAAAATGACATAGAGCCAATCAAAAAATCAGTTATATATGGATTTGAAATTGCACATTCAATAAAAGATTTAGAAACAAAAATTATCGAAATTGCACCATTTGAAATCTTAAAACCATTATGTATTTTTCAAGACAATTTTTCAAAAGAAATGAACTTCCCAACCTTGTACTATGGCTGCAGTCAACTTGATGATATCACAAAAGCATTCTCATATCAAAAAATAGCAAAATAAAAAATCTTACATGAAAACAATGATATTGCAACTCATATTACAAACCTTATTTTCAAAACAATTAAAATTATCATACAACAAGTTTGTAGGTGTGCATGGATATATGCATACAAAAGGGTGAATTGAAAGGTAAAAAAAATTACGCAAAATATGTTAAAAGCAAATCAAACATAAACAAAATGTTAAAATCTCCAATAGCTTTTGAATCTTTAAAAAGCATTCGAATATCACTTGACCATTTGGAAAATACAAAGAAAAATATTTTTGCAATGATAAGGAAATTAGGACCACCTAATTTTTTGTTAATTTAATAAGTGGTGAACAATTTTGGAGGCCATTATGCAAAGCATTAGCAAATATAACAAAAAAAAGCCACTAGAGTTTAACGAAAACATATTTGAAAATGATATTGATGTAATAATAAGAAGAAACCCAGTAATTTGTAGTCGTTATTTCAAGCATAGGGTGAATGCATTCAAGAAAATGATGACGCAAAATAAGTAATTATTTGACCAAATTGCATACTACTTTGTCACATAATTCCAAAACAAAGGAAATGAACATGTTCATTTTATGCTTTGGATACATGATGCCCCTATATATGGCCATTGTGAAAATGTGGAGATTGAAAAATTTATTGACAAGTATGTGTCTTGCAATTTGATACTACATGATGACAATTTAACAAAAATGCAAACACATCATCATACACACACTTGTGAAAAATACAAGAAATCATACTGTATATTCAATTTTCCATTGCCTCTAATTGATAAAATAGTTATACTACAACATTTAGAAAACAATGATGATGAAACTAAAAATTGTGCTAAAGCTCTTTTGAAAGGACTTCAAAATAGAAAATATGACAGAAGCGTAACATTTGAAATATTTTTAGCAAATGGGAATTTGACTAAGGAGAGATATTTGACATTATTGCAATTGCTAATTTCCCACCCTGTTATAATGTTAAAAAGAGAACCAGTGGACATGTGGACAAATGCTTTTATAATTCATGTTCCCAACCTTTGGTATGCTAATATAGATACATAATTTATTCTTGATGCATATTCTGTAGCAACATATTGCACATTATAGATGACTAAGCTAGATCAAACACTGATAAGTGATTTTTACAAAGTACATGATGAACTATCGAAAACAAAGTCGAATTCATATGAAAGCTTGGTAACACTCTCCTTAATTATCAACAAATGTCTAGTCGTTAGGCTATACATATTGTCCTATGTTTACCACTACATTATGCTACAATAAAAATAATGTTTATAAACACATCACCATTGTCAAATAGAACATACATTTTACAAACCCCAAAAATATTAGCACAAGAACATGATGATTCTAAATACATAATGTGTGCTTCTGTAACTAATAAATATAATGGAAGGTATAAATATTTAGAGCATATATGCCTAGTAGAATACGTAGCATATTATATGGAAACATCTAAAAATATAAAAAGACAAAAAAAAAACACAAATAATACTCTATATCATATACAATGAACATATCGATCTTGAAAACTATCATAGAAAAAAATGATGCTATTTATACCATATTGACAACCTGAAGAGTCATTGAAAGAAAATTTTCAAATGTGGTTGTTGGAACTACCATTGTAATGCATAATTACAATTAAGGTGGGGGAACGTTGACACTGCCATTGCAGATGTTCAAGGAAAACATAATACAATATTTGACATCGAAAATGAAAATGAACTTTAAAAATGTTTTGCGATAATTAAAAAATATGATATCAATGCCGACATAAATCATATCGCAAATAAAACAACAATAGATACCAAAAGAAGAAACACGCTTGAAATAAGCAAACAACCATTCCTTATAAGCAAAGAGGACTATTTCAAATCACAAAAATAGTTGAATCATCAGCAACAACATATTGTAAAAGATACCATAATGAGGAAAATGGTATCTCCAAATGAGCCATTGTATTTGTTCTTAATAGGTAGAGCAAGAACAAAAAAAACATATACAAAAAAAATGATATACCAAGCAATATGTCACGTTTACAATAAACAACTTGATAGTGATCTTCTTAAACCAAAAGATATTATTGTTGCAATTATTGACAAAGTTGTATACAATGCAAATGGTGAAACTACCCACTCTTATTTTCAATCACCCCATAGAATGTCTACAATGCTCCCATTGGATTCAAATACTTTGGATACAAAGCCAAAAAGATATGAACAATTGCACATAATACTTATTGATAAGGTATCTGTAATAGGAATCCATATGCTTTATAACATAGTCTGAGGCTTTGTCAAATTATGCATACTCCTATAATTCTTTTTGTAAATATAAACATAATTTTTTGTGGTGATTTCTACCAAACGCAACCCATCCAAGACAATTGGATATTTAAAAATCCAAAAGTGCATGGTGAAATAATACCATATGCATTTTGGACCAACAATGTCAAATACTTTGAACTAGAATAACTTATGATACAACGAGATGGCAAATTTTTTTCAATATTAAATCATATAAAAACATGCAAGCAAATAGAAAATGACATCGAATAGACCTTCTCCACTTGATCTAACATTTCCATATTTGTTTCATAGAAACAAAGATGTTCAACTCCACAATGAGAAAATGCTTACTATTTTGCAAGGAGAAACATATGTGCTAAATGCAATTGACCATATTCAACCCAATGAAATTAACAAAGAATTTGTAGATAGTTAAAAACCCATATTGCCAAATAAAATAATCCTTAACAAACAAATTCTAGTGGAACTAATTAGAAGAAATTATAATATAGTTGATGGCTTACTCAATGGTGCAAATGGTATTTTAAAATATTACATAAATGATATTAGTAATATTGTATAGATAAAATTCTATGATTTAAATGTTGCTAAATTTTAAAGACAAAAAATGAAACACTTGTACACTGAACATATTCACAAACAATGGACTCCTATAGCGAGAATTGCAAAAAAAATAAGCATAAATATAAAAATACTTATGCGAGAATAATTTTCTATTCAAATAACATGTGCAAGAACAATCCATAGATCACAAGGATTAACAATGAATGATTTAGCTTTTGACCCTCATCAAGTGAAATACCATGGCCTCGTTTACACTGCACTATCTTGAGTCAAAAGCATGGAACATTTGTACCTTATAAATAATTAGAAAAGAAAAAAATTTCAATATCCGATGAAGTGCAAGGAGAAATGTAAAGACTTCAGCAATTTGCATAATGGCAATTTTTATGTGACTTTAGATACAAACTCTCAAAATATTTCTTTATATGTTCTTTGAACATAAGTAGCTCGCAATTGTACTTAGAAAACATAACACATGATAATCAACTCATGGCTACACATGTATTATGCTTACAAGAAACTCAAATAAATACATTGCAAAATAAAATGATGCTAACAAACAAATTTGATTGGTTTGCTACAATGAATATTCACAATATCATGACCTGTAAAAAAGGAATTTACATAACAACCATTGAAACATATAATATGCCAAATCTATAAATAATTACGATTGACATTAGCTATTCAAACATATACATATGCATATCAAATATCTACTTAACACCAAAAGCTCCCCTTGTAGATATGTTAACATTCATAGAAAATGTTCCTTCAACTACAAATGACAATATGAATATCATTTTAATTGGTGACTTCAACATTGACATGATGCAAAATAAACGTTCCCAACGCCAACTATGGCAATGTATGTAAAACCGCAATTTGTTTCTTATAGCAAATATGCCAAATCCAAATTCAGGAACGGTCATAGACTATTGTTGGACAAATATTGATGGAAGAAAAATAGATTCTAATCTCTTTCATGCAGATTGGATTGATCACAATGCAATTTTACTTGCCTTTCATATTGCGAAATAAGCAAAGAATTATATGATTCTATTTTACAAATCAAATTTCAAATATGACAAATGCAAAATGAATACAACTAAATTGGAAAGTAGATATCAAAATAAAAGGTATGTAATACTTTTTTTTTCAAAATCAATTGCTATTTTTATTTTTATTATATGCAGTTTGTAAATCCAAATATACAACTGCATTGCCAAAAGAAAAATAAGATTATTGGTAATTATTTTTTATTGGTCATTTAGGTTAGCACAAATGGAGCAAAATATAGAAATGGAATATATAGAAATAGAATCACAAGGACAAGCCAAAAGGTATGCACTTACAAATTTTCTATTTATTAAATTCTATTATTATCTAGAAAATGACAATAACTATTAAAAAAATGTAGACTGAGAAACTCAAGCCATATGCAAGTCACAATTGATGATATCAACAACCACAAATGCGGATAAATCTTTGAAGGTGATGTCCTTGTGACATATATAAAAATACTTGACAAACAAAAAATAAGGGAACTTTTGTGATTTAATTTAACAGAAAATAAAGGAGAGATGACAACAACATTGAATATAGTAGATTCACTAATCAGAATCCATAAAGAAAAACTCTTACCGCATCAAGGTATATCTATTACAAACTTTTCTATAGATCCAAAAAGTACTTATGATCATGGTGACAGTGACTTTATCTTAATAGCAAATAAGACTACTGCAATAGAACTCATAGATCTAGTTTGTTCAAAGCATATGTTCATCCCTAATTCAACAATTCAACAACTTGTGGACATCGTGGACTATTATGTAATCAAAACTGTAGTGATGCTTTGTACATCTGCAACAAAAGTTGGCAATCAATTTATTATGGAAATAACATATGGAAATTTGCAGAGTGACAAAGCCAAAGTAAATTCAATTATATTTGTTGCAATCATGTTATGCCAAGCAAAGCTATTACATGTTAATATGAAATCACTAATTCTCTATTTCCATTGAGAATTTTTAGGGCTACCTCTTCCATACACTAGAAACTCAATACAATGAAATTGAAAACACGATAGAAAGAAAGGAACCTACAATTTGTCTTTTCAATAACCTTGCAAAATGAGTTGATGCAAAAGATATGAACTTGTGTAGCACCCAATCAACATTCATCACCTCTATACATGTTTAAAGAACTTTACAACACTTTCAAATGTTAGTAGATACAATTATTAAGGTAAATTCCAAATGTGAATTTGTTTACTTTCTTATTCCATTTCAAAATGAAACAAACATAACATTTTATCCTTTCTCATTTCAAAAAAAGGTACATGGTACTTTGACAATTGCCCAGGCATATTCTATCCCCTTTGAGCCTATATGCAGAAGCTTCAATCTTGTAAGAGATTGTTTTAGGCCTGCCCTTGTAAGAACATATTGCAATAATTGCACAAGTGAATGTGAATATTTCTATTCCCACTGGCTTCTTTGCAATATAAAGACTACCAACAATAGCAACATCTAATGCATTGCCAGAGACGATGTCATTGACCAATTGTTCCCTTCAATTAGACAAATGACACATGTTAAATACATGGCTAACAAAAAAAGCATAGTTGAGCTTTTATCAAGATTGATAATGCAAGGTGGTTTCACAGTGGACAAGAACAATGTCATTAAACATATCACTACATCAACTAAAGCAGAAGGTATGCAAATTATTCATAACAAAATATTTTCCAAAAAGAACCAATTAATTATAAAAAATCTACACATTTGAGTAAATTTGTATTCGAACCTCTCCAAATAGTGATACTAAAAAAGTCAAACTATAATAGGCTACTTACTTTCACAGGCTAGCAGTCATGCATCATCAAGCCATGCCATGGCCCCCCATCTTTCTGAGAATAGGTATGTATAACTCTATAAACTGATCTAAAAAAAATTAGTGTAGCTTTAGAAAAATCCTAATAGTTTTATTTATTGACAAAAAAAGGTGTTTCAAAAAAAACATGTTATCATGACTTGATACTTTGACTATGACATGGTATAGTGAAAAATTATTGCATAGTTTTTAGTCACTATTAACTGTCGCCATGTTTTGCAGGGTCCACCATGAAAAGTTTGAAGTTAACAATGAAATGAGAAATTGGCATATGCAGCAACAACAAAATGTAAAGAGAGACAAAATTAAATGAATATAGTTGACAAACCAATACAAAATTCTACATAGGAAACTGTATTTAATGAAAATTAGCTTGCTTGTAACTTATAACTTGATTTTAACTATTTGTAAATATTTTCACAAACATTTGCACAATTGAAAATGAACAAAATGTACATTGTCAATATTCACTAAAGTGTGTCAATAGATGTATAGAAATTAGAAAAATTATCTATTTTAGTTAACTTATGCAAATGTTTATTGCTAGAACAATGAAAAAATGCAATTTTTACTTTGTTGAGTATATAACAAAGAAAACAAAAAAGTGCATACTTTGTCATAGATAAAATAAATAGACTATGTGCAAAATGTGTTCAATATGACTCCTAAATAATATGTGAATTGAATCAACTATCCTACTGTCGAGATGCTTAGAAGGTGAGTGTTCAAGTCCTCTTATTTTGCACAATTGAAAATGAACAAAATATAAATGGTCTATATTAGAAATCACAAAGAACAATCCCCTGAATTGTGGATGTTAAAATCTAGAAATTAGATCTCTTTCACTAAATTATGTCAATACATGAATAGAAATTAGAAAAATTAGCTATTTCAGTTAACTTATGCAAATGTTTATTAGTATAACAATAAAAAAATGCAATTTTAACTTTGTTTAGTATATAACAAAAAAAATGAAAAAGTGCATACTTTGTCATAGATAAAATAAATAGACTATGTGCAAAATGTGTTCAATATGACTTATGAATACTATGTCAGCTCTCTAAATTTTTTTAACAAGACTGGCTACTCAGATTGTTCGTTATAGTGCTCACCTAAAACCCAAATATTAATGCCACTAGCACTCTTTCTAGCATAGAAAGCTAAAGAAAGATCATGCAGCTCAAGATTATTGTTGCATGCAATCATGAATGGCTGCATGAATCTACTTGACCTGCTCTATGCCTCTAAGACTCTATAATGATAAAAATCTCATACTTATGCATTTGACAAAGCCATGATCATGTCTTCTCTAGGCAACTGATATGACTATCATATTTATGCTTTAGCATGTCAAGATTGTAAAGTAGTCCATCTGCTTCTATGCTTTCACTGTGTGGTGGCCTCATATTCAATTTGACTCCCTTGAACTTTCCACATTTGATCTGCATCATTATATCTTTGTTATGTGATTGAACATGTACCGTTGATTAGCTTGAACCCACTATTGCTGTCAGTTGGTGTGTATTGTTAGATCTTTGTATAGGCACCTAAAATCTTGAAAATTGGCACCCATGTGTCCATCCTAGAGATCCTCTAACCTTTTAACTTAGAGCTCACCATAAATCATGAATCCATGATTAAATATGCACTATTAGATTTGCCTGGACCCACTGACTTGTCTTAACTTACTTGCCCTTAGATTTGATCTAGGTGCCTAAGATTTGGACACTTCTTAGTTCTGCATTTAGTCGAGGACCCTTTGACAATTATTGAATGCAAATGGCTATTTCAATATCCCAAACTTTGACATTTACCTCAATTTCATTAACATTTGAGTGCATGTCTAAGGTTTTTCAAAGCTAAATGGTTACTTGTCGAGATTCAAACTTGATGGTCGTGCAAATGTCTCCAAACCTTGGAACTTGTTCAAACAATTTCCATGCAACAAACAATCCTTCAGACATTTTGCATCAATATAATTTCCATGAACAATTTGTCTTTATCAGAACTTTTGTTACAGATACTTTTATCCCAAATTTTCATGTCTTCAAACTTTTTCTTGCAAACATTACTTCAAGATTTTTGTTTCAAGGTTTTTGGCAAAGACATTTTCTATGATATTTTTTCAAAGACCTTTATCACGGACATTTTCTCTAAAATAATTTGTCTCAGACCTATCAAATTAGGACACTTATCAGCCTTACACTGATTTTGAACTCCATTGACCTATTGACCTTTCTCGCACCGTTCATCTACTTCGATATAAATGAACACGAGCCATAGATCTTTTACCATTTTAAATAGTCAGTAGTCATTTTTAAAGTATTTTTCAATACATATTTTTGATGTTTTAATAATTATATTTAATAATTAGTCAATAAATTTATTTTTTAAGTCAAAAGTATTTTTTTTAATAATCTATTTTTACTTTTAATTTGTTATCAATACTATTCGATAGTTTAAGTCTTTTATCATTTGATGAATTATCTAATAATATTGTATATTGTATTATTAATTATAATGTTATGACCATCTATTTTATTATTGTGCTTCACATTTTTATTTACATAATAATAACAAATGATTATATTTCGATAGTATTATTAATATGAATAGTATATTATAAATTAAAATAATTTAACTCAATATTATAATTTACATTTGCATATTACAATATAGTATATTATATATTAAAATATATTATATCATGTCATTATAGTATAATAATATTATTAAATATTTAATTTTAAAGATATCATCTATACATTAATATATATTACAATAAAAATATAATACAATATAATGATAATAATACATATTAATACCGTATAATAATATGTAATATAATATAACAACATATAGAATAACATCTTATAATAATATGATCGGACTTTTCTATTCAAGAATAATTTTACTAGCAATAATATTTAAAATAATGTGTTGTCCATCCAATAGGGTTTACATGTGTACTATGCAAAAGGTGCACCTATGAATAACCATTTTAAAAGGAACTAATAATTCTTTATTTTTCAACAAGATTAATCTCTTTTATGTCCAAATCCCCCCTTTCAAACCTTTCTATTATTCACGTGGTCTAATCTAAACACAAAGTCCTTTTGTAATTAAGACATGTCTTTTCAGGGTTTTCCTTTAGAGCTTTGTCCTAAACAAATTACCTTTCAGGGTTTATATTTTGGATACTTTGTCCAAGTACTTTCAGGGTTTTTTTCAAGAATTATTTTGACACACATGCATTTGGTCTATGTCGAAAGTATGCCATCGAACCTATCTATGTTGAGACAATTGTTTCAGTCATTTTGTCTGAAACAATTTCCCTACGAACTTATTCTATATTTTAGCTGATAGAATTACCCTTCTGCCTCTTTGCACTTACCATTCAACATATTTGTTTTGGACTTATTATTTTCAGAAATCATCCTTTGAACTTATCTTTCCGCAACATCTTTCCCATAGAAATTTTACTAAAACCTACCTTTAAAGCTTTTTGAAAATACCCTTCGGAAGTTTTATCAAAGTCATTTTCCATACAGACCTATGTTTTGGGTTTTTTATCAAGGCTTCTTGCTCCACTAAATTACCCTTCAAACTTTTTCAAATTGCCCTTTGCCTTAATAGAATTATCCTTCGAACTTTTTATTTAGGCCAATTATTCTTTGAACTTTTTGAAAGTACCCTTCAACGTATTGGAAAATACCCTTCAATATTTTTGTGAAGGGCACATACCCTTTGGGTTTTTTGGAATGATAATTTGAGTTTTTTAACATGCCCTTCGAGTTTTCTAAAATGACCCTTTGGGCCTTTCAAAAGTACCCTTCATGACTTTTATCCCAAGCAAATGCCTTTCCAAGTGACTCTTCGAAAGGATTGTTTTAGACATTTTGTCCAAAACATTTCCCCAACACCACATCTCGAAATAAATTGCTCGAATCAATTCAAATGCCTTATATGTATATATCCTAAGTCATTTTTTGTGGGGTCCCTTTTATTATGCTTTGAGCTTGGTCTAAACTTTAGCTTATAGTTTTATTCATGTTTATTCACAAGAATAAAACCTTGGTCCAAAACCTTAGTCCAAATTCTATATGTTTCTCAAGCCTAACATAATATTTCCATTGACTACAAGGACTAATCACATACTCAGATCCCAATCTATAGTCCATGTTTGCTCGCACTAGATTGATCTAATGGTTTGTATCGAATCAACATTTCAATGAAACTTCAGGACTACTGAGGTGGTGATAAGTGTCACCATTTCGATTAAAGGATATTGAGCAACCAATGGTGATCCACTTCTTAAATCAACATCCAACATCATGCATTCATCCAGACGAGATTGATCCAACAGAGCAAGACAAAGTAAGAATTTTAAATGAAATTTTGAAGGCCCATAAAATGACCATGTGGCCAAGAGACATTTCCTAGCAAAACTGATAGAGTGCAAAGTGAACCAGAGAATGATAATTGGCTTTAAAATTGACAGTTACACATCCATCAATGACATCCATGCAAACTTCAAATGATAGTCACACAAACGTCAAATTATGGTCATGCGGATATCAAATTTAACATAACAAAGAGCCTTAATGACACATTTGAAATTGATGATCATGTACCCATCAATGACGTTCATACAGACATCAAATGATGGTCGTACAAATATTAAATTTAACACAATAAGAAGTCTTGATGATACATTTAAAGTTGATGTTTGCATGCCCATCAATGAGGTTCGTGCTGACGTCAAATGATAGTCACATGCCCATCAATGACATCTGCATAGACATCAAATGATGGTCCTGCAGATGTCAAAATTAACATAACAAAGAACCTCCATGACACATTTAAAATTGATGGTCTCGTGCCCATCAATGACGTCTGTGTCAATATCAAATGATGGTCTCATGAATGTCAAACTTAATACAACAAAGAGCCTCGATCACATTGCTAAAATTGATAAACACACGCTCATAAAAAATGTTCACGCAAATGTTAAATGACTGTCACAAGGACATCAATTTTATCTGTCATAAACAAGTCCAAAACTACATGATAAACACACATTCACCAAGTAACATCATCCTAGAACTCGAACCCAAAATCCAACAGTAAGTTCTTCTACCTTGCAAAAATGCAGGTACTCTAACTACAATGCAACCCTCATTTTGTAACTTTTCCATATTCAATTAAATGTTTTTATTTTGTAACTCTTTCATACTCATTAAAAACCAAAAAACAAATAATTAAATTATTAAATATGTTATATTATATTATTCTAATATTTAATTAAAATGAAATTAAATGTTTTTAATTTGTACTCCTTTACAGTCAAACAAGCAATGAAATTAAAATTTATATTATGACATTTGTTATCTTTAATTAATATGAAATTAAAATAGAAAGGATTATAATTTAATTGATGAATATGATGGTTTATAGATTATTGTTAAGGTACAAATTTATTTAAATATTTGACACGAAAAAATAATGTTGACTAAAATCATTTCCTAAATATTTTTTACAAATTATATAGACTTTAAATAATTATTTAATTAAAGAAATTCTCAAATTTATATATACATTTACTCATTAAAAATAAATAAAAATATTTATATTTATATAACATTAAACTTTTACATTTAAAAAAATGAAAAAAATTTAAAAAAATAAAACAAAAATAAAATAATTAAAAAAAACTTTTATTTTATAATTCTCTTCATACTCTTATTTAAAAAAACCTAGTAATAAATTTAAACCTTAATACAATATTTTTCATGGGTTTTATTCTTTTGCTTCATGCTTTTGAAATTTGAAGTCTATAAAATGGCATTTCCTAATCTTATGTCACATTTTATTTGATATTTTATATTATTAGACATCATAATCCTCTGTTTGAAAAATTTTAAAAAATTGAGTCTATAATGTGTCATTTGTTTTCATTTTAAATTTTCACTTCATATTTTGTGTTAACCTTTCATTTCATACTTATGTTTTATTTATATATATATAAATTGATTTGTTAAGAATATGTCGTTCAATATTCTTGTTGAAAATATATGCATTTCATATTCTTTTTGAGAATATGTCGTTCTATCAATTGTGTAGGGATTATGGAGGGGATTGATCTTATTAATTATTAGTTAATTATAAAAAATTAAAAGTATAATAAATAATGTTGAAAATATTTAAGAAATTATATAATTGATTAATTTTATTGATTATTGGTTAATAATTTTAATTTTTTTAAAAGCATGATGCATGATATTAAATAATATATTATAATAAGATGATATTTGAACTTGTACAATATGATATCGTCATTATTGTAAGAAATTAATAATAATGTGGTTTATGAGATATTCACGTAGTATATAATTTGTACAAATTAAAAATATGAAATATAAAATGGCAAAGATGAAGCTTGTACTAGCCGATAAGCTAAGTGGTGTGAAAATACAGTTTAAAGGAAGACGAGAAAAACCGGAAAGAGGAAAGAGGAAGTGGAAAGCATTAGTGATCATTTCGAGACCATGTCCATGTTTAGAGGGTCTATAAAGCAAAAGAAAAGCAACATGGCAATGTTTATAAGCTAGGTTAACATTTATGTGTATTAATGACAAAATTTGTGTTAAGGAAGAGAAAATAAAGATTCCACGGTAAATTTTTAGTTATGTATGTCATTGTATTCACTCTTGTAGTGGACATAACTTTGGATCTGAATTATTGGGTTTTGTAGGCATTCAAGGCTAATTATGGCTCTATTTCTACCAAAAAATTGGACTTGACATTTCTAAGATCTGGAAAAATTGGTTGTTGATTTGTTGTTTCAAAATCATATGTGGACAATGCCAACAAACACGACATTCTTTTGGACGTTGTACAAGGGTTGGCAGACTTGAATCTTAATGTGAGCAAGGCTTATGGAGTGATTAGGTACATTCAAAAGGTATGTTGTCTTAGTCAATGATCATAGTAAAAGGGGTATCAAGACCCCGCATACATGTGAATCCTGAGGGTCTATTTCACATGTCCAAAATTTGAAAATATTTAAACACAAGATCACATTTCTTTAAAATTAAACACGATTTTAATTATATAAGTAATATATATTTTTATAGTCAGTTACAGTTTTTGATGGTTTGCCAAAATATTCGCCTTGCATCTAAATACAACCTACCAAAAAATATTAATTGTATTTTACAATAAAAATAATTACAAATATTTTATTTTTCCCTTGGAACCCCTTTTTCTCACCAGATCATATTCAACTCACTACGGTCCCGATGTGGCTTCGCCTTCATTTTCTCCCTCTAGTGATGAGGAATGAGAGTTTCATCAAACTCTTGGTGGATAAAGTTGGATCATTTGTGAAGATTGATGAAGTTTCTTGGGGCCTCAATTTTGTCTATGTTTGTGGGTATGTTGATCTCTTGAAGCCAATCTCTTTTTTGATCAATTTGATCTCCTCACATGGTTTGTGGACTCAGCATCTCAATTATGAAGGCCTTCCTTTATGTTTCTTCCATTGCCGCCTTCCTAGTCATTGCATCACTCAGTGTCCCTTTAAGTCTCATCAACATCCTCAACAAGTTCGAAAGCGAAAAGATGGGGGGTTCTTGACCAGAATTTCAAATGGCATAATAATAAAAAAAATTACCACTCCCCTTTCTCACACCTTGGTTATCTTGCAAAGAAGGGTGCTGATAAGGGATGTCCTAATATTGTGCATTGTGCCTCCCCTCCTCCCTCCCCCTAGCTTGTTGAGGTCTCTTCCTCCCCACCCAATCCCCTCTCCATCATGAAGGCTACCTTGAAGGATGCTTCGCTCTCTTGACCAGCCCTTCCTCAAGGGGGTTCTACTTGGACTTTCCCTCACAGGGCCTCTAAACTTCATGTAGATGTTGGTGCCTCTTCAAAGAAGAAAGTGAGTAGATCGAAGGTGTAGTTACTGAGAGCAAAGGTGCATTCTCTGATCAATAATGGCTCCCAATGGACCCTAGAAGACCTCCTTTCTAGGCATAGGAGACGTGTCGCCTCAACATGCGATCAAGCCCTCTAAGGTGTGTGACTGGAAACTCTTAATTTAGAATCGAGGTTTGTCTTGCCCCCATTTTGGGGTTTTTTTACGTGGTTCTCGTGGGTTTTCTACCTATGGGATCTTCGTTGAAGACTCGCATATTCAAATTTTCTTTTCTTTACGGCTTTTTAATTCTCTTGGAGTTTTTTTCATTGTTTGCATTCTTCTCTCTTTTGATGTACTCCTTTTTAGAAGGTGGTGGCTTTTATGTTTGCCATTTTTTCTCATTGTTCTTTTTTTTCTTATTACAAGGAATGGTCCCCTGGTTGTGTCCCATGTCGGTTCATAGCTCTAGTCAAAAACATTTACCCTATCAAATTAAAAAAAAAACAACTACATATATAGTCACGTCACCACATAAGTTCAACCTCTACTCCATACACATGTCTACCACAACACTTGTTGTAGACACTCAATTTTGACCACTTTCATGCCCAAATTGGGATTCAATTCAATTTCTAGCACATGATACAATTTAAGCCTAGAAATCACCTAAATGTCCAAGTTCATCCGCATAAAGAATTTAATTTCTCAAAAACATGGTGAGGTTTGTTTATTTAGGGTGTTACTATTAAGTTGTGGAGCTAAAAGCTTCACTGTTATGCAAATGTGGAGGTTGCTGGGTTACGCAGCAACCGATGTCAATCAGACTGGTAACATCAGCCAGGCGTCGACTGGAAGCTGTCAACATCGGTTAGGCATCAACTGACATCAGTCATCTCTAGATAGACATAGATCGGCGTCGATCACCTGTGCGTTTCTAGAACTGTTAGTTAGATGAATAGTTAGTTTGACGAATAACTAGTTTGCATGTAAATACTAATTTTAGTCTTGAGTCCACTTTTCTAATTATTGTTTGTTTTGGGATCTATTTAAGAGACCCATGGGGCTGTATTGTAATGAGTGCAAAAGAGCAAGATCAGTTGATCTGTGGGGTAGCAAGATCAAGGAGATCTGCAAGTGTGCCATGGTTGCGTGCATGATTAGTTGATCTGTCGAGTAGCAAGATCAAGATATGAAACACAAGAGTAATGGAAGGACAAAAGGATTAGATCCTCAACTTGAAGGCAAGAACAACAATTGGGTTGGTTGTCTCAAGGGGTGCAAGATCAATTGATCTGCAGGTAGCAAGATCAAGAAGATCTACATGGTAAGTAAGATCAGTTAGATCTACAAAGGTGCAAGATCATAGAGATCTGCTTGTGTGTATGGTCGTACAGGTAGTAGGCAACAAAAACCATTGGGTTGATTGTCACTGACTGCTAGAGGGAACAACTCTGTATTTGAGTTGGTTGTAATTGATTGAGAGAGAGAACTCTTGACGGAGAATTATTGGACACCCAAGAGGTGTGAGGAAGAAGAGTGAGATTTCTTCATCGTATTTCCTTTTGAAAGAGTGTTAATATAGATTGTATTGTTTCTCATATCTCATATTCTATGTTGATTTTGAATTATAGTTACTTATTACTTTTGGTTTAATTCCGTGTTTAGTTTCTTATACAAAGGTAATCAATTGTACTCTAAGGAGGATCCTAACAACTGGTATCAGAGCTAGGATCCTGACAAGTGGTATCAAAGCTTTGTGTTCTAGATCCTGACAAGTGGTATTAGAGCTAGGTTCACTAACACCTTGGTTTTAGAGTGTGTTAAGTGTTTGTTGATTACAAGTTCACTCACAGGGGTTTCTATTTGAGTGGGAGTAAAGCAATGGCAGAAAAAAATAAGCTAAGAATGGAGAAATTCAATGGCAAAAATTATCAATTATGGAGGATGCAGATAGAAGATTATCTATATTGGGAAAAGAAATGGCATGTAAAGAAAGATTGTTGGTTGGTAGAAGATTAGCATGAAGAAAATAAAGAAGCAAATGATGCAGGTATTGTTGCATGGGATGCTCTTATATTTTCCTTGGATAAAGTAGAATCTTGAATTTTAGATTTTGGTGCCTCTTTCCATGCAACCCCAAATAGAGAATTTTTCCATGATTATGTCTATGGAGACTCTGAAAAAGTTTATTTAGGGGATGGTGAGCCTTGTCAAATTGTTGGCAAAAGAAAAGTGCAGTTGAAATTGTAGAATGGCAACACATGGTTGTTGAAAGATGTCATGCATGTTCCCATCCTGAAGAGGAGTCTAATTTCTGTAGGAAAGTTGGGTGATGAGTGTTGCACAGTAACTCTCACAGTGGAATCTTGGAAAGTTTTCAAGGGTGCACTTGTATTAGTAAGAGGTAAGAAAGTAGGTACAATTTATCTATCTACTTGTATTATTGATTCTCCTTCTATTTTATCTACTTCAGATGTAGATGCAAATATGTGGCTCTGTAGGCTTGGTCACACAAGTGAGAAGGGAATGGATGTTCTTAAGTCAAATGGTAAGCTTTCATATTTGAAAAGCATAGATCGATATTTTTGTAAGAAACAGAAGAAAGTGAGGTTTCTTGAAACTGGGTCAACAAAGAAGCGAGCTTTTATTAGAGGATCACAGTATTGCATAAAGAGGAAATATGATGTTTTTAACACATTTAAGAACTAAAAAGCCTTGGTTTTTAAGGAGAAAGTGATGGACAGTGATCAACTCAAGAGGCTAAATAATTTTGAGAAGGGCAATGTTGATTTGGACAAGGTTATGATCCAAAATGAGCTCGTGGGTAAAAATCATCACTCACAAGACAACACAGACACTAATGTTAGTCAGGCAGAGACCGATGTCAATCAGGAAAGAATCGACGTTGGTTCGATGGAGACCAAAGGTGATGTTGGGCAAGTGGACACCGACATCAGTCAAGAAAGCGACATCAGTGATCAGGTGGAAACGACATCGATCGGGTGCAGACCGAGGTCAGCTAGAGATGACCGAGATCGGTCATTATTAAAATAAAATTTGGGCAAACAACAAGCTGTCAATGAGTCTCAAATGCCCATGTGGAGGTTTGAAAGGGTAAGTAAGCCTCAAATTCATTATTCCCCTTCTTTATACTACTTTTTGCTTATTGATGGTGGAAAACTAGAAATTTTTGATGAGGCAATGCAGGTAGAATCCAGGAAACAGTGGGAGCATGGCATGAATGAGGAAATTGATTCCTTAAAAGAGAACCAAACGTGGGATTTGGTAGAGTTGCTAGTCAAAAAGAAAGCACTGAAAGATGAATGGATTCACAAGTTAAAGAAAGAAGAGAATGGACAGGTGAGACAGAAGGCCAGGTTATATGGTCTTGAGCAAGTTGTAAGACAATGGTGTTTGAAGTTTGACAGGTTTATGACAAAGCATGGCTTTAGTCAATGTCAATGTGACCATTGTGTTTATTTTACCAAGTTGGATAATAGTAGCTACATTATCTTGTTACTGTATGTAGTGTATATGCTTGTTGCAGGGTCACACATGTAGGAAATTACTGAGCTAAAGGTAAAATTAGTTCAGACATTTGCCATGAAGGATTTGAGAGCAGCAAAGAAAATCCTTGGCATGAGTGTTTCTAGAGACAGGGAAAATCACAGGTTGATTTTTCTTAAGAGGATTATGTGAATAAGGTAGTGGAGAGGTTCAATTTGCAGGATGCAAAATAGGTAAGCACACCTATGGCTGGACAGTTCAAGTTTATTTTAGAACAATGTCTTAAATCACATGATGAGGTTGAGTACATGAGTACTAGACCTGATATTGCCCAAGCAGTGGGAGTTGTTAGCAAGTTTATGGACAATCCAAGGAAGGAGCACTGGAAAGCAGTTTAGTGGATTCTCAGATATCTGAGAGGGACCAGTAGCAGGTATTTATGCTATGCAGGGTCAAACACTTCTCTACATGGGTATGTAGATTCAGATATGGTAGGTGACTTGGATGGCAGGAGAAGCACCACAGGATATGTGTTCACTATTGGTGAAACGGCGGTTAGCTGGATTTCAGAGATGCAGAAGGTTGTTGCAGTCACAGAGGCTAGCAAGGATAAGAACCCTGCAGATATGTTAACAAAGCCAAGAATAAAGGAGAAGTTGAATCTTCATTCAACTTTTGTTTGTCTTCAAGACTGAACTTGAAGATGGTGATATAAGCTAGAAACAGATTAGAGGACATTGCGGTATAGGTACAAGTGCAATTGTTTATCTCCAAGTGGGAGATTGTTAAGTTGTGGAGCTAAAAGCTTCACTATCATGCAAATGTGGAGGTTGCTGGGTTACATAGCAACCGACGTCGATCAGACTACTGACATCGGTCAGGCATCAACCAAAAGCTGTCGACATCAGTTAGGCATCGATCGATGTTAGTCATCTCCAGACAGATAGAGACCGGTGTTTATCACTTGTGCATTTCCAAAACTGTTAGTTAGACGAACAGTTAATTTGATGAACAGCTAGTTTGCATGTAAAGACTAATTTTAGTCTTGAGTCTGCTTTTCTAATTATTGTTTGTTTTGGGATCTATTTAAGAGACCCATGGGGCTGTATTGTAATGAGTGTAAAAGAGCAAGATCAGTTGATCTGTGGGGTAGCAAGATCAAGAAGATTTGCAACACAAGAGTAATGGAAGGACAAAAGGATTAGATCCTCAACTTGAAGGCAAGAACAAAAATTGGGTTGGTTGTCTGAAGGGGTGTAAAATCAATTGATCTGTAGGTAGCAAGATCATGAATATCTACATGGTAAGTAAGATCAGTTAGATTTGCAAAGGTGCAAGATCACTGAGATCTGCTTGTGTGTACGACGGTACTGGTAGTAGGCAACAACAACCATTGGGTTGATTGTCACTGATTGCTGGAGAGAACAACTTTGTGTTTGAGTTGGTTATAATTGATTGAGAGAGAGAACTCTTGAGTGAGAATTACTGGACACCCAAGAGCTGTGAGGAAGAAGAGTGATATTTCTTCATTGTATTTCCTTTTGGAAGAGTGTTAATATAGATTGTATTGTTTCTCGTATCTCATATTCTATGCTAATTTTGAATTCTAGTTACTTATTACTTCTTGTTTAATTTCGTGTTTATTTGCTTATACAAAGGTAACAATTGTACTCTAAGGAGGATCCTAACAGCTGGTATCAGAGCTAGGATCCTGACAAGTGGTATCAGAGCTTTGTGTTCTAGATCCTGATAGTTACCCTATACACACTAATAACCTGGTTTGATTTCAACCCTAGTCAAATTAAGACCTAGTAATTTGAACATGTTTACACTGTTGAGCTATTAATTCCAAACATTTAAAATAATTTCCATAAGCCAAAGATCACTAAGTAAGATTAATTACATTGCAAATCTTAATTAACTTATCCAAGTAAAAATTCCAAGTTGAATTAGTGAATTTCATTTATCAAAAAATATTTTTTTAGCCAAATATGAAGTCAAAGGTCAAAAGAGATAATAAAGTAATTTATTAATTACTAAATATTCCAAAAGGGTGAGTCACAACCTCACAAATATCTAAAGTGAGTTGTCATACATCATAAATATCTGAAATTGAGGTGTTAAGATTTCATGAGTGCTTTGACCCAACCCATGGTTAGCCTAACTCAACCTAGGTTATTTTAGACTCAAACAAAGTTATAATTTAACCTAATTTCCCTTGGATTAGAGTTAGTTCTTAGAGCTATAAATACAAGTGTCCACACCATATTCCAACAAGCTTTTGTGTGTAAGGTTATTCTATAGGAATATCTTCAAGAAGCCATTGAGAGTAGTGTTATAATGCCCACTATATACCAAGATTCACACCAATCCAAGCCAATAGCAAAGCAAAACCACAAGTGACTATTAGAGAAGTGCCACCACCAGAAGAAACATTGACAAGAGTATCTAATGTCATAGACCGACTATGAATATCCTTATACCAACAAGAGGACATCAAATTCAACAAAGGAGGTAAAATACATGTGTTATTTTTATCTCTATTTTGTGATCTTGTTCATTATGTTATGTTCCCCATAGTTCTTAGGTAAGAGTGTTCAGTTATAGTGTATTGTTATGCATGGATTTTTATCATTTTGACTAACAAGGAACTAATCAATATTTGTGTGCTCTCCAAAATCCTAAGATACATAATGGTATGCCCAGTGGGACTATGCATCCCAGATGGCCAAGGAGAATGATGTGCAATATTTAGTTTTTATAAAAAAATCATTTAATTCTTTAAGTTTAGAGTTTTGTGCTTAAAAATCCTATTCTATTTTTTTTGTAATCGACGGCTTCGCCCTATGTAACAATGACTTCACAATCCTTGTGCTTTGTTTGTGATCTTTATATGTGTATAAATAATAATTTCAAAATAATAGATTTGACTTGATAAATGGCAACATCACTATCTAGAAATGATGACTTTGACCCTACTAAATAATCACATCATTAAGTAAAATTATATTTGGTTTAAGTGACTTCTCTTATTTTTAGCTTGTAATTAGCAACTTCACCAAATCTAATTGGCAGATTCACCCTGTTTAAAGGTGACTTTGCCAAATTCTAATTTGTCTGTGTCTATGTTCCTAGAAAAACAATAGTTTCACTAAAAATGATAGTTTCACTTTATTGCATAAATGGTAGCTTCGCTCTGTGTTTTCAAAAACTCAAGAGTGCAAAATGGAATGTTGTTTATTGATTTACTTTTTGGCCTAAATACAAGCAAACCCCCTAACATTTTTGCAAGAACCAAGGTCAAGAGAGATGGGCTTAAACACTTCTAAATCTCACATACATTTTTGTTTGGTGCTTAAAATCAACCTAATCAAACTTGTCTTTTAGTATTTCAAAGTTTTTATAAGTGCAAACAAGGCCAAGGGGTTAAATTTTCAATCACATTTGAGTTGGTGTTATTAAAATTAACATACACTTTAGTTAGAGCTCTTAAGAGCTTTTTCACTTTTAATTTGTTCTTTGTTTATTAGTTAGTTTCAAAGTTCATAGATTAAATTCTTTGTTTGTGGTAAATTAAAAACTATTGTGTGTATGCTCTCTCCCATCCCTTATAGGGAACTCAGGTGACCAAAAATGTTTAGTTTATTGCCTTGTTTATTTAGTCTTGTTGGAAAGAGAGTTGCATATAATATCCCCAATCTCTAAGTGACTTAGATGACCCAGAAACCACCTCTTAAGTATTTCTATTTATTTTTTTGCTTGTGGCTTGTGGGCAGGAGCTTGTTTACTTCTCAATTTTTTTTTAGGGGTGTATTGACCTAGAGTTTCATCTCCCATCATTGTACCAACCCCACTTTATAGTGGGGTGTATAAATTGGGCACGTGATACTAGGATTTCAAGCGAACTGAGCAGCTATCCTCTCTGATCCTAATGAAAACTTGGGTTAGTTTGTGCTAAACATCAAACTTCACTAAGTAATACATGGATAAATTCATTGTGTAAAGGAATAAACCTTTGCATAATAAGTTGGCAGGTTTGAATCCAATTTATGTGATGTGCCCTTGTATTTGCCACACTTGGAACCATTTAGTATATTTCAAAACTTATAGATTTTAGTCAACCCCACTTGTCACATAATATCTTATCAAATGTCAAGTGCTCCTCACTCTAAGTCTGTGCCATGTACCAATGCTTGACAGATAAGGGGCGTAAAAAATCTACCTACACCTATTCTTTAATCTTTAGATTAACACTTAGTTTCTTTCGAGTATTAGTATATTAGTGAAAACTTTAGTAGAAGTTACGTACACCCATGTTAGTTTTTAGGATAGGATGAGCCATTATTGTTATTTATTTATTTGATTTACATGTGTGTTTTCAACTAAAATTATTTGTTTGTATTGTCAAGTTGAAATAAGTCCAAAACCCTCACATTCTTTTCACACCACTTTAACCTAAGAGGTGTTATTCTAACTATTTTGTGTCACACTTTTGCCTTAGACTTTTATTCCAAAACTACTTATGTGTCACTTATTTAAAAGGGGCATCATTACACTACCCATTTTAACTCAAACATTTGCCTTTGATATTTGAGTCCAAAACCATTGTCATGTCATTTGTTTGAAGGAACATTGCAATGATGCCTACATTATTTTAAAACACTTGTCACATTTGAATCCAAGTTCTAACACCATTTTTATACCTTTTATTTCAAATACACTATTGGGATTTTATTCTTAATAATGTTTTTAACACTGAAGTATAGCCCTAATGAGCTAGCGTGATGGCCCTTCACACCATACTATGGTCTTGTGCACTCACCCAAAGCATGCAGCTAGAGACTGATTCTCATGGGTTATGTTGCCCAATAACATATCAAGCATATTCTTTGGGTTAAAACTTATATTTTATTAGAAACTACATATAGATAAAAGACATACTACTTTGATCCTAGTATCATTTCACTTTGCAACCATGATCACACAAAGAAGTGCCATGAAGTTCAAATATTGTTACTTATAAAAAGTAAAAGTTGTGTAGATTTCATATTATGTTCTAACAACAAGTGCTCAGCTCGAACCTATCACACAGATGCACTATCAACTTAACTAAAACATGAACATCATAATGATTATAATGTTAGTAACTCTTATATTATGCTTTAGCAAATGATATCCAAAATCCATCACGTCCAATGCTTACATGTAGGGGTATTTATACTTGTTTATCCCTGAAAAAGTAGTCACAACACTAATGACATGATTAATTGGCCAACAAACTCACTATAAACATAGAGTCATGGTGGTCTGTCAACTAGTGTCTCCTAAGGACCCATACCTTTGCACCCCCTATATACTCATTCTATGTTAGATTCTTGCTTCCATATGTCTATCTCCTTATAAGCCAGTGCAAAACTCCCAATGGATAAGGTCTGGGTGACCCTTGATTATCGTTCCTTAACTGTCTCTCACTTTCTACGTACTCCCCAAGTTTATTATTTCTATTCTAAGTCCTATGCTCTTGGGTCCCTCATAGTTATACTATTTTTGACTGGGTCTTCTTGCATTGGTGCTTATGTACCCTTGTCTTTTCATGCCTTATTGTTTTTTGCACTATGGTCCTTCTATGCTAGTCTAGTTCTACGCCATAGTCTTTATGCACTATGCTCCTTCCACACCATGCCAGTTCCACGTCAAAATATCAAAAAAAAATAGTCAAAATTTTGGGTCCAACATCATCCCACACTAAGCTCTTAGTCCATCCTACAATAAGTCTTTGTGGTGGCCTCTACCGAAAATTCAGGCCTCATCTATTCAATCTAATTCTTGACATTATCCCAATGTGATAATGTGTCGAGCAACTTTGTATTTATTTCTTCAATGGCCACTTTAGACTTATTATTTTGCTTGAGTTGTTCCAAAATCTTGTTGGCCTTTTTGACCAATTCATCCATGGACATGTTGGCATTCTTCTAGACTTGTTCTAATGTTGAGACTTCACTAATAACCTATCTTCTGAGGGCTATAAAAAAGAAATTCAATTATTGGTGATGTGCATTTATTTTCTCCTCATGTGTTTCCACATCTTTTAATGCCTTCACACACTTGGCACGATCCTCTATTAAGAGTGTAGCATTAGCCATTTGTTGCCTCTAGGTTTCCTCTACATGGAGCTGAGCCTTCAAGACTTTATTCAGTCACACCAATCTTTAAAAAACCCCATCCAAGATGGGGATGACTTCTCCAACTCTTTTGAGGGTATGATTGCATACTTTGATCACCTCAATGAATTGGTCTACTAGTGTTAGTGCCTTATTCTTCAGCATAGGCTACTCTTTATATCACTTCAAAAGGAGATTCACTATGGTATATAGTTTATTTATGGCATCCCCATCTAGAGGCACACCATCCACTAGTGTTGGATCTTGGCTCAGCATTGACTTTCATAAATTTAATGTTTTAACCTTGGCCTCCTTGATTTATTATTTTAAAATAGACACTTCTTTCACAAGCACCTTCTTAATGACAACCTATTTCCTATATATATCCACCACCTAGGCATGTTTCTTCTCTACATCATGCACATCAGATTCTGATAATATATTCTTGCACGTGACTTCAAGAGGCATATTCAAAAATGCAGCATTGGCTTGAAGAGGGGTGATCTTTTAGGGATCAACCCATAATGGTTTGGGTAGTGTTGGAACATCTGAACATAAGAGGAAGATGTCTTGAGGGAGCTCAAAGTCGCACTCCTCATTGTACATGTCCAAAAAGAAGGACATATGCCACCTTCTATCCATGGTTACATCTTAGGAAAGGAAGTGAAACCATAAGTATATCATCTTGTTAGGGATGCTTATTTGATATTAGAAGTGTAGATTGGTAGATGCATCAGTGGTAGGTTCTTCCTTAGACCTAATCGGCTCCTTCCTTTTATTTGGGCCATGCTCCAATATCTCAACCTCTGCTTTGATAACTAATGAAGTGTTATCAATAGCCATTATTATCATATAATGATCTTTACCATATGGACCCTCAATTCTCAATAATAAGTCTTCAAAGGTGGCCTCCTCTCTCATCAAGGAGGGTGTCTTCTCAAAATTAGAGTCTGATTCCTCCTTCTGGACTACAGATTCTTCTTACTCAAGCTCTTGCTTTGTGGCTTGCTATGGTACAACCCCTGATTGTGAAGATGCCTATGAAGTTTTGGGAGGTGAAGGTAGAGGTAAAGGAATGTGTAGGGGAGAAGGTGGAGGTGGAGGGACCTATGGAGGTGAAATTTTGGGTTGAGAAGGTTGAGGTAGAGAAGGGTGAGGTGGAGAAGATCAAGGTGGAGAAGGGCAAGGTGGATAAGGTCACAGTGGAAAATGGTGAGGAGGAGAAGGGTGAGGTGGATGAGGGCTTAGTGGAGAAGGTCTAGGTGGACAAGGGCTAGGTTGTAGCACTTGGGTAGTCCTCTACCATTTTTAAGGAACTTGTGAACTTGCATCAGTATCATGCCCAATCCACTTCTTCTTTGTCAAGGGAGGTATTAGTGGGTACTTTTCCCGTGTATCCTCTGTGCCCTTTGAAATCTTAGGCATGGGTTGTAGCATATAGAATAGATTATATACTTGTTTTCCCACTATTATTGGCTTGACCTTGATATCCATTTAGTCAATCTCTTTCTTCTACCTATAGGCCTTCTTGCTTGGACAGATGTACATCTTCTAGATGGTGTGAATCTCCAAGTTTATTTTGACTACCTCTAAGGAAATAGGCTATGCATCATATATGTGATTCATCGAGTCTATGAAAGACCATTTTGAAAAGGAATATAGTAGCTTCTACCATGCAGAGAGATCTCTAGAAGGGACCATCTTAATGTGTGCTAGAGAGAAGTGTTGCTTCACAAATAATTGAGCTTGTTCACTAACCAAGGAGGGCAAATCTTTAAGAATGTGCCATTCATTCCTAAATTCCTCCTTCATCCTATCAAACAATACTTCATTTTTATTTTATATATGGGGGTGATATACCTTGGGCATGTGATCACCTTAAAGTGTTTATCAGGAGACTTATTCTTAGTTGGGAATGCCCACTTCAACACTCCCATAGTGTAATCAGGTACACTGATATCATCAAATACCATCAAATTAAAAATACTCCCCATAAAAACCTATAATCAGGTATCCAATGGGTCTTCTATGCATCCTTAATGATATTATGGATAAATTACATATCCCAATTATACTTTAAGCCCTCAGTAACTTGGTGGGTGATGTAGAGGTGGGTCATATCTACCCCTTTCCAACAATCAATACCATTGATCTTGGTCATTGTAATGTATGTCACAACCCAGAGGGCAAGATCCTATAGGTTCTTGATGTGCATGGCATGGCCCTACTTTTGATATATCAGCATCATGGCCATATTATAGATCTCATTGATGTCCCCCAAGTCATATGTTACTTCTAGTCATAAACAATACAACCCAAATACCTTACTTATCCTCTCGAGTGTGATCTTTATGTTGTGCCCGATAAAGTAAAAGTAGTCCTCATGAATGTAACGAGAGTAGGAACTTGATTGCCTCCATGGGTTTTCTGAATTAAGGTAGATTAAACAATTGGAACAACCCTACAGCATCCAAGGTGTTGAATATCTGGAGGTCATACACCAATTGGTTCTTGGTGTTCTAACACTCGACTCGGTAGTCATTCTACAACTCAACCTCATTCTCAAGTTGATGATGGTTGTAATCAAAGATTGTGTAACTGGGTACCTTGGAGACCCAATTCTCCATACATAGCATCATTTTTGGGTACTACATTTCTTCAATCGTTAATAGTGAGGGAGGAGATGATTATGTTTTCTTTACTTAGCATGCCATACTAGCTTCTTCTTATTCCATACATTGTGCCTATTCTTTAGGTGCTTCTTCTCTGATGAATCTTGCTTCTCCCCCAAGTACTTTCTCTTCTTTTAGTATCACTAGTAATGGATCAATTCTTAATGCCTTATTTTTAGGCTACATCACCCTTCAAGGAGTTCAAAGGTTGAGGCATGGTCATCCAATGTTATAGGAATATATGATTATTATGTCGATGACTTTGAATTTTCATGCTTTGTTTCCCTCTAATGGTGGATGTTTACCCCTGCAACATGTAACTAAAAGTTTTCCTTATCGTGGTCATGTTTTAACATTTATCCTACGTTTTGATTACATAGATTTTGTTTGTTTACTCGTTCAAGAATCAAACTTGATCTCTTCACTCTTGACTCGAGTATTTATTCACTCTTGGCTCTGTAATCTCAAATGGAAGCAAAGGTAAAATGTAAAAATGAGCTCACTTATATTTTTATAGACTCAAGGAGGTTAACCTATATTTACTATCCCCTTTCCTTTTATCCATCACTTCTCATCATAAATGCATTTTTAATGGTCATCATTCATTAACCATCGATTCTTTCCATAAATGCATTTAACGGTATTGTCTTGTCATATCATTGGCACATTTATCATAACCACTATTTTTTTTGCATTAATGACATGTCATGTCTTGTGCATTTCTTTAAGGTGGAAGACAACTATGTCCCACACTTTTATTTAGAGTGGAAGATAGTTAATTTTATTTATTTCAAAATTTCAAACTATTTGGAAGGAATACCCTATCCTTGGGCTATGTAGTTTGTGTGCCTTGAATAACTTATATGCCCTAAGTAACTTGCATGCCTTAAGTAACTTGTGCTCCTTAAGTGACTTACACACCTGTATTTAATCATGAATTTAGATTCATATACCTTTTACCCCACATTAAAACTGTTTTGTGGTCCTCCACAAAAATACAAGTATAGAACTTATGTAAAACTACATTAAAAATGTCATGCACAACAAAGACAACACTTCTTATTAAAAATATGAAATCCTAGACTAATTGCATAAGCCTTTTTATTTATGAAATTTTTAACTAATCAAAGGTAAATTATGATCAAAGCTGGCTTCCATTGTAATGCCCAAGAAAGAATTGGTTGTCCAACCTTTGTAATTCATAAACGTTGATAGGGTGAATGCTATGAATGAAAAAGGAACCATCCCATTGAATCCAAATTTTTCCAGAATGGCATGTGAACTTGGAGTCATATAGCAAGACTTTCATTCCAAGGGCAAATGTTATATGCTTATGTGTCGATCGTGCCATGCTTTCTATTTTCACTTTTCCATATCCTGACTCCAATGAGTAGGGAAACGAGCTTCATCTAGCTGTAAAAATGTATCTAGGCATGCCTTCAGGGATGACTACTCATCCAATTATCTAATGCATGCAATACAAAGAGATAGTACCTAAAACTCAATCGATACGAGTGCCTCTTTATAATATACCAAATTAAACAATGTGTTCTTGTTCAAACACTTAAAAATGGTTCAATAAGCCAATAATACCACAAACACTTTATCATCCCATTCAATTTGGCCAATATTACAAATTTTCATCAATGTTGTGCCTAGGATTTTATTGAAGGCCTCCATAGTTCCATTGGGTTGTGGATGATACGATGTTTTTTATGATGAGCAATCATGAACTTTCCAATTAGGATGCAAATAGTTTCATTTAGGAAATGGGTACCGTAATCATTAGTAAAACTTAGTGGGCATCCAAACTGAGTTATGATATGTTCCCAAATGAGACACATAGTAGTAGTAGTAGTAGTGTAATCTCTCATTGTTGCAACTTTAGTCCAGTACATAAGATAATCAGTGGATGTGATGATATACCAGGAACCTATTTACCATCTAGTTGGAGTGATCAGGCTAATAAAATCAATCATCCATTTTTCAAATGGTTCTTAAGAGAGAATTGGATGTAGAGGCATGGCATCTCAGTGATTTCGTTTTCCCAAGCACTGACAAACATCACACTTCTGAGTATATATCTTAGCATCTTGAAAAAGGGTAGGCCACCATAATTTTGCTAGCATAACCTTGTGCATGGTAGCCTCTCTAGCATAGTGTCTGTCTATAATACCTTCACGAACTTCTTGAAGTACCTCAAAATACTCATGTTTCATGACATAACGATGAAGAAATTTATGTCAACCAAACTTGTAAAGGTCCCCTCCTATGAGCTAAAAAGGTGCAACATGGACTGTGAGTTGTTTCTTGGCCTACAGAGTTAGACAATCAAGCATTGAACCAGTAGTTAGAAAGGCTACAAGTAGACAAGTGACATGAAAGAGTTAAACATCAGGTAAGTCATCTTCAAAAGTGCACAGTGGTTCTCTGGAATCAATCTATGAAAGGTGATCAAGACCATAATTGGTTTTTTTAGGTTTAACCATGACATAAAATTGAAACTCTTAAAATGACACCATCCATCTACAGATTCATCCATGCAGCATCAGTTTGTTTACTAGATACTTTAAGGCTTTATGATCTATATAGAATATAAAAGGTGTTTCCAATAAGTATTATCAAAATTTATATAAAGCATAGACAATTGACAATGATTTGTGCTCCATGGTGGTGTAATTCTACTCAACTGGATTAAGTTTCCTACTAGCAAAGTAGATCAGGTGATCAAGGTGACCTTCACCTAGTTATGCAAGGATTACACCAACTACCATTCCAGATGCATGGACATGGACATGAAATGGGATTATTCAATCAAGGAATTGGAGGATTGGAGTGGTGACTAGCTTGTCCTTTAATGTCTCAAAATATTCTTGGCAGAAACAAGTCTAGATGAAGTGTTCATTATGTTTTTAGAGTTCCTCTAGAGACACAGTAATCTTTGCATATCCATAGATGAATTTTTCATAATAACTTGTATATCTTAGAAAGGCAGGAACTTCGCATTGAGACTTGGGTGCTAGGAGGTGAAGAATAATAGATACCTTTACCAAGTCTACCAGAAGTCCATCCTTATAAATAATATGTCCTAAAATAACATTGAAATGTGTAGCAAATAGATACTTCTTTAGATTTAATTATATTTGTAAGACTCAATAATACTCAAGCATAAGTAATAGATTAAAGAAATGGTCCTTGACAAAGCCACAGATGATCTAGTCATTAAATTAGATTGAAGAAACTTATAGATTAAATCCTTAAAGGCTTTAATGACTATACGTGAGAACACAACTGGCACAATCTTCAACCTAAAAGGCATGATAATATATGCTAAGGATCCCCATTCAGTGGTAAATGTAGTCTTAGAATGATCCTCCTCAACGATCTAGACCCAATATTACCTTAAAAATCCATCTATGAAAGTATAGATTTCACACCCAGTAATGCCTTCAAGTATTTCCTTTGTGAATGGTGTTGAGAAAGGATCAATGATGCAAAACACATTAAGTACCCATTAATCAATACAAGTTTGAATGCATCCATATTTCTTTATACTAAACACCATGGGACTAACCCACTCAGATTTGTCAATTGGAGTGATTACTCCAATGCACAACATACTATCAGTTTATTCCTTTATGCATGCTGATAGATTAGGATTCATCTTATATGGCACTTTCCTGACTAGTCAAGTACCGTCAACCAGTTTAACATGCATCTTACATAAGGATGGATGAACTCCTTTCATCTCATTATAGCTTCTTGGACATACATCTTATTGTTTTTTAACAACTTAAATATCTTTGAAACTTCTATGTTAGTCCAATAGCTACTTACAATAGTTATTTTTGGTTCTTCCTCTGTGTTGATGTTATGTTTGATAGTTTGAATGGGTCCAGAGTAATGGTGGTCTATATTAGGACCAATGTCACAAATAGCTCATGTGCCATATTCCTTAGTTACATCCAAGTGATTTGATAGAGGGTTAAGTGGGTTGGACCCTTCAGCTTCTTCTACGTGAAACACTAGTTTCTATTTTCCTCGTCATATCTCTTCATGTCGGTCCTAATCAAGGACTAGTTCTGGCACAAGAATAAGTTGTGAAGATGGTTCTTTGAAGAGAACTAAACCTTATTCTAGGGCAATATCAATATTTCTCAAGTGATCCTCAATGGGACTAGGGTCACCAATAACTGCTTCATACATGGACTGGAGAGTGAGGTGCAAATACATCTTTGGAGAAGAATAAGATAGTGTCAAGCTCATGTTTTCCTTTAATAGATGCCAAAATTGGTTTCCCATATGTCACTTTTCATGAACATATCATGCCCTTCCCCAGGTTCATAAAGTTCCATATAAAGCATGTACCCATAGGTACTCTAGTAAGTAAGACTCTTCAGCTTTCCATGTTGACTCATAGGCCTCTGTATGAGGTTCAAGTGCTTGTACTCCATTACAGTTGATTGTTCTCTTGACTCGGTTATCATGACAAAATCAGTGAAGTAAAGTAGAGCATACTTGATCCCACTAAAAAAGTCACTCATAATGGGTTTGTCACCATCTTACAGCTTTACCATCAAAGAGGTGAACCAAGGATCGTATGCAATCATTGTCAGAGTTATAAAATTACTCAAGGCATTAAAAAAAGTCATGGACTTCCATATGTCTATGGAAGCATGGGGTTGAATCAAGTCTTTCTAAAGGTGTTTATATCATTAGTCTCCTCATGACTTGTCTAGTAAGGAAGTGAACAAACTTGTAGTGCTTATGATATTGGTGTGGAACAATAACCCAACTACTAATTGCATTACATATTCTTCAAGTGAGGTCATAGTCACTGTGTGCCCAACAATTATAAGCATTGCTTGTAGTGTAAAAAAGGGACCGAGTGTCTGTCCATTAGAGGATGCCATCAGGAGTAGGATCACATTGCTCATCATCTTTGACAGTGACATTATAGATGTGGTTAATATCTTCTTTTACATTAATAGGTTCCATGTATGGAGGCCCATGTATGTGATCTAGGGGAATAGCAATGCACTAATCAACATTCTCAAAACATATGTAGCACTTTTGGAAACTTAAGTCTGCACTATTTTCATAACACCAAGGTTTCCCCAATAGAGTTGGGAAGTCATCAAACTCTGCTAACTTGATAACTTCAAAGCTGGCTTTAAAATATACTCCAAGTATATCTACCATTGCATTCTTGAGGACACCAACTAGTAATGCACAAGTTATATTAGCCATAAACAATACGTGCAATGAAGGTTGTAATGTTGGACTAGCTATTTTCTGAAAGAGTTTGCCAAAATCTTAGAATAATTTATATACAATCAGGTTGAATCCTATGCGACAGCGTGAGATCTCTAGAAAACACACGATATTTTCAATAATCTGTGAAATTCAAAATGATATGATTGAATTCTTCATTCACCTTCCAAAAAGGAAAAGTGGGGTATATATAGAGAAAATTAGGGCAACATAAGGAAGCCTCTATTTTTTATAATAAAATAATTATAATAAAAGATAATTATCTTATGGACCCTTTATAACTAACCTAAGAAAGCTTAGAATGGTCATATGACCATGTAGGTAAAACCCAATGGGAAAAAGCACTACACTAACACCCCCCTTTAATCATAGCTTAGGTGAGATGAGAATTAGGTCCCAACATTGAAAGCCTAATGAGGTACCCAAGTGCATAATGATAAACCTCTGTAGGAGGAATAAGAAGGTGGATTATCCCTAACCCCAATGAGAGCTCACAAATGAACAAATTTACTCTATATGAAAGGCTTGGTTAGAATATTTGCAATCTAATCTGATGTTGCATAGTATCAAAGATCAATGACTTGGTCATTGATAAGCTCCTTGATGAAATTCATGTGAATATTTATGTGATTGGTCCTTTGATGGAGAACTGTATTCTTGCAAATTGGGATAGTGTTTTGGTTGTCATAATAGATGATTATTGGCTTATGAAACTAGACACCAAACTCAGTGAGAATCCCCTGAAGCTAGATTGCTTTAGTGGTGGTATTTATAGCCCCTCTATATTCTACCTCTGTAGATGATAAAGAAATTGCATATTACTTCTTGCTTGACCAAATTATTGGACCCGAACCAAGTGAGAAACTATAGCCTAAAGTGGACTTTTGACTCTGAATATCTCTAACAAAATCTGAATCTATGTATCCAATCAAATCAACCTTTATTCCTACTCCATAGTGTATCCCATAATTGTGTAAACCCTAAATGTAGTGAAGAATCTACTTTGCTACTTTCTAGTGCAACTCATGTGGCTCCTTCATAAAACGAGAGACCAAACCAACTACTTAAGATATGTTAAGTCTAGTGTGTGTGAGATAGATTATACTATCCATGAGTTTTCGATACAGAGTTGCATCTAGTAGTGGTGTAGGACAATCAACCCCAAGTTTCACATTAGACAAGAAAAGAGTAAGAGCTAGCTTATAATCAACCATGTTAAACCTCACAAGAAAATCAAGAGAATACATGGATTGTGATAAAGTTATCCCAAAATCTGACTAAATGATTTCAATCTCGAGAAATTAGTGCAACAATCCCACGTCTGTCAATGAAAATCTATCTGAAAGTATAGTTTTCACTACTGAGATGAATGATCATGAGTTCCCTATAATCAGTAAGTCATCCACATAGAGAACTAGGATCAACAGAGAATCATCATGCTGTAAGATGTAGACATTTGGATTTGAGTGGCATTTGGTGAACTTGACTATGAGGATAAAGAAGTCATCTTAGCATACCATGCCTAAGGGGCCTATTTGAGTCCATAGATTTTTTAAGTCTAAAAATCAAGGAGGTATCGTCCAGAAAGCTTTGTGGTTGCTCCATATATATATGTTCCTTAAGGTCACCATGTAGAAAAGCACTCTTTATGTCTGTTTGGTGAACATCCCACTAATGTGCGATTGTGATGGCTAGAGTGAGTCTTATAGATGTCATCTTGGCTATAGGAGCAAATGTTTCAGTGTATTCTATGTCAGACACCTAAGAAAACCTCTTTGCAACTAGACAAGTTTTGTACTTATCGACTGACCCATCTGTACCATACTTGGTCTGATAAACCCATTTACAATAGACCAATTTTCTTCCTTTCAGAAGAGGGACCAAGTCCCATGCTTTATTCCTAATCAATAAATTGAACTCTTCCTGCATAACAAAATCCCATTCTAGAATTGCAAATGCCTCATGAAAGGTTTATGGATTTGAGAAATGGCCAAGTATGCATGTGAAGTCCCTTAAAATTATGATTGTGTCTACCTTTTATCCGATGGATTTCTAACCCATCTTCCAACACTTTAAAGTGTCTATCAATCCCAAATAGGACCAGAACTATATGAGATTGGAGAATTAGGAGGTGAGTCTCTGTCATCTATTTTGTTAGTGTGAGATGGAGGAGGAGTATCCTCATTAATACTCTCATCGCTTGAACTTGAAGAAGAAGAGGCATCTTCATCATCAAGAGGATCTTGAGGTGGATCCATGTCACTATCAAAAGTGGAATTGATGTCTAGTGAGACTTTTAAAGAGTTTGGAGTGCCATGATTATGTTCAAGTGGGCCCTCATAAAACTTGACACTCCTTTTAATTAAAAAAGTCATGAGTTTTAGGATGGAAAAGCCTATATCCCTTAACACCCTCTACATACCCCACAAAGATGCAAGATCGACTCTGAGGGTCCATTATCTTGCATTTCTTCTTGGGAACACAAGCCATTACTGGTTATCTAAACACTCAAAAGTGATCTACTATGGGCTTATGACCATCCCAAGCTTCAAAAAGAGTGATTCCATTCAAAGCTTTGTGTGTAACTTGGTTCTAAATGTAACACACACAGTTGATTGCTTTGGCCCAATACTAAGGAGAAAGTGACTTAATTAAATCATGTAGCTTGCCATTTCCTTCAAGGTACAATTCTTGCATTTGGACAGACCATTATGCTAAGGACTGTATGGAACTATGTGTTGCATCTGAATCCCCTCTTATGTGTAAGATTGCTCAAACCTATTGTTGACATACTCCCTAACTTTTTTAGTCCTTAAGATTTTGATAGAACATTCTGACTGCTTCACCATAAGTGCCTTAAAATCCTTAAAGTGATCAAAGACAGACTTATTTTTGAGAAAAAAACACCCAAGTGTACCTTAAAAATTCATTGATGAATGTAAGCATGTATCTTGTCTTATTGAATAAAGGTTTTGGAAATGAACCTACTAAGTCACTATGGACTATTTATAGCTTCTGTTCAACTCTTCTTGCTTTACCCTTGTCATATCTCTCTTTTGGATGCTTGTCAAGAATGCAACCATTGCATAGGTCATCTAAAAATTTGACTTTAGGCAATCCTAAAACCATGTCCTGATGACTAAGTTGCTCCAGGTAATGGTACTTTAAATGAACAAACCATTCATACTATAGTTTGCTCACTCTATTTGCATGAGTAAAAAATGCAGCTGAGGGTTGATATGGGGAAAATTATGAGAAGGTATACAACCTAAATTGATGATTGGTCTTCCTATAAGCCACTGCAGTGTCACTATGCAGCTCTTTGATGACCACTGAATCAAGTGTGAACTCAACTTGCTTCCCTGCACCTATGTGGGAGATTTGATATACTGACATAAGATTGGTGAATAGTGAAGGAATACATAGAACATCATTGAAGGTCATGTTGCTTACTTCTATCGTTCCTTTACTACTAACTTCTATTGAAGTATCATCACCCATAAGAATTGAAGGCACATAACATGGCTCTATTTTTGAAAATGGATCCTCTGAGGAGGCCATGTGATAGGAAGCACCTGAGTCAATAACCCAAGTCGAAGGCTGAGAAGCTATTGCAAAAAGTGCCTTAACCTTATTTATACCTTTTTTTGTCTTTACCTTTTATAAAATATTATGCTGATGTGTTCTGAGATAAGGATTCAAGAACACTAATGTTGTTATTTCCAAGCATCATAGTCAAGGTGTCAATCTTTTTTTTCATGCATTGAGACTCATCATGCCCAAGTTTCTTACAAAAGTTGCATTTGAGTTTCTCATTCTTAGGTTTCTCACTTGAGAAGGACTCATTTAATTATGCCTTAGGTTTAACATTTGATTTTTGATTCTTCTTATGTTCATGATTTGGTTTAGACTATTTCTTCCATTGTTTGCTACTGCTTGAAGGCTTCTTCTTATCCTGATTGACAATCAGGGCATGTGATTTTGAAGACTTCAGTGCACCTATTTAAACCAACTTATCTTGCTCTTGAGTCAGATCGACAACAAACTTATCAACTGATGGCATTTTTCAAGTGGATAAAAGTGCATGTTTGGTAGCATGAAGTGTAGAGACCAAAATTGAATAGTCATGACCTAGTTTTGCAAGCATGGATATAATCAATTAGTCATCTATTTTCTCAATGCCACATTGTTTCAACTACAAGCTCAATGACTTAAATTTTTTAAAGAAGTCTTTTAAGGTGTCATAATCACCTGGACTCAATGTGATGAGCTCATTCTCTAGCTCATGACCTCATGATGTCTTGTACTCTAAAAATCTTGTTTAGGATTGTCTAGATTTCATTCAGAGTTTTTGCAGATTCAAATGAAATAGAAGGTCGAGAGACATTGAAAAACAAAGAAACCCATAGGCCTCATCACATCTGTCATACCACTTAACCTTTTTTAAATCTATAAATAGCTCATTTTCTTCACCCATATTAATTCGATAGAGTCCTTTACCTCTCAAATCAAGTTGTATTTTAGACTTCCATTCTAGATAGTTAAATAGTGTGAGTGATTCGATGTTTAGATTCATTAGTACAGATTAGAATGAGACAAATTATAGAATTGAAATGAAAACAAAAAATAGAATTCACATAGTACAAGTACCTCCTAAACTATCAATAATACCCCCTTGAAGCTACAATGCACACACATTCAGTCTTGGACATCAAGCATAGCTGAGAATGTGTCTATGAGCAATCAGTGTGAGAAAGTATCAGAGGGATGTTGGGCACAACTGATAATGCATCCAAAAGGAAAGTTACAAAAGCTTAAAGAGAGTATTAAATAAATATACCATAAAAATATATGTTACAAAAGTCCTAAAATAATGTCATCAATGTGTAGATCTTAATAAAATATGCACTTTTAAAAAAATGGCACCCAAAAAGGAGCTACAAATTGAAAGTTATAGCATTTATAAGTTCTTACTCCCACATACTCCTAGAACCTTTCTAAAAATGGATTTTTTTTAGACTTATGTTTTTTCATCCAAAAATCCAAAAATTAAAAAATGGAAACAACTTTACTCTATTTCTTCATTACCTTTCACCTGAAATTTTATGCCTTCTTAAACGTCACACGAGTTTGTGAAGTTGCTTGACTTTGGGTCTTACAACTACATTACTTATAAAAAGTAATGAGTAAAAGCTCTTTGAAAACTCAAATGGATCTCATAGTGTAATTCATGTTCTTCCATCTGCTTGACTTCGAGTTCTCACAACTACACTACTTCAGGTTCTTGCAACTACTTTACTTATACAAAGTTATAAATAGTTGACTCTGAGAAACCCAATTATTTCTCCTAGATATATTTTGGGTTATTTGAACTACTTTACTTATAAAGTAAATGAGTAATGAGTAATCACCTTTGGAAAACCTAGATTGGTCTTTATCAGTGCATTTTGGGTTCTTCAACCTGCATGATTTATTATTTATAAAGTAAGTAATGAGTAATAAGTAGTCAACCTCCACAAACCTGAATGGGTCTAACTAGTGTTGATTGGGTTCTTAGAGAAGTAAGACTATCTTGAAAGCTTGAATTAGTCTACTATAAAGTTGTAACACTGAAGAAACTTGATTACTTCAACTAGTCACCCTTGAGAAACCCGATTACTTATAAGTAATTACATTTGAGAAGTTAAAGTACTCTGAAAACCTGATTTGGTCTGAAATCAAGTAATTGCCCTTTGAAAACTTGATTACATCTAAGTAATTGTGTTTTGAGATGTTGAAGGGGTTTAAGAAACCAATTTGGTCTACAGAGAGTAAATCAAGGTTTACACGCTGTATTACTTCGTCTGTACAAATGTCTGACCAGATAAAAGAAATGGATTTTTTAAAAAATCTATGAAGTTTCTCAAAAAACTAAAAACAACCCATTTTAGATTTTAAAAAACTTAGGAAATTTATGTAAATGGATTTTCCATCAAAGGCCTTTTGACATAGTCTCAAGATAGATTAAGAAAAAATGCCTCCAAAGTCAAAAATGGTAGTCAGTAAAAGAAATCGATTTTTAAGAAAATCTATGAGGTTTCTCAAAAATATAAGAACAACCCATTTTATATCTCAAAAAACCCATAAAATATATGCTTATATATTTTCTTCTAAGACTTTTGACATAGTTTTGAAGTAGATTTTAAATTCCTCCAAGGTCAAAAATGATGACCAAGCCAGAAGAAAAGCAACAAAAGTGAATGAAGGGGGATCCTACCAAAGAGTCTGATCCATAAGACTATCAATATAGCTCTGATACCATGAAATAATTTTCCAAGATCTCTGAATAGTTTCTGTGCAATCAAGTTAAATCATGTGTGACAGCATGAGATCTCTAGAAAACACATGATATTTACAATAAGCTATGAAATCTAAAAATGATACGATTGAATTTTTCATTTACCTTCTAAAATGAAAAAGTGGGGTACATATAGAAAAAATTAGGGTAACATAAGGAAGCCTCTAATTTTTTTAATTAAATAATTATAATAAAAGATAATTATCTTATGGACCATTTATAACTAACCTAAGGAAGCTTAGAATGGCCATACGACTATGTAGGCAAAACCTAGTGGGAAAAACCATAATGCTAACATTTTTCACCATGCATCCTTATTAAGGATGTTAACTTCAGTATCAATGTCAACTAAGATGTCTTGAATGACCATACTATTGATGGCAGCATTCACTAATATTTTTTTGTCTTCTGAAGGGCTAGGAGGAATATGGGTATCTTATCGACGAGTATGATTAAAATGATGGTCCTCAGTTTATCAAGTCATTTGAGGTGGAGCATCCATTGGTTCTTATACATGATTCTTAATCCAAATTCTTAGTTATGTAATAATGTCTTCATCCAACATACACTTGTAAAGCTCCTAGAAATCATCTCGCACCATGTTTTGAGGCTCTGTTGCCTTTTGCATATCAACATTTTGCATTGCTTCTTGGTCTTTAATAAATTTTATTTCTCCTTAGAGTTATCATATCAGCATCATAGTGTCTTGGAGCACATCTTTCTATTATTGGGCATCATGATACTTCCTCACCCAAGGCTCTTCACATTGTACCTTCTCAATAAGAGTAGATGTAGATGTAGATTGTCTGTTTTGCATAGTTATATTCACTTATTGAGTTTTTAGGGTGATAAAATGCATGTTTCAATGTGGTTTCTTAATACTAATCATACCTACACCCTTTTCATTTATCTCCTTAGTGATGGCTATGTATAAGTTAGTACATTCTTTTAATTGATGGTCCTTTTTGAAAAAAGCACACATAGGGTAAACTACATAATCTTTTTGATAATGGTTTGGGGATCCATACTTGTTACATGTTCTTGGTGTAAAATGACCACCTCCTTATCCTCATCCTCTAACTCAACCCTAATATCCACTATTATCCTAATTATTTTCCACAAAGGTTTGGCACATACTATGCACATGTGTTTTATATATATCACTAATCAATTGATAATCATTTGTGTCATAGGTGTAGGCATTTCATATTTTAAAATATCTAGACACCTTAAAATGTATGGCTCACTATAAATGAGGATAGAAGCATAAATTGTGCTCTTCATGGTATATTTCACATGATTGCTTCAGTACAATGTGGATGTTTTTGCATGGGCAGTTACGTCAGTTATGTCCTTGAGATTCACAATCAATGCACTAATGACCATTATGTGTATCATGCGCATTGTTTATAGTTATTTTTTCAATTTATGGTGCCATTGAATCTATTTGAGCTTTCATAAAGGGACTAATCCTAGTGTTAATACTTCTAATAACTTCAACGTGGAAGGTGGATTTCAAAGCTTTGCACGGGCTAGTAAAGGTTTTCTAGGATAGTTTTCATTGAAAGGGAAGTAACCAACCTGCCATGAACCACTGAGCATGTTGAGTAGCATTGATTTCAAATGATATCTTTGATAAAATTATTTTGAACCTTACGTCATATTCTCATACACTTTTAGTAATTTCCTACTTTATATCCTTCAGCATGATAATACTTTATTGTTGAAATTTGATAATATTGAAATCTTGAAGGAATGCCATTTTGAGTTGATCATAGTCAACCACTACTTCTTGGGGGTCAAAATTTATATACCATTTATGTGCTCGCTCCAAAAATGTAGTCATGAATTATGTAGCCTTTCATTTAGAAAAAGTGATGCCTCGTGCCCTCTAAATAAGTTTGCACTTATGAACATGTTCTATAGCATTCTTCATGCCTCAATATTCAGGTAGGTGAAGCATCATTTCATAATACACTATTGTAAGTTGAGGTGCTTGTGCTAGTGGTTATTGAGAACCCCAGATCTTATCCCTTGAGGGGGAAGTCCACCACCTCCTCTTGTGGCACCTTGTTGTCTACCTCTAGTGCCTCTAGCATCAATTCCCATGTCATGGGGCATGATATTTGGTTAATTAATTAAATTTTTTTCTGTACTCTATCCACTCTAAATGCCAAGTCCTCCAAGCATCCCACATTATGCCATAAAATTCCCTTGAAGAGGGAAAGAAAGTGTTAAGTTTGTATGAGTTACAATTAGCTCAGTTACAATATCCCTTATAGGATCAATTTCTAATTCCATGCTATCTGTATCCCAATTATGTATAAATAATTCATCTGATTCAAAATAATGAGTGCGCACTATGGTTGGGGAACTTGGTTGATTAAAACTTAGTTCTATAGTTTTTTTTGTCTAACTAGTTTCTCCATATGATAAAAGTGGCATGGGGTGCAGTTCGAAAGTGATGGGGTCCTCTTTGTGTGTTTCCACTTCCTTATGGATCCTAACAACACTTCCTAAGTTCTCTGAGTCCCTTTTTGTGTCACTTACTCCTGTGATCCTTTGTTGAGCTTCATCATATTTATGCTTTCATAATGCTTACTTACTAACTACCATTTCAAACCTAAAATACTTTTCCAACTCTTCTCTACTCCCCTCCCAAATGTGTGGCTCATGCAAAGAGGGATTTAGCTTTCAATTGGCATAGTCTCAAGCCCACAATCAATAAACAACTTCTTTATTTCTAATGGGAAATGTCTAATATATTGGCCATGCAGTTCTTTAAAGAACTAGAACCTAGCTTCTTTAGGACAAAAATAGGTAGTTACAACATAATCCAAAATGTATCTATCCAACACTCCTCTCTACCAGATGTTAATAACTCATGTCCATAGTGTTTTGAGTCATGCTAAATCTCTTTATTATTCTAACTTCCAAGACTATCTTCTCCCAAAGTTTTGTGATCGACCTTGGGCATACATAGATAGCCAAGTATGCAAATGAACCAAGATTTCAACAAAGAAAGTTTCATATAAAGCACTATAGAAATTATGTTCCACCCACTGACATGCAGAAACTTCTGGTTCTAGTAAAGAATTTCAAAATTATCCTCAACCCTAGTGATCCATTGCTCAATACTCTTAAGGGTGATATGCTCAAGCATCTTCTGTTATTGTGTAGCAAGTGTTATTTGTCTCGACAACAGAACCAAAATGTTGAGATTTTATTTTGAATAATGTTTCTGACACTGAAGTGTAGCTCCAACGAGCTAGCGTGTTGGCCCTTCATGCTATACTATGGTCTTGCTCACCTAAAGCACGTAGCTAGAGACTAATTCCTATGGGGTATGTTGCACAGTAACATATCAAGCATATTTTTTGGGTTTAAACTTTTAATTGATTAGAAGTTACATATAAAAAGAGATATACTACTTTGATCATAGTATCATTTCACTCTAAAACCATGATCACAAAAATAAGTGCTATGAATTTTAGAGATTGTTACTCAAAAAAGTAAAAGTTGCATAGATTTCATATTAAGTTCCAACAAAAAGTGCTGAACTGAAACCTATCACAAACACACACTATCAACTTAACTAAAACATGAACATTTGAATGATTTTAATGTTAGTAACTCTTATATTATGCTTTAACAAATGAGATCCAAAATCCATCACATCCAATGTTTACATACAAGGGTATTTAAACTTATTTATCCCTGACCAAATAGTCACAACACTAATGACATGAGTAATTGGCCAATGACCTCTCTATGAACTGAGAAGGTGGTCTATTAACTAATGTCTCCTAAGGACCCGAGCCTTTAAAACCCCTATATACTCATTTTATTCTATATCATTACTTCCATGTGCCTATCTCCTTGTGGGCTAGTGAAAAATTCCCGATGGATAAGTTCTAGGTAACTCTTGAGAATCACTCCTTAACCGTCTCCCACTTTTCATGCACTCCTCAGGTCTTTTGTTGCTTCTTCAAGTCTCTTGATTCTATCATAGTTATACCATCTTTGACTGGGTCCTCTCACGCTAGTGCTTTCATGCCCTTTTCCTTTCGCACCTTGTTGGTTTTGCACCATGGTCCTTCTGTGCTAGTCTAGTATTGCACAATACTCTTTTTATGCTATGTACTTGTTATGTTATATCAGTTCTATGCCAAAATATCAAAACACTTAGCCAAAATTTTGGGTCCAACATGCACGATCATGCTATCCATTTTGGTCTAGCTCATTTACCTTAGAACATTTGAGTCCTTTTGCATTAGATTTGAAACTCAATATTTCAAAGTAAAAATCCTAAACTAATCAGGTTTACGGTGAAGCCTTGTCTAATTTAGGCTTAAGTTATCTACTTTTGTGTTTGGATTGTGATACTTGGGTTGATTTCTTATTTGATCTAAAAGACCCCTTACCTAAACCTAGTGGTTGTTTGTTGTCTTGTGTCTTGTGTCATGTTTGAGAGTCCTTTGAGCCAAGTTGTTGTTATGTTCATTATTAGAAGTTTGTTGTACCAAGTTCAAAAATGTCCTAGTTTCATCATCAAAGAGTCTCTTATGAGTTAAATATTGAGTCTTAGTGACCCAATTATCGAGTGTCATCCAAGCCAAATGCCTTATTTTACATTATTTTTGCATTCTTATTTTAGATCAACTTTTTATTTTTGAGTCTAGCCTTGTTTTTCATGTTAAACGATTACAACCAACTTTGGGTAAATTGTTGTTATTCTTTTAACATAGTTAGTAATTGTTTTACGTTGTCGAGATACATTTGTCAATGATTATAACATCCTTTGGGCAAATTAGTGCCTTAGCCATAAATGAGTTTTGATCTTTTCTTCTACCTTTATCAATGATTATAACTACCTTTGGGAAAATTAGTACCTTTGTTAGACCAATTTTGAGTTTGTTTTATCTTTACCTCTACCTAGTTCAATTATTTTTCCCTTTGGGCCTCTTTTATAGAGCCAAAGGTTGTTCATTATTTAGACCTCAATTATTTTATACCTTTTTACATTTGTTTTTTATGAGACCTAGCCTTAAATCCAAACATGCCTCGATACACATGTAATAGGACTATGTATAATCCAGACTATGAGAACTTTGTGACCAGTGACTCTTTTTTTCAAGAGCCAAATGGTGACGACATAGACTATGAGAAGGATCCTTATCCCTATTATAACATTCCATATGTTGAACAAAGGTCAAACCCATTAACATAGTATTTAGTGACTTCACATTCTTATCCAAGCTAAGAACAAGAGAAAATAACAAAATACCTTGCTCAAATGATGCCATATGTTGAACAAAACTAACAACAAGAGCACTACTATGCACAAAAAAGTTACTATCCGTATTTGTTTAATCATCATTTATTAGAAAATAAAGATGAAATTATCATCAGAGATGTTGAAGTAGGAGCCAAATTTCCACTAGACTTCCCACACAAAAGTTTGTTTAGAACTCTTAGTAATGCAACTCAAAACCAATAGTTTGAGCAGGCACCAACTAGTTATAGTCAAGCTTTAGTCCAAATACTAAAACTATCACATCTTAATTCCTCGCTAAGTAAATTTACTTGATTATCCATGGATTTTTATGGTTGATAATTTTATTTGATTATTATCGAATTAAGTTGTAAGTCATATGTTGTTATGAGACAATTGTATGTTGTTTCAATTACATTATTTCATTTTTATGAGTTAGTTGTATTATGCATTATTTACATTATGATCATGTTGATTTGTAATTAGAGTGGTATTTATTACATATATCATGATGTTACAGACTAACTACCTTCTTATCATGACTTTGATGTAGGAGAGATTCATCCCTCAGAGCATGATCGAGGGAGAGCATCATCAAAGAGGGTGACATAGATAGAGGTGTTGGGGGATGACAGAAGAACTGCTAAAACCCATGTACACACCACAACAATGGCACTCATTATATGCATAATTTGAATGGTTAGCATTAGTACATTTTTTATGTTGTACGCATTAGATGATTGAATATGTGTGTTTGTTTTGTTTAATTTTTATGTGGAATTAATCTTGTGTTATTGCATTGTGGATATTATACGTAAATTGGATGTATAATGTAGCAATATAATTATGACATGTTATGTAATTCATTATTAAACATAAAATTTCATAATTTGGTTACTACTGCATATAGCCTAACCATCGTGTCTATGTAATGTTTAGGACATTAGCTAGTTATCTATATGATATTCAGGTATATCCTTATGTGGCTTAATGCCTTAATATAAATAAATAAATAACATAAGACATTAAAAAATCTATATGACATAGTAATGATATAATAATTTTGTTGTTATAATAATATTAGGTGTCCAAAATACTAATTATTGATAAAAAAAAAAATATATTATCGACCTTACATTAGTGATATTATTGATAAGTCATTATGATTATTTATTTATACTAAGTGTCTATTTATTATTAAACCATGTTATTATTATTGTCACTTGAAATTTCACCTAATGAGGAGATGATAAGTCTCTCCTCATTCAAGTGGCACAATAGAACCACCTCAGAGTTGTGGGTGTCCCCAAATTGAGGTGGATCTCTAGATGAGGGGTTAGTTCCCCTTGATGTATCACAATAGCTCAATCCTAATACTAACACAAGGGGGAATGAAAAGGGATAAGAATAGTTAAAGGTAAATCTAATATATGAGAGCTGATACACTAAACATATACTCTACTCACACCCTTTGACATGCACTTAGAACTAAGAAGATATCTGCCCATACACTTCATCTAATGACAATCTTCTCTCTCACATCAATGCTTAGAGCATGGGGTCTTGGAGATAGCCTAGGCTAAGAGGACTTAGAAAATATGACTTATAAGAAACTCTATTGAATAGAATAGTCACTCAACATGCAGTATCAACCTTAGACACTTGTTTCTGACCTACAAAGGAGAGATTACAAAACACATAAAGCACTAGGAAGAGTACATGTGAAGGTAGACCAAAACTACACTTGCCCATGACCAAAAACAATTGTGTACACTTAGTGAAATCTTGGATTAGGTAAAAACAACTATCTTTCTTAGCTTCAAGGCAAAAATTTGGTAGGGATTCACCATACCAAGGTGGAGAGATCATTACAATAGCCAAAAAGGCTCAATTTATAGAAGATGTGAGAAGAGAGAGAGAGAACAGGGGAGTTTTAGAGTCATAGAGACACTTGTCATAATTAAAAAGATTATTTATTTGTGCATGTAAGGGAGATATGGAGTGAGCCATGCAATGTTATTAGCTACAAGTGCCATATCAAATCATCCAAGGCCTACAAAGTGGTTTAGAAACTCTTTTCCTTGCATAAAAAATTGTCCCTTTTGATTTGCCTTCTAATACTACCATATCACTGCAGTTGATGAGGTCTGATGATGGGTCTAATTAGTATGGATTACTAACAGGTCCTCGCATGCAATGGACTAGCCTCTGATCACTCTTATTCTTTTGGCCATGCACCATCATCCATGATAGTCTCAAAATGACTCCTTTCCATGCACTCCTCACACTTGGCACCCAAAACCTTCCCAATTTTGCAATTTTATCCATGATAAAGGAGGGATGAAATGTTTCAAGGGTATCCATATCATTAGTTTCATCAAATAGGCCTTAAAAGACTCTGCAAATGAAGTTTCACCACTTTTCCCTAAGTGTTCACTATCTACCCACTAGACTGGCTAAAATGAGAGAGGTAGAAGATAGGATTAGGAAATAATATAGTTCAAAAAATAACCATGAGGACCTATTAAAAGTCCTAAACTTTCTCCCAAAAGTGATATGGTCTATTGAAAGCCTTCCAAACTTGTAAAACACATAATTTTGTCAAAGAAAGACCTATTTTGCACCATTCATACAAGTGTAGTACAATAAATTGCCATGGGATAGGTCTCTAAAGAGTCTTCTATATATTTAAGTCACTTTCATGGTTTTTCCATGCCTTTTGGATGCCTCATTTGCCTCATCTTTTCCATCGGGTCCTTAAGGAGGGTTTTCAAGGGTTTTGGAGTGGTCTTGACTCTTAACATTTGTTCATAAAGAATAGACATTGGAATCATTTAAAAATGACACTAAGGGATTTGTAGGGACCCTCCCTAACTCATAAAATCACTCTAAGGTCCCATGCAAATATTGGTGGAAGTTCCAAGCATTTGCAGTTGGCATTTGAGCTCCTTTTTGCATTCTATTAGGTCTGAACACACTTTACACCAAAAATGGTTTCTTGGGAAGTTTTCCTATAAACCAAAGGTTTAAAAACTTTTTTTAATACCCTAAAAACATGTTTTAATCACTATAATATCTCACCAAGATCTTAGAATGAACTGAACCCTATTTGGTATTAAGCCTAGACATTGCCTCATTTCTCTGTCTGCACTTTGGCAGTTGAAATCTCTTTGTTAGCCTTCCAAACCTCTAAGATAGCTCCAGAACATCATATCAACCTCTATGAAGATGATCATAAACACTCTAATTCTTGGAAAAGGTTTAAATTTAAAATGACCCCTCATGAGGGCTTAGGCTTATACCCTGCGTAGCTACCCTACCCACAAACCTCCTTGCCTAGGCCACCTTGTTTGACCTCCAACCTTGTTGAAAGGATTAAGACATTATTTTAGGTGTGATACATATTATAAATCCCTCATATGATCTCTCCTTACCTTCTGGTTACCTTCTTCACCTATTTCCATAAAGTTGCAGGGTCTATGCAAGGGGAAAAGTGTCCCCTAACCGAGACAAAACAGGGAACACTTCCCCTATTTATGTTGACAATTTGAGAATTAAATTATATTTTTGAACTCCTAAGGATAGTATGTACCAATTTTGGTCACCCATCTCCAATATTTGACCCCCAAACCTTCCACATTTCTTAGGCAAAGTTTTAGAGTGCACACTATCTATAGGGTATTTGAAATGTTGATTGTACCTACACTTGAAAATGTCTTATATTCAATAGATTTAAATTGCTGAGAGATTCCTTAATGTGACCTTGATCATGGTGAACATTATTTACCTCTGTATTTATTTTTTATCTTTCACACACTCCTTTATGTACTTTGGAAACCTTGGACTAGGTCTCATCTCCCTTGATTTAAAGACTTGTGTTTCTTGACTTGTAGGTGTTTGTGTATGTTTGAGTCCTAAAATCAATGTTTAAAAAACCTATTGAAAATTTCAACTTCATTACATAGGAATTTTAACTCATCAATTGGCCTTGGTTGGCATTAGCATCATTGAAAGCACTAACTCTAACTTACTGCCTATCTCAGTCCATTCAGGCATGCAGGTGGCGATTTAGGGTTAACTGAGGTGTTCATGATGCTAGTTAGACCTCTCACTATTGAATGATTTGACACCCATCCTATATTTCCTTATGATGAGTCACTATTCACTTGAAATTCAATGCTCCATCTTGAACCCTACTTAAATTAAGACATTTTCTCATCCTCATCTACTTGTATGTGTTCATGGCTTCAAATGGACCATGGTGATGATGTTCAATGGTATTTCTTAGAGTTTGAGAACTTCCTAACACCTGACCATGCTTTTACTTACCTTGAAAAGGTTAAATGTTACTCAAAACACCAAGATGATAAGAAAACTTCACTATCTAACCTGCCTGGCTGAGACTGTTTGCTCTCAAGTGTATACCTATATATGACCGTGAGCTCCTTAAGTTCATGTGGTTTATGTGTAGCACATTCACTTTAGGCCTAGTGATCTACAAGTATTCACTTTCACCTTGAACCTTCAACTTGATCAGTATCTTCCCAACTAAGATAAAAACTAATACAGCATGTTGTAGGTGATGATATGCCCTATCTATGGGTAGGGAACTTGATCATGAGCCAAAGTTATGTACACAATCCCTTTGGAATGGCCTTTGAAATTCAAAATGTTCCTTTTCCATCATCAAGACCATCCAAACATGAAACATGGTTTTAAGTTGAGAAAAAAGTCCTTTTGAGGTGGTTTCCTGTAGATATTACTGATTGAAAATAATGCATTTGTTGGCAACTTAGTGATTTCAAATGATCCCCCTCTACTTATCAACTTCCTCTCAAACTAGGTACAATTTTTGTACATACTAGGAGATACAAAGCTAATGTAGAAATAAGTGACCAAGAGTCAATACATCATGGTTACAAATTCAACCAAAAGAGGTAGGAGCTTTGTTTTGGAAAAATAGAGCTCAAGGGTCTGAATCTCAATCACATTGTGCTTTGAAGGTTTATTGTTTGGTTTGGCAACCCTATCTCTTTGAACACAAAGTCTGCCAAGGTCTACGTCATGTTAAGACAAAAGGAAGCTTCCAATTTTTTAAAACTTTCCATGGGTCCTCTATAACCTCTACGTAAGCCACCTGTAGAATGTTGCTTTGAGGGGCAAACAGTGCATTGGGGTGTGAACCATTATGAACCATGAATGTAAAATAAGTGCATATGCCTTTGATGAATCTCCAATGCATTTAAAGTAAAAACAAGAAATTGTGAGACAATTCCATCTCCCCTTACACCAACATGATGTCATCAGGGTTGCTGTAGATGCAAATCTTGACTGTACTAAGCACATAGAGGCATAGAAGGATCAAGAAAGGCTTGGGAAAGGATTTAAAAACACCTATAATGAATTTTAAAACCCTCAACTTAACAACAATTTTCAAAAACACTTGAAATCAACTTCACAACACCTTCAATGGCACCTGTAGGTTGTCATTTTTTGAATATAGAATAGTGAGGGTGCTCTACGGCCAAGAACAAGCCTAAAATAGGCTTGTGAGGCATTTGATAGCTCCAAGACCAAGAATATGATGAGATAACCTATGTAAAGGCATTAGAAAACATGTGAAATTATCAAACTCATCAAACCAAACCAATTTTTCTAAAACAAATGCAAACAATGACCCCCTCTAGATGTGAATCCATAAAAAGCTACATAGAGTCTAACTAATGGTTCATAAATGAGGAGGCACAAAAATGAAAATTATTGCTATGGATTTGAATTACACTCAGATTAATATATACATACAAAGGCATTCTTCTCAACTCTAGTTGTACGACCCACACCAAGTGTTTGAAAATGACCTTTCTTGGCTTGTAAAGAGAAGATGTAAGAAAAAGAAGTTGCAGCTAAACCTTTTGGAATTATCTCATAACACCAAGTGTCGAAAGGAGTTTATAGAGATGAAGAGACATCTTACCCATGTTTTTAGTTGATGGTGAACTCAAGAAGTCTGTATAAGTGCCTAAAAGGGCCTAAAAATAAGGAGAAATTGCCCCTTTTTTAACATAACTACCTCTTAGACTGACCTATGACTATTCCTGATAGATCTTGACCTCTTCTACATTGAAATATTTCTTGGTGATAAATTTTCCTCCTTGAAAGTCCGTACAAGTCATTTATTATGCTAAAAATGTGGCCAAATGACACTTTTTGCATATAAAGCATGGTGAAGGATAAATATATGACTTGGAAACACTTTATGACACTTTAAGGACCATATTAGAATATTTATAACACAATTTGAACCTTTGACCAAGTTTGAATAGGGTTGACTTTGGTTGACTTTGACTAGTACAAGGAGGATGGGCTTAGACCAAGGCTAGAGGAAGGATAAGAAGGATGTATAGGACAATATGAGACCCCCATAAGACATGTAGAAACTTATTAAAGTTTTAAAAATTAGGGTTGACTCAAATTTGACCAAAGGCCAAATTTAGTCAACAATTATTAAGTAATTAAAAATATATATAAATAGAAAAAGCATCATTCACCTAGAGTATAACAAATAAAACCAATAAAGCAATTGTATTCAATTGCAATTGTTTTATAATTATAATAAAACAAATAAAAATAAACATGCTTATGGTGAAATGGAATAAAGTGAATAAAAGAAGGATTATGGAATTTTAGAAAAAATGGTAAGCCTTGAGAAAAATAGAAAAACACAAAAAGAAAAGTCATGCAATGGAGAAAAAGAAAAAAAGAAGAGGGAGGCATGGTGTAGGATAGGAAGGAATAGGAGAAGAGAAGAGGGTAGAAGGGCATGAATTTGAGAAGGAAAAGAAATGGAGTGGAGAAGAACATGAAGCGGAGAAAGGAGGGAGCACAATGAAAATAGAGATCAAGGTGATAGAGAATTCAACGAGCAAATATTGCACTTATCATCTTTTAAAGCACAGGAAAATTATTAGAATTTGCTAGTTCAAGGTATGTATACTTACTATCTTAAATTTTTGAAAAATATGGTTGCACTAAATATGTATTATGTTTTCCAAATAAATATTATTTTCCCTGAACGTCTAGAAATAATGTATAGCACACTATGTAGATAGATTCAAACAGTGTGTGTAAAATTTATCCACAATTGAGCTTTAACTTGATCATATTAATAACCTTGCCCTACGGTCTGAGCCTTGAGCCTTGTCAGATTAGATTAAGACAATAGATGCTCTACTACTTTGATTTAGACTCCGCCTCAGCTACATATATAAACACAAAAAGAGTACAAGTCCATAAAAAACCATTGCATTTTCCAATTCACAACCTACTTGAGCATCATATATGACTAATCAGATGAGCTTCACTTTTGATCGTAAAACAAAAAAATATAAAATAATATATTATAATCAAAATAGTTAAACATGCCCATATATATATAAACATGCATCAACTACATCCAGGTTTCTTTTTAATTCCTCTATCTTTCATCAATCTTCTTATCTATTGAACATCATCCCACTTCTGCATAGATGTCTGACAAAAGAACATAAGGTGCATCATTTTTAAGATCTAACTCAAAAATGTGAGTTTTGGACTGTGTAATATAATAATGAATTATGTGTTATAATAGTGATCTGTGTAATATAAGAAATTAGCTCTTGTATTTTAAATGTGTGACTAGGGCGAGCTTCCATTGGTGCATACACATTGGTTAAGAAATTTTCTAGTTTTATAAGTCATTTGTTAGGTTGTGGAGCTAAAAGCTTCACCAAGATGCAAACATGGAGGAGGTTGTTGAGTTGTAGAGTAACCGACGTTGACAGGCCAACCGACGTCGGTCATATTCAGTGGACAGGGCAATCGACAACGGTCAAAGATCAACTGACGTCGGTGGCCTATGTGGCTCCAGAACTGTCGATTGCATGAATAGTTAGTTAACGAACCAGTTGTTTGCATGTAAATACTAATTTTAGTCTTGAGTTGCATTTCTAATTATTGTTTGGCATGGGATCTATTTATAGACTCATGAGACTGTATTGTAAATGATCCTTTAGCTGTAGAAGGATCCTTGAAGGGTCAAAGAAGGGATCCTCAAGTAGGGAGAATCATAAGGACTTGGTGAGGCAAGGACAAGGGTTCTTCCAGGGGTGTAAGATCAGTTTGATTTGCAGGTTGTGCAAGATCAAGTGGGAGATCTACATGGTGTGTAAGATCAAGAGATCTACATGGTAAGTAAGATCGGTTGATCTGCAGGTGTGTGTGGAAGGTCAAAGGAGATCTGAGGGATAGCAAGGTCAAAGAAGATTAGCAACACATCGGGTAGCAAGATTAGGTGAGATCTACTTGGAGTACGTGGTATACTTAGACTTGGAGTATGTGTGTATACTCGGTGGTACTAGCAATATTGTTACTGACTGGTTGAAATAACAACTCTATGTGTGAGTTGATTTTATTTGTAATTGAGAGTGAGAACTCTTGAGGGACAATGACTAGGAAGAAGAGTGTGGCATCTTCTTTATTGTATTTCCTTTTGGATGAGTATTAATACAATTGGGTATTGTCTCTCATATTCTGTGCTATTTCTGATTTTTAGTTACTTATTACTTCTGGTTAAATTTCGTGTTTAGTTGCTTATACAAGGTAATCAATTATGCTCCTAATCTTGACAAAGTGGTATTAGAGCTTTATGTTCTAGATCCTAACAAGTGGTATCAGAGCTTTATGAGAAAGATCCTGACAAGTGGTATCAGAGCCAGGTGGGCAGGTTCACAGAGCCTGGTTCGGAGCAGGTTAGTGTTTTATTACAAGTCACTCTCAGAGGTTTTTGATTGAGTGGGAGTATAGCAATGGCAGAAGAAAGTACACTAAGAATGGAGGAACTCAACGACAAGAATTCTCAATTACTGAATTATGGAAAGAAAGTGCAGGAAAAGAAAGATTATTGGTCGGTAGCAGATCAACATGAAGGGAATGAAGAAGCAGGTGTTGTGGTATTGTTGCACGGGTTGCTCTTGTGTGTTCCCTGGATAAAGTAGAATCTTGGATTATAGATTATGTTGCCTCTTTTCATGCAGCCCCAAGTAGAGTATTTTTCCATGTTAATGTCCTTTGATACTTTGGAAAGATTTATTTAGGGGTTGGTGAGCCTTATCAAATTGTTGGCAAAGGAGAAGTGCAGCTAAAATTGCAGATGGGCAACACATGGGTGTTAAAGGATGTCATGCAGGTCCCAGTTCTAAAGAGGAGGCTAATTTCTTCAGAAAAGTTGGGTGATGAGAGATGCACAGTAACTCTCACAGCGGATGCACTTGAATTAGCATGTGGTAAGAAAATAGGTATTCTTTATCTATCTACTTGTATTACTGATTCTCCTTCTATTGCAAAGATGTGGCTTTGTAGGCTTGGTCACATGAGTGAGAAGGGAATGGATGTTCTTAAGTCAAAGGGTAAGAGTTCAGATCTGAAGAGCATAGACTGAGATTTTTGTGAGCAGTGTGATGCTACAAGAAAGGATTGGGTTTATTACAAGAAGAGAAAATCTGATGTTTTTGACAAACTTAAGAACTAGAAAGCCTTGGTGTTCATGGAGGAGATGATGGACAGAGATCAGCGAAAGGAGCTGGATATTTTTGAGCAGGGCAGTTTGGAAAGGGTTATGATCCAAAGTGAGCTCGTAAGTAAATTACCAACATCGATCAGGGGGTAACTAGCGTTGAACAGGCATGCACCAACGTCGGTCATGTGTAGAACGCAGAAGTCAGTGATGTCAGGCAAGTTGACACTAGCGTCGGTCATGGAACTGATGTCGATGATCAAGACACCAGCATCAGTCAAAGAATTGACATTGGTGATTAGGTGGGATCGACATCGATTGGATGCAGATTAGAGTCGACCAAAGAATGGATTTTGGGTGGACAGGTAGTTGTCAAAGAGTCTCAAACACCCATATGAAGGACTAAAAGTGTAAGTAAGCCTCAAATTCATTATTTGCCTTCTTTATACTACTTGAACATGTTACTCACTGATGGTCAAGAACCAAGAAGTTTTTAAAGAAGCAATGCAGGTAGAATCTAGGAAACAGTGGGACCATGGCATGAATTTTTTGGAAGAGAACCAAACGGGATGGATTCATAGGTTAAAGAAAGGAGAGAATGGATATGTGAAAGGCCAGGTTATATGGTCTTAAGAAATCTCCAGAATAGTGGTACAGGTTTGACGAGTGAATAAAAAAGCATGGTTTTAGTCAAGGTCAATGTAACCATTGTGTTTACTTTACCAGGTTGGATAGTGGTGGCGACATTATCATGTCACTGTATGTGGATGATATGCTTGTTGCAGGTTCATTCATGTAGGGTTTTTGGATGAGCTAAAGGTAAAGGTAGCTCAGTGGTGTGCCAAGAAGGATTTTAGATGAGCAAAATTCTTTGGCATGAGTATTCTTAAAGACAGGGAAGGTCACAGGTTGATGTTGTCTCAGGATGATTGTGTGCATAAGGTAGTGCAGGATGTAGAACTAGCAAGCGCACCTATGGATGGACAGTTCACAAAATAGAGTTCTCAGTCACATGATGAGGTTGAGTACATGTGTACTCCCTGATATTACCCTAGTAGTGGGAGTTGTCAGCAAGTTTATGGCCAATTCAAGAAAGAAGCACTGGAGAGCAGTTTAGTGAATTCTCAGGTATCTGAGAGGGACCAGCAGTAGGTATACATGCAATGCAAGGTCAGACACTTCTCTACATGGGTATGTAGATTTAGATATGGCAGGTTACTTGGATGACAGGTGGAACATCATAGGGTTTGTGGTGGTTGGTCTTCAAGATTGACTTTGAAGAGGGATACAAGCCAGGAAACAAAATTAGAAGATGTACAGGTATAGGTGCAGCTATTTATCTCCAAGTGAGAGATTGTTAGGTTGTGGAGCTAAAAACTTCACCAGGATGCAAACATGGAGGAGGTTGCTGAGTTGTAGAGTAATCGATGTCGACAGGCCAACTGATGTCAATCATATTCACTGGACAGGGCAACTGACAACGGTCAGAGATCGGCCGACGTCGGTCGCCTCTAGACAATAGCGACCAACGTCGATCACCTGTGCGGTTCTAGAATTATCAATTATACAAATAGTTAGTTAACGAATCAGTTGTTTTCATGTAAAGACTAATTTTAGTCTTGAGTTGTGTTTCTAATTATTGTTTGGCATGGGATCTATTTATAGACTCATGGGGCTATATTGTAAATGATCCTTTAGCTGTAGAAGGATCCTTGAAGGGTCAAAGAAGGGATCCTCAAGTAGGGAGAATCATAAGGACTTGGTGAGGCAAGGACAAGGGTTCTTCTAGAGGTGTAAGATCAAGTTGATCTGTAGGTTGTGCAAGATCAGGTGGGAGATCTACATGGTGTGTAAGATCAGGAGATTTACATGGTAAGTAAGATCGGTTGATCTATAGGTGTGTGTGCAATGTCAAAGGAGATCTATGGGATAGCAAGGTCAAAGGAGATTAACAACACATCAGGTAGCAAAATCAGGTGAGATTTACTTGGAGTATGTGGTGTACTCAGACTTGGAGTATGTGTGTATACTCGGTGGTACTGGCAGTATTGTTACTGACTGGTTGAAACAATAACTCTGTATGTGAGTTGATTTTATTTGTAATTGAGAGTGAGAACTCTTGAGGGAGAATTACTGAGAAGAAGAGTGTGGCATCTTCTTTATTGTATTTCCTTCTGGATGAGTATTAATACAATTGGGTATTGTCTCTCATATTCTGTGCTATTTTTGATTTCTAGTTACTTATTACTTATGGTTAAATTTCGTGTTTAGTTGCTTATACAAGGTAATCAATTGTGCTCCTAATCCTGACAAAGTGGTATTAGAGCTTTATGTTCTAGATCCTGACAAGTGGTATCAGAGCTTTATGAGAAAGATCCTGACAAGTGGTATCAGAGCCAGGTGGGCAGGTTCACAGAGCCTAGTTCGGAGCAGGTTAGTGTTTGATTACAGATCACTCTCAGGGGTTTTTGATTGAGTGGGAGTATAGCAAAGACAGAAGAAAGTAAACTAAGAATGGAGGAACTCAATGGTAAGAATTCTCAATTACTAAATTATGAAAATAAAGTGCAGAAAAAGAAAGATTATTAGTTGGTAGCAGATCAGCATGAAGGGAATGAAGAAGCAGGTGTTGCGGTATTATTGCACGGGTTGCTCTTATATGTTCCCTGGATAAAGTAGAATCTTGGATTTTAGATTCTGTTGCCTCTTTCCATGCAGCCCCAAATAGAGTATTTTTCTATGTTAATGTCCTTGGAGACTTTGGAAAGATTTATTTAGGGGTTGGTGAGCCTTGTCAAATTGTTGGCAAAGGGGAAGTGCAGCTAAAATTGCAGATGGGCAACACATGGGTGTTGAAGGATGTCATGCGGGTTCTAATTCTGAAGAGGAGGCTAATTTTTTTAAGAAAGTTGGGTGATGAGAGATGCACAGTAACTCTCACAGCGGATGCACTTGAATTAGCATGTGGTAAGAAAGTAGGTATTCTTTATCTATCTACTTGTATTACTAATTCTCCTTCTATTGCAAAGATGTGGCTTTGTAGGCTTGGTCACATGAGTGAGAAGGGAATGAATGTTCTTAAGTCAAAGGGTAAGAGTTCAGATCTAGAGAGCATAGACCGAGATTTCTGTGAGCAGTGTGATGCTACAAGAAAAGATTGGGTTTATTGCAGGAAGAGAAAATATGATGTTTTTGACAAACTTAAGAACTGGAAAGCCTTGGTGTTTATGGAGGAATTGATGGACAAAGATCAGCAAAAGGGGCTGGATATTTTTGAGAAGGGTAGTTTGGACATAGTTATGATCCAAAGTGAGCTAGTGGGTAAATTATCGACGTCGATCAGGGGGTAACCAGCGTCGAACAGGCATGCACCGACCTCGATCATGTGCAGACCACAAAAGTCGGTGATGTCAGGTAGGTTGACATCGGCATCGATAAAGGAGCTGACGTCAGTGGTCAGGACACCGGCGTCGGTTAGGGAATCAACGTCGGCGATTAGGTGGGATTGACATCGATCGGGTGCAGATCAGAGTCGACCAAAGAATAGATTTTGGGCAGACAGATAGTTGTCAAGGAGTTTGAAATGCCTGTATGGAGGAGTGAAAGTGTAAGTAAGCCTCAAATTCATTATTCACCTTATTTATACTACTTGAACATGTTGCTCACTAATGGTCAAGAACCAAGAAGTTTTTAAAGAAGCAATGCAGGTAGAATCTAGGAAATAGTGGGAGCATGGCATGAATTCTTTGGAAGAGAACCAAACAGGAGATTTAGTAGAGTTGCTAGCTGAGATGAAAGCACTGAAAGACGAATGGATTCTTAGGTTAAAAAAATGAGAGAATGGATACGTGAGATGGAAGACTAGGTTATATGGTCTTGAGAAAGCTCTAGGATAGTGGTACAAGTTTGACAGGTGTATGACAAAGCATGGTTTTAGTCAAGGTCAATGTAACCATTGTGTTTACTTTACCAGGTTGGATAGTGGTTGTGACATTATCCTGTCACTGTATGTAAATGATATGCTTGTTGCAGGTTCATACATGCAGGGTTTTTGGTTGAGCTAAAGGTAAAGGTAGCTCAGTGGTGTGCCAAAAAATATTTAGGAGGAGCGAAATTCTTTGGCATGAGTATTCTTAGAGACGGGGAAGGTCACAGGTTGATGTTGTCTCAGGATGATTGTGTGAATAAGGTAGTGTAGGATGTAGAATTGGCAAGCGCACCTATGGATGGATAGTTCATAGAATAGAGTCCTTAATCACATGATGAGGTTGAGTACATGTGTACTCCCTGATATTGCTCTAGTAGTGGGAGTTGTTAGCAAGTTTGTTACCAATTATAGAAAGAAGCACTGGAGAGCAGTTCAGTAGATTCTCACGTGTCTGAGAGGGACCAGCAGCAGGTATACATGCGATGCAGGGTCAGACACTTCTCTACATGGGTATGTAGATTCAGATATGGTAGGTTACTTGGATGATAGGTGGAGCATCACAGAGTTTGTGGTGGTTGGTCTTTAAGATTGATCTTGAAGATGGATACAAGCCAAGAAACAAAATTAGAAGATGTACAGGTACAGGTATAGGTGTAGCTATTTATCTCCAAGTGGGAGATTGTTAGGTTGTGGAGCTAAAATCTTCACCAAGATGCAAACATGGAGGAGGTTGCTGAGTTGTAGAGTAACCGACGTCGACAGGCCAACCGACGTTGGTCATATTCAGTGGACAGGGCAACCGACAATGATAAGAGATCGACCGACATTAGTCACCTCCAAACAACAGTGACCGACGTCAATTACCTGTGTAGTTCCAGAACTGTCGGTTGCATGAACAGTTATTTAACGAATCAGTTGTTTGCATGTAAAGATTAATTTTAGTCTTGAGTTATGTTTCTAATTATTGTTTGGCATGGGATCTATTTATAGACTCATGGGGCTATATTGTAAATATCCTTCAGCTGTAGAAGGATCCTTGAAGGGTCAAAGAAGGGATCCTCAAGTAGGGAGAATCATAAGGACTTGGTGAGGCAAGGACAAGGTTTCTTTCGGGGGTGTAAGATCAGGTTGATCTAAAAGTTGTTCAAGATCAAGTGGGAGATCTACATGGTGTGTAAGATCAGGAGATCTACATGGTAAGTAAGATCGGTTGATCTGTAGGTGTGTGTGCAAGGTCAAAGGAGATCTATGGGATAGCAAGGTCAAAGGAGATTAGCAACACATCAGGTAGCAAGATCAGGTGAGATCTACTTGGAGTATGTGGTGTACTCAGACTTGGAGTATGTGTGTATGCTTGGTGGTACTGGTAGTATTGTTACTGACTGGTTGAAATAACAACTCTGTGTGTGAGTTGATTTTATTTGTAATTGAGAGTAAGAACTCTTGAGGGAGAATTACTAGGAAGAAGAATGTGGCATCTTCTTTATTGTATTTCTTTCTATATGAGTATTAATACAATTGGGTATTGTCTCTCATATTCTGTGTTATTTTTGATTTCTAGTTACTTATTACTTCTGGTTAAATTCCGTGTTTAGTTGCTTATACAAGGTAATCAATTATGCTCCTAATCCTGACAAAGTGGTATCCGAGCTTTATGTTCTAGATCTTGACATCATTTTATACACTTTCAAACATTGTTGACTTCTCCTAAAGTACCGAAAACAAATACAAAGGCATAAGTCCTAGTCGAGTCTAACTTCATTAAATCATACTATGAAAATATTTGGCTCGAGATAGAATCCATGACCCAATATAGCTTATGTAGTGCATTTAATACTGCATGGAGACTTATTTCAGCACACCAACCATTATGGGATTAGTTTTTTAACACTAAGAGCAAAATGTTAAGAGAATTATAGATGTAGAGGGATTCAATACTCTAGATATAACTGTGTATAACTCCAACATTCAATGTAATCTTCACTGATTAGCCAAAGAAGATCACAAGATTTTATCACTTGATACCTATACGAGAAACTCATTATTGATTCACACTGCATGGTGCCTCAATCTTTCCACTAGATAATCATGTATATGAGCCTTCTTGGTTTCAACAACTACATAAAACAACTCAGTCGACTATGAATAAGGATTAACATTGAATAGGATGCTTACCATAATTAACTTGAGGCATGAATGTCCTTAAAAAGATGTCCAAAGTCTTCTTATCTACATCTATTTTCATTGTAAACATGGAGAACAAGTTATTATCACACCACATCGAATTAGCTTCATTCCACAAGCCAAGAAACATCATTGTCAAAACATAGAAATGATTTATGTAAGTAGTCAATGTTTTCCATGCCATGTAAATTATTCAAATCTACAACAACTTCTGCATAATCTATCATTCCATTACCATTAGCATTTGATTTCAAATAAACCATAACTTTATGAATGTAGTCTACTAAAAAAAATATAACAAGTTGTTTAAATGAAACATTATGTTTCATGAGAATTATGAGTTTCCATATTATGTTTGGTTGTTGAAATTGAATAGTGTGTACATAAAAATGGACTGTGATATTATGGCTTGTCATAAAATGTATATATATTCAAGTCTACTTAGATAAATTAGAAATATGCAGTCTAAATATAGATTATACCTAGGTGTTATAAACTGTACTTATATGCTTATTATTATGTGATAAATCATATGATGGAGATGCATTCATACATTTGATGGATTAAATGTATGCATTTAGATTATTCTTGTGTTTATCATGTCTTATGCCTACTAGCAAGCAATAATTTGTATGAATCTCTTGGTTATATTTACATTAACTAAATCTCATATTGTTGGTACTACGTAGTGAGACAAACTTCACTAGCTTAATAGCATCACCATTACCAGATACAAGTAATCTAATCAAGTGGTGTCTATAAATTTAACTGATCTTAATGATCAATAACTATTGAAAACTTTAACCAAAGTAATGTTAGACATTGTCATTTCATATGTATGATTTACATGTTTGTGCAATGTCATGTTAGAATGTATTTTTTATGGTACATTTCATATTCTTAAAAATCATACAACATACATGTACTAGCTTATCTCTATGGATTCCTGCACTATTATTATCTATTCATCCATGAGGGGAGGACCATTCCCTGATGGGATATAGTGTAGGGGATCGATGGTCCATGGTTGGTGTGGAAAAACACTTGGATGATGCTCTCCCTCTCCACAATTGTACTTATTTAGAGACTACACTTGAGATTACCATAGATACTAGAGTTTTAAAAACTCATGCTCCACGAAGCCTTGTATCTTGTATTGTATTTATTACTATTGAAACATTATCTCTAATGAAATATAATTATTTACTCTTTATACATTGAGAATAGTGGTAGTATGCTGGTACCATCTATAGCTGAAAATCTATAATTACTTTCTATATTCAATTATGTTTTTTTTTATGATAGTGATCAGTGATAAATAGATGTTACATGCTTATTTTATAGTTAAAATAATCAGAGTGTTTTTTATGGATCACTAATTAGATTCTAATGGTGAAATATAATGAAATAATACATAGATTAAATTTTAAAAAAATACATTATTCTAAGTAGATCCAAGTAGGGATGTTACATGTAGGATCATAGTTGTAGCTCAAACTCTATGACTTAATGAGTTAATTAACATTTTCATATCCTTTAGTTTACCAGAAAGGAGATTGGTTAAAGCTAGAGTATTTGGATAGGGTCCTTCAAATGTCAATGGCAATAACCCTCCATTTGATCCCAATCAATTTGTTGTTGAACAAGTAGCAAAGTTGGATCAAATTTTTGTAGTCATGAATGAAACCAAGGACCGAATTTCAACCCTGGAGTGGGAAGCTCATGGCTATGATGATGAATTATACCAGGATGTACCTTAATATCATCCCATTAAGTAATAAAACCCTCATGACACGAGAGCACAAGTAGTTGCAGAGTTGGTTAGAGATATGAAAAAAGTGAATCCACGTAAGTTCAATGGAAATGTTTTAGGTGACAGAGCTGAAACATGGTTGACTGAGATGGATAAGTATGTTGAGATTCAAAACTACTCTAAGGTCATTAAATCAGCTTGGGGAGCTTACTAGAGTGCTAGTGAAATAGCTACATGGTGGGCGAACAAGAACTTAGAAATGAATCTTAACTCTACCAGCCCTACATGGGAGTAGTTTGTGACTTTGTTTAGATGATGATGGATTCCATAGTTATACATTAACCAAAAGCTTACAAATTTTTAGAATCTAAGGCAAGGAGACTTATTATAGAATGAGTACTAGAAACAGTTCACCAAACTTTTAAAGTATGTACCTTAGTACCAGGCAGATGAGAGGATTAAAACTAATAAGTTCATCATGGGATTGAAACCCCAAAATAGTGGAGAGGTGGACATTCATGGACCATCTACCATGGACTAAGTCTTTAAGAACATGGTTAAGCAAGAATAGAAGTTGAAATCTCTTACTCAAGCTAGGTACAAGTTTAAGAAATTTTTTGGAAGTTTTAAACCAACATTAAAAAAAAAGAACTAGAATCAAAGGGATGGAGACTCCAAGAGGCAGTTCAAAAATCATAATGTTAGATTCAACAATGGTTCAGGTAATAAGAAGTTGGGTAATGATTTCAAAGGCAATTATAAGGGGAACTAATAGTCTAATAGTAAAGGACCTCTTGGAGGTTAATTCATTTATGGAGGTGACCATTATGCTTGTGAGTGTACCTAGGGTAAGTCAAAGAATAAAGGTTATGTTTCTCAACAAGGAACATTTTAGCAATGTATTCATGCGATAGTTGATAATTGGCAAGCCGAATTTCAAGTTTTACCCACATAACTATCAAGTTTTTTTTTTGAACATCTAGTTTCCATTTTGATAGTTATCGGGGCTACATAAGATTTTATAACACCTAAATTATAAATAAGTTATCTATAAAAGCTGGGGTAATAGAAAATGCATGGTCTGTACAATATGGGAATGATTCAAAAGTTAAGTTGATAAGTGTTTAGTTGAATCCAAAATTATATTTCCCAAATTCACAAAAGTAGTGGATCTTTATATAACACCACTAAGGTCATATGATGTGATTCTAGGGTTCAACTGGCTTGCAAATCATAAAACCAAGGTTGACTGCTATAGGAAAAATGTTGAGTGTTTGGACGATTTTGGGAATTAGACACAAATTCAGGGTGAGAAGAGAGAGTTTAGGATTAAGCATATTTTTGCAATGGAACTCAAGGAGGCTCAAGGAAAAGAGTGCCAAACATTTATCATTAAGATAAAAGAAATAGAGGAATCTAAATAACTATCTCTTGAAGATTATCCATTCCTTATAAATTTTCATGATGTGTTTCTAAGGAATTGCCAGTATTGCCTCCTAAATGTGAGTTTGATTTCTCTATTGATATCATACCTAGATCAAAACCACAGTCTAAAGCACCTTATATAGTGACAACTCTAGGAATTATTGTCAAAGGGGTTAATTAGGTCAAGTGTGTCACCATGTGTTGCACCAGTTAACTTTGTCAAGAAGAAGGATGGTACTTTTTTGGCTTTACATTGATTATAGAATGGTGAATAAGGCAAATATCAAAAATAGATATCTATTACCTCATATAGATGATATATTTTATCAAATACGAAGGTAAATATTCTTTTCTAATATTTATCTTAGAGCAAGATATCATCATCTAAGGATAAGGGATGAGTATATGCTAAAGACAATGTTTAAAAATTATTATGGGCACTATAAGTTCATAGTATTACCATTTGGGTTGACAAATGCTCTGACAATGTTTATGAATCTCATGAACAGTGTGTTCAAAGATTATTTAGATCATTTTTTTTAATATTTCTTGATGACATTCTTATGTATTCTAAAAATAAAGAGGTGCATCTTCAACATTTGGAACTAGTTATACAATGGTTGCATAAGCACAAATTATATGGCAAATTGTCCAAGTGTGCATTTTTCCAATAGAGAATACAATATCCGGTGAATATTATCTTTGTGGATGGTATTTTAGTAGATATAGCAAAAATCATAGCCATTATGGAGTAGACAACACCAAAGAATGTCCATGAGGTAAGGAGTTTCATGGGATTAGTGGGCTATTACAGAAAATTCACTCTGAATTTTGTTAAGATAGCTGATCCGATTACCTCTCTACAATAGTAGAAACAAAGTTTTATTTAAATAAGTGTGAAGTAGCTTTTTAGGAATTGAAAAGAAGGCTTACTTTAGTATTAGTACTAAGTATTATTGATCTGAATGGTCATTTTTTGGTGATCACAACTGCATCTAGGGATGGACTAGGAGTCCTTATGCAGAAAGGTGAAGTGGTGCCTATGAATCAAGGAAGATGAAGCCTTATGAGGTGAAATATGCCCTTCATAACCTAGAAATTGCAACAACAATGCATGTTTTACAAGTTTGGAGACATTATTTGTTGGAAAAACCATTTGAGCTGAAGATGGATAACTTAGGACTCGAATACATCTTCACCCAACCAAATTTGAATACTCATCAAAGATATTGGTTAGAGTTCTTGTCTAACTATGATTTCAATATTAATTATATCAAAGGAAATGAAAATAGATTAGCTGATGCCTTAAATCGTAGGAGGTACATAGTAGCCATGGCTACTATTAGGAGTACTTTTAGGGATCGAGTGATCAAATTATCACTAAGAGATAAATTTTATGATTAGGTCAAGGAATAATTATCTAATAATGCTCATAATCCTAGGTATAAAGGATTTACATTAGAGAATGATAGTCTTTTGTGATTCAATAGAAGGATGTATGTGTTAGATCAAGAAAATATGAAGAACACATTACTAAAGAAACTACACAATGCCCCATATTCATGACATCTAGGAGTAATTAAGCACATGGAAGAGCTTAGACCACTTTATTTTTACAAGAGAATCAAGAAATATGTGGTGGACTTTGTGTCATATTTTTTGGAATGTCAACAAGTGAAAGCTGAGCACTTGCATTTAACTAGATTGTTATATCCACATGACATATTGGAATGGAAGTAGTAGGTGATCAGCATGGAATTTGTCCAAGGTTTACCCTTGTCATGAAATAGGCATGACATGATATTGGTAGTAGTTGACAAACTAACCAAGGTGGCTCATTTTATACTAATCAATTTGACATATGATGTGCCTACTCTTGCAAAGAGATTTGTAAATGAATTACATTAGTTGTGTGGATTTCCAGAGAAGATGATTTTGGAACGTGATGCAAAGATTACTTATAGATTTTGGATAACTCTAAATTTAGCTTTGGGTATGCAACTAAACTTTAGCACTGTATATCACCTAGAGACTGATGGTCAGATTAAGCGAGTTAATCAAGTGTTAGAAGATATTCTTCATATGTATTACATGGATAAATAGTACTAGTAGGAAGATTGTCTTTTGTTGGTTGAGTTTTCTTACAAATACTCATACCAATCAACTTTGAATATGGCACCATTTTAAGCATTATATAGAAGGTGTAGGACACTAATCAATTGGGAAAGGTTGGAAGATAGGGCAGTCTTTGGACCTGAGATGCTATCAAAAATAGATGGTCAAGTTAAATTAATTAGAAAAATATTGATTGAGGTCAAAAATAGGTAGAAAAGTTATGTTGATCTAAAGAGAACAAATAGGTGGTTTTAAATAGGTGATAAAGTATTCTTATGGGTTAAACCATAGAAGAGCTCGATTAAATTTAAGAAGTCATCAAAACTTTCACTGAGATATGTAAGACCCTTCAAGGTTTTAGAAGTGGTCAATCCTATAGTGTATAGGCTTACGTTTCCACTATCCCTAGTTCTATTGCATAATTTCTTTCATGTTTCTTATCTTAAAAAGTAAGTAGCTGATCCTTTATATGCATTAGATTGGAATGCTTTACAGGTTATGAATCTTAGAATGGTCATGGTAGAACCAATCAGAGTAATTAACACTCACAAATTTTATTTTTGTAATAGGAGACGTCACAATGCAAGGTCTTGTGGGACCAATACCCTAAGGATAGTTCTACTTGGAAGGACTATGATGAGTTCTACAGGCAATTTTCATATCTGTTTATTTTATTTGATACTTCATACTATGTTATTTTTCTATTGAATAATGTTCTTAAATAAAAACTAATGTTCGAATAAGTGTCATTGAGATGATGACAAGCTTTAGGGGGAAGGATGTCACATCTCAATTCCTCAGTAAGAAAATTTACTTAATTATCCATAGATTTTTATGGTTGATAATTTGATTTGATTATTATCTAAGTTATAAGTCATATGTTGTTATGGGACATTTGTATGTTATTTTGATTACGTGATTTAATTTCTATGAGCTAGTTGTATTGTACATTCTTTAAATTATGATCCTGTTGATTTGTTATTACAATATTATTTTATGTTATATATCACGATGCTACAGACTAACTACCTTATTGTCATGATTCTGATGTAGGAGAGATTCATCCCTTAAAGCATGATAGAGGGAGAGCATAATCAGAGAGGGTGATGTAGATGTAGGTATTAGGGGATGACAAAGGAAATGCTATAACACATGCACACACCACGTTAATGGCACTCAGTATATGCATAATTTGAATGGTTAGCATTAGTACATTTTTGATATTATCTTTATTTAGATGATTGAATGTATGTGTTAGTTTAGTTTAATGTTTATGTGGAATTAGTCTTGTGTGATTAAATTATGTATATTATACATATATTGGATGCATAATTTAGTAGTATGATTATGTCATGTTATGAAATTCAATATTAAATGTAAAATTACGTGATTCGGTTACTACTACATATAGTCTAACCATCATGTCTTTGTAATATTTAGGACATTAGCTAGTTATCTCTATCCACATCATTATGTGGCTTAACGCCTTAATATAAATAGATAACAAAAGACATTAGAAAATCTATATGATGTAGTAATGATACGATAATTATTTTGTAATAATACTATTAGAATTCGTATATTAATTATCCAAAATACTATTGTTAAACAAAAATATTATCGACCTTATATTAGTCATATTATTGATAAGTCATTATGATTATTTATTTATACTAAGTGTCTATTTATTATTAAGTCATGTTGTTATTAAGTAATTAGAAATATATATAAATAGGAAAAACATCGTTCACTTGGAGTAGAACAAATAAAATTAATAAAGCAATTGTATTTAATTGTAATTGTTTTATAATTATAATAAAATAAAGAAAACAACATGTTTACACGTGAATTGGAATAAAGCAAATAAAATAAGGATTATGGAATTTTAGAAAAAATGACAAGCCTTCAAATAATAAAAAAACACAAAAAGAAAATTCATGCAATGGAGAAAAAGAAAAAAAATAAGAGGGAGGCACGACGTAGGATAAGAAGGAACAGGAGAAGAAAAGAGGGTAGAAGAGTGCTAATTTGATAATGAAAAGAAGTGGAGTAGAGAAAAGCATCAAGGGGAGAAAGGAGAGATCGTGAAAAAAATAGAGGTCAAGAGGATAGAGAATGCCATGAGCAAATATTGCACTTATCATCTTTTCAAACATAAGGAAATTATTAGAATTTACCAATTCGAGGTATAAATTTCTACAAAATATGGCTTCACTAAAAATGTATTATGTTTTCCAAATAAATATTCTTTTGCTTGAACCTATAGAAATAATCTATTGTGCACTATGTAGATAAAATCAAATTATGTGTGTAAAATTTCTCCATAACTAAGCTTTAATTTGGTCATATTAATAACCCTACCCTACGATTTGAGCCTTGAGACTTGATAGCTTATATTAAGACACCAGATGCTCTGCTAATTGGATTTAGTCTCTACCTTAGTTACATATATGAACACATTAAAAATATAATTGCATCAATAACCATTGCATTTTTCAATTCATAGTCTGCTTGATCATCGTAGATGACTAATGAGATGAGCTTCACTTCTGATTGTAAATACTAAAAAATATAAAATAAAATAATATAATCAAAATAGTTAAACATGCTTATATATATATAAACATGCACTATCTACATCCAGGTTTCTTTTTTATTCCTCTATATGTTGTCAATCTTTTTACCTTTTGAATATTATCCCACTTATGCATAGATGTCTGATAGAAGACATAAGGTGCATCATTTTTAGGTTTTAACTCAAAAATGTGAATTTTGGACTGTGTAATATAATAACAAACTGTGTGTTATAATAGCGATCTGAGTAATATAAGAAATTGGCTCTTGAATTTTTAAATGCGTGACTAGGGTGAGCTTCCATTGGTGCATACACATTGGTTAAGACTTTGTCTAGTTTTATAAGTCATTTAATACACTTTCAAGTATTTTTGACTTCTCTTAAAGTACTAAAAACAAATACAAAGGCATAAGACCTAGTCAGGTCTATATTCACTAAAATCATACTGTGAAAGAATTTGGCTTGATATAGAATCCATGACCCAATATAGCTTATGTAGTCCATTTGATAATACATAGAGACTTATTTGAGCACATCGACCATTATGGGATCAATTTTTTAACACTGCGTGCAAAATGTTAAGAGAATTATAGACATAGAGGGATTCAATCCTCTAGACAATATTGTGTATAACTCCAACATTCAATGTAGTCTTCACTGATTATCCAAAGAAGATCACAAGATTTTATCACTTGATACCTATACAAAAAACTCATTATTTATTCACACTACATGGTGCCTCAATCTTTCCACCACACAATCAAGTATATGAGCCTTCTTGGTTTCAACTGCTACATAAAACAACTCAGTGGACTATGAACAAGGATTGACATTAAATAAGATGCTTACCATAATTAACTTGATACATGAATGTCCATAAAAATATGTTCAAAGTATTCTTATCTAAATCTATTTTGATTGTAGACATGGAGAACAAGTTATTATCACACCACATCAAACTAGCTTCATTCCACAAGCTAAGAAACATATTTGTCAAAATATAAAAATGATTTATGCAAGAAGTCAATATTTTTCATGCCATGTAAATGATATGAATCTGTAACAAATTATCCATAATCTACCAATACATCTTTGGCATGAATCGGTTTTTAAAACAATCGAGAACGCTATAGGAGACTTTTTATTTGTGGATACTTCGAATAGTTACCATTCGACCTGTGCACGCTTAATGGTTGAGGTGGATGTTTCTAAGGGCCTACCAAAGGCGATTTGTCTAGACTCCCCAAGGGGTACCTGGACACAAATGTTGGATTTTGAGGGCATACCTTTTTGGTGCAGAAAGTGTCACTTGACGGGTCATACTGCTGCTCGTTGTATGGCTGGAAAATCAAAGTCCAGACGACCACCTTCTTAGTGGTCTGAGGATTCTTCCGCACATTACGTGGTTAAACAACCAGTGGAAGATTTGGTCGATTCTGAATGAAGATGTATCCATTCAGAACCAATGATTGAGGAGGATTCACGGGTGAAAGATTCCATAGATGGTCCTATGGAGACTGGGAATAATGATCTTTCTAAGCCAGGTGTTGAGGAGGCTTTGGTCTCTCCCCCTGTTGTGGAAGAATTACCTAGGAGCCAGATTGTGGCTGGTTTTCAAAAGGATGTTGCTGAATCATCTGTGTCCTCTGGGTTTCATGGATCATTGTCTTCTGAGGTATGGATGATTGAGGCAGCAAAGGTAGAGGATGGATGGACAACTCTTAAGAGGAAGAAGTCTAAGCCTTTGGTCCCCCCTCTAGACGTGAATCTTCGGTCGTGTAAAAAATAAATAATTTTTATAACTTCATTTGTATGGGAGGTTATAGGATGCAGATCCTGTCTGTTGACGATCCGTTGTGTGTTGTGTCAGTTGTTACATCAGGTCTTTTCTGATGTTTTCAAGTTCCTGTTTTACCTAGTTTGGTTTATTCCGGTTTCGGGTTCTTTTTTTGAACCTCGGTTGTGCTTTATAGTTTATCTCTTTTTTTGATGTAAAGGGTTTCAGGGTCCCTTCAAAACCTGTTTTTACCTTTATCTAAAAAAACAAATTATCCATAATCTATCATGCCATTACCATCAACATTCGACTGCAAGGAAACTGTAACTTTATGAACGTAGTCTACTAATAAAAGTATAACAAGTTGTTTAAACAAAAGATTATGTTTCGTGAGAATTATGAGTTTCTATATTACAACTGGTTGTTGAAATTGAGTAGAGTGTACATAAAAATGATGGACTATGATATAATGTCTTGTCATATATATATATATATATATATATATATATATATATATATATATATATATATATATATATATGAATATACTTATAAAAATTAGAAATATGCAGTTATACCTGGGTGGTATAAAATGTACTTGTATGCTTATTATTATGTGATAAATCATATGGTGGAGATTCATTCATACGTTTATATATATATATATGAATATACTTATAAAAATTAGAAATATGCAGTTATACCTAAGTGGTATAAAATGTACTTGTATGCTTATTATTATGTGATAAATCATATGGTGGAGATTCATTCATACGTTTGACAGACTAAATGTATGTATTTTGATTATTCTTGTGTTTAACATATTGTATGCCCACTAGTAAGAACTAATATGTATGAATATGTTGGTTATATTTATATTAACTAAATCTTGTATTGTTGGTACTAAGTAGTGAAACAGACTTCACTAGCTTACTAGCATCTCTAATACAACATGAGGGTAATCCAATCAAGTGGTGTGTATGAATTCGACTAATCCTAGAGATAATTAACTATTTAAAATTTTAGCCAAAGTAATATTAGGTAGACATTATCATTTTATATGTATGATTTACATGTTTATAAGATATCATGTTAGAACATATTTCAATATGGTATAGTTCATGTTCTTAAAAATCATACAACAATCGAGTACTAGCTTGTCTATTTGGATGTCTACACTGTTGTTATCTACTCATCCATGAAGGGAGAAAAATTCCTTAATGGGAGATTATATAGGGAATAGACGGTTTGTGGTTAGTGTAGAAAATCACTCGAATGATGCTCTCCCTCCCTACATCAATACTAATTTAGAGACTACACTTGAGATTGCCATAGATATTGAAGTTCAAGAAACTCTTGCTATATGGAGCCTTGTATCTTGTATCTTGTATTGTATTTATTACTATTGAAACATTATCTCTGATGGAATATAATTATTTACTCTTTGTACGTTGACAACAGTCGTATGTTGGTACCAACTGTAGCTAGAAACCTATAATTACTTTCTATATTCAATTATGTTTTATCTGATGATATTTATCAATGATAGATAGATGTTACATGCTTATTTTGTATTTAATATAATTAGAGTATTTTATCTGGATCAATAATTAGATTTTCATGGTGAAATTTAATAAAATAATACATAGATTAATTTTTTTTAAATTACCTTATTCTAAATAGATCCTAGTGGGGATGCTACATGTGGTGTTAAAGATGGGTTCGATCTCTATGACTTAATGAGTCCACTGACATTTTTATATCCTTGTGTTTACCAGAAAGGAAAATAGTGAAATCTCGAATATTCAGAGAGTTTTTCAAATGTCAATGATAATAACCCTCCATTTGATTTTGATTAATTTATCACTAAGCAAAAAACAAAGTTGGATCATATTCTCATAGCCATGAATGAAAATAGGGACAAAATTTTAGCCCTAAAATAGGAAGTTCATGGCCATAAAGAGGAAATACACTATGATGTACCTGAAGAGCATCCCACTGAGCAAAAAAACCCTCATAGCTTAAGAGCAGATGTAGTTCTAGAGTTGGATAGAGATATGAAAAAGGTGAATCCACCTAAGTTTAATGGAGCTATTTTAAGTGATGGATCTTAAGAATGGTTGATTGAGATGGAGAAGTATTTCTAGATTTGAAACTATTCTGAGGTCACCAAAATAGTTTAGGGAGCTTATCAGTTGACTGGTGAAGTAGCTACATGGTGGGCCAACAAGAAGTTATAAATGTATCTTAACTTGACCACCACTTCATGAGAGTAGTTTGTGACTTTGTTCATATCATATTGGCTTTCATAGTTATACTTTGACTAGAAGCTTACATATTTCTAAAATCTAAAGCAAGGAGACTTATCGATGAATAAGTAATGAGAATAGTTCACCAAACTTTAAAAGTATATACCTTAGTATTAGGCAGGTGAGAGATTCATAATTAGAAAGTTCATCATGGTATTGAAGCCCTAGATTGGTGCAGAGGCAGACATTCATGGACCATCTACCATGGACAAAATCTTTCAGAAGGCAGTCAAGCAGGAACAAAAGTTGAAATCTCATGCTCAGATTAAGGAACAAGTTTAAGAAAAAGTTTGGAAGTTCTAAACCAACTTTCAAAAATAATATCTAGAAGAAAAGGGGTGGAGAATCCAAGAGTTATTTTAAAAATCATAATGCTCGATTCAATAATGGTTCAGGGAACAAGAAGTCGGGTAATGGTTTCAAAGGTGGTTTTAAGGGGAACTAACAGTCTAACAAGAAAGGACCACTTGGAGGTTGCTTCGTTTATGAAGATGACCATTATTCTCATGAGTGTACTCAAGATAAGTCAAAGAACAAAGGTTCTATTTCTCAGATAGGAATGTTTTAACAATGTATTCATGTGACATTTGATAATTGACAAGCCAAATTCTAAGCTTTACCCATATAACTATCAGGTATTTTGTTTGAACATCTAGTCTCCATTTTGATAGATATAAGGGCTACACAATGTTTTATAGCTCTTAAAATTCTAAATAAGTTATCTAAAAAAGTTGGGGTAATGGAAAATACATGGTCAGTACAATGTGGGAATGATTCAAAATTCAAGTTGACAAGTGTTTAGTTGAATACAAGATTCGATTGCCCAAATTCACAATAGTAGTGGATCTTTATGTGGTATCACTAGGGTTATATAACGTGATCCTAGGGGTCAACTAGCTTGTGAAGCATAAAGCCAAGGTTCATTGATATCTAAAAAAGGTTGAGTGTCTGGATAATTTTGGGAATCAGACACAAATTTAGAGTAAGAAAAGAGATTTAAGGCTTACGAAGATTTCTGCAATGCAACTCAAGAAGGCCTAAGGAAAAGGATGCCAAACATTTATCATCAAGATAAATTAAATGAAGGAATCAAAGGAACCATCCCTTGAAGATTATCCATTCTTTAGGAATTTTCATGATGTGTTTCTAGAGGAATTGCTAAGATTACCTCCTAAATGTGAGTTTGATTTCTCTATTGATATCATACCTGGATCAGAACCATAGTCTAAGGCACCTTATAGGATGACAACCATCGAATTGGTTGAATTAAAGGCTCAACTCCAAGAATTGTTGTCAAAAGGGTTGATCAAGCCAAGTGTGTCACCATGAGGTACACCAGTTGTCTTCATCAAAAATAAGGATGGTACTCTTTAGCTTTGCATTTATTATAGAATGTTGAATAAGACAACTATCAAAAACAAGTATCTGCTACCTCATATAGATGAATTTTTTGATCAAATGCGAGGGGCAATGGTATTTTCTAATATTTTTACTACAAGATATACTAATTTGAGGATAAATTATGAGGATATTCCAAATACAATGTTACCATTTGGGTTGACAAATGCTCTGACAACATTTATGAATCTCATGAATAGTATTTTCAGAGATTGTTTAGATCATTTTGTTTTAGCTTTTCTTGATGACATTGCTATATATTCTAAGAACGGAGAGGAGCATCTTCAACATATGGAACTAGTTTTGCCACGGTTGCATAAGCACAAGTTATATGGCAAATTGTCCAAGTATGCATTTTTCAAAAAAAGAGTACAATATCTAGTGCACATTATCTCTGTGAATGTTATTTCAATAGATCTAGCAAAAGTAAGAGCCATTATGGAGTGACGAACACCAAAGAATGTGCATAAGGTAAGGAGTTCATGGGATTAGCAGGCTATTACAAGAAATTCATTCTTAATTTTTCTAAGATAGCTAACCCAATTACCTCTCTACAATGGAAGAACCAAACTTTTATTTGGTTAGATAAGTGTGAAGTAGCTTTTTAGGAATTGAAAATAAGACTTTAACACTAGTACTAAGAGTTCCTTATCTTAATGGTCAAATTTTGATGATAACAGATACATCTGGGAATGGATAGGAGGAGTCCTTATGAAACAGGGTACAGTGCTAGCCTATAAATCAAGGAAGCTAAAGCCTTATGAGGTGAACTATGCCCCTCAAACTTACAACAATAGTGCATGCTTTACAAGTTTAGAGGCATTATTTGTTTGAAAAACCATTTGAGTTCAAGACAAATAACTTAGGACTTAAGTACATCTTCACCCAATCAAATCTAAATGCTCATCAGAGACATTGGTTAGAGTTCTTGTTTGACTATGACTTTGACATCAATTATATCAAAGGCAAGGAAAATATAGTAGATGGTGCCTTAAGTCATAGGAGGTACATAACAACCATGGCTACTATCAAGAGTACTTTTAGGGATTGAGTGATTGAATGCTCGGTAAGAGATGAATTCTATGCTCAGATAAGTAAAGTGTTATCTAAGAATACTCAAAATCTTAAGTATAAAAGATTCAGATTAGAGAATGATGGTATTTTGAGATTCAATGGAAGGATGTATGTGTCAGATTGAGAGAATCTGAGGAGCACAGTGTTAAAAGAACTACACAATGCCCCATATTTAGGACATCTAGGAGTAACTAAGCTCATGACAGAGCTTATACCACTTTATTTTTAGAAGGGAATCAAGAAATATGTGGTGAACTTTGTGTCATATTTTCTTGAATGTCATCAAGTGAAAGCTAAACATGTGCATTCAACTGAATTGTTATATCCACATTACACACCAGAATGAAAGTGGTAGGTGATCAACATAGACTATGTCCAAGGGTTACCAATCAATCGGGACAGGTTGGAACATAGGGTAGTCTTTGGACCTGAGATGCTTCAGAAAATGGAAGATCAAGTTAGATCAATCAGGTAGAGATTGATTGAGGCCAATGATAGGTCAAAGAGTTATGTTGATCTAAAGAGAATAGAAAAAAATTAGAAGGTGATAAAGTATTCTTGTGGGCTAAGCCATAGAAAAGCTCAATTAAATTCAGATAGTCAATAAAACATTCATCGAGATATGTGGGACCCTTCAAGGTTTTAGAAGTGGTCAATCTTGTAGCATATAGGCTTGTACTTACTCCAGACCTAACTCAATTGCATAATGTCTTCAATGTTTCTTATCTTAAAAAGTATGTAGCTAATCCTTCACATGTGTTAGATTAGAATGCTTTACAGATTTTGGATCTCAATGCAGTCATGGTAGAACCAATTAGAGTAATTAACACACAAACTTTTTTGCATAATAGACATAAGTCATAGTACAAGGTCTTGTGGAACCAATACTCTAAGGATAGTGCTACTCGAGAGGATTATGATTAGTTCTATAGATGATTTCCATATTTATTTATTTGATTTGATGCTTTATGTGATGTTATTTTTCTACTAAATAATGTTCTTAATTCAAAATTAATATTTAAATAAGTGTCATTGAGATGATGACCAACTTTAGGGGGAAGGATGTCACATCTTGATTCCTCGCTAAGCAAATTTACTTGATTATCTTTAGATTTTTATGGTTAATTTGATTTGATTATTATCTAAGTTGTAAGTCATATGATGTTATGAAACAATTGTATGTTATTTCGATTACATGATTTCATTTTTATGAGCTAGATGTATTGTGCATTCTTTACATTATTATCATGTTGATTTGTTATTATAGAAGTATTTTATGATATATATCATGATGCTACAGACTAACTACCTTCTTGTCATGAGTCTGACATAAGAGAGATTCATCACTTAGAGCATGATAGAGAGAGAGCATCATCAGGGAGGGAGATGTAGATGGAAGTGTTGGGGGATCATAGAGGAACCACTAGAACCCATACACACACCATGTTAATAACACTAATTATATGCATAATTTGAATGGTTATTGTTAGCATGGTTTTGATGTTATCTATATTCAGATGATTGAATGTGTGTTAGTTCAGTTTAATACTTATGTGAAATTAATCTTGGGTGATTTCATTGTGTATATTATATCCAAATTGGATGTATAATGCAACAGTATGATTATGTCATGTTATGGAATTCATGATTGAAATTAAAATTGTGTGATTTGGTTACTATGCATATAGCCTAACCATCATGTATTTGTAATGTTTATGACATTAGTTAGTTATTGTTGACACTATGGATTGCACCCCTTGACAGGAGGCTGAGCTTCTGTCTTCCAAGTGACACAATGGAGACTCCCCTCTTGTTGTGGGTCTGGCAAAAACTGAGGGAAGAATCTCTAGATAAGGGCTAGCTCCCTTTGATGCATCTTTGAGGTCCTCTATTTCCTACTGCTAAAAATGGGGGGGATGAAAAGAGAGAAGGATTACTGAAAATAGAACCTAAACTAAAGCAGTGATACACTAAAATGGTTCATCTACTTAGATTTGACATACACTTTACACCAAGAACAAGCTGATATACACTTCATTTGATATGGGAAACTCTTATGCATCAATAAGCTAGGGGTCCTCTAGAGATATAGGGAGGAATAAATACAAGAGGTGTTCTAAGACACACTATGGCAGCCTGTTCACATGCACCTCTACTCTGTTGTGGACACTTATCACTGACTTGCAAAAGGAGAACTCACAATACACTAGACATGTTGGAATTATTCTATGAATGCATGAAAGAAATTGACTTAACACAAGACAAAACCATAGACATATGCAAAAGTGCAAACTCAAAATGGAGGTAAAAAATGCTATGTCTTGATTCAAGGTAAAATCCTCCAGGGCTTCACCATATAACTGAGAGCTATCTTTCTCCAAATAAGAGTTTACAATATATAGAGAAAGAGAAAGCAATGGCGCCTCTTTCCACAAGTGGCCCATGCTGCATTTAATTCATTGGGAAGAGGAAGTCCAATGAAGGAAACAATGCTACGGTATTCCAAGTCTTGACTTTTATTGATTAACCCATATTAATGTTACTGCAAGGGCATGGGTCACACCTTTCTATTTGAAAACAAGACCACTCCTTAAAGAGGTTCACACAATTGTCTACTCATTAGTGAAAAATGAGGAAAAATAGGCCATGCTATTCACCATTTGCACTCCTTGATGACCATTTTATGAAGACTATTCCACTCGCAGTAATAACTCCTTGTGCCACCTAGACTATTTTGTCTGCTTCTACGCTTGGTTTTTGTCCTTTTCTATCTCTTTGGCCCTCAGGGCTATTTTTTATCAATCCTTGACTCTTCAAACTCCTTTCTTGTTGGTATATTCCTTTTGGCCTTAAGGCCTTTGAATTCGTTTAGGTTCATGCTCAAGCAATTAAAGATCAACGGTTATTTCATTATCGTAAACTTGATGTTCGTGCGCACCCATCACCATTTGAAATCCAATAGCTATTCCATTGTCCTGAATTTGATGTCTTCAGGCTCGTCACCCCTTTGGCAATACCTTTGAATTTTTTACAATTTCATCGGCCTTTTATCGTTGAACCCACCCGAAGGGAAGGTGTCCCTTCAAAGCTTGGAAAAGGTCCCCCTTTTTGGTAGTTGAGAGTCCCTCACAAGGGAACTTGCCCTTCAGAATCCTTCAAGTTTCCTTGGATTCTCAATCCCTTCAGATAAAATGTCCAAAGGAATTCCTTCAGACATTTTGTCTGAAGAAAAAGATTAACCAAAAGAAAGAAGCGCTGGAACACGAAGGAGACCGACCAAAAGAAAGAAGCACTGAAAAATGAAGGAAACATTTCCTTCGAACAAAATGTCCAAAGAAATTCCTTTAGGCCTTTTATCTGAAGGAATTTGCCTTTGCTCTTTCCCTTATATTTTCTTTCAGACAAAATGTCTGAAGGACCCTTGCCATTTTGCCTTATGAATCTCCTTTGGACAAAAAGTTTGAAGGAATTATTTGTCTGTTGCATGGATTTTTTTGAATTAACCTACCTTTCAGCTTTTCTACCTCTTCATTTTCTAAAGGAAACTCTACCCTCCACAAGAGTACTTTGAGTCTCGAAAAGCCCCTTCAAAACTTTTGATTTGGTCCTACCGCCAACCAAAGTGCCCTTTGAAGAAAATCTGTTGCCCCTTTTGCAAATTGTGTAGCCTATTTCAAGCTTTTTAGCTATGACTTTGAACCTTACAATTGAACTTGAACCATTTTTTGGAGTTTAATGGTTCAACTATTCAATACTTTATTTTGCAAAGAGTCAGGTTCACTTCATCTCCTTATGAATTCAATGCATCATTGAACCTACCGCTTGAACCTACATAGCTTAGTTCAATGGTTCAATAGTTCAATACTCCAAAGTTCTATTGGGTGAATATTTTGTCAACTAGCTAACTGGTGAGTAAAATAGGTCTCTTCAACCACAACATAGGGAGATTGGTCGGCCAGGTGTGCAGGTTTACTATGTCAACAAGGGACAAATCTCTCCTCTCATCAAGGGGAGGTTTCCTATTAGTATAAGGTGTTATATACTATATATATAAGCAAAAAATAACACTCAAGGGTAGGATACACCATCCATCTCTCTTCTTTCAGAGATGATGTCCACAAACAAAGGAGAAAATCCTAGTGAAAACACTGAAGGCACTTCTCTTCTTTCAGAAGTGTTCTTGCAGGAAATAGTAGTTCTTTCAGGTAGCAATAAGTTACTGGTAACCAAGGGCGTAGTAACCAGCAGACTGAGACGTAGCACAAAGTCTCCACCTCAATTGTCTAATAGTGAAATATGAGGGATAATGAGGGCACAAAGTCATCCCAAGATCCTTTACACATGAACAAAATATGAAAGATAATGAGGGCACAAAGTCGTCCCAAGATCCTTTACACGGGAGCAAAAAGAAAACACACTAAAGGCAATTATGGGGGCACAAAGTCTCTCCACAGTTGGCTTTAGGACACCTTCTTGATTACTTTCACTAGTTTTGCTTGCCAAATTAAATAAACAAGAACACATTCAGAAGACAGACATAAGAACAATCTCCTAAAATGATACAAGTTATAACATCACAAAGTCTGCAAACAACTTGCTTTCTCATTCAGATAAAATGACATGAACAATAATCTAAGCTCAAAGTCTCAATATTTGCCTTTGAATTTGGGTAGAGTTTTGCTTCTATATTGGGAAGATCTCCATTTTTGACACATGGCATGTTTCACTACTTTTAACAAGTGACATGTGGCATCTTCTACCAAAATAGGTGAGGACACTTGGCAACATCCGCCTAACTTATAGGAGCTTTTAGAAACCTTTGAGAGTCTTATGGGAGATGACATGTGACAACTTCCGTTGGGCTTTAGAAACACTACAAAAACATTTGGGACTCATTTGGATTCATGCAAATGATGACACTTGGTGCATTCTGCTTGTTCTTGTGACTTACCTAGGGTGCACCACAGTCCTTACTCGATAACTACAGATGTTGACACCTGGCAGCTTCTATCAAGTTTTAGCAGGGACATGTGGTAACTTATGTGGCTTCTTAGAAATAGATTACAACTTTTCATAATTTCCATTTGGCATTTTCCACGGGACCCTAAGATAAGTCTGGAAACTTATTAGAAGCTTGAAGCGTAGATGCCGACACTTATCACACTCCATTGAGTTACAATGGGACACATGGTTGCTTCCACTCTATTTTAGCAATCACACGAAGGATGACACTTGGAACACTCCACTTATTCTATTAGCAGCTTTCCCGAGGCCCACCACAATATTTACTCGATGATGAGACAAAAGGAAGATACAGCAACCGTTGACACTTGGCAGCCTCCACCGAGCTTCACAGATGACACGCAACACGTTCTGTTGCTTTGAGAAGAAGATATTGAAACCTTTTCGTAGCTACCACTTGTCGCTTTCTATGGAACTCTACAAGGGACATGTGACATGTTCCGCTGCTCTGAGAAGAAAATCGTAATGTGTCTCAGCAAACGTCACTTAGCAGCTTTCGCTCATCTTTTTTTTTCATGTGCTCCTTTGAATCGTTTTATTGAAATAATCATTTGAACCAAGCTTGGAAATGTATAAGTACTGAAAACTTGATCTTTCAAAGGAATTTACCTATTAAAGCCATCAAACCCTTTGAACCTATTAATTTCAAGCATGTTGAGTCTGAAGATTTCCTCCTGTGAAGTTTATAGAAATTGAGAAGCTTGAAAAATGAGAAATTTGAATGCTTAGGACAAATTTCGAAAAGGGAAGAGACAATTTTGGTCTATGCAGGGTCAAAATAGTCCATAGGTTGTCTTAAAAAATGAATGACATTTTTTAGGGACAACAACTGGCTCTAGTTGGGGAACTTCCTTCAAATGAAAACTTGAAACAGCTAAGGGGAGTAGAAACTAGAATCTCCAGTGCCTTGAAGTATGCCATTGGGCTATAGAGTCTTGCTACCCAAAAAACAAAGGCTCCAAAAAAAAATGAAAATGAAAAGCACAAAATAAAACTAAAGATTATACTAAGGTACATATGTATAGGTGAACTTATCTGATACTTCAAGAATTGAAGTGATTCAGACGCTACCCATTGTGAGATAATGAAGATGGCATTCCATCCTAATAAACCAGTAGGAAACCATTTTGTCCCCATAATCGGTGATGGGTGAATGGAACTCTCCACTAGAAATCACATTTTCTGTGCACTCCTTTTGGTTCTCTCTTCTTGCCCCATGGCAAGATGTGGCCTTCAATCTGAAAACCATAAATCTTTACTCTCTTGGCAAAGAGTTCTTTTTGTTGACTTTGGAGTACAACAGTATGGTTCACTACCATAGCTTATTGTTCTGTTATTTCAGTCCAGCACATATTTTGATTATCAGCATCAGACTCCTGGTAAACTATTAGTTTAGCATCTCCTTTGGCATGAAGGAGTTTGACATCTTCATCCTGAGTAGCCTTCAATCTGAGTAATAGAGATTCGAACTCAGCAGTGTTGTTGGTGTTGTTGAACTGTAAGTTGTGTGAAGGAGGAAGAATATCTCCTTGAGGATATATCAACACCATCTCGGCTCTAGCACCGACAAAGGAATTGCTACCATTGAATTCCTAGATCCAAACATCATCAGACACTGATCTTCTGTTAGATTTCTCTTTATTAGAGATGGAAGATCCTTTTTTATTTATACTGCACCCTACCAATTCTTTTAATGTCTTATTTGAATCAATTCCTAGATTGCCAACTATAGGACTTTCATCTACAGAAACATGAACATCCTCGGTGGACAAAAAATAATTACCCCTACTTGAAGACTTAAATAAAATCTAAGCTTTAGGTGTTGATGTCTAAGTGACTGGGATGGGCATGTTCCTTATGGGATCATGAGTTACCTTTCTAATCTCTTATCTTGTAGGGATGATTGTATTCTTCACACACTCCACCAACCTGTCCAACTACTCAGGGTTGGCTTGTAGGAATTCAAATACAGGCATTTGAATTTTAGCTTTCTTGACATGGTCGACTATGTCAAATGACTAAAATAGACTAAGAAGAGAGGATGGGAGTTCATCCTTTTGGTTTTTGGGAGGGGGAGGACTAGCTTACAAATTTGAGTTAGAAGGTGTAGGGATATTTGAGGCACTTACCTTTCTGGCAATCATCGAGTCCTTTGGATAGAAAGGCAGAGTGGTTCCATGCTTAACAATTGAAATTTCTAGTTGGGGTCGCTCCTTTGTCTTTTCTTTGTCAGCATGCTGGGCTGACTAGTTCTCAGATCGGGTGAACACTGCGTATGATCTCTCATCTGCTTTACCTTCACTTCTGGGTTCATCTTAATAATTTAGGAAACTAATGTTGGAGCCGCCAACTAATTCTTCTTCTTCCTTAATGAAGAAATTAGAGTCATTTTCTTGATCAAACTCAGGTTGGAAAGAGAAATCATGTTTAGTTTCTAGATATCCAACTGTTGAGTTGGTTGGAGCCACTTCAAGGGCAAGGTTCCTTTGTGGGGGAGGAAGATGATTTGGCTACCCTTGATTCTTAGTAGCATTGCCTTGATATGGATGATTCTGAAATGTCCTCCTTGGCATATCTCGATTAGAGGGAGCAGACTCACCTTGGGCCATTTGTCTTTTTAAGGCTAGCAGTTGATTTGCCAACTTTTTCACCATTTGATCAGTGGTGCCTGTAGATAGATACTCAAAAGATGAAGAGGGTTTTCCTCTATTTGGGTCTCTCCTTATCTTTCTTGCGAAGATAAGGTCATCTTCTACCTCAGTAGCCAAATCTTGAGCAGCAACAAGGTCTATGTGTCTAGCTCGTCTCAACAAAAAACTCACTTCCAGCAGCTGTGAGTTGATGAAGAAACACTTGAGATTCTCAGGTGTCAGTTGGGTGATCATGGGAATCTTGTTCCTTAATTTGTTGAACTTGGCAATGAAGTCCCTCATAGGTTCATGGGGTTCCTTCTTCATCTGTGTGAGCTAGGCCAGCAAGGCATGTGCATCTTCTGCAAGCTTGAACCTGACTTAAAATTTATCTTTAATAGTGTCCTAATTAGTCACTGATCTAGCTTGTAGATGGTAAAACCAGCCTGCAATAACACCTTGTAGTGTTTTCATAAAGACCCTGACTGCCACGTCCTCAAATTCCATGCCTATCACACCATAGGCTATGTTGAAGGCTGTGATGTGTTCATCAGGGTAAACTCTCCCATCACCAAAGAATTTGGGGAAATTCTTTCTTGAGCTGCATGGTAGCTCGTGTAGAGGTAGAGTCAAATTGAGTGGGCCAAATGAGTTATCCCAAGGGCCTTGAACTGCCATGATGTGATTATGAAAAAGAGGGATAACAAATTTGGGTGGAGTGGCTAGATTATAGAATAAAAATGGGAAAGAACTGGCCCTACTTCAGCTTGAGGTTTCAAACTACACATTCTATCCCAGTTAGTGTGGGAGTGGAGGAAGATAGTAAGGCTATAATGATAGTGGGTAAGACATAGAACAGAATTGCCAGAGTCTATACTAGATAAGGGTAGGGACTGCTTCAATTTGAAATTTGAGGCTTTAGACTGCACGTTCATCTCCAACGGAGTCACCAAAAATTGATGGGTGAATATTTTGTCGACCAGCTAACTGGTGAGCAAAATAAGTCTCATCAACTACAGCAGAGGGAGATTGGTTGGCCAAGTGTGCAGGTTTACTACATTAATAGGGGACAAATCTCTCCTCTCATTAAGGGGAGGTTCCCTATAAATATAAGGTGTTATATACTATATATATAAGTAGAAAATAAAACTCACGGGTAGGATATACCATCCATCTCTCTTCTTTCAGAGATGATGTCCACAAACAAAGGAGAAAATCCTAGTGAAAACACTAAAGGCACTTTTCTTCTTTCAGAAGTGTTCTTGCAGGAAACAATAAGAGTTCTTTCAAATAGCGACAAGTAACTGGTAACCAAGGGTGTAGTAACCAGCAGACTGATACGTAGCACAAAGTCTCCACCTCGACTGCCCAAGAGTGAAATACAAATGATAATGAGGGCACAAAGTCATCCCAAGATCCTTTACATAGGAACAAAATACGAAGGATAATGAGGGCACAAAGTCATCCCAAGATCATTTACACATGAGCAAAAAGAAAACACACTAAAGGCAATTATGGGGGCACAAAGTCTCTCCACAGTTTGGCTTCAGGACGCCTTCCTAATTACTTTCACTAGTTTTGCTTGCCAAATTAAATAAACAAGAACACATTCAGAAGATAGACATAAGAACAATCTCCTAAAATGATATAAGCTATAATAGCACAAAGTCTGCAAACAACTTGCTTTCTCATTTAGATAAAATGATATGAACAACAATCTAAGCTCAAAGTCTCAGTATTCACCGTTCAATTTGGGCAGACTTTTGCTTCTGTATTGGGAAGATCTCTATTTTTGACACGTGGCATGTTTCACTGCTTTTAACAAGTGACACGTGGCATCTTCTGGTAGAAAAGGTGAGGACACTTGGCAACATCCGCCTAACTTATAGGAGCTTTTAGAAACCTTTGAAAGTCCTACGAGAGATGACACATGGCAGCTTCCACTGGGTTTTAGAAACACTACATAAACATTTGGGACTCATTTAGATTCATGTAGATGATGACACTTGGCGTGTTCCACTTATTCCTATGACTAACCCTGAGTCTACCACAGTCCTTACTCGATAACTGTGGATGTCGACACTTGGCAGCTTCCATTGAGTTTTAACAGGGACACGTAGCAATTTTCATGGCTTCTTAGAAATAGATTACAACATTTCACAATTACCACTTGGCATTTTGCATGAGACCCTTAGAGAAGCTTGGAAACTTATAAAAAGCTTGAAGCACAGATGCTTACACTTATTACACTCCATTGAGTTACAATGGGACACATGGTTGCTTCCGCTCTATTTTAGCAATCACATGGAGGATGACACTTAGAGTGCTCTACTTTTTCTTTTGTCAACTTGCCCAAAGCTCACCACAATCTTTACTCGATAATGAAATAAAAGGAAGATACAACGACCATTGACACTTGGAAACCTCCATCGAGTTTTGCAGATGACACGCGACACGTTTCATTACTTCAAGAAGAAGATATCGAAACTTTTTGTAGCTGCCATTTGTCACTTTTCATGGAACTCTACAAGGGACATGTGGCATGTTCTGCTACTTTGAGAAGCAAATCATAATGTGTCTCGATAGATGACACTTGGCAGCTTCTGATCGTCTCTTTCTTTTGTGCGCTCCTTTGAACTATTTGATTGAACTGACTGTTTGAACCAAGCCTGGAAATGTATAAGTGCTGGAAATTTGCTCTTTCAAAGGAATTTACTTGTTAAAGCCATCGAACCCTTTGAACCTGTAATTTCAAGCATGTTGAGTTCATAGATTTCCTCCTATGAAGTCTGTAGAAACTGAGAAGCTTAAAAAATGAAGAATTTGAATGCTCAAGACAAATTTTGAAAATGGAAGAGACAATTTTGGTCTGTGCAGGGTCAAAATAGTCCATAGGTTGTCTTCAAAATGAATGACATTTTTTGGGGACAACAAGTTCAAAGTTCAAAGCTCCTTTTTTCTGCCTTGTTCACTTTCCTGAAGGTGCTCGCTACCTTCCACAAGGGAACTTTGCCTTTGGAGCTTGCTAAAATACTTGCATCCCTTTGGAACTAGCCCATTTATTTTGCTGAAAAACCCTATGCAATTAACTGCCCAAAGCAAAATAAGCCCCATATCAAGCCAAAACCTACAGGGCTTAGATCTTTTAACTTTTCATAAGAACAAGGCTATTACAAGTGAAAAAGGGGGGAGCATTTGCAGAAAGGTGGATACATGACTGACTATTCAAAACAACAAGAAAATAAAGGAGACTGATGTTTTGGCCTGCAAGACTAAAATGGTCAACAAATATGGTGATTTCCAGGGGAAGCATGCCTGCTATGGTAAAGAAGACTAGTAGCCTCCAAGTCCATTGGGCATGGAGTCAAGATGTAGCTTGAAAGAGTTAACAACAGCCTTCTAAAGACCTATGAACCAACAAAGCTTTACCTCAAGCAAAAAGGAAAAAATAACACATGACAAGGCTAAAAAAACTACACACACGCGTGCTACAACACTTAGGGAAAACAAAGATGACTAAAAGCAAACTAATATGTACAACTAACTAGATACATTTGCCTCCCTCCTAGGTCAAAGGGAAAACTTCTTAAGTCTCCTTCATGGCAAGAAAACTTATGGTGCCAAACAAGTGGCTGAATGGAAAGGGGACTTGGTGACTTGCTCTTCTTGTCTGCCACCTTGATTGGCTTATATCCAAATGAATCAGGGTCAAACATGCTGCCAACATATATGTATTCATCTTGCTCTTAGAAGCTTTCCCAATGCTGGTCCTTCATGCTAGTGTATCTCACCAAGAAGTCAATGGATGTTGGCTCATCATCATAGGGATCATCTAGCTCATAACCCCCCTGATATGCATCATGGACTGACTTGTTCCCTTCTGCCTCATTGAAGAGACTGTCAAACTGATCTTCTACGTCATCATGGCTTTCTTGAACAAGGGTGACTGTTGTGATGTCTGAAATGAGATCATAGACTGATTGCTCATCCCACAGAACATCACCTTCTTGTTCAAGGCTCTCTTCTTCAAAGATTTCTTCAATATAGAAAGGCCTCTCCTTTTCTTTCTAAAAAACTAGAGTCTCTAGTTGTTCAAACACATCCTCCTAATCCTCCTCCAACTCAGGTTCCATGGCATGGTCATCCTCCTCATTAAAGCAACAAGGAAGTTCATCAAACAAGGGAGGAGAGAGCTCACCATGCTTAATTTCCTCTTCATATTGCTGGAACATCCACATGTATGCATGACCTATGTCTTCTCCATTGTTGATGATGTCTTCAAAAAGAGCATCCATGATGATTTTCCCCTCATTGTCATCCATGATAGCTTCTTGGGAAGCTGTAAATTGGATCCACTCTTATGCATATGCCTCTTTCAAAATAGGTTCCTCCTTGATGACTTAAAAAATATCATTTTCAGATTCACTAACCTCTTGAAAGGATAAATCTGAAAGCTTACTGCCCCTTTGCATACTTATTTGAGTCCCAATGCTGCCTTCTCCACCCTTAGCCAGCTCATGTTGACACTGAAGAAGAGTGTAACCTACCCCAATGACTTTAAACAAATCATTCAAAACATGATCAAGAATCTATCCATGCTCCTCCATGACATCTTGTAAAGTAAGAAAAGAGTCAAAGATCATCTCTTCCTCATTAGAGTTAGAGGCAAAAGCTTGTGACTTGTCTTCTTGTTCATCAAAGGGGGTATCTATGGTGATCTCCTCCTCATCTACACTCATGAAGTCTCTCTGATCAATCATGAACTGAGCATACTATTCTTCACTTGCTTCCTTTAAGATGGATTCCTCAACATAGGAGAAACATTCTTCATTTACCAAGTAGGGAGGTGAAACACAAGGATTGTCAAAATCAAGTTGAGAATAGAAAGTAAGGGTTCCTTTTGAAAACTTATGAGAAAACGGGGGCAGACCTTAGGCCAAAATCACTTGATTTTATTGTCTCCACTTGACCAACACTTCATCAATATCAAATTTAGCTCGAAGATTGGTTGAAGGGGTGTCTTTTGGCGTAGGCTCCTCTCTAAGGTCTAAAACTTCCATCTCTCTTTCACTAAGCAATCTCACCTTTGCCTCTAATTCTTCAATTCGCTTAGCTAGATTTTCTTGAAATATTCTTTCTTGGAGCTCATAACATTCATCATGGAAATGGGGAGTGCATGAAGGCTACCATGGAGTACAAGAATCTTCTCGAGGAATGGTGGGAGGGACTTGAGAAGGACTAGCCTCATTTTGTACCTCACACTCTTGAATAATGCCTTTCTCCTCCTTGTTGCTCCATGACTCAACTACTTTACTCTAGCTCATGATCTTAGGACTGGAAGTCTCCTTTTAGGGTGATGGGGTTGCGATGTGAAGATTTTCTAATTCAATTTGCTTATCAAGATTGGCCTTAAACACAAGATTTACTATTTCGAAACTCTCCTCAATATGATTGGGGAAAGGACTTTGACAGGCTTGACTTGGCTCATGAGTAGGGGCTATGTATGGCTGATATGAAACTTGGGGCAGTGGGTATGCAAGTTAGTATAATTGGTAAGGCCACCTCTCATGAATACTCAAATTCTCTTTCAAAGATGCAATCAAACCACTCACATCCAACATCTCATTCATAAGCCTTTGCCAATTGGCTCTTTCAATAGGAGTCCATTCACTCTTAACCAGATCTAATGCATTTCTCACTTGATGGATCAAATGATCAAGAATTTATTAGCCACATCCCCTTTTAGTGTCAAGCTCCACTACATACTTTTTATATCCCAATAGTGCTTGTTTGAAGGTGAAAATGGGTTGATTGGCAAAAAGATTAGGTTGAGTAGGAGAAGTAACACATTGAGAAGACTAGGCATAAGACTGATATAGCTCATGACAGGGCTGAGACTGGTCATATTGGACCTAATAAGGATCAACACAAGGTTGGTAAGGATCATAGCCAGGCTAACCAAGGACTAACTGAGGAGGAAGAGGCAAAGCCCGTAATGTTTCACCAACCTGCAAAGGGTAAAACTCATAATTGTATGCATCCTTGTTGCTTGAGGTGATTCGATGGACAACTTGAGCTTGATCAAAACTATATGAAAGAACAGAAGGCCCATAATTTTGAGCAATAGAATTATACATACCAAACTATGATTTCTTGATGGCACCAGGACTGCTTAACCAACTGATTCAACTCGGAGTCGCCATTGGTGTTGATGAAAAAGCCTCCAAAGGTTGGTTAGTAGAAGAACACATCAAGACTCTTAAACTCTTTAGAATAAAAACTTGTCCCACAATCTCCTGATTAAAAGTCAGATGCTGGATTAGTGGTTCATTCTTGTTGTGTCAAGACTAGCACCAAACCTGGAACTTTTCTGAGCATTAAAATAGAGTCCCACTGGGCATGCTAAAAATAGTTGACGCTATGGATTCCACCCCTTGACAGGAGGCTGATCTTCTATCTTCCATGTAGCACAATAGAGACTCCCTTCTTGCCATGGGTCTGGCAAAAACTAAGGGGAGAATCTCTAGATAAGGGCTAGCTCCCTTTGATGCATCTATGAGGTCCTAGATTTCCTACTACTAATAATGGGGGGATGAAAAGAGAGAAGGATTACTGAAAATAGAACCTAAACTAAAGTAGTGATACACCAAAATGGTTGATCTACTTAACTTTGACATACACTTTACACCAAGAACAAGCTGATATACACTTCATTTGATACGAGAAACTCTTCTGCATCAATGAGCTAGGGGTCCTCTAGAGATACAGAGAGGAAGAACTACCAGAGGTGTTCTAAGACACACTATGGCAGCCTGTTCACATGCACCTCTACTTTACTGTGGACACTTCTGGCTGACCTACAAAAAGAGAAATCAAAATACACTAGACATGCTAGAATCATTATGTGAAAGCATGAAAGAAAATGACTTAACACAAGACAAAACCATAGACATATGCAAAAGTGCAAACTCAAAATAAAGGTAAAAAATGCTATGTCTTGATTCAAGGTAAAATCTTGCAAGGCTTTGCCATACAGCTGAGATATATCTTTCTCCAAATGAGAGTTTAAAATATATAGAGAAAGAGAAAGCAATGGTGCATGTTTCCACAAGTGGCCCATGCTGCATTTAATTCATTGGGAAGATGGAGTTTAGTGAAAGAAACCATGTTGCGGCAGTCCAAGTCCTGACTTTTATTAATTAACCCATATTAAATATTATTGCAAGAGCATGGGTCATACCTTTCTATTTGAAAACAAGACTGGTCCTTAAAAAGGTTCACGTGATTGTCTGCTCATTAATGCAAAATGAGGAAAAATAGGCCACACCATTCACTGTTTGCGCTCTTTGATGACCATTTTATGAACACTGTTCCATCCATAGTAATAACTCCTTGTGCCGACACTTCTTGTGCCACCTGGACTGTTTTATTTGCTTCTGCGCTTGGCTTTTGTCCTTTTATAGCTCTTTGGCCCTCGGGGCTATTTTCTGTCAATCATTGGCTCTTTGGGCTCCTTTCTCGGTGGTCTCTTCCTTTTAGCTTTAAGGCCTTTGAATTCCTTTGGGTTCACGCTCAAGCATTTAAAGATCAACAGTTATTTAATTGCCATAAAGTTTATGTTCACGCGTGCCTGTCACCATTTGAAAGCCAATGGCTATTCCATTATCTTAAATTTGACGTCTTCAGGCCCATCACCCCTTTGGTAATTCCTTTAGCATTTTTGCAATTCCATTGGCCTTCTGTCATTGAACCCTCCTGAAGGGAAGGTGTCCCTTAGAAAATTGGAAAAGGTCCCCCTTTTTGACAGCCAAGAGTCCCCTGTAAGGGCACTTACCCTTCAGGCTACCTTGGCTTCTCAATCCCTTTAGAAAAAATGTTTGAAGGAATTCTTTCAGACATTTTGTCTGAAGGAAATGTTTCTTTCATGTTCCAATGCTTCTTTCTTTTGGTCGGTCTTTTTCTTTAGACAAATTCCATCAGACAAAATGTTTGAAGGAATTCCTTCATGCCTTTTGTTTGAAGGAATTTGCCTTTGCTCTTTTCCTTGTATTTTACTTTGAACAAAATGTCCAAAGGACCCTTGCCATTTTGCCTTATGAATCTCCTTTGGACAAAAAGTCTGAAGGAATTTGCCTTTGCTCTTTTCCTTCGGACAAAATGTCCAAAGGACCCTTGCCATTTTGCCTTATGAATTCTTTCTCTGTTGCATGGATTTTTTTCTAAGGAACCTACCTTTCAGATTTTTTGCCTCATCTTTTTCTGAAGGAAATTCTGTCCTCCACAAGGGTACTTTGGGTCTTGAAAATCCCCTTCAGAACTTCTGATTTGGTCTTGTCACCAACCAAAGTGCCCTCTGAAGAAAATCTGTTGCCCCTTTTGTGAAATGTGTAGGCCATTTCAAGATTTTTAGCTATGACTTTGAACCTTTTGATTGAATTTGAACCATTTTTTGGAGTTCAACGGTTCAACTATTCAATACTCTATTTTGCAAAGAGTCGGGTTCACTCAGTCTCCTTATGAATTCAATGCATCATTGAACCTATTGTTTGAACCTATCGCTTAAAGCTACATAGTGGAGTTCAATGGTTCAATAGTTCAATACTCCAAAGTTCAAAGCTCCTCTTTTCTACCTTATTCACTTTCCTGAAGGTGCTCGTTGCCTTCTGCAAGGGCACTTTGCCTTTGGAGCCTGCCGAAAGACTTGCATCCCTTTGGAACCGGCCCATTTCCTTTGCTGAAAAACCTATGCAATTGACTGCCCAAAGCGAAATAAGCCCCATATCAAGCCAAGAACCTACAGGGCTTAGATATTTCAACTTTTCATGAGAACAAGGCTATTACAAGGGGAAAAGGGGGGAGCATTTGCAGAAAGGTGGATACATGACTGACTGCTCAAAACAACAGGAAAAGAAAGGAAACTGATATTTTGGCCCGCAGGACCAAAATGGTCAACAGTTATCTCTATGTTATTCAAGAATATCATTATGTGGCTTAATGCCTTAATATAAATAGATAACATAAGACATTATAAAATCTATATGACGTAGTAATGACACAACAATTTTATTTTTATAATACTATTAGGATTGGTACATTAGTTATCCGAAATACTAATTACTTAAAAAAAAAATACCGACCTTACATTATTCATATTTTTGACAAGTCATTATGATTATTCATTTATACTAAGTGATTATTTATTATTAAGTCATATTATTATTAAGTTATTATAAATATATATAAATAGTAAAAGTGTCATTCATTTGGAGTAAAATAAATAAAACCAATAAAGCAATTGTATTGAATTGCAATTGTGTTATAATTAGAATAAAACAAATAAAAAAAACATGCTTGTAGGTGAATTAGAATAAAGCAAATAAAACAAGGAATGTGGAATTTAGAAAAAAATAACAAGCCTTAAGAAAAATAGAAAAACACAAAAAGAAAAGTCATGTAATGGAGAAAAAGAAGAAAAAAAGGGGGGAGGCACAACATAGGATAATAAGGAATAGGAGAAGATAAGAGGGTATAAGGGCATGAATTTGATAAGGAAAAGAAATAGAGCAAATAAGAGTGCAAAGGGGAGAAAGAAGGGAGCACGAAGAAAATAGATATCAATAAGATAGAGAATTCAATGAGCAAATATTGCACTTATCATATTTTCAAGCATAGGAATTTATGAGTCCGAGGTATGTATACTTACTATCTTAAATTTTTACAAAATATGGTTGCACTAAAAATGTGTTATGTTTTCCAAATGAATATTATTTTCCTTGAACCTCTAAAAATAATGTATAGTGCACTATGTAGATAAAGTCTAACTGTGTGTGTAAAATTTCTCCACAACTGAGCTTTAACTTGGTCATATTAATAACCCTGCCTTATAGTTTGAGCCTTTAGCCTTGTCAACTTAGATTAAGACACCAAATGCTCTGATGCCTGGATTTAGTCTCCACCTCAACTACATATATGAACACAAAAAGAGTACAAGTCCATCAACAACCATTGCGTTTTCCACTTCACAACCTGCTTGATCATCAGAAATATAAAAAATACAAAATAATATAATGTAATCAAAACAATTAAACATGTCTAAATACACACACACACACACACACACACACACACACATTGACCATATACATCTAGGATTCTTTTATATTCCTCTGTGTTTCATCAATCTTTTTACATTTTGAATATCATCCCACTTATGCATAGATGTCTAACAGAAGAGCATAAGGTGCGTCATTTTTAAGATCTAACTCAAAAATGTGAGTTTTGGACTGTGTAATATAATAGCAATCTATGTAATATAAGAAATTGGCTATGATATTTTTAAATGTATGACTAGGTCGAGCTTCTATTGGTGCATACACATTGGTTAAGACGTTATCTAGTTTTATAAGTCATTTTATACATTTTCAGACATTGTCGTCTTCTCCTAAAGTACCAAAAATAAATACAAAGGCATTAGACCTAGTCAGGTCTATCTTCACTAAATCATGCTATGAAAGGATTTGGCTTGAGCTAGAATCCATGACCCAATATAGCTTATGTAGTCCATTTAATACTACATGGAGACCTATTTTTTAGCACACTGACCATTATGGGATTAGTTGTTTAACACTGAAAGTGAAATATTGAGACAATTATAGACATAGAGGGATTCAATCCTCTAGATAAAACTATTTTTAAATCCAACATTCAATGTAGTCTTCACTAATTAGCCAAAGAAGATCACAATATTTTATCACTTATTCCTATATGGGAAACTCATTACTGATTCACACTACATGGTGCCTCAATCTTTCCACTACACAATCATGTATATGAGCCTTCTTGGTTTTAACTAATACATAAAACAACTCAGCCGACTATGAATAAGGGTTAACATTGAATATGATGCTTACCATAATTAACTTGAGGCATGAATTTCCATAAAAATATGTCCAAAGTCTTCTTATCTAAATCTATTTTCATTGTAGACATGGAGAACAAGTTATTATCACACCACATCAAACTAGCTTCATTTCACAAGCTAAGAAACATCATTGTCAATCTATAGAAATGATTTATGCAAGCAGTCAATGTTTTCCATGCCATGTAAATGATTCAAATCTGCAACAAATTCTCCATAATCTATCGTGCCATTACCATTAGCATTTGACTGCAAGGAAACTGTAACTTTATGAATGTAGTCTACTAAAAAAATATAACAAGTTGTTTCAATGAAAGATTATGTTTTGTGAGAATTATGACTTTCTATATTGTGACCATCTATTGAAGTGTGTACATAAAAATGGACTGTGATATTATGGATTGTCATAGAATGTATATATATTTGAATCTACTTATGGAAATTAAAAATTTGTAGTCTAAATATAGATTAGATCTAGATGATATAAACTATATTTGTATGCTTATTATAATGTGATAAATGGTATGGTGGAGATTCATTCATACATTCGACGAACTAAATATATGCATTTTGATTAATCTCATGTTTAACATGTTTTATATATGTTATTAAGAAGTAATTTGTATGAATTTGTTAGTTATATTTATATTAACTAAATCTTGTATTGTTGGTACCAAGTAGTGATATGGACTTCACTAGCTTACTAGCATCACCAATACCAGATGAGGATAATCTGATCAAGTGGTATGCATGAATTTGATTGATATTAAAGAATAAAAATTATTAAAAACTTTGGCCAAAGTAATATTAGTTAGACATTGTCATTTCATATGTATGATTTACATGTTTGTGCGATATCATATTAGAACATATTTATTTATGGTACACTTCATGTTCTTAGAAGTCATATAGCACACGAGTAATAGTTTGTCTCTCTAGATTTTTGCACTGTCATTGTCTACTCATCCATGAAAGGAGGGCCATTCCCAGATAGGGGATTGTACAAGGATCGACGATCTATGGTTGGTATGGAAAAGCATTCGAATGATGCTCTCTCTCCCCACAATAGTACTTATTTCAAGACTACACTTGAGATTGCCATATATACTAGAGTTCGAGAAACTCATGCTCCATGGAGCCTTGTATCTTGTATCTTGTATTATATTTATGACTATTAAAACATTATTTCTGATGAAATGTAATTATTTACTCTTTATACATTAGTGGCTATATATTGATACCAGCTATAGATACAAACTTGTAATTACTTTCTATATTCAGTTATATTTTATCTGATGATAGTGATCAGTGACAGATAGATGTTACATGCTTATTTTTTAGTTAACATAGTCCGAGTGTTTTATTTAGATCACTAATTAGATTCTTGTGGTAAAATATAATGAAAGAATATATACCTTATTTTTTTTTTTAAATTACATTATTCTAAGTAGATCATAGTGGGGATGTTACAACAATAGAGCCAAAGTATGCTTGTGAAATGAAAAGTTCTATCGACAACCAAATGGAACAAGTACAACAAGTGTACCAAAACTACATCAATATAACTCATAGTATTAATGCAATGGTTATTCTAACACATCACTTATTAAGCTAGCTTCATCAACAAGGTAAAAAATAGATGCTTTGGGTTATGCAAACCAAAACATAGACCCATTTAGCCAAATCATGTTGGTTGGTGACATGTTTAATATCCTCATTTTGATATAAGAGACTGATGCTCAAACAGAAGACCTCACTCATAACATTATGGATAACACGCAAGTGTAATCCAATTTGAACCAAAGTGGGTCTAATTTACCATCGAGTAATATGAAATAGATTCCTCTAACCAATGCCATAAGAAGATTGCAACAATAGGGGATATGTACGTCTATTTCTCAAAATCAACAAGTAACCTCCACACCTTAACCAACTGCTTCTTAGAGTGTGCAACAAGGGGCAATGAGCTAACAACAGGCCAACTAACCACCTCAACAAGCACAAAATACTATGCCACCTCAATAGGGGGCAACAAATATTCTGCCACAATAAGCACTGACCAATATACCTCAACAATCACAAATGTTGCCTAACTTGCAACATGTTTCTATTGGTCAGAAAGTGCCTATGTAAATTAATATTATATATATATATATATATAATCATTGTAAATTAGTATTATAAATATATATAAAAATGAAATATATATATTCATTATAAATTAGTATAATAAATGTATATAAAAATAAACTATATATATATATATATAATCTTTTAAAATGCTAAAAAAACATACCGTAGCTTGTAGGGCGAGTGGCAACGGGCGAACCGTGGTATCTATGTGGTTTACTCACTCTCCCTTCAGCATAAACCTAAAACCAGAAGTGGATACTGATGGTGCAATTTCATCAAAAGCATTTCTTGTAGAAGTGGTTGCCATACATAGAATCTAAAATAGACAAAAATAAAGAAAATTGATAAAACAGGGTTAGGGTTTGAGATGCTTCACATGGATAATCATAAGAGTAATGGTTTGAAAACTCTCTCATAGGAGAATGGGTATGATAAGATGTGACAAAAGGGGAAAAGGGCAGAATGAGTAGAATTGTGGATGTGGTTTGTGTACATCGCAAAATTGGAGAAGCATGGTGAAATTGGTGTAAATGGTGAGTTTCCCAACTCCCATTTCCTAGTGGCATACCACCATCATCAGACTTGGAGTTGATGACCCAAAAGACACATAGTATTAATCACCATTAAAGTGAATTTAAGAAATCAAGATAATTGTGTTTAAATTATATCTTTCCAAATTTGAATCCTGTCAAGCTGTCACCATTGATGGTCTACAAAAACTAATTGGGATTACCAGATTGTCATAACTATTTGATGGTTATGCAATAAAATAGCCCTTCTTTTGACACTTATGAAAAAATTTGATACTTCAACCATGACAGGCAAATTCATTTTTTATTTTATTTTTATGTGTAATTTTTAAACTACACTTATGAGATGACTTTGAACCCTTTAAATGGGCTTTGACAAGTGCAATTTTGATCACTGCCTATGGGTCTAATCCTACTAAGTTATTGTCAATCAATGTTAGATATTTATCATATACTCTGCATCTATTACACCCCTTAGGTACTATATAGCTAGACACAATAATTGGGGTTTGGGGCATCACCTTGATTGGGGGATTTGGGGGGCCAACAACCACCTTGTCAAGGATCCATGGATGGGAACCCTTGAGAAAAATTGTTTTAAGAATAAATTCACATTTGGTGATCCCACAAATATTTTTACCTGTAGTAATATTATGGGTGGTGTTATGATCCGTAGTTTTACAAGAAACTATTATGGGTTATATTTCTTGGCCCATAGTTTTGCTACCCATGGTATTCTAAGACTAATTAGACATTTACCTATTGACGTGCCCATAGATACTTGTACATGTAGTAACAATAAAACAAAACTTGGTAGTGCTTTATTGTATTGTAAATTGTTAAGTTAATACAATAAAGGAGTTGATGTGACAAATTTTTATCTGAAATAAATTTTTGATGTGAAATTGTGTGTACTATGCAATATTATGTATATTCCATTCTTTTTTTTTTATTGGTTTCAAGGTTTACGGGGTCCCTTCCCAATACCAAATATACTAAAAAAATAAAAAGCCCTGGCTTAATGGTTGAATCATCAAGACATCTGACTAACATACTTCAATCAAAATAAATAACCAAATAGTATTAAAAAATACTTCAACTTTATTACATCTCGATTCCTCGTTAAGTAAGTTATTTGACTATCCGTGGATATATATAGTTGACACACCTAATTTAGTTATATTTTTACTAAGATTCGAGATATATACTATTATGGACAATAGGATATTGCTTATGCTACATGTTTGCTTTGCTATGAGGTCAATGTTGTGTATGAGATTACATTACAAATATGTTGATTTGTCATTTGAGTTATATTTTATGATGAATATATATCATGATTGTTATGGTCTAACTATTTGCTTTGTTGTGAGGTTGACATAGGAGAACCCATCCCTTGGAGTGTGATGGAGGGAGAGCATGATCAGAGAGGGTGATGTAGATTGAGATGTCGAAGGATGACAAAGAAACTGACCGATACTCTACATACACCACAAATAGCTAGCACATGTTAGATACATAACGAGTGGTTAGCATAATGTGTTTTGATATCGTCTGCATTAAATAGTCATTTTAACCATGATTTGCTAGCATAGTTATTGGTTATGTGGAATTTATCTTACATGACTTATTTATGTGTCCATTAATATTTTGGGATTTGCAAGATTCGTGCGTGTGACCGTTTAATGCTTTAGAGACAAGATTAGCATGATTGGATTTAAAAATCTAAATCGTTAATTGTCAAAATTTATATTAGAATTTATGATAATTTGAAATATCAATTAAATTATTGATTTTCTCTAGTTTTTGTTGAAAGAAGTAAAAAGTTGGAAAATAACATTAAAAAAAGAAAGACAATAAAGAAATTAAAAAAAGAAATGGAATGTTTTAAATTATAAAAAATAAAGATATTAATTAAAACAAAGAAAACCAAAAAACAAAGGAGAATAAAATAAAGAAATAAATAAAATAATGGAAAAAAATTATATAACAAAAAGTCGTGCCCTTTTCTTAAAAAGGAAGAGAAGCTAGGGATTGTGGGGCAGAAGGGAAAAGCTTTCTAAAAAGAATCATTCAAGTGGAAAGAAGGGAAAAACACAATTTCTATAGGGGAGAGGTAACAAAGAGAGAGAGAAAAATGAATAGTCGAGCCTATTGCCAGGGAAGCGATGTTTTGGGTTCCTATGAATATATTTAAATTATGTTGATTTGATTGGTGTCTCTGTAATTGATAAGGAGTTTTAAACCCAGGATGATTTGAATGTCTACCTGTATATCATTTATATGGTTAGTTGGATACTATAAAAACCATAACTAAATAACACACAGTCTATGTTGAACGATTCTGGTTGTGACATTAAAATATACAAATTTGTATACTTGGGAGTAACACAGTAAATACCATAATAGTATGGGAAACTACATGCATACTTACGAAGTATATGGTATATCAATAATCTTTGTTTTTAAGCATGCAAAACTAAGCAGCATGCCTTTATAGTGATCTATTTAATTGGCAAAATCAATTAAGCTATATTTTCACTGCGAGTCTCCATAGTAAGTAATCAGATTGTTTAAAAATCTATAACAATACATATATGTTTATTATTACTCACTCATATTATTTGCTCTATAACCAGGAAATATTATCATATCGTGTATAATATATAAAGTAGTATATATGTGATATAATCATAGATTATATTCTTAGTCATTCACACCTCCTAGCATATAATATAGTTAGGGACACTCGCTGGTAGCAGAAGAGGGAGCAAATGGTAAAAACCAGTGATCCATATAGTAGACAAGTGTCAATTTATGTTCTAGATCTGTACCTGAGTATAACGATTTGCAGTAAATACCACAATGCCTTATATACATGGAGTTCACTGTGAAAACATAGGGTGATTTTAGACTCATATAGAATTGAGTTCTAGTGGCTTAGTTAATGAACAACAATTTATTAAATTTAGGGGCAACAAGTTAGTTATCCGTGCAACGATTCCAAGCAAAAAATAGTGTTTCATATTGTTATCAAATAGCAATATTTTGAATTTTATACATAGCCATTTTATACCTGATGGAGTCAGTTATTTCAATATGCAGTAATTTTATATGGAGTGATTTGAGGTGATTTCATGTGATAGTAATATAGCACTTTGCCAAAAATGAAATATTACTTTCACCATAACAGTGACTTGGTTGGGAAAATATATTAATGAGCTTATTATTTTAAAATAATGATTCATTTTAATGCAACAATTCATTTTAATGTAACGACTCATTTTAGTGTAGTGACTTATTATTTTAATATAGTGACTTATTACCTGTGATTATTTTTATAGTAATATGTATTAGACATTATTATGTTATAGGGATTTAATTGCTAGCTGTTATCTTAGAAAACTAAGTTGCTATTCATTTTTCTGGCATATCTTTCTTCTTGCCCTCAATATTCGGATGAAAGGGTGATTGTCATAGATTTTGAGCAACTATTCAACTCTCAAGTAATTGAGTAGGCCGTAAGGATTATGGCCAAGATGAGTCTCACACACATGTATAAAGCAATTACACACACACACACAGACACACACACACACACACACACACACACACACAGGAGTGTAATTCAAAGCGTTTTATACCCATTATTAGTCATATAATATAGAATATGGCAATATATTATAGTGACTTATAATAATATTTATGGGTTATCTAATAAAATTGAGTAACTCTAGCTTGCTCTATACGAGCTTTTGACTTGAGACACATCATATTAATTGAGTCAATAAGTTGTATGTTTGCATATTGTTAATAGGCCATGCATTAATAAGTTAATTGGAAAATAGCTTTTGAAAATATAGATACTCTTATTCAACGTATAAATGTACATTGGGATGGGTGTTCATATGAATGGATATATTTAGAAAGTATTTATAGATATGGATAGAATTTATATAAGAGGAATAAGACGGAATTATTTTAATAATAAGTCTGTAGGCATTTGTATGCGTTATAACATACTAAAAGTCATAAAGAGTATTAACAAAGCATATTTTTAGCTCGGCACAGGGTTTTATTATCTTGGAATAAGCTATGTGTTTGAAACCCTCATTTTATAGAGATCATCATTATAACAATTGTTATGATCATACAAAGTTCTTGTCTTAGAAATATAGTTGTCTATTGATATAATATAATATAGACCATTTGTATGCTTATATATGGTACTTATTATGTTGTATAATCATTCATATATAAGAAACATATTTATCCATGGACTTAAGAAATCACATGAAAATGCTTCATGTATTGGTGTATTGGGTCACATGCCTAAGTTTATAGCTAAATGGATAGTTATAGTGAGTCATAAGATGTTCGAGAGATTGTAACTATGACCATGTGAAAACATCACTTGGGGAAGGAATTAAATTATTTAAATGAAAGATTATGGAATAACTTTGCTTTGAGTTATCTGACCCTTAGAGAATAGCACGACTAAACTATTGAATATATTTGCATACAATAGTGAATACTTGTATGTAGTGTATATTGTGAGTATATTTTGTACAGGTGTTCAGACATATATAACATATAATAGTGCATCATGTTATGTGCTTATTAGTCATGTTTTCCTTTGAATGCTAATATATAGTTTAAATGTAGGGAATACACGGGTGGTATAATTTGTACTTGTTGGATGATTATTTATGATTTTGTGGTGATTGTTCTTGGAATTGTAAGAATGGTTAATCGTAATTGTGTTGTGTTCATAAACAAAGAACTATGATCTTATGGGATGCCATAGAGTGTCTTGTGTTTGAAATCTTCAGCCCAAATGTATGTTATACCCAGGTGGTAGATACTATAATTTTGATGTTTAGACTTACATCTATATTTAACCAAATAAATATGCGTGATGGTTGTTACTATGAATAACATGTTTAGTGACAGTTAGTAGGACTTCATGTATGCGAGCATACAATTTTAAGAGCTTAATGAATGCTATGATAGTACATTATTGTGATATATGGGAAGTGTGACTTGATTCATTATATCTAGTTACTTGAATAGAAGCTTATATTTTCTTGTATTTAAGACTACTTTATATGACTGATCGTGGAAACTAGTAGTTATGTCTTAGAATATTAGACCATGTTAATATGGGTTATCATAGGGTGTAGTATGTTTGGAAACTAATTATAATAGTTAAAATCTACAGTTAAATTTATAATCACTTAGGTGGTATATACTTTAGTCATTATTTCTAGTATGGGACATAAAATAATGTAAGATTCATTCATATGTTTGATGAAATAAATGTATGCTTTGGTTACTCCTATGGTTAACATGTTATATGATGTGTTTGCTAGTAGGATGTAAATTATATGAATCTTGTGGTTGAATTATATTTGATCAATCTCTATTACTAATATAAAATAAGGAATGAGATGGACTTCACTAGCTTACTAGCATCACAATGTCAAATGAAGGTAGTCCGATCAAGTGGTGTGTATGAATTTGATTGATCTATAGATCGTTATTATTTATTATTTATAAAAATTTGGGCCAATGTATGTTTAGTGAGACATTATCATTTCATGAGTATTATTTACATGTTTGTGAGATATCTTGCAATAAAGTGATTTTTTATCATACAACACACGAGTACTTGCTTGTCTCTCTAGATTCTCACGTTGTCACTATCTACTCATCCACGAAAAGAGGCTCATTTCCTCATGGGATTAGTACGGATGATCATTGGTCCATGATTGGTGTGAAAAAATGCTCGGATGATGCTCTCTCCCCACAATAGTATTACTTATTGAGATGACACTTGACATTGCCATAGATACTTAAGTTCAAGAATTATGCTTCGGGAAGCCATGTATCTTATTTGTATATTGTATTGTATTGCACTTATCATTGAACATAATTATGAAGAGATGCAATTACTTGTTACTGTATATTGACAGTGGTGGCTATAGACTTGTATTGGTTGTTGTTGAGTTAATATGATTACTTTTTATATTTGCATTTTAATGTGCTCCATGATATTAGAGATCAATGATATGTGATGTAATATGCTTGTTGCTAATATCACGCTTGACTATTCCATATGCTCTTTATAGATTCTTGTGGTGTAATCTATTTTTGGTATATGTGTTAAACTAAAAAAATCACATATTTATAGTTGACCCCAGTGGGTTTGTTACAAACTTTAGCAATAAAGATCAAAAACTGAAAAGGCATAAAACTAAAATTTTACTACGTTTCACCCTTATTTGCTTTGTTATGTGAGCAAAGTATCTTGGGTGAAAAACTGGGTATGAAATGACCTTTTTTCTTATTACTTACTATCATCCATTCTTCTGATTTACTCAGAGTCCCTGAATCTAGTTTTGGAAATATACATTTGTCTACAGATGAGCTTTTACAAGCCTTATTACTGCTATCTAAAATCTTAATATTAAGCACAGTTGAATCAACAACCTTTAAAAACTGAGATGTCAAAAGCAAATTAACAAAACTTGCTTTCAAATCCTCCTCCTTAAGGGCTTTTGGAACCACTTTTGAAGGCAAAACAAGATCAACTGCGATAAGCTCTTCACTTGCCTCCTTCCACCATGAAGAGGCCACTTTCTGCTTGCAACTTTGGCATGAATAAAAAAGATGGTCGATTATGAAACACTTCCAACATCTGAAGGGAAGACCCTCATAATCAAGGATTTGAGACCAACATCTATCTTTAACTTTCAACTCGATCATTTCAAGCAAGTCTTGAGAAATATCAATACAAAAGTTATTCAACAAAAATTCAAAGAAGAAGCATCAATTTACAATAATTCCCTAGGGTTTTCCCAATAACGATCAGCGCAGACTCTAACCAAAATTGAAGAGGAAGACAAGGTCGCTGCATCCAGATGGGTCTATGAGAAAGGTTTTTAGCTAAAGGATTAAACACTAGAAAACAAGGTTTCAAAAAAAGGAGATGATGATCAAAGCTCTAAGATTTGGTCCAAAAAATCTTATTACGATCCACAAGAGAATTAAAAAAATAAAAAGTCCTTTAGCAGAGGGATATAATTCTAAATTGCCTTTCAACAACGGCTACCACGAATCATAAATCCACTAATGCAAGGTAGGAAGGGTAGGGCATAACCTATCTAACCTGCACACTAAACCCATTTTTGCATACCAATCCTCACTTTCAAGCACTTCTTCCAGCACCTACTTCTCAAAACAGACTATGGGTGAAGCCTTTACGGCTCCTAAAGCCCTTGGTTGTTTACTATAAAAATTTGAATGACTAAAGGAAGAACCAACTACTCACAAATTTTCCTTGCAAGGGATAAAGATTGCCCTAGACTTTGTTCGCCAGCACCCACAATCACTTGCCTTGGATCTCCCCTCTCTTCAACTTTCCCTACATCGACCATAGTTTCCCCCAGACCTGTCATCAATTTTATCTGCCCAATGCTACTTCTCAATCCTCCCACATGTTCCTCTATCTTAGGTTGACTGACAGGCGAATTTAATTTTCCAATAACAACATGGCTGGATTAAGTGGAAGATTTTGGGCTAAGAATTACCCTAGTAGTGGCAGAAGAATGCAAAATTTTCATCGCAAAAAAATCAAAACCCAATTCTTTTGATTTATTAATCTTTAACTAGTCCTCTTCTTTTACTAACTCAATGATTATGTCAATATTGCTTCTCTCATTTTAGTTTATTAAATTTATTTAAAAGAAATGTATATAATATATCATATACCATAACCCTAGAAAGAGAAAAAAGAAGAAAGAGAAAAAAGAAACCAAAACTTATAAAGGTCAGAAACCCTAATAGGCAATGCAGTTAATGTTTTATCCCTGCAACAACATTTGAGGTATGACGTTGATGAAGCAGATCACTGCCATTAATCAGGTAAGGCAGGGCTAGACATTACATAGATCTCTAGCAGCACCATAGGTATAGTGCCAGGGTATGTAGCCAACGAGATGGAAAATAGGGTTTTGGGTCTTCCTATAGGGATTTTATTTGCCATAAGACTCCTCTACCTTGAGCTTCTCTTGCATTTTTTCCAGTCTGTATATTGTGAAAAAATTAGATGGAGTACTGACAATGGAGACAATTTATCTTGAGGCATCTGAATTAATTTCTATATTTACATAATTTTTCAATTATTTGTAGGTTTAATGGGTTCTAGCCTTGATCAAAAGAATTGCATCATTTAATCCATGCTACCTAGACCAATAACTATCAAATATAGCTAAATTCTAAAGGGTTATTCATAATTAGTTTTTTTGGTTCACTAAGGATCATAAAAAAGTGTTTAAGGAGGGGCCTTGGTTTTGAGGTAGAATTGGGCTCTTTACTACCCCCTAGTCCTTCGATTTTGACCCCTCAACAATGGTGGTGTCTAAAATACTAGTTTGCGTTCAGTTCCCAAATCTCCCTCTTCCCTTTTGGGCCCTCTCAGTTTGTGAAGACATTGGAAGCATGCTTGGAAGATTCATCAAGGTGGATAATGAGCGGTCTAAGCAAGGGTTGGTTACCTATGCTCGTATTTGTGTAGAGGTAGACCTTAGAAAAGGTCTCCCACAGAGAATTTAGTTGAACCATAACACCTTCCTTTGGATCCAAACTTAGGGTTATGAAAATATTGTCTTTAGATGTCAGTTCTACCATCAAACCACCCATCTCCAAGGGGTATGCCCTTATGCAAGGAAGGCAAAAAAGAAAAAAGACCAATCTTTTAATCCTAAAGGTTGGCAACAGTATAAGCACCCTCTTTCAAACAAGGGCACATACAAATCTAGATGACACATAAAAGAAAGAAGATACAAAGTTTATTGGAGAAATGGTTGTGACAGAGTCCTCTTGCAAAACTATATCTGCAAATAATGCTACGAGTGGAGGAATCAAGAGGTCACATGAATCTGACACCTCTGAATTTGATAAAGATCAACTGCATTTTGAACCTCAACATACTCTTGTGTTTCCAATGGTTATTGCTAACCCGATGGCTATTGGTAGTCTAAAGGGTTGGACAGAGGTTTAAAAGAAAAAAAGGCAAAGAAAACCGTATTGTGGATATGGAATTTGGTCATTTATGTTTACTCCTCTAGCTTATTCTTTCTTGCTCTGGTTTGTTTCTTATTTTTTCTTCGAAACTTATATGACTCGATGCGACTTAACTTACAGGGTGTGACTTTTCCATCCATCTTTTTATATGACTAACATTATATTTTATCTCATTTTATTAATAAAAATACACTTTTCAATTCAAAAAACCTAAAAAATTTATCAATATTAATTAAATATATACCAATAAATTATAAATACACAAATATCTTAAAATAATACAATTCGTAAACTAAATATACCAATAAAAAATAATTGTCCCTTACCCTTATCAAAGGGCCCTCAAAAACCCTTGCATCAATCAAACAACAATCTTAAAAAGAATCGTATATATAAAGAAAAAGGGGAAAAAAAAACCAAATATCTAACTCAAGTATCTAATCATATGTAACTTTATCTTTCCACAGTCAATATCAGATTGCCTAGCGTAAAGGACGTTCAATCGCCATCGAGTGGTTTTCTACGGTTTAGTTTTTTTTAATTTAAAAATAAAATAAAATTGAACAAATAGAAAAGAATATAATACATGTCTCCACATCCCCTGCACACGCGTCACCCAGATCTCACAAATGAGTGATCGTTGTGCTGGCAGATTACTATTTCCAATGTAGCCATCAGACTTCCCCAACTTCAGACTGATTTGAAGCTCATTTCCAGAAATACCCTCCTACTTTTTCTCAAGTTTTTCCATCTTTTCTAATCATTGTTTTGCTGCCCATTTGATTTCGATCTTTCAGGTAAGATGAATAAGGCCATGCATCCAGTTTTTTTTCTTTCTGTTCTATCAATTTAGGTACCATGTATAAAAGATGATGGGAATTTTTTTTGGTTATTAAATTACCCTACTGCATCTTACCTAGAGTAGAGTAATATAGACTATCCTAGATTTCTCAGTGGGTTTTCAACATGTGAGTAGCCTTTGGAAGCCATTGAAGCTTTTGCCTCTTTGATGGGTTTAAGTAGGTTTTTGTCTGATTGAAAGATAAACATCATAATTTTTTTTAGAATCTTTTAGCATCCATTAGCACACGAATGATTGACCTTCTTAGGTTTAGTGTGATCCATTCCCCCAAATTCACGAGGAACTGAGATTTGTACCCGGATGGATGGCATTACAATACACTTTACTGTCACCCACAGGGCTACAACCCTTTCAATAGTGATAGTAGATTTTTGATTTTCTGTGCTGTAGAAGTCTTTTCATTCTACATGGTTTGGTTGGCCTTGGATTCTTAAAAATAAGTAGGTGTCAAGTTAAACTATGGATCACCGTGATGAAATTGATGCACGATATTTTAGATCTAATATAGAGATGGATTATTGTTTCAAATTACTATTGCAATAAGATTTTTGTGACTCTTATTTTGAACTATATTTTTTTAATAATGTACTAAAACATATTTTGTTTCCGCGGCATGGGAATTGCAATCCACTCTTCTAGAATGAATGGCTGAAATGATTTTAGTTATGTTTGTGAGACCCAGTGGTCTATGGGGCCACAGATGTTATAGTTGTCTCAACTAGCAAGAGAGGCTGAGATTTAGGACGGTGTTGTCTACTTATGGGGCCACAGATGGTATAGTTGTCTCAACTGGCAAGAGAGCTGAACTTTAGGACAGTGTTGTCTACTTATGAAGGTTGGTTCTACTGGATCAGACATTCCTCTAAATTATCTATTTTTTCCTTTTTAAAGGATCCTAACATCGAGTCCTCTTTTAACGTCTCCATAAACTTGACTCGAATGTCAATGTAAGCTGGACGATCTATGATGAAGTGTTTCTCTGTTTCAACTGCTCCTGTGGTACAAAATGCCTACATACACCCTCTTCCAATTTCTTTTGATATGTACATATCTAGATAGAACCTAAAAGTCCCATCTTGAGAGGGCAAGTATCTCAATGATAGAGCATCTTACTGGTGGGAGTAGGTTCTATGCATGAATCCTAGTCTGTCTAAGATTTTGAACATGGTATTATAGCTTATCTCAAGATGAGAGTGCTTTGAAGGGGTGTACACCTCTAGGGAGAACTTGAAAGTTCCATCATGAAAAGGTAAGTGGCTGAGTGGTGGATCATCTTACTGGTGGGAGTAAGTTCTATTCTGAATCCTAACCCATCCAAGATTTTCAACACGGTATTATAGCTTATTTCAACTTGAGTGTGCTTTAAAATGGTATGTTGGAACTGAAATCCACACTTCTAGAGAGAACTTGAAAGTTCTGTCATGGCAGGGTAAGTGGCTCAGTGGTGGAATATCTCCAGCCAGGTGCAGGTCGTGGGTTTGAATCTTATCCTGTCCAATATTCTCATTAATGCAGCTGCTGCTTATTTTAAAAATGGCTTTGAGATGACTTAGGTTACAATTTGAATAGTTAAAGTGTTCAAATAATTACTCTGAAATTCATCTTGAGCCTTTCTTTGGATTCCCACAGCAGGTGACTTTTTCCATGTGTTTTGGCTCTAGTTGTCTCTTTAGATTGGATTTTGAATCATTTTCAGTTTTTGGGCATGTTTTTTTGGCAAGCTGAAAATCAAGAGTTGACTTGGCTCTTGGAAAAAAACTTGGCTCATGGATAAAAACTTGGCTTAAACAATGGCGACTCAACCACTTACCTCTACTAATTATTAAATTTCATGATGATTGGTCTGAACTTTGCCCACTTTCCCTCTGATATCTGGTTCAAAGTTGGAAATGATCAACCAATTTTTGATTTATTGAATGCAAATTTTCCGTTTTTTTACATCAGAGTTTGTTTTCCAACACACATCAGATTTTTGTTTTTGATGATTGTTTTTTTTGGCGAAACACTCACACCCTTATTGATGCATGGGGAATCTACCGTCAAGCTTAGAATAATGTTTGGCCTAGAGGCCACTCGCAAGGGGTATATGTTCCATAAAAATTCATCCAGGACTTGGCTTGTGCATGCGCCCATATTATTGCTGCTGCTTTGACACGGGAGAATGCCTGCTGTAGCTTGAACCCTGGTCCTCATCGTGGCAGTCACTCGTCTTAGCACTAAAGCATGGCCAACTAGACTTTTTTTTTCCATTGTTGTACGTCCAATTTATTGCAGTTTTCTATGTTTGTCAACTGTGATAATTTTATGACCTTGTTTATGTGACAATTTTTTGGAAGTCTTATAATGCTAATTACTGTGCCAATATCTGATGACTTTTTGGGCACTTTCTAATTTTTTGTTCCAACCATTAATGGAAAATATGGCTGGGAGAAGCTGTTTCATGACATTTATCCTAAAGAAGTTCACTCTTCACACTGTCAAGCTCTGTATTCGAAAACATATGTCGACGTTTATTTTTTTCATCACTCATGGGGAACATATATTCCCTATGTGAACAGCATAGAAATTATATAAATGAATCTGGAGCCATTGTTTATGGTTAACTTATACATTGTTTCAGGGTTGGTTTCCTATTGCTTTTCATTGCATATTGTTTTACATATTGCTGATTGTAGAAGCTTTTTATATTGATTATGTTTTATACTTGAATTTTGGTGTGGGTTTGCTTGTGGCAGTTTAGTCCATTGTTTTTGTTGTATTTACTGCATAAGCTTCATAGAGTCTCTTTAGGATATTCACCTTGAATTCTACTATTCATTCATGAATGTTGATGTTGGATAAATATATATTTTTTGGCTGGCAGGAAACACTGCAAGATGCCATATGGAAGGGTTTCTGCTCAACTCAATTCACCTTCTGTGGGAGTATTTGTGGATATGGGCCATCCCTTGCTGAATCGAACAGTGGATGGATTTCTTAAAATTGGAACTGTATTTCTTTCTTACTTGGTCTCATGGCCTGAAAAAGATTGATTAAAATTAGATAGTATGCGTCCTTTTCAAATGCTATTTCTTTGCAAATTCACTCGTTAGTGGGATGGTTTATCTTATTTCCAAAAGTGTTACACCAATGGAGATGCATGCAATATCCTCAGATTCTTATAATTACTTGAAGAGTTGCCAAGATATCTAAGTGGGTACTAATATTAATTCAGCGTGTCAAACCAATAATGAAAGAAGAAATACTGTCTCAAACTTTAAAGATTGTTTTGGTAGTCTTTGTCTGGTGGATATTAAAATTGAATACTCACAGATTAATCATACATATATATTTTTTATTTTAGCATCATCCAAGATGAGGATATGGCCATTGAATGATGACAGATTCTTGAACGAAGTAATTTTTTTGGGAACCTGACATGATGTGTGGATTAGCAGCAAATTAAGTTGTACAAATTTTTGTATATCCTTACAGCTGATCATACTAATTCTTGTAGACTAGTTTACAATTTAAGGTAATCATGTTCACTGTTGCAAAAAGCATAATATGACTGCCAATGAATTGGCAGGTGGCTGCTTCCCGTGTGATTGCAGATGAGACTTATGGTGCTTTGCGCAAAGGTAAAACATATCTTTCATTTTTACTATTTGCGGCAGTATTTCATTCTTGCTGAGTCATCTAAAGCTTTCATTGAAGAAGATTATCTAAACTGTTTCACAGAATCTTTTCTCCATAGACAGCTTAAGTGGGTTTTGAATAATTATGTTTGAATTTTTTGTTTAATGCTCTGCCTTCCATCTTGTTCTGTTGATTTGAAGGAAAGGCATGACCTAGCAGTTAATGAACAGACAGTATCAATTCCTACCTCATAGCAAAGGAGGATTAGAGATTGTCTATTTTGGCTATGAATTGGGCCTCACTATAAACAAATAAATCAGTTTAAGGTCACATGTAAAAAGTTTAATTTATTTTGCCACTTAAGTTCTGCAAAATAGGCAAATTCAGAAACTTAGAACTAATAAAAAACTGTTGAAATCAAAGAATAATTGAGCACAATAATAATTCAAATGTGTATTCATGTTTGGGGCCACCTTGGTGAGAAAACACTACACATATTCTTAAGAAAAGATGGCTTAAGGGATTTCATCTCCAATGGAGAGATATGACATATGCTTCATTCAAACAGGGTGACTATATAGCCCTTACATTTTATATATAATATGCTAGTGCTACATATAGGATATCATCATATATGTTTTATCAATTTTATCTGTCAAACTATGTATTGCAAATTATATATACTTCTGGCTAACCATGGGGTTATTCCACAAAAATATCCTCCATTCCCTGGAAAAGGTTTGTGGACCAAGTGATACCACTCCCAAAAAAACTAGTAAATGATTTAAGTTTGAATCCTGTAGCCTTCATGTCTTCTAAGAAAAATAACATCAGGCTTCTATTTCATAACCACATTAGCAATAATATGCTTCTTATTACTGCAAGTAGCACCCCTTTGATCTTCATGGGCATAAATTCAATCTTCATCATGAAAGCAAGTATCGTTATTTTTTAATGTTTCAAAAGAATCAATTAGGATGGAATGTTTTTTAACAAGGCCATTATCCTACAAATTAAATTTTGATGAGCTTAAAGGCTGGTTGTGAACTGGAAGATCAATTTCAGCAATTGTAGCATCTTTTTTAACATACAGTTAGTACTCTTCATAAATTATATTTGAAGGAGAGCTTGGACCAAAGTGAAGGTCATAATGAGTGCTTTCTAATGACAAGAGAAGCCACCATTTGATGCCTCATGAGAAATTTCAAGAATAAAAAGGCAAAGATGAATATTTCCAAAAGTTTAATAAAAACACAGGAAAAGGTGCCCCACTTGGAGAAACCAAAGAACCACAAGAATGAGGATATGATTGGAAAGTGAGGTGTTTGGGGCTGCCCCCCTTCCACGAAAAGGAGATTGAGGATACACATGTAAGGGTTTTGAAGGTTGTTTTAGGGACTATAAAATACAAACAAGCATTCTCATAGAAGGAGATAAGATGATAGGTACCAGAATTACGCCTCTGTACTAAGGTTACAGAGGAGTGATGTTTTCTATACTCTGTGCAAGTAATTTCTAACAACTCAAGGACTTGTAAAGTGGACAAGTATATAATTTTACGTTGCTAAGAGGGAAAATTTAGCCTCATATCAGCTGCTGTTCTACTTTAGATTTTTGAACAAATATCAGTAAAGCAGAGTACTAAGCTCTTCTACTAGTTTGGTAGGGGGTCAATACTCGGGTCTATATTGATCCTGTCACATTTGTTAAAACAATCCCTTTTAAGGCTGAAATTATGCAAGGGGTTCCATTACAGGATCACCTCATCCCTATAGCATTTATGATGAGGAATATTAACATGTTTGTCCCTTCCAAGTTTGACTTTTGCATCATTTCTATGGCTGGGTATAAATCTGATTTTTATACATAGTTTATTTTGTGGATGGGAAACAGAATTGTTGGAAAAGGATGGGTGCTACATATATTTTAGGAGGGTATAATGGATCATGCTGCTCGTGAGTTTTTGCTCTTGTTGTTGGTTTATGGTCTTGGATTATTATGACTCTGTATGTACAGTAATATAGGGGTTTTGTATTGATAATGGTAAATTTAGCCAGGGGCGAAAGACAAACTCACATCTGGTTTGGCACAAACCCATCTTCACGCTGTGTTTGGCATGCACTAAATTTTCTAATGATACTGTTGTTAAGAGGGTTGGCAGGACATGGTTCTAAATTTTAAGGATAAACATCAAGTGCTCATAATTATTATGATGGGATGGAGCCATAGATAAGCCCCTGGTGGCGATCAATTGATAATAATCCCAATGGCTATTGACCATTGGAATGAGGCTGTTACTGAAAGTGATGGATGAGTGTAGTTCTTACTATACTAGTGTGGTGAGGAGGGCTCCAAATGCATTGATTAGGGGTCACGTTCTGTAGGTCTGACTAAGGTTTTGCTGCAGATTAAATTTCTCTATAACGGATACATCATTGTGATGTAGTTTTCCAGTTATGCAAGTCTGATTCAATGGAAGTGTTTTCTTCTAGGTAGGGTAGGTTTAGGCTAGATAATAGGTGTCAATTACAAGTTCAACTGCATGCATTAGTTGATATTGCTTTTATCAATGCCTTCTATTGAACCTGTTACATGTATTTTCCGAACTGCTAAATATGATACCCCATGTAGGTAGATAATAGGTGTCAAGCACAAGTTCCAGTCTGGTCAATACTGCTTTCATCAATGTCTTCCTATTGAATCTGTTATGTTTTTTTCCCAAACTGCTGAATATGAGACTCCATGTAGATCGTGATCGTGTAATGTGTTATATTGTTTGGTTGGCTTTGTGGTCGGACCTTCTTGATAAAAGACTGCAAATAATTTAGATATAGATCAAACTTGCATGTATGTATTAGGAGAGACGTGGCTGAAGGCTGTCTGCAACCATAGAACCAACGGGGAATTTATAATGATATGTTTCCATGTTCTTGGGGTGGACACATTGAAGTTTTTTCTAGTGGCGAAGGGATGGTAATTTTTCACCAAATAGTATCATATGTTTCTAACATAGGGTAGTACATTTTACCTTGTTCCAACATGGAATTGTAATAAGGACTCTCACAAGATGATTCTCACATTTGTATAAATGAAGCAACGATTCTCATGTTTTCTAAAATATATGCAAACACAAGCAAAATAAGATTAGATTTATTCCTAGAAACACAAATCCACATCAATTAAGACTCAAGAGAGAAAATATTAGTGATATTTCATATTGGGAAACCTATAAAGCTAGAAGATAGCTAGGATAAAGTGAACAGTCAAAAAGGATTAACGATAGGTCCAAAATACCATGGATAGTAGATTATTATTTTCCTCACCTAATTTTTACATTGTTTTTTTCTCAATGGAGGCATTAGTTCTCTCAATCAAGGCATTTGTTCCCTCCATGGATGATTTCTTAGATATAATCGCAACGTGGGAAAAGCTAGAGTTCAAAAATGTGGTTTCTAGCCCAAAGGACAAGTAGCTAGAGACACTTTGTTGCTGTTTACTCATTGATATTTGGGCCTTTTTGGGTTTGTTCTTTTTAGCAGAATCATTAAGTTGTATGGACAATTAGAAGCTAGGGTTTAAGGTATTTGAATGGTTCTTAAGGATATACACTATTTTGTTTGGTATTTGTGTTAACTATTATTATTATACATAAAATCATATGCTTCATGGTTGTTCTGAATGCACATTCATATACATGATAAACTCCTATACATGGATATTGCCATACAGTGGCATTACATGTAGCTAAGGGATATCATGGGCATATACATGATAAACTCATATACATGGATAATTGCTATACAGTGGCATTACAATTGGCTAAGGTGCATCACAAGCATAGACATGATAAAATCATATACATGGATAATTATATATTGGCATTATGGTTAACTAAGGGGTATCATGGGAATTGGTGAGACCATGTGGTTAACATTCAACAAATATAGGTATGGTCTGACTCTTTGTATTTTTTAGTTCAATGTAAAATAAGTATCTATTTACCAACATGAGACAGTTTTGCATGACATCAAATGATTATTTGCACAACGCAACTACCTTGCAACCTAGGTGGGACTGTGGTGTTAGTTGACAACTGTCGATGTTAGCAAAGCCATTGTGATGAGAAAATTTGGGCCAAATTATGAACTAATAAATGCTCTTCATGAGCATTGGAAATGATTGTAAGGCCTTGAACGGTATATAACCCATAATATTGAGACTCATTAACCTAGTGAGTAGTAGTGAGTTTTTCTGCCTTCTTCTCAGATAACTGGCCAAGTTTGACAGAGACTTGCAGAGTCTTGAGAAATCTGCAATTTCAGGGAAACTCACTGGGTACTTGGTCGTCTCGGGCACGTGAATAGAAATCAAATATTTAAAAACAAACAAATGCTTACAAAAAATATTTAAAAAACCCCTTCAAAGCCATCAAATGTTTTAGAAAAATTATGAAACCCTAACTCTAAAAATTACAAGCTTAAAAATGTCTTTGTTTTATTTCAGGCGACTATTTTCTTTACAACAACTTCTTTGATCTATTAACTTTCAATGGTTTCTTTATTTAATTGCTCACTCATCCCATCACCAAGTGATTGCAAGTAGGTGTTTTCTCTCCATGTCTTTCTCTTTTAAACTAATTTTCTTTTCTTTTTTGTATTTTTGTCATAAATTATTTCTTTAATATATACTTGATGGTTTGGAATTGAAACAATTTATTTATTTTGTTTGATTGATAATTTTGAGGCTGGGACTTGGAAAGCCCATTTTAGGATTGGACTAGAACTTGGCAAATTAAAAAATTATAATTTTTAACATCTATTGCACAAAGAACTGTGTTGTTTAGTGCATTCCAAATCACATGATATCAATAGCATGCATATTTAACCATACACATGCTATTGCTGACATACATAGTCACACTACACAATACTCATCAAATACAAAAATAAATAATGCTATTGCACATAAAGCAAACAAGGCCTTGTAGCAAAATATATTAATTTTAACAAATTAAGTCAAAGCAACACAAAATTCATGGATGTTGATATCGATGGAATCAAAAACATAAATATGATGATAATTATAAATTAAGAAAGAGGGGATCTACTATTATGTGAGCCAGTGCTACTTGTATCAACTCCACTGTGCTGCTGGCTTTGGCTCCAACTGCTAGAGAAGTAGCAACCATTCTTTCAGTCTCTGGGCTAACATTTTTCTCCCTCATTGCCACCATTGCCTTTGCCACACGATTTGATAGATTGATTCAAGGTATGTTATCCTCTGTAAAGAAGGGCTCCTCACTTTGAATGATCCACTCAGGATGTGGTCCAATCTCATCTTATTACTCAGAGAGATCCAAGTTGGTCCCCATAAATATGATGATAATTATAAACTAAAAAAGAGATGATCTACTATTATGCGAGCCAGTGCTACTCGTATCAACTCCATTGCGTGGTTGGCTTTGGCTCCAACTGCTAGAGAAGTAGCAACCATTCTTTCAGTCTCTAGTCTAACATTTATCTCCCTCATTGCCACCACTGCCTTCGCCACATGATTTGATTGATTGATTCAAGGTATGTTATCCTCTGTAAAGAAGGGCTCCTCACTTTCAATGATCCACTCAGGGTGTGGTTCAATTTCATCTATTACTTAGCGAGATCCAAGTTGGCCTCCATGAATATGATGATAATTATAAACTAAGAAAGAGAGGATCTACTAGGATGTGAACCAATGCTACTCGTATCAACTCCATTGCGTGGCTAGCTTTGGCTCCAACTGCTAGAGAAGTAGCAACCATTCTTTGATTCTCCGGTCTAACATTTTTCTCCCTCATTGCCACCACTGCCTTCGCCACACGATTTGATTGATTGATTCAAGATATGTTATCCTCTGTAAAGAAGGGCTTCTCGCTTTTAGTGATCCACTCAGGATGTGGTTCAATCTCATCTATTACTCAACGAGATCCAAGTCGGTCCCCATAATTTGTTTGTGGTTGAGGCAAAGGTTGTGATGTACAATTTTAATTTATTTATTCAACCTTGGATGGTCCAATCTATTGCTCTTCTTGGAGTGTATGTGCTCAAACATGCTCCAGCTGTGCTTGGACCTACAAGCATTGCATGGCTGTCTCAAAATTATAATAGCAAGCTTTTGAGTTTTGACACATCGACACCAAAATGATTGCTCCATAAATCTATAAAAAAAAATAATAGTTTAAATTTTTGTAGTATATAAAAATATGAAAGCAAAATAAATAAATAAAAATCTAGCAACTTAAGACTACATTAAAAGATTTGAAACTTTTTACTTTATTGTATTATCATTCTTGCTTTGATTGCCACATCCCTTGAAAAAAGCTTCCCTTGGACAACGTGATAAATTTGGAGCAATTTTTGAATTGCGCTTCTAATATTTCGATCTAGGACCATCATCTCTACACTTGGTTCAAGTTGTCAACAAACTGATATTTTGGGTTCAAGTAGTACTTGAAAGTTGACATCATTTAATGGGTTGTACAGCTGAAAGTGCCACCTTAAGTTTATGATGTGCCATATAGGACGATAGTCAATATGATGTGCCTTCTTGGCCTTGTACATGCCCTCATATACAATTTGAGAATTAAATGTAATATCCAATGATCAACAGAATTTAAGCAAAACTCACATGTATTCAATAGATCATACACCATAGATATTGGTACAATGGGTTAGAAAGAAAGAATGTGGTATAATAAGCTGAAAAAATTAGAAAAAATGATTTGGGTACAATGGATGGATATAGGTGGAGCAACTCCCTTTATTTATACACCTAATCCTAATAATGTTTAGGGCGAGTAAACACTCAAGAGCCTACCACGCGAACATCTATCCTACCACCCCGACATCTATCTCAAAGATATTATGTAATTATAAGAAATACAATGGGCCCATAAAAGTTTTATCAATTATAAAACAACCCATTGAGGTCTTTTCCCCATCAACCAAACGAAGCTCACTAAAAGCTCAGTAACCTGTGGATTTTTTAAGTTATGTTTATTGAAAGTAGAACTTAGAAGGGTCAAGAAAGAAAATTAAAAAAACCTACAAAATAAGATGGCAAATATGGAAAGATAAAAAAGACTTACCAATTACATTTTCTATTTTTTTGGGTAAAAATTTAGCCTAATAAATAACCCAATCAATGATATCATTGCCCATCGTGCCCTTCTTTGCATATTGTAAAGAAGTCCACTTAAATATTCTTTTAAGGGCAACTTTTGTCTCAAGTAAAGACTGCGAGACTATAAATCCAGTGGCAAATTGAGTGGCTCTTGGTTGTACAAGCTCCTTGCCATATGTGAAATTCTTCATCAAAGTTAGGGGCCCAAGCATGGTTGTAAATTTATTTACATATGTTTTCCCTGTCTCCACAACAAGTTCAACCCAATCATTTTTTCCAAGATCTTTTAACATAAGTTCAAGGCAATGGGTTGCTCAAGCGGTCTAGGAAATGGTTTGGTGCCTTTTTGTAGGTAGCTTTCCTGCAACTACCTAATTGGTAGTATTGTCAGTACAATTGGACGGTATTTTCAACTCCCACCTCTAGTACAACCTCCTCCAATACACCACATAAACAAATTCAACATTCTTGTCTTTTTTTTTTGAAGCGTCAATAGATTTGGGGAAAACAACGGGCCCCATATTAAGAGAGGGGCCTGCCATCGGCCTACCAAGCAAAGCAAGACAAATTTGGGTTATGATTTGACTAGATTGGACTTGAGAACCCCTCCCTCTATCTAGATAGTCTAGTGAGACTCTCGCCCGCTTTTTCTGTCGACTAGATAGCCACCCACAACTTACGAAAGAAATAAGGAATTTGAGAAGTGTTTAGCTTTTACCATATGTCCAACCATTAGACATTATAGTGCAATCCTCCTTTCTCCATACAATATTTTGGTCATCAGGCAATGCACCCACATTTTCGGCTTTCTTAGTCAACATTGACCCTCTAATATCACATACAATAGGGGCTTTGAAGCTTGGGCCAACAATTGTCTAGGCATCAACCTCTATTGGTCAATAAGGGGACCTAAAAATAAAACTAAAACCTCCATTAATAACTATATAACGATTTTGAAAAAAAATTAATGAAAATTAGCAAATACTCACCTTGCCACATTGAATTGTGTATTGGAAATGTACCAAATATTTGAGATCTATTGATTGTTGCCTTGTGCTTGTCTTTGTTCTACTCGGTACTTTCAAGTGAGGGTTGAGAACCGAGACAAAAATGAGGGACTATATATGAATTTAAAAAGAATCATTACGGTTCTTAGGCCTGATAGAAGAAGACTGAGTCATCAAAGCATATAGGAGGAGAAAATGATGCTCCCATCTCCTCCTTCCTAATTTGGTTCTTTTCCCGAAAGCTCTCTAGAAGAGCAGTCATCTCCCTTCCAACCTCTGGTTGGTGTTTTTGCTCGGAGCATCACGATTGGGTATACATTCAAGATGGAATTTAAAACAATTTGTGCTTTTATGAAATTATTTCACAATTGCAAAAGGGTGCCATGTTGGAGGATGTTTTCTTGATGGTCGTGTCATTCTGAAAATTAGGTTCAAATAATAAAAAAAGCATGTAAAATTAGAGAGTACAACAATAATATGTTTAGATTAGAGAATGAAGAAGGAATCAAGAATGGGAAAAAAGAGAAAAAAAAATGAACACTTGGGATGACTTGAGTAAATTAAGATTCTTCTTCGCATCCAAGAAATAGACGAGGGAAGCCATTTGATGTAGGAAAAGAAAGAAATACTTGGTTAGGATTTGTTATTGTTTACAAGCTTGCATATTTAGTTTTTTGCTAAGTTGACAGTGATATAGTTGGCTAATTAGTTCCTTTTCCTGCAGTCACCTGCGCTCATGACCGAATCCTACTTGAGTGTTGGGAAACAAGCCCATAAAATACACCCACTAACATCACCATTGTTCTGGTGGAGGCAGAATGTTATTATAAAAAGAAAACGAAGCTTTTGTTTTTCTTAAATCTTAAAGACTTTTTCCTGTGAGCTCATCACATCTACCCATCTCCTATTTGTAGGCTCTTGACACATCATCAGAATAGGGTTCTGAAATAGTTATGAAGTATGTGTATATTTTTATCATACAAAGTCAGCTCTTTATGGACCTTTTGGCAAACAATTTGCATGCAAGCACAAAACCAACATATATATAATTTTACAATGTTCATTGAGATGTTTTTGACAAACAATTTGTATGCAACCTTATGCAAAGTTCATTGAGATATTTTGACAAGCAGGTTGCATGCAAACTGAAAACCAACATATAAATAGTTTTCAATAAACAATCCTTAAACCAACAACATATTAGTTTTTCTATCAACTGTTTTAGTTAGCAAACTGGATCATTGTCAATTTAGCAATTAAAAAAACAATACACAAATTTAGAGGCAATAATTAAGCTTGACACCAAGCATTGCTTGCTTTTACTCATCAAATGGCTTCATTTTCATTTAATCTTAATTTACTCCAAAGTCCATCTCAAGTGTTATTTTTTATTTATTTTCCCATTCTTGATTTCTTTATTCTCTAATCTAAATATGTATTTTTTCTTTGTTCTTTAGACCTAATTTTCAGAGTCACAATTATCAAGAAGAGATCTTGCATTGAAACATGGCATAAAAGGGGGGAGTTCTTTTGCAAATAACGTGGATGCTATTTAATGGAGGACAAAACTGTCTTAAATTCTGCCTTACATTCATACCCGATCATGATAATGTTTGGTTTGAAAAACCCAACCATAGGGAGATGAATGCTTTTTTAGAGAGCTTTAAGGAAAAGAAGAACTATAATAAGTTGAAGAGGAAATAGATGGGAGTGTTTATAGTGAAACTCTACTACCACAAATAGTCACCAACAATAATGCATATCATAAGGTAGAGAAGGGAATGGGAGTAACAATAGCGTTTCATAAACAAAAGGTAGTGCTCAATAAAAATAATGTAGTATAGGGAGGCCTTGACATAAGCACCCTTATCACTTTGTGCAACATGCTATTTGAATGTCGAGATACAATGGTTGACAGTTGATAACAAAATTTCGAACAACAATTACATTTATATATAAAAATGGTCTACATGGAGAACATATTGAAAAAAATTAGGTTTTTAATTCCACAGTTAGAAGTAAGTTCGACAAATCAACTTTTAACACTAGCATTGGGTCCAAAAAGAAGCTCAATGCAGGGTTTGGTGAAGCTGTTAAGATTCAAGGACCATGAACAAATGCCTACAAATCACATCACGAGGGTTTTAGCTGACAATTTCAGTGAATATTCTGCATTTTTTCGCTGTGATGATGATAGCAGAAAATACTCCTCATCCTTCAACCGTAGCACCATCATTAGTGCGGCGTAAGAATGACTTAGAGACTTATTAGAGAATTCAACAGATGGGAAGGGCCATATGGTACTGTTAACAATTTTTGCCTCCACAGGGCAAAATTGTCACCCCTACACTTCAGAACTTTGCTATGGTGCCAAGTTTGTCTTGTGAATCAGTTTTGGGGTCCTTAAATGAGCATTTACAGCCACCCAAGTGGGCATCTACAGCCAGGTGAAGTTTAGTCATGCAGAGGTTTCCAAGGAGCTTGCTTGATTACATCCAAATGTGCAAATACAGCCAAGATATACAAATTGTAAGTTTATTTGTTTTGTCTTCCCAAGGAATTTTTTAGGTATAAGAGGTGGACTATTTCTTCGAACATTTTGTCCGGGAGAAAGAGCTCTCAAAGGACTGTGTAAAAGTTCGAAAAAATTGACTAAGTGGCAGTCGTTCAAGGCTTTTTTCTTCGGGATTTTTGTCTGGAAGAAAGGAGAAAAGCACAGTTGGGAAGACCGATTTTCAAGTCAGGGAACGAATTCCTTTGGACATTATTCGGACAAAAATCCGAAGTAATAAGGATAGTTACAAAAAGCCTGGGTGCCCTACAAAAAGCCTGGGTGACTTACAAAAAGCCCGGGTGCCCTACAAAAAGCCTAGGTGCCCTACAAAAAGCCCGTGTGACCAACAAAAAGCCCGGGTGCCCTTCAATTCTTTCGAAAAGCCACTTTTGAAGGCAGCGATGCCCTTGCGGAGGGCACTTGGTCGGTGAAGAGGACCTTTTCAATTCTTTCGAAGGGCACTCCTGGAAGACAAAACCCCTTGTGGAGGACATCTGGATGTCGCGTAGGGACATTTACAATTTCCCCGAAGGGTATGTGCCCTTGCGGGGAACACTTCAAGCACGACGAAGACCTTGGCAAAATTTCGAAGGACCCTTTCACAAGTTACGAAGGACACCTGCCCTTGCGGAGGGCACTTGGTCGGTGGCAGGACCCTTTCAAAAGTTCCGAAGGGCATTATTGGGAAACAAAAGCCCTTGCGGAGGGGAAAAGATAGCCAAAGGAGATGAATTCCTTTGGACTATTTGTTCGAAGGAATTCTTTCGGACAAAAAGTTTGAAGAAATTCGGGAGGATAAAAACCCGGGGAAAATTAAAGGACAAAGGCAAAGAAGGATCATTTGGAATAATTGTCAAATAGGAAATCCGCGGGAATTTGAAGTCAACAAAAGTCCGAAGAAAATCAAAGGCAAGACATAAGAGCCTAAAAAGAATAAATTCGGGAAAATTGGCAAGGAAATGAATTCCTTCAGACTTTTTGTTCCTTCGGACAAAAAGTCCGAAGGAATAAGGATAGTCTCAAAAAGCCCAATAGAAAAGACAAGGGCATAAGCAAAAGCCAAAGAAGAGACAGAGAAAGAGAAAAGACAGAGAGTCCTTCAGACATTTTATCCGAAGGATGAAAACCAAAATAAAGCTCAAATCCCGAATTAAAGTAAAACACGGGAAAAGCCAGAGAAAACACGAAGTGAACTGAGCATGATAAATAGCATGAACAGAGACGTAAGCACAAATAGGACTGAGCCAGAACTGAACAAAAAGAAAGACAAACGTAGAAATAGATGCATGAACAAAGATTAAAGCAGAATTGAACATGGACATAAGCATGAACAACGAATAAAACAAATGCAAAATAAAGACAAAGGCAGGGTAAACAAAGATCATGCACAAACTAACGTGAAGTGACTCCAACGAAGTGAACACGTTTAAGAAAGCAAGCATGCTTCAGTTCTGAAAATAGAGTCATCTCGCATAATGGACAGGCAAAGCGTTGAACGTTTCAAACAGCAAAAAATTCCATGCACGCACTCTCGCTTGTTTCGAAAGCTCGAAACGTTTTGACGGTTCAAACGTAATTTTTAATTTGGCATTTGCATTGATTTCATGCAAAGGAAAGCTTTTAAACGTTCCAGCAGCTCAATAGGAGTTCTATAGTTGGAGATTGGCGTAACATCATGCAGCTTGGGCCCATCGTCCAATTTCAATGCCAAAAAGCTTTCATGCAAGGCATAAAACAAAAATAGATTTTATTTGAAGGCTGAAATAACACAAGTTGGACTGAGTTGACCTCTTCTATTTTCAGCATCAATCTCTTGGTTGTATACTTTTCTATATAAGTTGGCACATGGCTTTTCAGCCTTGAATTGTATCCCTCTCTTGGTAAGACCAGACTCTACCATTGGTGAGTTGTGTAACCTTTTCAATCAATAGAAGGACTGCACTTTCAGATTTCAAGTGCTGGCATAGTGTACATTCATTCAGCAATTTGCATACATGGTAGATTTCTCTCCCTTCCCAAATTCTAATTTGTACCTAGTTGCTAGCTTATCATGTTATGCACGTCATGTTCAGTGTTCTCTATGTCTTTTGCTGAAGCTGAAAGTGGATGTTAGGTGGCTGCAAAGTGTCTTGTATCAGACCTCTCTCCATCGTTTCCCTCACGTTTTGGTCATTGGATCGAACCTCATGAAATATTTATGCATAGTGATCAATTGAAATCAAAGGTCTTCTTTTTCCCTTGTTTGATTCAGTGTTCAAGGTTTCAAGTAGAGTGGATCAACAGTTTGGTGTATCACCGTTATTAGGTAGGATTTCCCTTTCAAGTTTCTTTCTCCCTTTTCCATGGTAGATTTGTAGCACATAGTAGAGATCTATTGATACATCTTACAAGAACCAGCCTTCTTTGGAGGTTCTTCTCTTCATTGAGGCACACACCCTCGTGAAAAGATCCCATTGTTTCAACCGGAGAGAGAGTTGGTCATTTCAACACGTTTTCGATTCAGGGTGCAACTCCAGGTTGACAACAATTTTTGGCACGCCCGATGGGACCACAAAAAAAGTTCTTTGCATAGAGTTTTCGCAGCAGCAGAGGATATTCATCTACATCCAGTTGCAAAGTAAACAACATCATTCAGGGGATCCGTTCATGCCAAAGGTTACCACAAGATCAACAAGTAAAGGTATTCCTTTTGAATTTGTAACTTATAAAAAAGCAAGGTCTAGGAGGGCAAATCCATATCCTCAAAGGGAATATTTACCTCCCCCTCATCCTATCGTTCTAAACACTACAATCCCCACCATCCAAATGGCCGTTAGAAATCAAGTGTTTGCTCCATTCAATAGGGGAAGTCCACTAAATCTAGCACAGTTAGACGACATTCCTGTATCTGCCCTCAAAAGTATTCCATTATTCTCAGGAGAAAATCAAACAACCCCTATTGAGGTATCCGGGATGTGGCTAATCTTTGTTCAGTTCATAATGTTGTTGAGGATAACGTTGCTATTAGATTGCTTGCTGCTTCTTTCAAAGGAAAAGCATTACAGTAGTATAAAACCCTCACACTTAGATCCGTTTCCACCTGGGATGAATTGGGTGCAACTTTAGTCAAGTAGTTTGAAAATAAATCTGATCACATATCTTTAGTTGAGCAATTAACTGCCATACAAAGAGCTCTTCATGAGTTCATGTCCGATTTTAATCTCAGATTACAAAAGACATGGACCAAGGTACCGATTCTAATTAGGCCATCCCCTGAATATGCATTTCTGTATTTTTTGAAAGCTCTTAATTCGGACATTAGTGTGATGATATAGTCAATGGGTGGTACTACTTTCCCAGATGCTTATGAAGTTGCAATAAGGGCAGAAAATAGTTTGATACAAGCAGGTAAGCTTTCTCCAAGACCTCTAATGGCCATATTTTAAGAAATAAGTTCTGTCCCAGCCCCTTAAGTTCCTCAGATTCCATCCTTAGCTTCTATTCCAACACCTACTGGTCAAGCTAGTGAGATATCGAGAGTTGAAAAGTTTGCTACAATCTTTTGGAAATGAAATAGTACAGCTCAAAAGGCAACAATTTTAGTCAAATAAGTCCTATCAACAATAAAATCAGAACAACTATCAGTCCTTCAAAGATCAAAGGTCTCCTTATCAGGTTTTCAGAGAAAATAAACCACCCTATCAAGCACAAGGAGCCATAACTCCAGCTAAGCCATATGTTGCTCTTGATCTGAATGCTCCTTCCACTTCGAAAGTGATTGTTCCAACTCCACCTCAAAATAATTTGGTGCAGGATTCAGGGTGGCAGCGCTCAAATCTCAACGATGCTCAAAACCAAGCCTTGGTAACACAAAACATCACCATGCCACAGATGACACAAGAAGTGTTCTTTTTTCAAGGAGGTCAATATCAAGATATAGGTTTGACATCACAAGGAGTGACTCATCAAATTCAAGGGCAGCTTAATGCTATTAATGTAAATTGGCAGGTCGATGATCATGTTGCTTTTACTCAAGATGTTAAAACTAACGATTCAAGTGGTCAAGTTGCAGCTATAACTTATCAGAGAACTAAAAGAAGAGTTGTTGAGGAAGCTCAAGTGGTAGCAAATACTTCAAGTACTCCTAGTATTGTTGCTCAAAGTACAAAAGAGCAACTTGCTGCTCGCACAACCCAAAAAAATTAGAATATAGAGGTTAGTAAAGTGCAACAAATACCTTTAATTTGTGAGCAGCAAGTACCATAGAAAACGTAATCAAATGTTAGTGCATCTCAGTTCAGTATTGTAGATCAAATGAAGAAGTCTAACATCAGCATTAGCATGTGGGATTCTCTTTCAATTCCAAGGCAAAAGGATAAACTCATTCAAGAACTTTCAGCGCTTGAATTGTCTCCAAAACTGGTTGAGAAAGGTGTTGTATTGACAAATTCAGATCAACGAACTAAGCAACAGGTGCAGCAAGGAGATAAGATATCAAAGGTGGACAAAACTGAGGTAAAAACGAAGAAAACTCCCCCTTTTTATCTTTCTTTGATAGTGGGTGATACTTTGGTTTATAATTGTATGGTAGATAGTGGAGCTAGCAGTACAATGATGCCCAAACAGATTGCAGACAAGTTCGGCCTTGTTTATGAGCCAAATACTAAAGGGGCATTGCAGTTGGATGGTTCACCAGCAAAAATGGTAGGCATTATCAAAGATTTGAAATTGACATTACATGCTTGCCCTAACGTTACTATTCAGTAGGATGTTGTAGTGGACTTGCCTCCTTATTTCGTTATGTGCCTTTCAAGGGACTTCACCTCAAAGATTGGGGGATATTTATTAGCGGATTGGACCTATTTGCTGTTTAGAACCAGGTATGGTACAAAAATAACAATTCATTCAGAGCCTATTGCATGTTTTCATATGGAGCTTTATACGCCAAGTGTTGTCAATGCAAATTGTATCATCTCAGATGAAATATTACGTACTAGTGATATAGAAAATGACTCACCTTTGGATGGAGTTCCAGATTTGTTTCTTGATGAGTGGGCTTCTACCTTGCATGAGCATGATCCCTACAAGCCGATTGAAGAGGAAGGTCTTGGTGTGTATTGTCTTCATGAGAACGATGCACCAATTCCAGCCATGGTCAAAGATGACGAATCTAATGAAGGCTTGTGGCAATTATACTTTGATGGATCAAGAAATAAGCATGGGATCGGAGCTGGAATGATGTTAATTTCTCTTACAGAACAAAAGTATTTCTGCTCTATTAAATTTCAGTTTGGCTGTTCAAACAACGTTGCTAAATATGAAGCACTAGTTCACGGTTTGCAGTGGGCTAGGGAGATGAAAGTAAATTGTTTGCAAGTGTTTGGAGATAATGAACTTGTAGTCCACCAAGTAAGAGGTTTGAATATATGCAAGAATCTGTTGCTTAAATCTTATAGACACAGAGTTTGGGATTTACTTGAAGATTTTTTGGATTTTAATATTCAGGCAATACCAAGAGATAGGAATAAACATGCTGATTGATTGGCTACTGTTGGGGCACAATTTGATATTCCAGCTGATATAAAAAATGACATTTTTCAGTCACATATAAAGGTAATTGTAAGGTCCTTTGTTCCGGATAACCAAGAAAATTGGCGGGTGTTTGAAAATGACAATCAAATTGTGAGATTTTTGCAAGAAGAGGTTGAGTTTTCTTTAAGAAATCAGTCGAAACAACAGTATGGTGATCAGATTGTACAACTAAAAACTAATAAGCTACCCAAGGGATTGGTTACTCTTGAAAATATTTTCAGTGACGATGATGAGCGAAGGAAAGAGAAACCATCCTTGTCAACAAAGGAAGAGCACTATGCCAATGTAGAGATTGCAGTTGGTAAAATTTTGAAATTGAGCAAGGTATGCACTCCTCCACAAAAGAAAGCTTTTATTGATTTATGCACAAGTTTTGTTGATATATTCGAATGGCAGTATAGTGATCTCAAATGTTTTGATCCAAGTTTGGCTCAACACACTATTGAGTTAGAAAACGAAACTAAACCAGTGAGACAAAGACAAAGGCCAATCAATCCAAAGCTTGAGCCTTTGATGAAAGCTGAGCTTCACAAGCTCATTGAATCATCGATTATATTTTCAATCAAGCACTCAACTTGGGTGGCGAACCTTGTTCCAGTACGAAAAAAGAATGGCGAGATTTGTTTGTCTGTTGATTTCTGTGATTTAAATAGGGCTTCACTTAAAGACCACTATTCAGTGCCATCAATGGAACAAATTTTACAACTTGTTGCAGGTTCAGAGAGGTTTTCCTTATTGGATGGATATAGTGGTTACAATCAGATTTTGGTCAAAGAAGAGGACCAATTCAAGATAGCCTTCACAACTAAGTGGGGGACATTTGCATACAGAAATATGCCATTCGGTTTGTCTAATGCTAGATCAACCTTTTAGAGAGCCATGGATATGGCCTTCCAAGGCCTTCTTAACAGGTTTGTGCTTGTTTATTTGGATGATATAACAGTGTTTTCAAAAGATGCAGAAGATCACATGGTTCATTTCAAGCAAGTTTTTGAATGGTGTAGACAATTTGGGATATCTCTAAATCCCAAAAAGTGTGTATTTTCAGTTCATGAAGGGAAGCTTCTTGGACATGTTTCAAAGCATGGTTTAAACATAGATTCTGAAAGGATTCAATCCATTCTTGCACTCTCCTTGCCTAAGATCAAAAAGGCTTTGCAAAGTTTCTTTGGTAAAATCAATTTTATAAGGAAATACATTTCAGATTTCGTTACTGTAGTTAAACCACTTATAGCCATGTTAAAGAAAAAATAGAGCTTCAACTGGTCCAAGGAGGGAGTAACATGGTTTGAAGATGTTAAGAAAGCTATAGCAAGTGCTCCTACGCTTTTAAATCTAGATTTTATGAAAGATTTCATTCTGTATATGTATGCTAATGTGGACACCATTTCAGGGATTCTTATGTAGCAGAATCATGAAGATTTGGAGCAGCGAATAGCTTTCTACAGCGAAGGCTTGGAGGAGTATGAGACAAGGTATTCTTTTGTTGAAAAACATGTCCTTTCAGTTATAAGATCTTTGAAAAAATTTAGACACTTGTTATCTAATAATAAAATACATCTAATGGTTGCTCATCCAAGCATCAAAGAATTTCTTCTGAACAAAGACATAAATGAGAAGAGGGCTGGTTGGATAATCAAAGTAATGAAAAATGACGTAGAAATTAAGGTTACAAAACTGGTTAGAGGCAAAGGACTTTGTGAACATCTAGCTCAGGTCTTGCAAGAAACTAATGAAGCTGTTTTAGTGTCAAATGATGAAGAGATTGCTGCTGTTCACACCTCACCTTCCATTTGGTTTCGTGATTTGGTAAGCTATTTGCAAAATGGTTTTTACCCTTCTCACCTAAGTGCTTCAAAAAGAAGGTATTTTAGATTGCAATCAATTCCATTCTTGCTCGTTGATGGTGTTTTGTTCAAAAAGGATATTAATGGAATGTTACTAAGGTGTGTGGAACCAAGCCAAACTCAAAGATTACTTGAAGAATTCCATGATGGACTTGGTGGAGAACACTTTTCTGCAAGAACTACAACACTTAAAATCATGAGAGGTGGGTACTATTGGCCTACTATATTTGACGATTGCCATACATGGGTTAGGAGGTGCAAACAATGTGCTATGTTTGTAGGAAAAGTTAAACTTGCAGCCCTGCCCCTTCAGCCAATTGTAATGGATCAACGTTTTGTCCAGTGGGGATTGGACTTTATTGGTCTCATTAATCCTCCGTCGAGTTCAAGGCATAAGTGGATTCTAATAGCTACGGATTACTTCACACATTGGACGGAAGCAATTGCATTGAAAGAAGCAAACGAAACTAACGTTCTCGATTTCTATGAAGGTTTGCTTACTAGGTTTGGAGTTTCTTTGACCATTATTTCTAACAATACAATGGCTTTTGTTGGATCTAGGATCAGCCAATGGGCTGTCCAACACGGAGTTTATCTCAGCATTTTATCGAACTATTATCCACAAGGAAATGGCCTTGCTGAATCTACAAACAAGAACCTCTTAAGGATCATACGAAGGACTATTGAAGACAATCAGAGGTCATGGCATCTCAAGTTGAAGTCAGCTCTATGGGCTGATAGGATCACCTACAAGAGGTCAATAGCCAACTCTCCATACAAGCTAGTCTATGATAAGGAAGCAAGGTTACCTATTTTTCTCGAGTTTCCAGCTTTGGAACTAATGCATCAACTTGAGTTGTTGGAGAATGAGCCTATGAAGATCAGGTATGTAGAGCTTATGGAATTGGAAGAGACAAGAAATCAATCCATGCTAGCCATGGAAAGTCATCAGGCATAGGTGAAAAGAACATTTGACAAAGGAGCTTCCTCACGAAGCTTCAATGAAGGAGATTTGGTCCTCAAGTGGGATGAGGATCGAGCCAAACCAGGAAGGCACACAAAGTTTGATTCTCTTTGGAGTGGCCCATACACGATCTCCAACTGCAAATCCCACAACGCCTTCCAACTTGCCAAGATGGACGGCCAAGAGCTTCCAATCCCAGTCAATGGAATACATTTGAAACATTGCTATTGAAGAGCAAAACTCTATGTACATAGTTGTTTTTGCTTTCCTCCAAGTGCTGTTCAGCACAGTAGTTTGCTTCAGTTTTGTTCAATAAGTGCTTGTTTGCACATTTGCTTCTTAGTTAGTTTTTCTGCGTTCATGTTTTCCCTTCCTTTTTGAGGGAGAAAGGTTACTTCAGCAAAGGCTAGGAGGAGATTTTCAGTCAGAAATCAGGTTCACCATTTGGGAATTCAAATAGCATCTTTATGGCCTTAGTTCTCTAGCATAGCAGGGATGCTTCCCAACAGAGTCGTCAAAAATGTTGACAATTTTTGCCCCCACAGGGCAAAATTGTCACCCCTACACTTTGGAACGTTGCTATGGTGCCAAGTTTGTCTTGTGAATTAGTTTTGGGGTCCTTAAATGAGCATTTACAGCTACCCAAGTGGCCATCTACAACCAGGTGAAGTTTAGTCATGCAGAGGTTTCCAAGGAGCTTGCTTGATTACAGCCAAATGTGCAAATACTGCCAAGATATACAAGTTGTAAGTTTATTTGTTGTCTTCCCAAGGAATTTTTCGGGTATAAGAGGTGGACTATTTCTTTAGACATTTTGTCCGAGAGAAAGAGCTCTCAAAGGATTGTGTAAAAGTCCGAAAAAATTGACTAGGTGGCAGTCGTTCAAGGCTTTTTTCTTCGGGCTTTTTGTCCGGAAGGAGAAAAGCACAGTTGGGAAGACCGGTTTTCAAGTCAGGAAATGAATTCCTTCGGACTTTTTGTCCGAAGGAATAAGGACAGTTACAAAAAGCCCAGGTGACTTACAAAAACCCCGGGTGACTTACAAAAAGCCCGAGTGCCCTACAAAAAGCTCGGGTGACTTAAAAAAAGCTCGGGTGCCCTTCAATTCTTTCGAAAAGCCACTTTTGAAGGCAGCCATGCCCTTGGGGAGGGCACTTGGTCGGTGAAGAGGACCTTTTCAATTCTTTCGAAGGGCACTCTTGGAAGAAAGAAGCCCTTGCGGAGGACATCTGGACGTCGTGTAGGGACATTTACAATTTCCCCGAAAGGTATGTGCCCTTGTGGGGAACACTTCAAGCACGAAGAAGACCTTGGCAAAATTTCGAAGGACCCTTTCACAAGTTCCAAAAGACCCCTGCCCTTGCGAAGGGCACTTGGTTGGTGGCAGGACCCTTTCAAAAGTTCCGAAGGGGATTATTGGGAAACAGAAGCCGTTGCGGAGGGGAAAAGATATCCAAATGACACGAATTCCTTCAGACTATTTGTTCAAAGGAATTCCTTTGGACAAAAAGTTCGAAGAAATTCGGGAGGATAAAAACCCGAGGAAAATAAAAGAATAAAGGCAAAGAAGGAATTCCTTTGGACAAAAAGTTCGAAGAAATTCGGGAGGATAAAAACCTGGGGAAAATAAAAGAATAAAGGCAAAGAAGGATCCTTCAGAGTAATTGTCAAATAGGAAATCCGCGGGAATTTGAAGTCAACAAAAGTTCGAAGAAAATCAAAGGCAAGACATAAGAGCCTAAAAGGAATGAATTCGAGAAAATTGGCAAGGACACGAATTCCTTCGGACTTTTTGTCCGAAGGAATTCCTTCGGATAAAAAGTCTGAAGGAATAAGGACAGTCTCAAAAAGCCCAATAGAAATGACAAGGGCGTAAGCAAAAGGCAGAGAAGAGATAGAGAAAGAGAAAAGACAGAGAGTCCTTCAGACATTTTGTCCGAAGGACGAAAACCAAAATAAAGCTCGAATCCCAAAGTAAAGTAGAACACGAGAAAAGCCAGAGAAAACACAAAGTGAATTGAGCATGATAAATAGCATGAACAAAGACGTAAGCACAAACAGGACTGAGCTAGAACTAAATAAGAAAGACAAATGCAGAAATAGATACATGAGTAAAGATTAAAGCAGAATTGAACATGGATATAACTTATAAGCATGAACAACGAATAAAACAAACACATAATAAAGACAAAGGCAGGATAAACAAAGATCATGCACAGAATAACATGAAGTGACTCCAACGAAGTGAACGCGTTTAAGAAAGCAAGCACGCTTCAGTGCTAAAAATAGAGTTGTCTCGCATAATGAACAGGCAAAGCGTTGAACATTTCAAACAGCAATAAATTCCATGCACGCACTCTCGTTTGTCTCGAAAGCTTGAAACGTTCCAGCTGTTCAAACGTAATTCTTAATTTGGCATTTGCGTTGATTTCATGTAAAGGAAAGTTTTTAAACGTTCTAACAGCTCAAGAGGAGTTCTATAGTTGGAGATTGGCGTAGCATCATGCAACTTGGGCCCATTGTCCATTTTCAATGCCAAAGAGCTTTCATGCAAGGCATAAAACAAAAATAGATTTTATTTGAAGGCTGAAATAACACAAGTTGGACTAAGTTGACCTCTTTTATTTTCAATGCCAATCTCTTGGCTGTTGTATACTTTTCTATATAAGTTGGCTTTTCAGTCTTGAATTGTATCCCTCTCATATTTTGCCATTGGTGAGTTGTGTAACCTCTTCAATCAGTAGAAGGACTGTACTTTCAGATTTCAAGTGCTGGCATAGTGTACATTCATTCAACAATTTGCATACGTGGTAGATTTCTCTCCCTTCCCAAATTCTGATTTGTACCTAGTTGCTAGCTCATCATGTTATGCAGGTCATGTTCAGTGTTCTATATGTCTTTTGCTGAAGTTGTAAGTGGATGTTAGATGGTTGCAAAGTGTCTTGTATCAGACCTCTCTCCATCTTTTTTCCGCATGTTTTGGTCATTGGATCGAACCTTCTCATGAAATATTTATGCATAGTGATCAATTGAAATCAAAGGTCTTCTTTTTCTCTTGTTTGATTCAGTGTTCAAGGTTCCAAGTAGAGTGGATCAACATTTTGGTGTATCACCGTCATTAGGTAGGATTTTCCTTTCAAGTTTCTTTCTCCCTTTTCTATGGTAGATTCGCAGCATAGAGTAGAGATCCATTGATACATCTTACAAGAACCAACCTTCTCTGGAGGTTCTTTTCCCCATTGAGGCACCCACCCTTGTGAGAAGATCCCATTGTTTCAATCGGAGAGAGGATTGGCCATTTCAGCACGTTTTCGATTCAGGGTGCAACTCCAGGTTGCCAACAGGTACCTAAACAAAACCTATCTTCAGTTTCAAAGATGGTGCATAATTTGTTGGTAGCGGGTAGCTCCAAGTAAGGGACAGTAAAAAACAAAGATTAGGTGAATTGCAAAAAACAAAATCTAAGATGTTCCCCACTCTTGAGACCCTTGGTTGGGAAAGTTTTCTGGCCATGAAATCTCGCATATGGTGGGTGACTAAACCTAAGAACCATGAGCTAAAAGTAGCATTGCAAAGAATTGGGGTGGACATAATCCTACAGATATCTTACTTCATTGCTTGAGACTTTGAACCCTACTTGGTTTGGTTGGTTTCCAGTTATAATTGGGACAATAGATGCTCTATTATATGGACAAAGAGGTCAAAATTTCCTACGCTTTGAAGGATTTCACATGAGTCTTCAATGTGCTCTCACATGGTTTGTTGGTTAGCTAACCGATAGGCAACCTTCACATGACATCGGTCCAAAAGGAATATGTATACAACAACTTTGTACGATGAATTTAACTAAGGAGGGTTTGGGCCGCATGTGGGCAAAGGGGCATCATGGCATTAAAAAGAGTATTTGGCTTCAAAGGAGTGGCAGTGTATTTTGGGCATGATTTGATGTTGGTTAGTAAGGGCCACTCGAGCATTTATGTTGTAGCTTGGATGACAAACTACATGCTCGGTCTATGACATGGTGAGATTCACAATTGGGAGGAGCTTTTGTTGGCTTGGATTCACAAATTTTTGTCCTTAACATGTAAGGATTCTAAATGACACAATGTGCTATTGGGCTATTTTTGGATGTTGTGTACTCCCATGCAAAATTGAGAGTAGAATTTACTTGGGACATTTTTGATGACTCGAGTTGGCTATCAATTTCCGATGGAGATATTTGGTGTAGGTAATTTTGACCTCTTTTTCCATATAATGGACAAATGAACATGTGGTGTCCTGGTTAAAACTAGAAACTAGTCGAACCAAGTAGGGTTTGAAGTCTCTAGTGCTAAAGTAGGGTATTTATAGGATTTTGTCCATGCCAGCTCTTTGCAATGCTGCTTTTAGCGCATGATTCTTAGGTTTACTTGCCAACCATGTGCGTGAGTCCATGGCCAAAAGGCTTTCCCAACTAAGTGTCTCATGAGTGGGAAACACTTTGGATTTTGTTTTCAGCGATTCACCTACCTTTTGTTTTTTTTACGGCCCTTCGTTGCCCTTTGCTTGGAGCTACTTGCTATCAACAAAGTTTGCACCATCTTCGGAATTGAAGTAGGGTTTTGCTTAGGGTTTTGTTTAGGCGCTATATGGCCTTTCCTAGTTGTTTCAAATCTCTCAAATGTAGTCTCTAATGCATTCTTCTTTCGCATAGATGGTGTTAAAACTAAAGGAGGGGTATCTTATTTTGTCATCATTGATGCAAAAAACCTAGAATTTTCACTTAAATAATACCCACTAAAACCCTCATGTTGTGGTTTGTTGGTATTTGTCATGGTGCTTGTCTTGTAGTGGGCTTCATTGAACCCTACAATGGAACTGCTTTCTGGAGCCTGTGCTAGTGTTGAATGCCAGTCTTTCAAACTTCCTTCTCCTTGTGGAAATAAAAACTTGAATTTTTTCTATATGTTCCCCTTGTGCAAAGGCAATGTTGAATTTATTGGAGACCCAACCAAATTTGCAATTGTTAAGCAATCGTACGGCTTTAGGAGGTGGGCATACAAGTGGTCGTACGACGTAGTGAGATGAAGAGGAGTGTATGACAATGGGCAAAGAAGGCCGTATGGCCTTTGTGAATGGGCGTACAACAGTGGTGGTCATGGATATCGTTGACAATGATAGATGGTCATACAATGGTGGTAGGTGGCCGTATGATTGTTCATTTTTTTTTTGGTGGTCTTGCGATGTTTGGGGGTAGCCGTATGGTTTTATTCCTTGTTAGTTGTATGAGGTTGCTACTCCCTGCAGGCCGTACGATGATGTTGTTGCTTTTCTAATTGTATAGTCATGTTGCTACTTGTTTGTTGTACGATATTATTGCTCCCACCTAGTTGTATGGTCCTTGTTGGGAGTTTCATTTGTGAGGTGATGGCACATTGCCATTTGTTTGTCTGTTGGTTCATAGTGTGGCAGTGGAGGGTGTCATTGGCCATACGATTCCCTCTTAATTGATTTTCCTTCATTTTCACCTTTACTTAGACCTTTGTTGGTGGGTTCCACTTCATCCATACATACAAGTCCAATGTCAATCATATTTACATTTTTGGTCCTCGCTCAAGATTATAATTTAGTGTTATTCATTGCCTTTGACCGATGCTCGATTTAGGTTTTTTAACATGATTGCTCCATTCTTGAAGATCGCTTAGATTTTAAACGGCCTAAACTACATCCCCTTAAACTTAACTGGTTTAATTTTTGCCTCTTGTTATACTTTAGGACAAGAGTTCCTATTTCGAAATTCATCTGTTGGAGGTGTTTATCATGTTGGTACTTCCATCTTTTCTGCATGACTTAAGTTGCCCATTGTGCAATTACCCGACGGTCATTATGTTTATTCAATCGAATAAGACATTTCGTGAGGCTTTTGTCATCTCCGAGTTGGTTCTCAACCGCTTACTTGAAGCTTGGCACCATATATGTTGGTATGTGAAGTCAGTTTTATTCTTCTAGCATTGATAAAGCAGTTGATGACTAGTTCCATTCGCGATTTGCATGTGTCGGGCACAGTTGAAGGCCTAAATGCCAAGGGGTTGCAGGGGGCTGGTTGTAGCCCTCGTCGAGTCGAAGAAAATTTGTCATTAGTACAATGCGTTTTTAGGGCGTTTGTACACGCACGATTCACACGGTTGTACCACACATGTTTGTACAACTCATGGTTTGCACTACACTTGGTTTTGTACTGCAATTTCTAATTTGAGTTCTTTAAAAAGAACTCATGAGTTACGAGAAAGACATTGTAGTACGGTTGATAGTGATTGGAGCTAGAGAGTGGTTATGCCATTGATGTAACAATGGATTGATTCCTTATATTAATAAAATACTGAGAGACCCTTGCCTTGTGGTTTTTCCTCAAACACTTCCAAGTTTTCCACGTAAATCTGTGTACTTCTGATTTGTCTATTTCATTGCTTTTCACTGTGATTATATTTCTTTCTGTACTATTAATTTTTATAACAATATATTCCATTAGAACTGCTGCCTCTTGACCATATATTAGTTGGAAGGGTGTATAGATGGTAGTCACTTTATAGGCCATACAATAGGCCTACAAAATTGTAGGGAGTGTTCTTCCCAATATGAACCCTCTATACCACATGACTTTTGGATTAATGATATTAAAACTTTGTTAGTAGCCTTTGCTTGGCCATTCGCTCATGTGTAGTACTGACTGGGGAGTGAATGAAAGATGTGAAACTCTAAAGTCATCAATCGGATCAAATGGCTGAAAAACTGCCTACCTTTGTCACTATTGATCTACTTCGGAATTCTGAATTTAGTGACCACTTGCTCACAGATATATTTCGCTGTACTTTGGGCACTATTGTTGGGAAAAACTCTAGGTTCAACCCACTTAGTTAAATATTTCGTGGCAACCACAATGTAGTTGCAATAATGGACCTTGTTGACCTTCAATGGTCCAATGAAATCCAAGACCTACTGATCGAAAGGCTCTTGGGGTTGCAGCGACCATAGGGGCATGAAGTCCATTTAAAGGGGCTTCCCAGTTGATGCAGATGGTAATGAAGGGACCAAGTGAATCGTTACCTTACTCCCCAAGGGGTGTTACACACACTCACTCAGGGATGCACACACTCTCAATGACATTCACACAGAAATAGACTTAGACAAGGAAATGAAACACGATTAATGTTGTGCAGTGTTGCATAGATTCATACACACACACACACACTTCCCTTCCCCTATTGACCATGAAGAAGACATACACTCAATCCAATGACCGACTTACAAGAACATACTTCACTTTGCAGGCTTTGCTCTCTCTCTCTCTTTGGGCTAAAACCTAGTATTTCTCAGCTGTTCTCTTCTCTGGAGTTGGAACTCTCTTTCCCAACTCTTTTGATTGATTCCATTGGTTCCTAATTCTCCTCTCCAAATTTGATCCGAATCTTGGTGGCTTAACATTGACATCTTGCTAACCTCTTTGAGCTTGCTTTGTCTTATAAAATGGCCCACACGTCATGTTGTCTTGATCTAGGTAGTTGCTTCTCTTTTGCATTAGGCGGCGGTTTCATCATCCTTCTGGGAAGATGTCTCTTTGATGAATGGAAGATGATTGAAACCGTCCTTCCTTCACTTTCCTGTCATGTTGGACTCTTGATAATGTTCTTTGGCCTGTTGTTTATCTCCCTCCATGCACACAACGTTGTTGATTGAGATGACAAGCTGGACAACACAAAACAAATGTGCACAAGTGCGCACAAGAGTTGAACTCCATGTTTTTGGATAATGCAAGGTTGTTTGCGACCCTGTATGCTTTTGCATCAGACACATAATAAATGAATTTGTCCATGAGCTCCCACTCATGAATCTCCCGTGAGATCCTCAATATCATTGCCATGTTTGGCAATTTTGGATGCACTCATCCAAGTTACTTTTTTAGCTACTTTGTTCTTTCACTTAACCAAGTACTCCATGTACTCTCTACACTTGTCTTCATACTAATTTGTGTATCCAACACTTACTCAACTTATTCCCCTGCCTTCTCATGCAATCGCTGTCTCCAATTCAAACTAGAAGATTCTAAACTTGATTCTTCACCACTCCCTTGCCCCTCAAAGTAAGGGTACAAATCCACTACATTGAAGATAGGTGATATATCCACTTCATCTCGTAGCTCTATCTCATATGCATTTGCTGATATTCTTCTCAAAACTTTGCAAGGCACAATCTTCTTCCACTTGAGCTTGTTATATGTTCCTTTAGGGAACCTCTCCTTACGCAAACTCGGAAAATTCTGTTTTCTTGTCTGATCAACATGTTTCTTCACCTCTTGATGCACATCATGCATACTAGCTGCATAATCTTCTGCTTCAACACTTCTCAGAGCTGATGCACTTCTCAACTCACAAACTCCTCTAGGACTACAACCATACACAAATTCAAACAGACTCATTGCTGTACTTTTGTTCATTGAGTTGTATGCAAACTTATCTTGTGCTAATGTTAAATCCCATTCCAAGCGTTTCAAAATTTTACTAAGACTCCGATTCACTACCTCTATTTGCCCATCCGTTTGAGGACGATAAGCTGAACTGAAATCTAATTGCATGCCTGATTTCCTTCACAAAGTCCTCCAAAGAATGCCCAACAAATCCTATACCGTTATTCGATACGATGCTCCTCATTTGGAAAACAAATGTGCAACGTGTGGCATCACTTGTTTTTTTACAAGCTATCAAGTGTGCCATCTTGGAAAATCTATTCACAACAAAAAAAATGGAATCATTTTCTCTTTGAGTTCTTGGCAGTCCAAGAATAAAATCCGTTTTTATTCCTTCTAGTTGCCTTTTCAGAATTGGTAAAGGCCGGTACAAACCCAAATTTTGAATTTTCCCCTTAGCATGTTTGCAAACTCTACATCCTTAAACTTCTTGACATCCACCCTCATCCTCGGCCAATAGTAACTCTCATTTACTTGTGCCAATGTTTTATTCAGAGCAAAATGACCAGCTAGGCCTCCACTATGCTTTTCCTTCAATAAATTCTTCCTCATTGAACTTTGAGGTATGCACAACCATTGTCGCTTGAACAATAAACCACCTTGTAACAAATACTCCAACCATGGAGTTCTATTCATGCTTGTTGGATTCATTTGTGCTGCCCATGCATATCGTAAATCCAAATTCTCTTTGTATATCTCTTTTATTGAGTCAAACCCAATGACCTCTACTCTCATCTTATACACAATGAGAACTCTTCTACTCAAAGCAACTACAACCTTGTTCAATTGACCACTCCTATGTTTCAAACCAAAAGCATAACTTTGAAGAAATTCAACCCACCTTATGTGTTTTTAATTCAACTTACCTTGGTTGTTTATGAACTGCAATGCTTGATGATCTGTGTACAACATGAACTTCTTGTGCAACAAATAATGCCTCCACTTCATGAGAGCTTGTACCATAGCTTTGGACTCTTGATTATAAACTAAATATTTCCTTTTTGCTTAGTTTAACTTCTCACTAAAGTAAGTAATGGGTTTACCTTATTGGCTCAAAAGCACTCTTACGGTTGTTTCACTAGCATCACAATCAACTTGAAACACTTTGTTGAAATCTGACAATGCCAACAATGGCTGTTTTGTCACTTTTTTCTTCAAAAATTTAAAACTATCGTTTGTTGCAACAGACAATTCATACTTCTTTTAATCACCTTTCATTTTTTTTTGTAATGGGTGTACATATATTGCTTAATTTTCTAATTAATTTCCCAGAGAAACTTTCCAACCCATGAAAACTTCTAGTCTCGAACATGCTTTTAGGTTAGGTCCATGCAACTATTGTTCTTATGTGAGATTACAAATCCCAAGTAAATTAGCTCTTTTTTCATTAAGTTGTACTTCTTTAGTTTGACCAGCAACTTATCCTCCTTCAACCTTCTTAATACCAACTTGAAATGGAACAATTGTTGTTCCACTTCCTCCGAATGACTGAGAATTAAAATGTCATCATGGTAAACAATGAACTTACCCAAATAAGGTTTCAACACTTCAATTATCAGCCTCATAAACATACCAGGTGCATATGACAACTTGAATGGCATAAAAAGCCTCTCATACAACCCATCCTTGTCTTGAATGTGGTTTTCCACTCATCACCGTCTCTATTTCTGATTTGGTCATGGCCACTGTTCAAATATATCTTTGTGAAGTACCTTGCTTCACTCAAACAATCTGTCAAGTTATCCATCCATGGCAATGGAAATCTGAACATGATAATAATCTTGATTATTGCTCTATAATCCGTACACATCCTCCAATCTCCATCCTTTTTAGGTGCCAATACTGTTGGAACTGCGCTTGTGCTTAATCTTTCCCTTATCAAACCTTTCTCTAACAACTCATTCACTTGTCTTTTCACTTACTCATTCTCCATAGGTGCTTAGCCTATATGCTGCCTTGATTGGCAAACTCAATCCAGACACCAAATTTATATTATGACTAATGCTTCTCATAAGTGGCAATCCATTCGAAAAATATTTTGAAACTATATGAGCAAATTCTTCTAGCAAATTCTGAACTTCAAAAGGAATTCCTTCACCTTGTTTGCAATCTCAACTTGCATCGGTCTAGGGATGAAAGCAAAACATGCTTTCACCTTCTTTGTCTCCTTCAAGAATTGCTTATCGGAAACCAACAAAACTTTTGGACCGCTTACCGGAATATCCCTCACCTGTTATCCTTATCTTCAATGGGCTCAATGTGAACCTTCTACCATTTTTCACAAGTGTGTAGGTGTCTGCTCTACCATCATGCACAACTTTCTATCAAACTGTCATGGTCTTCCCAACAACACATGACATACATCCATGGGCATTATGTCACACAACACTTCATCCTTATATGATCCAATTCAAAAATTAACATACATTATTTATTAACACTTGATGACCCTTAAGCAACTAAGAAACCTTTTATGGATTGGGATGCACCATTCTTTTCAGCCCAAGGTTTTTTATCATTTCCTTTGAAACCAAATTATCCATGCTACCACAATCAACAATAACTTTACGATACATACCTCCCTCTTTACAAACAATCCAAAATAAGTTCTTCCTTTGCATTGGTTCATCTTCTACCTTGGCTGGTTTTAATAACACTGTTCATTATAAAAGCTTCACCATGTTCTGGTTCCTCCATGTGATTTGGGGATGCAACACTTATTTCATCCACATGAGCCAGATGATTGCTTGCTTCATTTCTCCTACCGTTCTTTTGAAATGCTTTTGGACATTCAAAAGCTCTATGCCCAACATCACCACACTCAAATCACTTATTCATGAATCTTGTTCCTCTTCCTCTTCCAAAGTATCATCTTTCTCTAGAAGAAAACCCTTACTCGTTGGGTCTGATTCTGATTTTTTGAAGTACTTGTTTCACCTTCATGAGTATGTTGTCATGTACCTTTGTTTGTTTGTTTTCTCCCTCTTGAGAACCTTCATCTACCTCTAGAGTAAATTTGTTTCCTTCTAGACAAATTTTCCTCTGCCTTCAATGCACATTGATAGGCTTCTTCGACCAATTTTAACTTAAACATTCCAAATTCATCTTGAATGGAAATACGAAGTCCATTAACATACCTTGATATCTTCTCTTGATCATCTTCCATATGATCAGCTCTAATAGTGAGCTATTAGAACTCCTCTATGTAGTCCTTCACACTCAACTCCCTTTGCCTCAAATTCTGCAACTTTTTGAACAATCTTAGGTGATAATCAAAAGGCAAGAACTTACCTTTCAGCTTTGTGACCATTCTATCCCAAGATTTTATTTGGTTTTTGCCTCTTCTCTCCCTTTTATCATCCCAATATTTATGTGGTCTTTCAGAGTTACAAGATGTGCTCTCATTCTTGAATCATATGTGGTCTTTCATTTGGGATGGTTCATTCCTCACCTTTGTCTCTGGACACCTCTCGTTCTTTTTTTATTCAAGGTCAAGACTCAAAATCTATGAAGTTTTTGTGCTTTGGTCTTTGGTCATTGAGTATGATGGCGAGTGAAGCTCATGAATTAGCCAGAAATCTATTGGTTCTCATAGGGTTACATAGATTATAAGGTTTCCATGTGAATGGAGTAGTAAACTTATGTTGGTAATGTCTACACTGAAAGAGCTAGATGAATCATTGAGGGAAGAACCTTTAGTGTATCTCTATTAGTGCCACAATTTGGGAGGTGGTTGAAGTGCTATGGGGTGACAATGAATTGCACTTGCATTATACTTCTCTTGTGATGGGTAATGCTAGCTATATAAAGTTGAGATTTTTTCAATAAAGTTTTGATTGTCAAAAGGTTTAGTCATAAATGGGTATCCATTTTTGGAAGTTTAGTGATTCTTTCTTTTGTACTTGTAGAATTGTTAATGTAATGTCCCTTTTTAGACAAAAAGCAACAATTTCAGATTTTTCCGTAAACCCTTTCTGGTAAATTTCTAAATAAACAAGCTGAAACAAACCGTATATAATAACATGCAACTGAAATATGCAAAACTGATAATACCCAACTGAAATATTGATTCAATACGCTGTTTACAAATTTATTACAACAAATCCTAACTGTAAAAGTCCACAAAAAATGAATTCAGTAATAAATACCAATTATTATCGAGTAGAACAAAGTACAATAGTTTATCTGAAAGTAGGTATACGATAGCAGTTGTAAAAAATACTGTAGCAAGGATATGGTTCATTGTAACAGTGGTACAAACACTGTAGCAGTGGTACAACAAGTTGGAAATGGAATAAATCTTGATTTGCAACCACAAATATGATCCTTATAAAATTATACTTATTGGCGCACCGTAGTTTGCTTATAAAATTATACTTATTTATTCTGCATAGAACCCTCCTAGGAGTTTTTAACATGCCCACTTGTCTATTGAGGTTAACTAACTTGTAAGGATTTCCAATTGTACTCTTAATTTGAATCTTGAAAGGCTTCCTCCCAATTGCAAGGTTTTGAGCGAGCTCATGTAAGGCTGGCTTTCCCAATTGCATTTTTCCTGGGTTTTATTATGGAAATGTGTGAATTTGTTGATTTATACTTTGAAGTGCCTCAGTGAGAGGCTATCTGACTTATATTTTTGAATAAATTTGGGTATAGGTTGGATGAGAAACGTTGGTATTAAGCCAGATATTTTTACATCAACTTATGGGTATATTGACCTTAGTTAGAAGTAATTCAAGCACAACGAAGAGTATTAATTCATTTATGAGAGCATGAACGTGCATATGAAAGGTTTCGTGATCATTTTTTATTAATGGAATATAGCATAGGGACCATGCCCTGAGGTTATGAGCACATTAAAATTTAAACCAATTCCACTCAATGTAGAATAAGATGTTCTTTTATTGTTGGTTTACAAAGTATGGAATTTAATCTACCAATGGTTGTACTTTTTTAATATAACGTTATCTAGTAATTAACGTTTTATCACATGATTAAATATATTTATCTCTTTTCTTCCATTGCTAAAACAAACCCTATATAATACCATGCAATTGAAATATGCAAAATTGATAATACCCAACTGAAATATTGATTCAATACGTTGTTTACAAATTTATTACAACAAATCCTAACTGTAAAAATCCACAAAAATTGAATTCAGCAATAAATACCAATTATTATCTAGTAGAACAAGGTACAACAGTTTATTTGGAAGCAGGGATATGATAGAGTTGTACAAAATATTGTAGCAATGGTACAGTTCATTGTAACAATGGTACAAACACTGTAGCAGTGGTACAAGTTAGAAATGGAATAAATATTGATTTGCAAGTACAAATATGATCCTTGGATGTAATCACCTACTGGGTATGAGGGTTTTCGTTCTAAGGCCTGTTCACTAGAGGGTTTTCGTTCTCTGTGATGAAAATTTGAACAATTGTTGCTCAAGCTTTGAAAAAAGGTCTTTGACTTTGTTCGAACGACTATGAATAATGATTTTTTTTTTTCCAACCCTTTTAATAATTACCTTTTCCACCAAAACCGTAAACAACAATGTTTTATCTTCTATTTTGACGTTGACATGTTTTTATTTTAATAAAGTCATTTTTATCCTTGCTTTTGGCTCAATTAATAATCATTACTTTATGGTCCACTTTAATAATAATGATTGTCATTTTTTCATGTATATAAATAAAATTCCTTTAGGACAACTTAAAACATTAATATTAAATTATTCTTTTTTTAATTTAAAAAAAGAGTCATAATAGTCTGCCCTTCCCAAAGATTGTTTGTCCTCAAGCAATTGCAAGCTTCACTGCTCTGACTCTTCCCAATTGACCATCTCCATAATACGTTTATCCCAATTCATCCTTGGGAACTTGCCAGTCCAAATGGTCCCTACTATTGCTTCCAATAGCTCCAAATGTGGTGTTGTACATGCTTCTCCATCAACAAGCATTCCATCTATTGCATGCAAGAGAAGATCTGATGCATTGCATAGGACCATCAAAGCTTTTGGAGCATTATGATGCCTTACAATGTGCTGATTTAATATCCAAATTTGCTGACCTTGAGTGTCATCTCTACTAACCCAAGGGCATAAATCTCTTTTTGCCTGTAGGACAATAGCAGTTGCTACTTTCATAGGAGATGCCAATACAATCTTGCAAAGGGCCTCTACTACCTGCCTCCAGCCTTGTTTAGCTGATGTACTCTCAACACTCATTTGCATTTTAGGAGTTGTAATCAACCTTTCCCAGACTAATAGTACAACTTCTTCACACAATTCTTGTTTCTTTTTAAGCACTGATTTAACAAGATTCCCTACATTACCATTTACCTCTTTATGTCTCTTCATAGTAAGGAGAGAAGCTACATCCAATGCATCCATAGATAGATTAGCAATATTTTTTCCAGAATAACCAATCACCATGTCTACAAGACTTTGCTCTTGTTCATCGTTGCCAATGACCTCATGCCCATGGAAAGTTTCTCAGGATAACATGATGTTTTCTTCATGGTTTTGGATAATTTCCATTCGTGCCTAAGTTATTTCTACAAAAGCAACTCTAGCCATATTATCATTTTTTTCTGCGCTACATTGAGCATGTGATTCACTTGGTTCAGACTTATTTGCAATGGCAGCAATTGCGTGGCCATTAACATCAATGAGACCAAGAACTAACGAGGCTTTGGAACATAGGTCAGGATCCCAGTTGCATTTCATTACCATAGATAGTGCATGCATGCAAGCCTTTGACCTTCCAAGAAGGTCTGATACATGAGCAGCTACCATAGCTGCAGCAACATTGCAACCAACCTTTCCAAGGACAGCTACACAACCACCAATCATGTATTCACAGCAATGAACACCAGTCCCTTCAACAACAGCTTCACTATGAGGTGGATCGTTGAAATAGGATTCGGGGGTCATTTTTTACTTTTGATTCAACACACTTGATCATGATAACTTGCTTTCTCAGTGACAATTTTTGCATTGTAGGTGTTTCATATTTATCAAAACTATCATATAAAGATTGTGAAACCAATCTGAAGACCTCACCATCACATGTGCGACCTGTTATTCCTTTGCGTTGATTTGCCCGAGATTTTGACACCCAAACCAGCCGAGGTGCATCTTTTTTGATGCTCCTATTCCAGAATATCTCTAACGACCGGCATGAGTCAATAACATAATGCAACCCAGGAATGGTCACAGAAGATTCCGCAATATTTGTTGCAAGTATTGCCCTTCTATAAGAATCACAAATTTGCATAGCTCTTGTAGCTTCTTCAATATCAATGCTGCTATGTAGAACATGGATCTTCAAGGAAATGCCAGTACATTTCAAAAACAACCATTGCTGCTCCAGCGACCGATATGTTGGAAGGAAAATCAAGATACTATTTTTTATATCTTGATCTTGTTTATGAATATGTATCACCAAATATCGAATTAGGTGTTGGGTGCCATCTGTCATGTCAACTTCATGGCAACCATCTTGAAATGATTCCAATATTGACAGATGCTTAGGGTTCCTTCCAAGAAATTCAACGAGCTGTTCAAGATACATCACTTTGAACTGAAAGAGGGTACGTTGCATTATTGAACTTGGAAGCGCAATCACTTCTACTCTTTCATCCTTATGGAGTTCTCTGAATTAATCCCTATATCTTGTTATATCCGAAGTTGCAGACATTAATACTAACCTGATCTTATTGTTTCTCAGCATAAATTGCTTTATGCATGTTAGAAGGAGGTCAGATTCAACAGATCTTTTGTGAACTTCGTCGAGAACCACTACTTTGTATCGCAAAAGTGCATCTATTCCTTCACCTCTTAGTTCCTCCAAGACAAGCAAGTTACCCATATCATTCATAGCCAATGCATAAACTGATTCCTTATGTCCTTTGTCTGCAATTGGACTGTACCCCTGCATCTACAATGTATGTGAGGAAGTGGCATTGTTGGTGGCATTTGTAGCTCGAGTAGTGGTACTGACCAAAACAAAATTTCCCGAGCTGAGAACTCCATTGGAATTATCATCATCCATTCATTCACTGGTCCGTGAAATTGGAGTCATTGCTGATTCAATATCCCATATGAACACCTCATGACCAAGACCTCCAAACGCAACAATATTGCTATTCTTGGATGCTAACATAGTCAGAATGTTGATGAAACATTCTGATACATGCACCATCTGAGAAAGGATCCCATGTCTTAAGAGTGGTATCTGAAGAACAAGAAACAAGTCTCACTTGTGAGGACTGCTAGTGCTTTTTCTTCCAAGGAAGCTGCAAGTTCTTGTTTCCCTTACCTCAATACCTGTTTATCAGCATCCAACTCAGTCACAATTATAATATGCTCATCTCTTGCGGCATAAACCTCCTTCACATTCTTGAGAGTTGGTTTGCAAACTCCATGAGTAGATGGAGTGACGACACCAGGAATCAAGAGTGAACCAACAAAATGAGGCATTAGGTTCGAATCCATTGCTTGCTCCATCTCAAACTTCAGTATCGGGTGTTTCAAAATATTACCTGGATCCCATATTCTTTTACATAGACAACCTTGAATGAAAGGATTTATGTACTCTTTGCTGAGAGTGGTGACTTTTACCATTTCTCCACACTTCCCGTGATGACAAAATTCTTGCCAAAATATCAATTTTCTGCCACTATTATTGTTGTCATACTGCTTATCATTAGTTGCTGATCTGAAAATTCCAGCAAGCTGAAAACCAACAGTAGTATCCGGTGAGGCTCTTTTCTCATGTGCATGCCTTTTAACAAGGTCTTTTTGGAACTCCGCCTCATAAACTTCTTGATTTGAAACATTCCTTTCATAATTTGAGCTGTCATAAGAATGATCCAAAAGCTTATCTTCTTCTTTCAATGCCTTAGAGAAATTTGCATCAACTCTATTATATGGAAGACTCATAAATTTGGCATTAACCAAACAATCCCCTCCAAATTCTTGTAAATCTGTTTTTTCTTCATGCCCCACCATTACAATCAGAGAATTCTCTCTTAATTGTCTGCAGGTGTTGTTTTACTTGAGTGGCTATTAACTTAGCTTCTTTATCTCTTCTTAGATATTCATCACATCTTTTCTGGGTCCTCATTACATTCTGTGCTTGTCTACAATGTGGTTAGTTTCTTTTCAATCACATTCTCTGGTTCCTTTTCAGATAAGATCTCTTTACCTTTTACTTGCATGCTGAATTCCTTTTGCTCTTTTGTAGATTTTTGAGGCTTAGATTTTGACTTTTCCATCGTTATTTCTATCCATGTCTTTAGATCCTTCTAGTATTCTTACATAGCTTGGAACATCTTTGACATGGATTCTTGCACTGTCCTCATGATTCATACACTGACAAGATCACAACACTATACCATTGCAATGCCCCCTTTTGGACAAAAAATAACAATTTTAGATTTTTCCATAAACCCTTTCAGGGAAATATTTGAATAAACAAGTTGAAACAAACACTAGATAATAACATGCAACTGAAATATGCAAAACTAATAATACCCAACTGGAATATTGATTCAATCATTGGATTACAATTTTATTACAACAAAAGCTAATTGTAAAAGTCCACAAAAAATGAATTCAACAATAAATACCAATTATTATCCAGTAGAACAAGGTACAATAGTTTATTTGGAAGCACATGATATTGTAGCAGCTGTATGAAATACTATAGCAACGGTGCAGAGCATTGTAACAACGGTACGAAATACTGTAGCAATGGTACATCAAGCTGAAAATGGAAAAAATCCTGATTTGCAAGCACAAATATGATCCATGTGTGGAATCACCTACTGAGTATGAGGGTTTTCGTTCTCAGGCCCGTTCACTGGAGGCTTTTCGTCCTCTGTGATGGAAAGTTGAACAACTGCTACTCAAGCTCTGAAAAAGAGTTTTTGACTTTGTTCAAATGAATATGAATAATGATTTCTTTTCATGCAACCCCTTTAATAATTACCTTTTCTACCAAAACCCTAAAAAAAATTCTTTATCTTCTATTTTGATGTTGACATGTTTTTATTTTAATAAAGTCATCTTTATCCTTGCTTTTGGCTCAATTAATAATCATTACTTTATGGCTCACTTCAATAATAATATGATTGTCCTTTTTCCATGTAATTAAATAAAATTCCTTTAGGACAACTTAAAACATCAATATTAAATTATTATTACTTTTATTTGAAAAAGGGGACATGACAATTAATTCCATTTATAAAAATATGAGATAAGTTCTTGTGGATGGTTGTACCCTATTTTATTATGTCCATCTTCCCAATGTGAGCAAGGTATAGAACTGCAGCCATGTGTACATGAGAACTGTACTAAATTTACAGAAATGGATAGCCATTCTAGACAGTATGATTCTAAAAAAATTCACCCAGTGGTCTACGTGAGAACAAATAGAACTTAATAAATTGAATGGATAATAAACTACAGATTTTAGCATATATTGTTGTCATGTCATACATCTTTGCAAGAGTTATTTCTTTGAAAGTCCTATGCAAGTTTGAGAATTCTGTTATAATCTGGATGTCATTGTTGTACCCTTGGAATATATGAGTGGATTTAAATCACGAGTTTTATATTTTACACAAGCCAACATATTTTTGTCCTGAAATTGTTTTAGGGAGATGCAAAGCATTATAAATAATCATATCATAAGATATTATTTACTTGTACTTTTGTAAGATTGTCTGGATCACTTACTGTTTTGATCCAAAGAATATGAAGAACTGATTGTAGTGGTATGGAGACACCCTGAAATGCATATTTTGTTTTTATGTGGGGATATATGACTAATTGTATTGACATGTCTACCAAGATCACTGAAGTATTTTTTCTTAGCTACTATATCTTGCCTATTGAGGTATGAACAAAATTCTTCATGGTTATAATATGCCAACAAGTGTGGATAAGTGTTTTTACTTAATAATCTTTGTGTAGGTCAAATGCTGAAAAATAATCTTGTAAAATTGGGCAAGAGTATAAGCAATATATTTTGGGCCCATGCCTAATTTTTCCATAGAGTTGACAGCTTTGATAAAATATGTAATACTTCGTTTAGAGCATGGCTTCACATTTAGAAGAACACGTGCAATTTCTTTTTGGATAACAAGACATGTTCCTATTAAAGGTCCCTATGATGAACCCTATGTATGTTATAGTTAAATTTCAACTTTATATCTTTCGTTGACTTTATTATCCATTTACTATAACAAATTTGGTCTTCGTAATTACATCTCAATATAGCCTTAGATTGATATTATTCACTTGATTTAATTGAATCTCACTCATATTAGGATGAGTGTAATAGGTTTTTATGAGGTGTAGTTATATAATTTTTTGACAAGTTTCTTTGCATTGTTTAACCTTACAGGAAGTGTATCAAAGCACACCCTTGAGCATGCTGTGAGTATTCTATCTTGACATGTGGAACTTTACAAGCTTCAGTTAAAAATGCCAAGAACATATTATTGCTTCCATAATTTGAATTCATATTATTACTCCCATAGTTCGAAGTGCCATGATTATTTATTTATTATGGTTATTGTTCAATGCAGTTTACTTTGTAGCAATGAATTGTTTTTATCAATGCAGCTATATTGTTTGTATCCTTTGTGTGATATTTTAACACACCCAATTTTTGAAAAAATAGGATGCTTAGGATAATTAAATAACTAAAATAATGATAATAACTATACTTATTAATAAAAGTACATGCCTCTTCTTACAATTTTTTTTTAATGTTATTACTAATAATAGGCTTGCTTGTTTCAAGCCCCACGGTTCAAATCTCTAGAAAGGCATATGAGGCCGGTTGGGGCCGTTAATGGTTGTTGATTATTCTCGAGGCTGATAGTGGCCATTGTTGTTATACATCTGGCAATATATGACATGCATGTGGTATTACATGGGGATCTAGGCCCCCAATTGTGTCCCAGACTGGTTCATGCTTCGGTCAAAAGCCGTTACCTAGCCAAAAAATAAAAATAAAAATAATAATAGGCGTTCACGAAACAAATTGAAGATAGGATTGGCGGTGATGAAGAGCAGGAGAAGAACAATGTTGGGCGAGGCGCTTGATTTCGGCAGGAGCGCGCGATCTTCGAAGGCATGTGCAGGGGTTGAGGCGATTGAGGAAGAGCACGGGCGGAGGGAGAAAGGAGATGTTTGCATGGGCAACAGGGTTGTGGAGTCTCTTCTTACAAGGAGCAAAAGGGTAGTCGGGAGGCAGCCTTCTTCAAAGAGGAAGTCGTTCAAGTGGCCAATGATGCCAGTGAGGGTTTCGACATAGGGTGGAAAAAGGAAATCAGGGCAAATAAAGGGTTTAAGCAAAAAATCCAACACGTAATCAGGGCACTTGAAGCTGAAAAGGAGTTAGGGTTTATTTTGTCGCCTCCTAAAATTCCTACATCTGGGGTGGTGAACAACTTGATTTACCCTGCATGTCCTAATGCTTCGAATCCCTATCTCTCTTGTGGCAACTTCTGCAAACTTAATTTACTGCGGGTTTATCCTAATTCCTCCCCGATGTTATTGGAGCGGCAATCAGTTTTAGATCTAGGGGCTAGGATTGCTCCAATGGGGAATGGAAGTTCTTAGGAAGGTGTGGATGAGGAAATAAGGTGAATTTGCAAAGCAAGGGTTTTCAGGAGGAGGTTCCCCCCAATCCAAACCTTGAGGCAAACTTGTTCTTGGGTGATATCCCTCTTCATTTGAATAATTCGACGACTGTAATTTGCTTGACAGATGAGGGTTTGGATCTTTTCAGAAAAAAGATGGAGAGTTCTCCCTCATTGGTAGATTTATGGGCAAAAGATCATCCCTTTCTGAAGTTTACTCTTGGATGGAAAATGCCTGGAGAGATGTGGCATGTCCTTTTCTATTTGGGTTACATAATGGCTTTTTTTTTTCAAGTTCCAATCCTATGAGGATGAATATTATATTTGGTTAATGCCCTGTGGTTCCTTGGAAAATCTGATTTATTTCTTTGCCCATGGAAGCGCTTCTTTGACCCCTTTGCAGAACCTTTTGACAAGGTACCAATTTGGATAAAGTTTTATCACCTCCCGCTACTCTTGAGAAATCCTTCTTGCATTAAATTATTCGCAGAACGGGTTAGTTCCTTTGTGAGAATTGATTAGGTGGATGATGATCGCCATTCTTTCTTTGCTATAGTTTGCATTCTTCTAGATCCACCCGTCCCATGATTAACAAAATTCAGATTTCTTCTAAGCAAGGGAAATGGATGCAGTATTTAGATATGGAAGGGCTGCCCTTCAGGTGCAACAGTTTCGGTCACAAAATTTCAATTTGCTCATTTGCCAAAGCATCCTTGGATCTCTTAGTAATCTTGCATTTGGGTGTGTTTCACACCTTTTGTTTACTCTTTATTTCCATTTTCTAGTTGTTGCATTCTTGTTGAAGATATGTAAACTTAAGTTGGTGCTAAAGGACTTGTGCACCTCTTGAAGCAACTGTGCACTGTTTTGTAGCTAAATCTATGTTGTGCAGTTGTGAAAATCATGTAGGACATTGTCTTCTGGTTCTTATTCTGTGAATTCGATGTTTCAAGCAGTTATTCACTGCTCCAAGCCAAGTTCACACCTCTTGAGTTGTGCACCTATGTTTCTAGTGTTGCATGGTTAAATTTGTCTCATGCAACATTATATGCCCACCTTGATAGTTTCGCAGAAAATTACCCAGCGACCATGATACTTGGTATCTTGAGCAATCTCCTTGTGCACAAGCATGTTTGGGCTGGGTTTACACCTTTATGGATCGAGTTCATATGATTCACAACATTCTAGTTCTTTGCAAAGTTATTTTCTCCTGTAATTTTTTAGCCTACAAACATCGCACCCATTGCAAATCTCACTACATGAACTCAAGAGCCTATCATTACCATGAACTGTTGTTTGCAGAGATTAGATGGACATGGGAGATCACAGAGTAATGCTTGAGTCTAGCTAGATTGGCATTATTCGATAACTTGATCAACGGTTTGAAAGTGCAAAATGATCTTGGAATGACTGTTGACGCAGTGGATTGCACCCTGGACAGGAGGCTGAGCTCCTGCCTTCCACACGCAACAATGGAAACTTCCCTCTTGCCTGTGGGCAAGGCAAAAATGAGGGGAGAGTCTCTAGATAAGGGCTAGCTCCCTTTGATGCATCGACTTATTCCAATAAGTGCTAATACATATATACATATATATAATGGGGGGGGATGAAAAGGGAGAAGGATTACAGGAAAACAAAACCTACTCTAAGAGGGTGATGCACCAAATAACTTTGACCTACTCACACTCACACTCTGAATCATAAGACACATACATACACTTTAACTGGTAAAAGGACCAGACTGCAGGAAGCTTAACAGGGAGGCTTTAATGGAACACACAGAAGAAGGGGCTTACCATAGGTGTTGTAGGAAAAGCACACTGTCTAGTAACCTTCTTCTGTCTCTGCGCTCCAGGTACAACACTTCTTGTTACCTGTAGGAATGGCGCCTTGTAGATACCAGATGTGTTGGTGTCAACCCTGTGAAAGCATTAGGAAACAATGACTGAACACAAGACTAACACTTAGACACACTCAGAGATATCTAATCAGAATAGAGGTAAAAATGCGTTTTATTGATTCCAGGTGAAAATTGCCAGGGCTTCACCTTACAATGTGAAAGATAGCTCTTTAAAAAATGAGAAGTTACAATATATATAGAGAAGAGAGAACAATAGCGCTTTGTTTGAAAAAAGACTTTTGGCACCCTTTGACAAGTGGTCCATGCGCGTCCCAAGGGCGTTGGGAAGAGGAAGCCGCTAAAATATAAATGTTGTGTCGGCTCCGATTCTGACATAGGCCGCGTCGTTTCTCCACAAACAAGACTGCTCCTTGAAGGCACCCACGCGGTTTGTCTGCGCTTAAATGCGAAATGGAGAAAAAATGGGTCGCACCGTTCACTGTTTGCATCCATTTATGACCACTTGGCAGTTACTATTCCAACCACTGGAATAATTCCTTGAGTCGACGCCTTCCTTCGCCACTTGGACTGTTTTGTCTGTTTCTGCACTTGGCTCTTGTCTTTTCCTTGCCTTGTCTCTTCCGACTCCTTTGGCCCTTGGGGGCTATCTTCTTGTCCTTGCTGGCTCCTTGGGTTCTTTTATTAGCAGGTTGCTGAGTTCATTCTCAACTTTTGTCTTTTTCCAGCGTCGTCTTCCTGGTTTTGTCTTTCGCTAGCTTCTGTCTCTTTGTCCTCTGGGCTCTTTCTGGTTGGCGCTCAAGAATTCAAAGATCAAACGGCTATTTCTCTGTTGTAAAAATGATGTTTGCTGACTCATCACCGTTTGAAAAACAACGGCTAGTCTATTTCCCTGAAGTTGACGGCTTCGGAGACATCACCGTCTTTGGCAATTCCTTCGGGCTTTTCTCTTGATTCGGCCTTTTTTCGCTCTTTTACTTTCGGGCTTTTGCTTCAGACCCTCCCGAAGGGGAAGTGTCCCTTTGGCTTTGGAGAAATGCCCTTCTTTCAACAACCGAGAGTCCTTCGCAAGGGCACCTGCCCTTCGGGGTCCTTCGGCTCCCTTGGTCTTGAAATCCTTTGGAGCTTTCCCTCGGGTTCTTTCCCTGTGGACTTCTTCCCGTGGACTTTTTCCTCGCGGACGTTTTCTGCAGACTTTTTCCCCGCAGACAAAAGTCTGCAAGAATTGTCTCTACCACTTTGCTTTACCCTTTTGAAATTCCTTCGGGTCTTTTCCCGCGGCCACTTTTTTTCGCGGAATTTCTCCCGGCCACTTTTCCTGCGGCTATTTTCCTTCCGAATTTCTTCGGACTTTTTGTCCGAAGGAATTCCTTCGGACAAAAAGTCTGAAGAAATTCGGACGTGCTGCGAACAAAAAAACCCCGCGTAAAAAGACTAAGGCAAGAAATTCGGACGGGCTGCGAACAAAAAAACCCCGCGTAAAAAGACTAAGGCAAGACATGATTTCTTCGGACTTTTTGTCCGAAGGAATTCCTTCAAACAAAAAGTCCAAAGAAATCATGCCTTTGTCTTTTCCTTTGACTGCGTTCCAAAAGTGCCCTTCGGGAAATCTGCTTCGGTACTGTCGCCCTTCGGACAAAAAGTCCGAAGAAATCATGTCTTGCCTTAGTCTTTTTACGCGGGGTTTTTTTGTTCGCAGCCCGTCCCAATTTCTTCGGACTTTTTGTCTGAAGGAATTCCTTCAGACAAAAAGTCCAATATCTTTTCCTTTGACTGCCTTCCAAAAGTGCCCTTCGGGAAATCTGCTTCGGTACTGTCGCCGACCAAGTGCCCTCCACAAGGGCACTTGTCCTTCGGGAGGCTCTATTGAACCTTCTCATTGAACCGTTCTTTTGAACCAAGCTGTTGAACCGACTGTTGGACTTCGCCGATGAGCTTTGCTTTGCCTGCAGAGTTCGTAGAAAACTTCCCTGCAGAGTCCATAGAAACGCCTGTGGAGTCCGTAGGAATTATCTGCAGAGTCCGTAGAAATTCCATACTTGTGCAAAATCAAAAAATGAACTGGCTCAGGACAACAGGGAAAGAAGGGGACCGATTTTGGCCTGTTGGACTAAAAATGGTCAACAAATTGGCGACTCCCAGGAGAAGCATGCCTGCTATGCTTAGAAACCAGTTGCCTTAAAGTCCATTGGGCACGGAGTCAAAATGCAACTTAAAAGATCAGCGACAGCCCCAATAGATTCAAGAATCAATCACAGATTTACCCCAAAAGGAAACGAAAACACACACAAAAGTAAGAAAAATACTAACATGTGCAAAAGACACTTAGGGAAAACAAGAAAAAATAAGAAAAATATATACACGATGGAAGAAGGGCTCAGTGGTAATGCTTAAGATGTATCCCATTAATTGGGATATACAGTTCTTCACCATCCAACCTGGAGAGTTGGAATGCATTATGCTGCTTGCACTGAGTGATGACGTATGGGCCACTCCATAGGGCGTCGAACTTCGCGTGCTTTCCAGGTTAGCTCGGTCCTCATCCCATTTCAAGATGATGTCTCCTTCAGAGAAACCTTTTGATGAAGATTTCTTGTCGAAGTGTCTCTTCGTTTGCTGTTGGCGGCTGGTCATAGAAGCCATACCCTGGTCTCTTGTCTCTTGGAGCTCCATCAGCTCGCATAGCCTAACCTCCATGCTTTTGCCTTCTAATTGCAGCTGGCGAGCGAGGTCCAAGGCTGGCAACTCAAGTGAAATGGGGAGCTTAGCTTCCCTTCCATATACGAGCGTGTACGACGAGTTACCAATTGCCCTCTTTGGGGTGACCCTATCTGCCCACAGGGCTATTTTCAACTTGGCATGCCAAGTCCTCCGATTCTCTTCCATGGTTTGCTTGATGATCCTGATCAGATTCTTATTTGTAGATTCAGCCAACCCATTCCCCTGTGGGTAGTAATTGGATGAAGTGCTAAGATAGATACCATATCTCAGCGCCCATTCACTTGTTTTAGTTTTCAGAAAAGCTAACACGTTATTTGAGATTATGGTTGCTGGAACCCCGAACCTTGCCACCAGGGCCTCATAAAAATTCAGGATTGCACTTTCATTGGCTTCCTTCAGAGCAACAACGTCTACCCATCTTGTGAAATAGTTCGTGGTAGTTAGGACCCACTTGTGTCTAGCACTAGAGGGAGGATTAATCATCCCTATGAAGTCAAGGCCCCATTGCATGAATGGATGCTCTACCTGAATAGGCTGTAAAGACATGGTAGCCAATCGTTGTTTCCCATCAAAAGTGCACATTTCTGGCATTTTCGTATCCAGGCATGGGTGTCCCTGAAAAAAGTAGAACAAAAGTAACCAGCTCTCATTATTCTTGCCGCTGTAGCCCTAGGAGCAAAATGACCGTCGGCTGGCCCATCATGAAACTCAGACAGCACTCTGTCGAACTGACTTGAGTCTAAGCATCTTAAAAGGACTCCTGAGAGATCCCTTCTGAACAACACTCCATCGATCAGGACATAAGGGAGACACTAGAGTCTGAAATACCTCCTCTTGGTCCTATCAAGGCCCTACGGGCACTCATCAGTGAGAAGGAAATGCCTCACGTCTGATGTCCAATCCTTCATGACAGCTGGTTTTTCTGCTGTATTTGCATCATGAATTAGCAAACTGTCTTCTTTTTTCTGCTTAAAGTCTGCAGCAAGGTGCTCACACAGGGCTTTCCCTCTTACCAGTTTGGTGATCTTGGTATCCACATCATATTCCATCACCTTAGTGATCCACCCCGCTCTCTTTTCATTCAGGTTTCGGTTAATCAAGAAATCCTTGATGCCGAGATGTGGAACCATGAGGTGGATTCTGCTATTGGACAACATATCCCTGAATTTTTTTAGACTCCGTATGATTGCCAGGACTTGCTTCTCCACATATGTGTATCTGACCTCAAAACCCTCTAGGCCTTGGCTAAAAAACGCAATTGGTTGCTCAAGGTTATCATCATTTGCTTGGGTAAGCATGGCGGAGATTACCTCTTCATTGCCGAAGGTGTAGAGGTTGAAATCTTTGGTGAAGTCAGGGCTGATCAAAGTAGGAGCCCGCGCTATGGCCTGCTTGATTTCTTCGAAACTGTCCTTTCTTTGTGCTGTCCATGTGAACTCCTCACCCTTCCTCAGCATAGAGGTCAATGGCTTGACCACCTCCGCAAAATTCGGGATAAATCTCCGGATGAAATTTACCTTGCCGAAGAAGCTTTGCAGACCTTTCTTGTGCTTAGGCAAGGACAGCTCCAAGATGGAGCGAACTCTTTTTGGATCAATGGTCAAGACTTCCTTAGAAACAATGTGACCAAGGAGCTTCCCCTCGTGGACAACGAACACACATTTCTTCGGGTTGAGAGAGATACCGAACTCTCTACACCTCTCAAAGATTTGTCTGAGTTGTTTCATGTGTTGGCTCGCCTCCTTAGAGAAAACTGTCACATCATCAAGATACACCAGCACGGTGTTATTTATCAAGCCTCAAAAGGCCATGTCCATGGCTCGTTGGAAAGTGGCACCAACATTAGACAGTCGGAATGGCATTTTCCTGTAAGCAAACGTTCTCCACTTGGTAGTGAAGGCTGTCTTGTATTGGTCACAGTCTTGCACTAAAATCTAGTTATATCCTGAATACCCATCCAGGAGGGAGAAACGTTCGCTACCTATCACCATTTGAAGAATCTGCTCCATGCTTGGGAGAGAATAATAGTCTTTCAAAGAGACTCTGTTGAGGTCTCTGAAATCAACACACAGTCTGATCTCCCCATTCTTTTTTCGGACATGAACAAGATTGGCCAGCCAAGAAGAGTGTTTGATTGGAAATATTATCCTAGACTCAATCAACTTGGTGAGTTCCTTTCGCATGAGAGGCTCAATCACTGGGTTGACAGGGCTCTGCTTTTGCTTGATTGGCCTGGCGCCTTCTTTCAGCTCAATGGTATGCTGGGCTAGACTTGGGTCAAAACCCTTCAAATCACTATACTCCCAAGTGAACACATCAACAAATTCTTGGCACAACAAGATGAAGGCTTGCCTTTCACGGTCCGTGCACACTTTCCCAAGTGCAAGCAGCTTATCTTTGAATATTTTAACCTTCTCATGGTGCTCCTCCTTCGTTGCAATGCATGCCTTGTCGCTTTTCAACTGGTCATCTCCATTGAAGATACTCTCTAGAGTGACCAAACCTTTGAGGAGCTTATTGTTCTTCAGCTGAACAATTTCGCTGCCATATTGCTGTTGTAGTTTAACCTGGTTTTTTGCAGCAAACTCAGCTTCTTCTTGCAGGAAGAGTGCTATTTGCTGGTCGTTGTTGAAGACTTGTCAGTTGGTGATGTCAAGTATAGAGGGCCGGAACACTACCTTCAAGTGGTGTGAGCTGTGGTCTCGGCCTATTTCTCGAGGGATATCAAACTAGGCACCAACTGCTGCTAGCCTATTTGCTTGTTCTGCTATCTAAGAATGGAGGTAATATTGAAAGCAAAGAAATTTTTCACTAAGTCCCATACCCTATGTTTGTAGGACTTCAGTAAAGAATTCTTTGTCAAATTTTGGCCTCTTACCTGATTGACAATCAGCTCACTGTCACCAAAAACTTGCAGCTCTTTGATTCTTCTTTTCCTCGCCCACTCCAAACCGTGGATGAGGGATTCATATTTCGCAACATTGCATGTGTAGGAAAATTGGAATCGAAAAGCCGAAAAGTATTTTTCGTTTGAGGGAGAAACTAGCACCGCTCCACCACCAGCGCCCAACTTATTCCTTGAACCGTCAAAAAACAATTGCCATAGACTTGAGCTTTCTTGGCTCGCTTTCATCAGATTTGGTACAAAAGTACCTTTTTCATGCATGCAATAAATTCCAAAGCTTGCCTCTATGTATTTGTAAGGATTATGCTCAAATTTGTCACTTCTCCATTCATTTTAGAGCAGGTTTGCAACTCCTTCAAGGGCAGAGGATGGAGATTGGTCTACTTGGAACTCTTCTTGGTCAATAATGGCGTAGCTGACATTTGCCGCTTTGAGCGAGTATAGTTTCAGATGATCTCTGTGGAGTGGCTCGGATTCAATCTTAACCTTAGTCCCATACTTGGTTCTAAAAACCAGATAAGACCAATTCGCTGCTAAGTAGCTGCCTATTTTGGATGTAAAATCCCTGGATAAGCAGATGGCAAAGTACGGAGGGACATCCGCCACTACCACATCATGGGGAACTGAGAAAGTCGGGCAGGCGTGTAGCGTCAAGCTCAAACCTTTCACTACCCCAACTGTCTTTGTTGGTGTTCCATCGAGCTGCAGGACTCCCTTAGTCATTTCTTCGTATTTCAACCCCAGCTTGTCGGCTATGCACTTGGGCATACCGAGGTGCTTGTTCCACTGTCAATGATGCAATTGTGCACCAAGAAATCTCCTATGACCAAGGACATAAAAAGGGGGAACCTTTTCTTCTTTCCTGACCTGGCCTGAGGTGCAGGGCTGTCCATTCATCATCAAGACATTATCGGCCTTTGCTGGGACAGCTTGTTCATTCAACTCATCCAATTCTTTTTGCAGCGTGTCCTTTTGCCCCGCCATTGACAGTGAATCTCACAAGGAGATGTTCATGTGCAGCTTCTTCATCTGGTCAACCACATTGACTCGAGGGTTGCCTTCAAATTTTCTTTGAGATTATTTACACTCTGAGGTGCAGGTCGAGGAGCTGAAGGTACAACCGGCGGTCTGAAGTTTGGGACCTTTTGGTTTATATGCGATGAAGATGGTATTGCTGACGCTTGGGCAGCACCCTGAGTTTCTTCCATTGCTCTCCTTTTGGACCTTGTGTTGGCTGCGACATAGTCGCCCTGATTTTCCGCAATACCCATGTAATTGACTGCATAAAACTCACCTTCCAAGTGGTTCATGAGAGTAGAATCAGGTTGGGTCTGACTGCTGCTCGTGCCGAGTTGCATTGAAGCCTCAAAACCTTGGAATTGGGCAGCTGCTTGATTGCCTTGCACATTTGGGTAGTGACCTGTCATTTCATTTGTATAAACAACCTGCTCTTGACCATATCCCATGGTTGAACAACTTGGCTGTTCTTGCACCAAATTGTTTTGAATGGGCACCATAACCTTGGATGATGAAGGGGCGCTTGGATTGTAGCCTTGAAAGGGTCTGGTCTGTGTAAGCTGACCCTATCCTTGATTGTAATTTTGGAAAGGAGGTCTATTTGCTTGACCATACTGCTGATATCTTTGGTTTGGTCGGTTGTTTTGAGCTTGCTACCTTTTAATAGCCACTAGTTCATTTGTCACATTTTGCAACAGACTCTTGACTTTGTAAAGTTCATTAGATGGGGTAGCAGTTGGCTTTTCTATGCTAGGCAGAAGAGCTAAGGTGGGAACAACGGTCTGAATTGGAGACAACATTTCAGGGAAAAGTGGCATATGGGGTCTAGGAGCTATTTTCCCAGCCTGCACTAGGCAATTCTCAGCCGCTATAGCTATGTCATAGGCGGCAAGCAGCACGTCCTCCCATTGACTGTATCATAATAGAGATATCGCTGTTCAATGCTCCTAAGTAATACATGAAAGCATAGCTAGGAGTCGGCTTTACCAGACTGGAGATTCTATCCCATGTCTTTTGAAAACGAGTGTTGAAATCCTGCATGTATTCATGTGGAGCTCTTTTCATTGTAGTCAGCTGCTCGGCAAGTGAGAGGTGGTCGCTCTTCTCCCCAAAACGGTTCGTCAAGAGAGTGCCCAATTCATTCCAGGAATTGACTGAATTTATGGGTAAAGTCTCATACCAGTCCAGAGCTTTGCCTTTGAGAGACAATGCCAGCAATTTGATTGCAATATTCTCTTCACTAACATTGTGAATATTGCGGAGGTTAGCAATATTTCTGATGTGTTCAATAACTGTAATGGGCCCCTCTCCATCAAAGGGAGGCACACTTTCGAGGACTGCTCTTGGAATTGGGTCATAACGTGGGAGATTCAGGGGACTCTGACCACGAAAAGTCACAAAGGGTAATGCCATAGCTATGACAGGATGTAACCGCGGCCTTCTTGCGTAGGTGTACTTTATAGCAGGTTTGGGAAAGTGGTTTGCTGAATAAGGATGGGTCCTTTCAAACCTTAATCGCTTTGCTGAGTTCAAAGGCAATTCAATGAATTCGAAAGGGACACCCTTAGCAGCAGACCGTGTGGTGATTTTAGGCATAGAAAGTCAGACTAGTCTTTGATTAGAAACTAAAGCTCTTACCAGTGGAGTCGCCAGATGCTGAAAATGGTTGATTTTGCTGTAACAGGACCAACATCAATCTTGAAACTTTACTGAGTGTAAAAATTGAGTCCCACCGGGCGTGCCAAAAACTGTTGACGCAGTGGATTGCACCCGAGACAGGAGGCTGAGCTCCTGCCTTCCACACGCAACAATGGAAACTCCCCTCTTGCCTGTGGGCAAGGCAAAACTGGGGGGAGAGTCTCTAGATAAGGGCTAGCTCCCTTTGATGCATCTGAGTTATTCCAATAAGTGCTAATATATATATATATATAATGGGGGGGATGAAAAAGGAGAAGGATTACAGGAAAAACAAAACCTACTCTAAGAGGGTGATGCACCAAATAACTTCGACCTACTCACATTCACACTCTGAATCATAAGACACATACATACACTTTAACTGGTAAAAGGACCGGACTGCAGGAAGCTTAACAGGGAGGCTTTAATGGAACACACAGAAAAAGGGGCTTACCATATGTGTTGTAGGAAAAACACACTGTCTAGTAACCTTCTTCTGTCTCTGCGCTCCAGGTACATCTCTTCTTGTCACTTGTAGGAATGGCGCCTTGTAGATACCAGATGTGTTGGTGTCAAACGTGTGAAAGCATTAGGAAACAATGACTGAACACAAGACTAACACTCAGACACACTTAGAGATATCTAACCAGAATAGAGGTAAAAATGCGTTTTATTGATTCCAGGTGAAAATTGCCAGGGCTTCGCCTTACAATGTGAAAGATAGCTCTTTAAAAAATGAGAAGTTACAATATATATAGAGAAGAGAGAACAACAGCGCCTTGTTTGAAAAAAGACTTTTGGCGTCCTTTGACAAGTGGCCCATGCGCGTCCCAAGGGCGTTGGGAAGAGGAAGCCGCTAAAATATAAATGCTGTGTCGGCTCCGATTTTGACTTCAGGCGTTTAAAACATAGGCCACGCCGTTTCTCCACAAACAAGACTGCTCCTTGAAGGCACCCACGTGGTTTGTCTGCTCTTAAATGCGAAATGGAGAAAAAATGGGTCGCACCGTTAACTGTTTGCGTCCCATTTATGACCACTTGGCAGTCACTGTTCCAACTACTGGAATAACTCCTTGAGTCGACGCCTTCCTTCGCCACTTGGATTGTTTTGTCTGTTTCTGCACTTGGCTCTTTTGTCTTTTCCTTGCCTTGTCTCTTCTGACTCCTTTGGCTCTCGGGGGCTATCTTCTCGTCCTTGCTGGCTCCTTGGGTTCTTTTATTAGCAGGTTGCTGAGTTCATTCTCAACTTTTGTCTTTTTCTAGCGTCGTCTTCTTGGTTTTGTCTTTCGTTGGCTTCTGTCTCTTTGTCTCTGGGTTCTTTCTGGTTGGCGCTCAAGAATTCAAAGATCAAATGGCTATTTCTCTACTGTAAAAATGACGTTCGCTGACCCGTCACTGTTTGAAAAACAACGGCTAGTCTATTTCCCTGAAGTTGACGGGTTCGGAGACGTCACCGTCCTTGGCAATTCCTTCGGGCTTTTCTCTTGATTCGGCCTTTTGTCGCTCTTTTACTTTCGGGCTTTTGCTTCGGACCCTCCCGAAGGGGAAGTGTCCCTTCGGCTTTGGAGAAATGCCCTTCTTTCAGCAGCCGAGAGTCCCCCACAAGGGCACCTGCCCTTCGGGATCCTTCGGCTCCCTTGGTCTTGAAATCCTTTGGAGCTTTCCCTCGGGTTCTTTCCCCGTAGACTTCTTCCCGCGGACTTTTTGCCCGCAGACTTTTTCTGCAGACTTTTTCCCCGCGGACAAAAGTCCGCAAGAATTGTCTCTACCACTTTGCTTTACCCTTTTCAAATTCCTTCGGGTCTTTTCCCGCGGCTATTTTCCTTTTGAATTTCTTCGGACTTTTTGTCCGAAGGAATTCCTTTGGACAAAAGCTTCGAAGAAATTTGGACGGGCTGCGAACAAAAAAACCCTGCGTAAAAAGACTAAGGCAAGACATGATTTCTTCGGACTTTTTGTCCGAAGGAATTCCTTCGGACAAAAAGTTTGAAGAAATCATGCCTTTGTCTTTTCCTTTGACTGCCTTCCAAAAGTGCCCTTCGGGAAATCTGCTTCGGTACTGTCGCCGACCAAGTGCCCTTTGCAAGGGCACTTGTCCTTCGGGAGGCTCTATTGAACCGTTCTTTCGAACCAAGCTGTTGAACCGACTGTTGGACTTCGCCGACGAGCTTTGCTTTGCCTACAAAGTCCGTAGAAAACTTCCCTGCAGAGTCCGTAGAAATGCCTATGGAGTCCGTAGGAATTCTTTGCAGAGTCTGTAAAAATTCCAGACTTGTGCAAAATCAAAAAATGAATTGGCTCAGGACAGCAAGGAAAGAAGGGGACCGATTTTGGCCTGTTGGACCAAAAATGGTCAACAATGACTATATATGTCAGGCAGTTCAGAACATAGAAAGAGATAGATGACATGCAATTGGGTTTGCAGTCGCAAGCCAATTGCTTTTGAGCTAATCTTGCAACGTTTACATCTGCAACATTTGTTTTTATTATGCCATCATGTCTACAATCTTTTTAACACATCCTTGCAAATATATGGATGTGCAGGTTAGTGTTAGTCAGTTGAGTGAGTGTTAGAGTTCAGTTTTTCGGTTTGGGGTTTTCATGAAGGTAGACTAGGGAGTGTAGCAAAAGTATGCAGTGAAGAAGGTTGATGCCGACTAATGCGTATTGTAATTAAATCTGCTATGTTGTATAAGTAATGGAGTCTCTGTTTATTAGTTGGATCCATTGCTGAACAAGTTAATGAAATAGAAGTTTTGTGTTGCAATCTTCCTCCATTGTTGACTGCATACTCTGATTTGGCTGTGTCGTTAGCTGTTCATTCGACTCCCAACCTCACGCCCTCAGTAGCTTTGCTTGCTTTTCGTCAACTTCCAGTATTGTTGTAATGAAGTTTGTTGTCCTTGTAATGAGTGTTTTTATTCTAATGTTTTGGTTGTTTTCCTTGTATACGTGGTCACATGAAAAAGGACAATTGTTTATGCATCTGTCTTGGAAGTGTGTTGAGTTAGAAGTTGCTTTCTTTAGCTTTTTCAGATTTTTGAAATCTCATATTTATATAGTTAGCACTGACATTGAAATTTAGTTTTATTATTGTTATGTTTAACGGATTTCTTTTTTGTACAATTTGTAGGCTAAGAAAATGGGCAAGGAAGGCTTGCAATGGGGTATGTGTTGAAAATGGTTTTTTAATTTTTTTGATAATTAAGTATTCGTCCAAAATGCTTTGTTCAATTCTTTGTTTCACAGGAGCTGTAGGAGGGATTTATACAGGAGTTGAGTATGGGATAGAGAGAGTTCGTGGAAAGCGTGATTGGGTATATATCTACTTTTCTACTTTAGTTCCAATGCTTTCTGTTACAAGCATATTGTACATGTGAGACCTGTCTGTATATTGAGATTATGCTTCTATCAAACACATGCATGATTTTGATCTCATATCTTTTGTCACAATATCTTGTTTAATAATGTGAGTGATGGCGACCAGAATAATCTATACACAAAAATATTATTCTAAATAAAAAACTAGTTGATAGGGAAACAATATAAAAAACAATGCAGCTATCCATATTGTACATGTGAGACCTGTCTGTATATTGAGATTATGCTTCTATCAAACACATGCATGATTTTGATCTCATATCTTTTGTCACGATATCTTGTTTAATAATGTGAGTGATGGCGACCAGAATAATCTATACACAAAAATATTATTCTAACTAAAAATCTAGTCGATAGGGAAACAATATAAAAAACAATGCAGCTATCCATATATCAGATGTCGTAATTAAATGATGGATTTTTGAGGGCGATCCTTGTATCCTAGTGGATCTATATGCTTGTCCAAATAAGAATACAAAACACAATGGGAAGATAACTGTGCCGATATATATTCTTATAACTGTGTAATATTACAATTTTGGAGAGTATCCTACAGGCCAGGCTTAGGGCTGTACACAAAATTTCCTCACACTTAACTTGGACTGACCAACAAATGTCCTATTCGATAGCTACTAATTTGAAACTACATGGTGGCTATGTAACTTGTATAAGTATCATATGATTATTATTTAACATTTCTGTCAGTTGTGCTTTTATTTGATTCTTGAATTTCATGCTATACACTCTTTCAGTACTAAGGCTCGGTCTGACTTCTAGTCCAAGGCTCGAATTTACTCTAATTTGAGGCCCAATGAAAGGTTGACCTGCAAGACGATTTGAGAAACTTAAAAGTAGCTGAAAAGGTCTTTTAAGCTATCAGTTTCTTAAATATAAAAGAACATGTAATGTAACACAAAGAAATTAAAGGAGAGGAGAAAGCGAGAAGCTAACCCACTCATATATCCAAGGTATTGGCCAAATCTCAAAGATGACAATCGTATTAATCTCCAAGATACTTCTTATTGGAGCTTATCACACAACATTAAAATGTTGTCTCACATCCTATTATTGTGATCATCTCTCTTTGTATGTTAATATCAACTACATATTGTAAATTATTCTAGTTATATCATATCTACTTACTAAATTGACTTTAATTCCATTTGTCTACAATAATGAATAAAGTATTTAGTTCAAGTGAGTTGTTCAATGTAAAAGACTGGTGTTAAATATTTTTGTATAACATGACAATTTCAACCTTCATAAAATTTATTTATTCCCAAGATTAATCTATTGGGTTAGGTTATCCTTCCATTAAGGACTTCACTTGTCACACGTTTTTTTTTTGGGAAGGTCCTTTTGTTTGAGCAGAAAGAAAGGAAGGAATTATATTAATGTCTGCAAAAGACCAAAGTAGGTCAGTGGGACTCAAAAGCACGTTCAATTACAATAGAGAAGTACTCGGATTAAAGAACCCTTGGTTATGAATATGGTGGTTTTACTTTCAAGGCTCTTGAAAATATGCGGGTATGAATTCTATCTAAATTTAGGTACAATGCAACTTGCTAATATTTTCCCCCATTTGATGAGATATAGTCACATGGGCTAGTGTACTTAAATGTTTTACATAGTCACATGGGCTAATTGTATATTCTTAAATGTTGTACATATCTTTGTGTACATCTTTATTCTCTTTTAAGCTTCCTTGTGAAGCTTCATTTCCTCTTTCTTCTCTTAGAAGATTCCTTTTGTTTGAAGCTTATACACCATAAATACCTAATACACTATTGTATACCATATGCACTGTTGTGGCTATCTCTTTCTGACTCTTTCATTGTTGTAATTGTGCTCATATCAATTGGTACTAGAGCCTAGCTATCATGGCCTCATAGATCTAGTCACATCAAGGGTTCCATTTTTTACCCCTAGTGGATCTAACACCCTTAGGGTTCTCTCGATCAAAGCCTTTGATTCAGTCTTCTTGAGGGTTTCTACATCTTACTCTCCACTAGATCATACCATTTGGTATCAACTCATGCTCATTGAAACCTTTAGATCTAGTCCTGTCAAGGGTTTCCATCTCTTACCCTTCCTACATATAACATCCTTAGGCCTCCTGATCGAGGCACTTGATATAGTCCCCTTGAGGGTTTCTGCCTCTTACCATTTACCAGATCTACTCTCTTTACCAACCTTCGTATTTGGGGAGTTACCTTCAGCGTTGGTGTTTTAGTAATTTGGCTGAAATTTCTCCTAACAAAAGCATTCAATCAGAAGAATTCACAATCCTTAAAAAAATTCTTTGAAAGCCTTTCTTAAAGTGGATCTATGACCTTGAGAATTTGGGTTATTAGAACTGCCCTATTTGTATTTTCCCCAATTGTGACTTAGACAATACATTTTGAATTTTTTCATATCTTGCAATCTGGGTTAGCAATTCAAACATCCTTTTTTTCATTGATGAGGATACGTTTGGATCTACTTGCCTTGAGGTTTTGTTTTTAGATCATTGGCTGAAAAACCTTGGTGGATTCTTTATTTATTTCCGGATCTGATCTGGAATGGCTGGAAAAGCTACTTGGGAATCCTTTAAAAAAACTACAAGTACTGGCACTCTCAAGCATATCCTTGGCAATCATATTGGTGCTCTTGATCAGGTTCTGGCTAGACATGCTGAGACCTAGACAAATTTAATGCTTTTGCAAAATCAATCACATGCATGGCCATACGACATCTCCACAATGGTTCCTCCTAGCAACACCCGAGTTTTTCATCTTCACTTCCTAGAGTTGTCAAGGAAATTGATGATTCTCCTTCGCTGCCATATTTACAAGATCCGTGACATCCTAACCATGAGGTATCATGCACTCCTTAGATGGTTAGCCACACAACCCCGTGGTGAAGATATTGTTTTGGAGAGTACAACTGTCCTACAAGTTACAACAGGTTCCACTTTTGAGCAAGTCCATCTCTTTAACTACAATCCAGTTATCTTCCCTGGTTCAATTGGAAATTCAGCAAAATGATGACGAACTCCATATTGTTCATCCCTTTCCTCAGTTGATATTGGGTCCTGATGCTAAGCAAGCTTCCCCACAACTCCAAGGTAGATTTTTCACAGCTTCAATGTTGGCATCTCATCCTCTTACTTCAATGCCTACCATAGGTTCAATTCTTAAGCATTGAGTACACCCATTGACTTTTCCATTGACTTCTATGACTGAGTTTTATGCTATAGATTGAATCTCTGTACAACCACAACACACTCTTTGCAATATTGAGATCTTGTTCCATGCAGTTTTATCAATTTATGGAGCTTGAATCTTCATACGTGGATCCTTTTGGCATCAACAAAGCATATCATCCTCCAAGATATTTCATTCCCAAGTGTTCCGACTCTCATTCAACATCTGGATTCTATCTGTTTGGGGGCTCCATCATCACTATTTGTGGTTTTTCTGCACTTTATACTCCACCAGACATCTTGTTACATGAAGATTCATCATTTTATGAAGTTTGAATTCTCATAGGTGGATCCTTTTGGCATTGAATAAACATTTCATTCTCCAAGATATTTCATTCCCGAGTGTTCCAACTCCTCTCATTCAACATTTGGATTTATCTTTTTGGGGACTCCATCCTCATGAGCTATTTGTGGTTTGTATGCACTCTGTACTTCCCCAGATTCTATTTTCTGTTGGCTCACCTTGGAAGATATGAAGTGTTTGTTATCATCTGTTGATATTGGGGACAATTTCCTCTAAGCGGGGAGGAAGCAATGAGACTGCCACATGGGATAGCGTACATTAAATATAGTCATAAGGACCAATTTACTTTATTAAATATGATCACATGGGTTAATGTATTTAAAGTTTTGCATAGTCACATGGGCTTATTGTTTGTTCTTAAATGTTTTACATATTTCGATACATCTTTATTTTCTTAGAAGCTTCCTTTCTCCATAAGCTTCCTTTTCTCTTTCTTCTATTAGAAGCTTCCTTTTGTTTAGAAGCTTCTTTGTATATCATTGTACTCTGTAAATACCTAATGAAGTAAAGTTGGGGCTAATCTCTTTTCTTCTCTGTTATTGTCGTAAATGTACTGATATCACTAAGGAAGGGGAAATTTCTATCAATCATATAATAAATGCCTTGAGGACATTCATACTAATTTTTGTAAGATATGATTGGCTACAAAAGGCTAATTGGAAAAGAAACCAGTGTGGAAATGAACAGGGGTACCGCCTCAGAATCATGTGCTCTTCAATCTCTCTCAAAACCAGCAGCATTAGCTAGTAAGAATTCAAATGCATAAAACATGACAATGCAGATTGAGATAAATCCATTTTTCAAACATTAACAAATAAGGTTCTGTATGTCTAAAGAAAAGATCACAGAGGTGCATGCTTCAGATAACTTATGTACAAGACAAGCATGCGCTAAAATAGATCGAGTTCAAAAAATAGATCGAGTTCACTAAAGAAAGGCTAAGTAACTCACCAAGTCAATCTTACTAATCTAAGAGTGGGTTAGAGTTATCCGTTACTGACTAATAAATGAACTAGGTTAAACTAACAAGCAAGGATATTATAGAATTATCGATGGTTTAAAATATTAATTATTCACCCAATATTGATCGACTTAGGAAAAAGAAGAAAAACCTTAGACCTAAGTAGGATAAGTAATAAACTGCCTAGTACAAATGGTGCAAGTATGTACTCCAACAACCATAGTTTAGAAATTAGAATAAAGCCAGAATATGGGCTAGGAGCCATAACTAAGAATTGGAACGGTCTGCGAAACCATTAATAGGAGGTCCTTATCATTAAGGGGGTCTTTTTGATGACATTGTAATGATCCTGACACCTAAAAGGGGATTGATAATTCAGCTAATTTTTTGAACGTTATAATGCTTATTTTCTTTGAGTCTCTGGAAATCATCTAAGTGCAACAAAGAGAAAATTCTATTCTATATGCATGAAGATATAAAAGAACCATATCAGATTACTTCATCATAGAGATATTTGATACAAGAATGATAAAATATAATTATAACAGTTAAACTCAAAATTTGATACAGAAGATGGCAGGTGTTACATTACACGTTGATTTGAATGGACTCCAGAATAAACACTTGCTGCTGAAAGCATGAACTATTAAACCGAATGCAGTGGGACTGATTTAGGCATCTATTCCATGAATGCTGCCCTTGATATGACACATGAATCACTATGATTAGAGCAAATATTACTCTTTTTTCAGACATTGCCACAAAATACTTGAGTCATTGCCACCTTCACGCTGGCCTCAACTAGACACAACTCAGAGATGCCATATTCAAATCACCATACAATAATGAATGGATTGAGATAAAAGCAACGGTAATACCCATTTTTTTCTCGAGGATAATGTATCTGATGTGTATCACATGTTAATAAATTTGAAACAAGTAGGTTTGTTTTGGGGATTACCCCCAAAGAACAACCTCTATTCCTAAAAAACTGGTTGAACATGGCAAAAAATATTTCAAAAGTGCAGTCTGTTCAAGGCTTGAAACCAGTGTTCCACGGGGACGTGTCCCCCCCTGAAAAACCTCGCGTTTTCGGGACAGGGACGTCCTCGGGACGTGGGGTCTTCAAGGGGATGTCCCCCAACGGTTTCGTCACCTCCGCCACGAGCCTTTGCCATCCCTGAGACGTTTCCCTCTAAGAGGGGACGTCTCCTTCAAAAGGGGGACGTCTTGGGGACACTAGGACGTTCATGGGACCTCTAGGGGATGTCCAGAAGTCCCCCGACCCCCTAGGAAACGCCCAAGCATCCCCCACGCAGGGGGACACTATAAAGTGCATTTTTTCTTAATCTTAAAAAAAATTTGGGTTTTTGAGCCCTCTACCCTAACCCTAATTGCTAATGGGGCCCATCCCCACCCCTCCAAGGCCTCCCAAAAGTTTATAAAAAGCCCTTTCCCGCTCATTCCAAATCACACAAAAACTTCATTGAGTGAAGTAGAGAGCTGAAAGTAGAGGCAACAAGCTAAGAGGGAGAAGTTTGCAAGAGTGAGAGAGCATTTTATAACTTCATTGTTGATACTTAATTGTAATCATGAATCATCATTATGAAATTTTGAAAATTTTGAATTCTGAATTCGATATTTTGATTTTGATTTTCAATGTTCAATGTTCATTAGTTCAATGGATCAAACTTGAAACTTAAATGATTAAATTATTGATGTTCAATGCAATATACTTATTTCTTATACATCTTTTTATAACTAATTTTTCAAGTACTATATGTATTTGCACCGCTCCCTCATTGCCAAATGATTAAATTATTGATGTTCAATGCAATATACTTATTTCTTATACATCTTTTTATAACTAATTTTTCAAGTACTATATGTATTTGCACCGCTCCCTCATTGCCCCCCGCTGCCGTCCCCTCGCCGTCCCCCAACTTAGGCCCCCCGTCCACCTGTCCCGTCCACCTGTCCCCGCGTCCCCTCTGCCCGTCAGAAAACTCCATGGAACTATGCTTGAAACCCAATATGAAGGATGTAGTGACTTTGGTAACCGAAGACAATAGAAAATTCACCTTTATTGCATTACAATTGGAGGGAAACTATGAAGGTAAGAAGGATGTACTTGCATATAAAACCACCTAACATATGATTGTAGTCCAAAAATTTCAGAGGCCATTTAAATTGAAAGTTTGTTCCAAGAAGTAGAACTACCTGCTTATCATAATTCTCCAAAATTTAGAAAGAATGTGAGCAACAGCAGTGAGCTACGGTCAAACTTAAGAGTTTTATATATGTGAAAAAAAAAAACTTGTTGAAAGGGTTGCTCTCCTATTATGTACTTAGGCATGTGATATTATAGAGTATTATGATCCGTCCTACTGAATTATCTCTTGTTGATCTGCTGTCCTGAGGCTAATTGGTTTAATGTCCAGCAAATTCTAAAGTGTTTGTATTTCCTTGAGGACGAGAGTGGAAAATAGAAGACTATCATCAGCAAAGGGTAAGTTTGAGTATCTTTGGCCTCCTTCAATGATAGGGAGGCTATGTATGTTTCCATTTGTTTTGTCTTTATCTGTCATCCTGCAGAGTCTCACTGCAGATTGATAAATCATAATACATCATCTTCATCAACATTCCCCCATAAGCAAACGTCATTCCTAACGTAATGGGATTTTAAGAAGGCAAGAAATATAAAGCCAATGTACCAGAAGCTTATACCATTGAGCTTGTCTCTATAAGACAAATCCAATGACTGCTATATTGTGCAAGGGTAAAAAATCCCGGAAAAAAGCTGATAAGGTTTATATTGTTGCGATTGTCTCGCTGAGATGAATCCAATGATTGCTATATTGCACAAGAGTGTGAAAAACTTCCATTTTTTTTATATATGTACCTTTTTGGGTATAAAACACGAATCTTCCTGGTGCAGATGAAAACTTTAAATTCTTTCTAGATCAAAAGTTATGTTTTTTTTTTTTACTCGTCAACAGAACAAACACCAATCAAAGTTGCCGCAAAACCTTGCCCAAATCAAAGTTATGTTACCACTTGCAATGAAATTAATTATATAGGTAAAGCAAAGTGACAAACAATGGATGACGATTCAACTATCAAGAGTAGATAAATAGCAGTAAATCGCAATAATAAGAGCAAAATATGTTGGAATATTGTCATTGATGTCAAATGGAACTATTGCTGGAAGCGAACAGAATTGATTGCCAGAAGCGAACGGAAATGTCGACGGAAGTGAACGGAATTGTTGCTGAAAATGAACGGAATTGTTGACGGAAGTGAATGGAATTGTTGCTGGAAGTGAATGGAAATGTCGACATAAGTGAACGGAATTGTCGACGGAAGTGAATGGAATTGTTGCCAGAAGTGAATGGAAATGTCGACATAAGTGAACGGAATTGTCGACGGAAGTGAACGGAATTGTTGACGGAAATGTCGACGGAATTGTCAACCTTGGCCGACCTATTGGGAGGAGTTGTGACCGTTCGAAAGGACCTTTTCACTTGAAGAGTCACGACCTTAATTTGTGGCTTTCCGTGGATTATAAATAAGTGCATAACGAATGGCAAAAGTGTAGATTCGAAAGTGGAAGATATATAAAAGAAGAGCAGCATTTTTAAAGGTAATTTTTTGTGAGAATATTAAAAAGAAAAAATCAGCAAGTATAAGGAAGAGTATAGCAACGAAAACGCTCAAGTGTAGATCGAATATAAAGGAGATAAAGCAAGCGTTCTATCATCCGTTGTTTTGACAACAAATTTGAGATAGAAGAACGATTTTTTTGAGAAGGTTGGTGCCTTCGTTTTGAAGAGATTGGTGACTCTTGCTGAGTTGGTACTCGGTGAAAGGGGTTGGTGCTCCAGTAGGTTGGTGCCTACGAATATTTATATTAAGAGAATTTCTCCGTGGTTTTCTCTCGAAAGGGTTTCCACGCAAATCTGTGTCTATTTGCATTGTGTGGTTTTGCATTGTATTCTTTGATTGCTTTGAATATATTAATTGCTGAGTAATTTGAGGTTTTGGATTTAAGATTAATAGTCGAAAGCGAAAAAATATATTATACTGATTCACCCCCCCTCTCAGTATAAGCGTGTGCTTAATAATTGGTATTAGAGCCGGTTCCTTCGGTGTTAGCATAACTGCTAGAAGGTAGATCTTGGAAAGCACATATGGCAGGATCTCAAGTGCTAGATGGTTTCTCCACTAACAAGGCTCCTTTGTTCGATGAAACGAATTACGCATTTTGGAGCATAAGAATGAAGACTTACTTGATGGCTCTAGGTTTCGATATTTGGCAAGCAGTGGTAATAGGATACACAACGCCACAAATTGCACCAACAGATGCCACTGGAAAAAAGGCCAGTGAGAACAATGCGAAAGCTATGAATGCAATCTTATGCGGGCTTTCAGAAAATGAGTTTGTTAAGGTTATGCATTGTGAATCTGCAAAAGAGATTTGGGATAAACTCAACACTATTTATGAAGGTAATAGTAAGGTTAGAAAAGCAAAACTCCAAACCCACCGGAGGCAGTTTGAAAGTTTAAAAATGAAGAATGATGAAAACATTGCTAGGTATCTTCTTCGTGTCGATGAGATTGTTAATGTCATTTGAGGACTTGGAGAGAAAATTGAAGAATCTGTGATCGTTCAGAAAGTCCTGAGATCCCTACCATTGAGATTTGATGCGAAGGCCTCCGCCATTGAAGAAATGAAGGATTTAGACACAATGAAAATGGACGAGCTCCATGGAATTCTTACGGCCTACAAAATGAGAACTAAATCTGAGAGACAGTCGAAGAAAGAAGCATCATTCAAGGTCTCAAAGAAAGAGAAGATCAAAGAACCAGAATCAAGTGAAAATTCAAGTAGTGAAGAAGATGAAAATGAAGCTCTATTCATTCGGAAGCTAAAGAAAGAATCGGGCAAATATAAAGGAAAGTTACCATTTAAATGCTTTCATTGTGGTAAAATTGGTCATTTTGCAGCCAAATGTCCAAATAAAGGAAATAGCGATGATGCGAGAAACAAATCAAAGTGCAAAAAGGGATTCAAGCCGAGCAAAGACAAGCAAAGATTTGAGAAACAAAAGAAAAGCCTATACTCCAAGAGGTATAGCAACTCATCTGAAGAAAACAAAGAAAGTGATGTTGAGAGTGATAATGAAGAGATTCTGTTCATGGCTACAGAAGAAAATGCCACCACCAGCAAAGATAATTTGGAGGAAGACGATGACATGGAAGAAGGTGAAGTGAACCTTGAAGAAGAACTTATTTGCGCGTTGGAAGAAATAAAAGCATTTAAGAAGAATCAAAAACTAAAGTTACAACTCCGAAAATATGAAGAAGAGAATCGAGACTTCAAAGCGAAGACATCACAAGTCTTTGAGGAATCAAACAAGGTAATTGCTGATCTAAAAATCCAAATCGAAGAAGCAAAGAAAATTGAAGATTTAATGGATCAGCTAAAGAAGAAAGGAGAAGACTGTGAAAGGTATGAATCTGAAATAGATGTTTTAAAAAGGGATATAGAAAAGGCGAATTCTAAAATAACAAGTGAATTGAAATATGAGAAAAGCACTCATGTTTTGAATAAGATTCTAGAGAGTCAAAGATCACCATCTAACAAGTCAGGCATTGGGTATGAGAAGGCAAAAGAGAAAGCTAAGAGCTATGTTGAAACTCTTAAGGAGCCAGTGAAAAAGGAGACCAAGAAAGAAGTCCAGGGTACAAAAACCAGCTCTATCAACAAAGAAAGCAAAGGAGAACAAAACTTCAGAAGACCATTTGCTCCAAGATATGCAAATAAAACCAGGTTTGGTAATTATTTTGATGGATTGTTATTATTGCAATCATTTTGGTCATAAGAAATTAGATTGTAGAAAGAGAGCCAAGGATATTGAAGTCAGGAGCAGAAACAAAGGAACCTATGGAGCTTCAAACAAAAACTACAATTCGTTTACTCCCTTATCAAACTTTGATGAAGCTATAGTTTGTTACAAGTGCAACAACTATAGACATATAGCACGCTATTGTAGAAGTGTTTTTGAATCTGTAAGACAAGATCAAAAGTTCAAAGCTCCAGTGATAAAGAAAAGAACCATCAAAGACCTGGAAGAAGAAACAAGAAGAATCCATGATTGTTCAAACAGCGTTCCATGCTAGAGATGAAGGACAAAAATGGTTCATTGATAGTGGATGTTCGAGACACATGACTGGAGATAAAAGCAAATTCATCTCGTTAAAAAAGGTCAATGAAGGCACGGTGAAGTTCGGAGACAACACTATAGCCGGAATAACAGGAAAAGGTACACTTAGTCTCGATAATGGAAAAATCAAAACAAAAAATGTGTTATATGTGGAAGGGCTAAAGCATAATCTTCTAAGTGTTAGCCAAATGTGTGATCAAGGACACACACTCAAGTTCTTTTCTGAAGGTTGTGAGATCATAAAAAGAGACACAGGAGAACTAATTGCAGATGCTTATGGAACCACAAACAACCTATACATGCTTGGAGAAATGAGAGGAGATAAATGTTGTCTGAGTCAAGTTGAAGAGAGTTGGCTATGGCATAGAAGGTTAGGGCACATAAATTTTGATAATCTTGTGAAAATCAGCAACAAACAGGTTGTGCGAGATATGCCCAAGATAACGAAACCTTCAAGCACTCTATGCAAACAATGCCAACACGGGAAGCAAACCAGAACAAGGTTCAAAACGAAGGAATATTCGACCACCAAACCACTAGAGTTGATTCATATGGATCTTTGTGGTCCTACCAGAACTGAAAGCATGCAAGGTGAGAGCTACTTTATGTTTCTCATTGATGATTATACTAGAATGACATGGGTAGCCTTTCTAAAAGAAAAATCAAAAGCATTTGAAAAGTTTAAAGCTTTCAAGGCATTAGTAGAAAATGAAAAAGAGCTGAAAATAAAATGTCTAAGGTCAGATTGAGGAGGTGAGTTTATTTCAAATGAATTCATTGAGTTTTGCGAAGATCATGGAATTAAGAGACAATACTTAGCTGCAAGGACTCCACAACAAAATGGAGTGGTGGAAAAGAAAAATCGAACCGTTTAAGAGATGGCTAGAACTATGTGTTGACGCAGAAGATTGCACCCTTGGCAGGAGGCCGAGCTCCTGCCTTCTTCACGCAACAATGGAAACTCCCCTCTCGCCTGTGGGACCGACGAAGCTGGAGGGGAGAGTCTCTAGATGAGGGCTAGCTCCCTCTGATGTATCATTTAGGCCCTGGTTTCTCCTACTGCTAACAAATAAAATGTAAAAAAGGGGGGGAGATGAAAAGGGAGAGAGAGATGCTGAAAACAAAGCCTAAACCTAAAAAGAAAAGATGATACACCAGAAAATGTGGTCCACCCAGCTCGAATATACACTTTTCACCAAAAGGAAGTGCCTATACACTTCATCTGAAGTGAGAAAACCTTCTGCATCAATGGGTCAGGGGTTCGTGGAGATACAGGGAGGAAATAACTACTAGAGGCATTTTGAGACACATTGCAACGGCCTATCCACTTCACCTATACTCCTCTAGGGACACTTCTGACAGACCTGTAAAAAGAAACTCAAAAAAATACACCAGACATGTTGCAATCATTCTGCTAAAGCATTAAGAAAATGACTTAACACAGAATCAAGGCATAGACACATACTAAAGATGCAAAACTCAGAATGGAGGTAAAAATGCTGTGTTTCGATTCAAGGTAAATTTCTGGCAGAGCTCTGCCTTTCAAGCTCGAGAGATTTTCGGGCAGAGTTTTGCCTTAAGGCTGAGAGCGGATTCTTTCTCCAAAGAGAAGTTTACAATATATAGGAAGAGGAAGAGCAACTTGGCGCTTCCTGGGAAAGATTTTGGCGCCCTTTTTTGCAAGTGGCCCATGTGCCTTACGAGCATTGGGAAGAGCAAGCCGTTTAAACATAAATGCTGTGTTGGCCCTGGCTCTGATTTCAGACGTTTTTTTTGACACGGGCCGCGTCGTTTCCCCATTGACTGAGATTGCTCCTTGAAGGCACCTACGCAATTTGTCTGCTCATAAATGTGAAATGAAGAAAACGGGTCGCACGGTTGGCCGTTTGCACTTTCTAATGGTCAATTCACAGACACTGTTTCACCTGCTGGAGTAATTTCTTGAATCGGCGCCTCCCTTCGCCACTTAGACTATCTGCCTGCTCCTACACTTGGCACTTTTGGCTCATTCGGCCCTCGGGCTATCTCTGGGCGAGTAGCTGCATTCCTTGGGCTTTTTTCATGGTTGGCGCTTGGGCATTTAAAAAACCAATGGCCTTTTTGCTGGGTTAAATTTGACGTCCTCGGGCCTGTCACCCCTGGACTTTCCTTCGGCTTCCTGCCTTGCCCCTTTCGCTGAGAGTGCATCTACCTTTGACATGTGTCGTAATCCGTTGCTTGGGCACCTAGAAGACACTTTGAAACGCATACGTTGACACGTGGCGGCTTCCGCTGAGCGAATAATGGGACGTGGCAGCGTCTGCTTACATTAGAGGGTCTTTTGAGAGTCAGGCGGATGTTGACACACGGCCGCTTCCGCAAAGCTCTTGGCAACTCATTCGGGTCCACCATAGTCTTCTTTGAAACCAACAGGAGAAACCCACGGATGTTGCCACCTGTCGGTTTTCGCCGAGCCCTGCAGGGGACACGTGGCACGTTCCGCTGCTTTTAAAAAAGCATGTTGAAGTTCTCCGCGGTTGCCACTTGGTGCCTTCCGCGCTTTGGCTTTCTTGGTGTAAAATTTGACGTTTGCACACCTGTAGTCGCTTGAAAACTCTACGGCTCCCTTTGAAACGCTCCCTACCCTTCGCAAGGGCTTTCGGATCTTGAACTGTCCTTCAGCTCTAGGGCACACCCTTGAACCAAGTTGTTGAACCAATCCATTGAACCAAAATTGGTTCAACGGTTCAATCGGTTCAACGGTTCAACCACTGCGCGCCGAGCCCGTTGAACCAAGCCTTTGAACTTTTCGATGAACTTTAAATGTTGAACCTGCGTTGAACCAAAGCCGCTGAACCAAAGGCGTTGAACCAAGACATTGAACCGAGTTCAATGGTTCAACGATGCCAACCTTCTTCATGATTTTTCTTCAGATGAGCTTGAAGAAGCCTTGCAAAAACCCAACACTCTCTGAACCGATCCTTCATGTGCCAAAAGAGTAACCTACAGAGTTCGTAGAAATGAACAGATTCATGCAAAATCAGAAAATGAAAATGGCCTAGAATAGCAGGAACCGAAGGTGACCGATTTTTGCCCTGTTGGGCGAAAAATGGTTAACACTATGTTGAATGAATCTAAGCTATCAGATAGATTCTGGAGAGAAGCAGTTAATACAGTAGTATATATCTTGAATAGAGGGCAAATCAGAGTTAATAATGACAAAACTCCTTACGAATTGTGGAAAGGAAGACCAGCGTCGGTCAAACATTTCAAAGTGTTTGGAAGTAAATGTTTTATCAACAAGAATGAAGAAAACTTGGGCAAATTTAATTCAAGAGCTGACGAAGGAATTTTTCTTGGTTACTCCATCAAAAGCAAAGCCTATAGATGTTATAACAAAAGGCTACAAACTATCGTAGAAAGTGCTAGTGTTAGAATAGATGAGATCATGAATCAAAAGGCAAAAGAACCTTCAGAATAGCCTCTAGAAATACTCATCTTGTAGAAGAAGGGGAGGAAGAAAATGTAGAAAAATTGAGTGAATCTGAAAGGCAGGACACCAAAGCACCATTTTGTTCAGAAGAATCATACTGAAAGTCAGATCATTGGCAACATTGATGCTGGGGTGCAAACCAGAAGAAGAATTGTAAGTATACCTGAGCATGTAAATTTCTCTTTGTTATCCAAGGTAGAGCCTAAGAATTTTTCTAAAGCTAGTCATGATAAACATTGGGTAAAAGCAATGGAAGAAGAGTGAGATCAAATTGAGAAGAATGAGACTTGGGAACTTGTGCCCAGGCCAATGGATCAGAATGTAATTGGCACTAAGTGGGTTTTTCGAAACAAATTGAATGAAAATGGCCAAGTCACTCGAAACAAAGCAAGGTTGGTATGTAAGGGGTATGCTCAAGTAGAAGGTGTAGATTTTGAAGAGACTTTTGCTCCTGTTGCTAGATTAGAAGCAATTCGAATATTTATTGCATTTTCAATATTCAAAAATTTCAAAGTTTATCAAATGGATTTTAAATCAGCGTTTCTAAATGGCAATCTAGAACAGCTAGAAGGATTTCTCTTATCAGAAAACAAGGATTATGTGTGTAAATTGAAGAAGGCTTTATACAGATTGAAACAAGCTCCTAGAGCATGGTATGCTAGGCTTGATAAATACCTACAAGACCAAGGATTCAAGAGAGGATATGCTGATAGTAATCTTTACATCAAAACTGAAAGAGATCACCAGTTAATTGTTGTGGTGTATGTAGATGATATAATCTTTGGAGGAGACAATGAGGAAATGTCTAAGATATTTGTCGAAAATATGGAAAAGGAATTTGAGATGTCCATGTTAGGTGAGTTGTCATTTTTCCTTGGTTTACAAATCTTTCAATCTAACAAAGGAATATTGATATCCCAAAGCAAGTATGTGAAGGAGATGTTGAAGAAATTCCATATGGAAGAGTGTGCCCCTGTTAGCACACCTATGGCTATGGGTATAAAGTTGAGCAAAGATGATGAATCTCCGAATACTAATCAAACTCCTTACAGATCAATGATTGGGAGTTTACTATATGTGACGGCATCTAGGCTAGATATCATGCAAGCAGTAGGTATGGTTGCATGATTTCAAGCAGCTCCAAAAGAAACACGTGCAAGCCGTGAAACGTATATTTAGATATTTAAAGAGAACCTTGGATTATGGGTTGTGGTACCCACGAGGTAAAGACTTCACATTGGTAGCGTACACAGATTCAGATTGGGCAGGTTGTGTAGATGATAGAAAAAATACAAGTGGAGGAGCATTCTTTCTTGGAGATAGCCTATTATCTTGGTTGAGTAAGAAGCATAATTCTGTAAATCTATCCACAGTAGAAGCAGAGTACATAGCGGCAGTGCTATGTTGTACACAAGTTCTATGGATGAAACAAACCTTGAAAGATATCAAAGTAGAGTATAATCATCCAATCTCCATATTCTGCGATAATACTAGTGCGATAAGTATTTCAAAGAATCCAGTTATGCATTCCAGAACTAAGCATATCCCTATACAGTATCATTACTTGAGAGAACAGGTGGCAAAACAAGTAAAATTGAAATATGTTTCCACATCCGAACAGATGGTAGATATCTTCACTAAGCCACTTCCAAAGGAAACATATCAGTACCTACGACAGAAGTTGGGAGTAATTTCTTTTGCTTCTTGCCACTGAAAGGAAGCATCAACTGAGGGGGAGCTAAGTACAAGCTCTTGGATAGACCCTTTGCCATTGATGTCAAAGGGAGAGAAGTACATAAAGAGGATGTCACAAAAAGAGGGAGCTACAACAAAGAAGGATTTAGACAGAAGAGATAGTGCATCAAGGGGGAGCAGTTTCAGTTTGTGGTTGCCATCAATGACAAAGGGGGAGATTGTTGGAATATTGTCATTGATGTCAAATGGAACTATTGCTGGAAGCGAACAGAATTGATTGCCAGAAGTGAAAGGAAATGTTGACAGAAGTGAACAGAATTGTTGCCGAAAATGAATGGAATTGTTGACGGAAGTGAAAGGAAATGTCGACGGAAATGAACGGAATTGTTGCCGGAAATGAACGGAAATGTCGACGGAATTGTCAACCTTGGCCGACCTATTGGGAGTTGTGACCGTTCGAAAGGACCTTTTCACTTGAAGAGTCACGACCTTAATTTGTGGCTTTCCGTGGGTTATAAATAAGTGCATAACGAATGACAAAAGTGTAGATTCGAAAGTGGAAGATATATAATTGAAGAGCAGAATTTTTAAAGGTAAATTTTTGTGAGAATATTAAAAAGAAAAAATCAGCAAGTATAAGGAAGAGTATAGCAACGAAAACACTCAAGTGTAGATCGAATCTAAAGGAGATAAAGCAAGTGTTCTATCATCCGTTGTTTTGACAACAAATTTGAGATAGAAGAGTGAGTTTTTTGAGAAGGTTGGTGCCTTCGTTTTGAAGAGATTGGTGTCTCTTGCTGAGTTGGTACTCGGTGAAAGGGTTGGTGCTCCTGTAGGTTGGTGCCTACAAAATTGTTTTTGGGGTTGGTGCTCCAGTAGGTTGGTGCCTATGAATATTTATATTAAGAGAATTTCTCCATGGTTTTCTCCCGAAAGGGTTTCCACACAAATCTGTGTCTATTTGCATTGTGTGGTTTTGCATTGTATTCTTTGATTGCTTTGAATATATTAATTGCTGAGTAATTTGAGGTTTTGGATTTAAGATTAATAGTCGAAAGCGAAAAAATATCTTATACTGATTCACCCCCCCTCTCAGTATAAGCGTGTGCTTAACAAAATAGAGTAGATTCACACAAATGATTGATGGCAGAGTAGAATACTGGAAAAAAATAACTGAGCTACTTTGAGGGGGCAACCTCCACAACCTTGCAATAAGAATAGAATTCATAAGATGATAATCCAATACTGACTACCACCTCCTATATATACCCTATTTCGGCAGATACTCTATAGGCCAACACTACTATCAATATGAAGAAATAGAAATTACTAGACTAAGTAAAAGGTTATGTTAGCCATATGTCGGCCACACATCCCAATACATGTTAATGGTTAAGGGTGTAGCAGATTCCCTCTACATACCAAATTGAAACAGGGAAAATGGGAGGTGGGGACTAGTAGATTACAATCCAAATTGGTGAATTGCACCCACAACCAGCGCTTGTTGGTCGAGAGAATTCAACTCCTGCAAGCTGTCTTGCAGGCTGTCCCAATATTTATGTTCACACTCCTTCCTCTCCCAACTCATATTGAGCACACAAAACCAGAGGAACTTATTGTGGCAAGGAACATATGAAAATATAAATATTCTCGTCTCATGGGCCACAAAATGCACCCCTAAAAGAGGACTCAATATGATAAGTCTATGTCAGTTCAATCGGGCATTGGCAATGAGAGCAGCTTGGAGCATGTGGCATACTCAATTCCAATGGAGAGCAATTCTCCAGCGAAAGTGCATTCTCCTCTCTCAAGTAATGTTCGACTCCTAATGACAGCGGTTGAAATCCTCATATCCAAACTCACTTGGCAAGTGGGAAATGCCAAAATCATTTGCTCTTGGGAAGATTTTTGAAATGAACACAAATCACTATCTCAGCTTAATCTGCAAGACTTAAAACACAAGCTTCATGATCAAGGGTTTCAATATCTCGTAGACTATATAAAAGGACGCCAAAGGTGACACAACTGAATGGTCTTTGAATGAAATTCAGTTAGTAGTAGCTAACCATTCAACATAAACTCAAAATCCAATCAGTGAGTGATTGGAGTTGACCACAAGGTCTATATTCTCAATACTCAACATGAATTTTTAGTATGGCCTGACTTTAATCATGGGGAATATATAGTGGCAAGCGCCTATCATATAAACAGAGAAAAATAATTCTTGGTTTTGGTTAAAGAAAGGCATCAAAGTTTGGTCACCACCTATATGGCCAAAAATAAGAACCTTTCTATGGCTTGGATTTCGTGGTAAACTCTTGACCATTGACCAACTTAAAAAATGAGGTTGGATAGGATCTGCTATTTGCATCAATGTAAGAAGTATGAAGAGACAATAAATTATCTTTTTTTCCAATGCAAATTTGTTCAATCCATTTGGCCAGAGGGTGCCGGCACCACAGTCTATCCAATACAATTTTTTTTTTGGTCCAGTTTGCAGACAGAAATGCAGATCCTTAAAACAACGCATAATATGGCCTCGAAATTTATCGTATGGCATAAATGAAAATAACAAAACAATAAAATATTCCATAATACTTTACAAGATTCCAGTCAAACTCTGAGAGACCAAAATTCAAATTAAAAATTCAGCTCTTATGCATAGCTCACAAAAGAAAAGATGCTTAACTACAGCTTTCAATGGCCTAAGATTTGATTCAACACACAAGTGGATACTGCCCTGATAAGGGCTATTTAAAATTATATTTTGATGGAGCATCCAGAAACAACCCAGGCCAAGCTGGAGTAGGAGGCATTACAAGAGGTGAGAATGCTATTCCTTGTATTTGCTATACAATATGGATAGAAATCCAATTCAATAATATTGCAGAAATGTTGGCACTCCAGATGGGAATTCAATTATAAATCAAAGTGAGGATTTGTCAAATGCACATTGAAGGTGATGCTAAAATCATTATGACTTTGTAAACACCAATATGCAAGCAGAGGGCACAATAGGACCAACTCATTTGCTCAAAAACTTCAGTCCAATTGGAAAATGCAAAATATTATGGATCAAATTTTATAGGATCTGGATAGCATAATATATTTTCAATTAATTCATATAAAGAGAAGTTTCAATACAATAGCTGATCATTTGGCTAACTAAGCAATTGATCAACAGCGGGAGAGAGATAAAAATTTACAAAGGTACAGAAAAATTTCTAACAAAGCTTAGCAATCTAATTAAGAAGGAAATTCATCCTATTCAAGTACAAATGAACAACAGTATAGTGGCGCAGCAGGCACAACAGATTCAAAAGAAAGCAATTGGAAGACCCTACATAATCCAAGTTTACACTCAAACAAATTAATCCTGCCACATTGACTTATCCATGTCAGCTCAATAGAGATTCCATTGTCGATTTGTATATTTATATATTGGTGTCAAAGTTAGGAATTTCTTCTAGTGAGACTGATAAAATATGTTTGTGGATGCATGTGGACCCAGCCGAATTTGAACCTGCGTCCTCTCCTTTGCCACAAAGACATCTATTTCCCATTGACACTCACTCAAATCCACATGAGTTGGATTGCTTCATTTTTCCATGTTGGCTGAATGTGTCCCACCAATCACCTCTCCTTGTACATCTAAGTTGGCCTAATGGTGAAGAACTTGTGCTCTTGAAAGGGAGGTCATAGGTTCAAATTGTGTAGGGGCTAAGGTATGCTTGCCTCGAATTTGAAGCATAGTTAGGTGTCTCGTGCATAAATTGAGAGCATGAGGTGGTCTCATACGTTGTAAGCTACCTTGCAGACCCTAAACAGGGCACTTGGCATCGTGGGCCTTAAAAAGGACTTTTCTTTCCTTTTCTTTTTATTAGGTATAAAACATTGTCATATCTCCTTTGTAATTTCCACTTGCCATAGTCTTAATACATTCATCCTTCAAATTCGAGGATATGGGTATGTGATATACTCAATATAAATACTCAAGTTTTGAGTCTTATACCAAGGCATGGGATACTATTTCTTCCCCTTTCCACTATTAAATAGTCAACATAGTTATTCTCTTGTATTTTTGTCTTTTTCCCATTTTTCGATCACTATAATATCAAATTATATAACGGTGATTCATGGGATGCAAATTGTGATGACTCATGCCTTTAATAAAGGCTGCAATCTCGGTACATCTTGGTCTCTATTTCAATGGGGCCTTAGCTACTTCTATATTCTTCTTCCCAGTCTCATGAATGTTGTTCAAGCCACTCCCCTAGGTTATGGTATGGCCTGCACAACGACCATATCACCCTCAATAAAGATTACAAAAAATTCATGCGTTGCTCTCCACTCATTCATCATCCAAATATCACCACACACATCTCATCCATGCTGCATGTTATTCACACATTATTATTGTGCTTGCAAAGGGAATTCAAGGACGAGTATCACTCATCACATTCGTTCAAGCACACAAGCTCACACTACAAGGGGAATGACATATTAATGGCGATCATCAATTTCAGCAACACACAAAAGTTTTCATTTGCTCTGACAGGAGGAGAATAGATCCCCACAGGATTGTCTTTACCAACCCTGCACCAATATGACACTATTAATGGTGCTAAGTTGTGGTTGACTGGGTTCCTTTGTGTACTGATGGGGATGATCTTTTTATCCTCTGTATTAGGAAGCGATTGATGAAGGAGTTTAATCTTCATACCGCTCAGCAAATGAATCCACTTATCACTTAACCCCTCGGGAATGAGATCACACAACCAGTTTAGTAGAGATCACACAACCAGTTTAGTAATGACGACAACCACAATCTGCCAGAACACAACCAGTTTAGTAGAGATCACACAACCAGTTTAGTAATAACGAGAACCACAATCTGCCAGAAACTGATACGAGGTTTGTACGGCAGAGAAAGATCTGTAATCTCTGTAGATTTCCTTTGAGCTCATATCACATCAGGCTACATCAAAGATCTAGATCAACTACTCAATCTCAGACCCAAGAGAAGCAGCAGGCTTTTGAAAAGGTCTATAAATATCAACAAAGCATACTGCAACTACAATAGCTGGTTTGAAGATATCAAGCCACTAAGTTTATACGAGATAGAAAGGAGAGTTGAAAACGATGCCCTATAATGCATATTTGAGAGCAGCTTAGTTGAGCCATGACGTGATCAAGATTGATGTAGAGGATGCAGATGCTGGACATGTCTCACCTTGCTTGGTGCATCCGATAACAATAGACAAGCAAACCAAGGCAGTTTTGAGACAAGATCTTATGTCCCTTTATTTCAAAATGTTGGTACTCTCACTCATCCTACTGGAAGTATCAACCTTCCTCCTTCGTACCCCAAGTATACTTTAAGTGCTAACAGTATGGCTGCCAATTTTGAAAACACAATGCACACGTGTTCTTTTACTCTTCCCTTCCCAACCAGGAATGAGAACAATTTCCCTCTTCGGGCCTTGTTTGAGTCTAATACCATTGTTAGACCTCAAGTGATGTGTAGGCATGAACCTGTTCTTAGTATCTACCATAGAATCCACCCCAAAATGTCTCATCAAACCAGTAATAATGCAGAAGCTCAAGGGGGTAAGGGGAATGCTTTAGAGGAGGAAGATACAACCTCTGATACTATTTTGAAAGCCATCAACAAGCTGGACTGCAGTATTCAGACACTGACAAAAAAAGTGGTGAATCATGAAAACCAAATCCCTCTTTTAAGAGAATGCAGTGCACAGCTGAATTCCTATATCAAGAAGCAAGAGGAGTGTATTGAACAAAAACAATTGATGTGTAGCAATAATTTTCAACAGCTCCGTCTTCAAAACCTTGAAAAGGAATTGCTATATGACCCCATCAACCATCTGGTTGAGGAGGTGATACATGAGCAAGATACAGAAAATATGACCCCTTAGATGGCTATGATGCCTTCCAAGGTACTTCACCAATACATCATGGTATTGTGTGCACAATATCATTTGGATTGCTTGCCTCAGAAACTCAACAATATATTCCTGCATACATGTTTTTTCTGCTGTCCCCTATAATATTGCCCCTTAATTGTACGTTACTCTTCATAATATTAATAAATAGGGTAAAACTGATTTTTATTTGGCTTCTTATATTCTTCCCACTTTGTAGTTGGTGGCAACTTTTTAAAAACCAAATACTGAACATAACTCCACCACCAAGTGAGTGCATGACTAAAAAGTTTCAAACGTGCAAAAGGAAATTTGCCGCTCTCAGTAATATGATGAAAACTGAATATGCATCAAGTTGGGCAAGCCAATTATCAAGATTGTATGCATCTGTCTCTCCTTTGTAGAGTTGAATATCTATTTTGCATCCGCTTTGAATGGTGGTTGAGTTGGGAGATTGCTTGGGATGTCCATTTTTGGTGTTTGAGAGGATCTTATCTGGCTTCCTCATGTACCTTGGGTTATCTCTAATGAAATCTCAAGCTTGCCAATGAGTACCTCCATACACTTTCCCATGTTATCACGCTTCCCTGTTAAATGGGAAATGCTTGCATCATCGCCTGCAACTTCAAGAATATTTCCTCTTAGGAGTCTTAATAATGAGGGTATGTTTTCTTTTTCATGAGCCACGCTTCTTCTCACTTATCGATTCCACCTCCTTGTGGATATCTTCTTGCTGTGAAGGAATCAATTCACCTTCTCCTCTTGCTCTAGCTGATCTAATCAAAGGGAATATATCTGCAAAAATGATCACCAACACAAAGCAAGGACCAAAAATCTACTATGATACCAATATGATCCATAAGTAGGATAGATATTCCATTCTTAATTCACCAACACAAATTTTAACATGTTAAATATCATATGAACAAAATATAAACTGATGTATGTTGATGTTCCTCAAGTGCTTTTGCTTAAAAACAGACCTAAATATAGAGTTGTGAGTCTACTTTAGTGTTGGAAATTATGACAATAGCTGCATTGGATGAAATTGAGCAAGTAAATGACCAAACAACCAATCACACATGAGAGAGAAAAAATTACCCTAGAGAAACGTAATGTGAGAAATCTCTACCAACATGGGTTGTCTCTCCTTATATCAATCAAAATCAGAAAGATTTACAAGCCAATTGCTTCATATAGCCATTGAGAACATTATGGGACTTTTATAATGCTTCTACTTTGCTCTCACAAGCTTGCCATTGTCTAAAAATCATTCAAGAAAACTTACTTTTCTCCCACACTTAGCTGTAGAAGCATTTTACAGCTCTAGATGGTTTTACATGAGCCCAATGAGTTTTCTGCATGATCAGCTAACCAACGCAGAAGACTCAAAATGCTTTTTGGCATCAACAGTCAGAAGGTAGAACGCTGATGGTTACATTTATACTTCTACATGATTAGCCAATCGACACAAAAGACTTGAAATGCTATTTCACCTCAAGAGTCAAAAGGTAGAATGCCATGGCTTCCATTTTGGGAGGTTGAATTATCCTTTTGACTTGTCTGGAGATATTCGATAGTACTTAGCAAGACAGATATGTGGTCTTAGATGTGTATTGAGATAAAACGAATGCAATGAGAATGTATAAGTTTAATGTGTCCATACATTTAGAAGAATCTATGTGCTCCATATTGAGCAAGGCGATGTGAGGATAGTTGTGTTTCCCAAGGAATGTGTGTAGAATCTATGTATATAGGAGCAAGCTGCAATTTTGAAGGCATAGTATCAAGCTATATATCTCTTTATTCTGAGGGGGATGAGCTACGAAATCCCCTGTTTCTTTTGGGGGATGGGGGAAGGGGGAAAGTTGTTGAATCCTCTCTCTGCTTTGCTTTGCTTTGCTCGTGCGAATGTAAAAGATGTATAGCTGTGTGAAGTGTAGTGGAAGAAACTTGTATTTTACCTCAATAGTCAGAAATTAGAATGCCATGACTTCTATTTCGAGAGGTTTAATTCTCCCTTTAGCTTTTTTGGAGATATTCGATAGTTTTAACAAGACATATGTTGTCTTATAGATTTGTATCGAGATAAACAAATTTAAGGAGAAATTTAGAAGTTTAATCCATCTATTGATGTAGATGAATCTATATGCTCCATATTGAGCAGGGAGATGTGAAGATAGTTGTGTTCCTCAAGGGATGTGTGTAGTCTATCTATTTTGGAGGGGGGCAAGCTATTGAATCCCCTTATTCTATTGGGGGATGGGGGAAGTTGTTGAATCCTCTTTTTGCTTTGCTTGGCTTTGCTCGTGCAAATGTGAAATATGTATTGTTGAATGAAGTGTAGAGGAAAAGACTTATAGGAGAAGGAGGATTTGTTTGTCATAAGAATATGAAAAGGCTCAAAACAGATGTGCTAATTGGTATTGACATGTATCTATGTCAACGTGGCATGTGGTGCAAAGGTGCTGATGTGAACTAAATTTTTATTGATAATAGTGAAATCTTTGATTGTATGGTGACGTCGAAATTTGGGCGCAAGGCATTGCCCGTCAACCCCACAAGCAATAAAGAAGGAAAAACAATAGTTGATTCGATTGATGTGGTTGTGTTATATGACAATGGTGTGGAAAAATTCTCGAGTTGAGTTCCCACTTGGATTAGTTTCATTATATTCCTTCAAGATTGATCTAAAGGAGTCATTTTTGGATTTGAATTATCAAAATTGATTTTCCGACAAAATTTAATGTCCCTTTCCCACTATTTATAATCTCTATTTTTTTTAAAGAATTCTTCTTCCAATATTGGGCATGAATAACATAATAAGCAACAACATACAAGATTAATATTCTAAACCCTACTGATAACACCTAGGCCCCACAAAATTGTTTATTTCAATAAGTTGAAAATACAATGCAACTAAAAGCTTTTATTGTAATGAGCTGGACACTCATGAATACCGATGAGAAGACAACTGGGTATTGAAATAACACATACAAAAATACATGGTTATATAATATGCAGAGTACAATCCAATTTATTGTGGGCATACAACAGAAAACACTCATTACAGATATGTGCTGAAGATTTGATCATAAATACAGCTAATAGCAGGGTAAAAAAAATATTGTAGCAATGGTATGGATCACTGTAGCAACAGTACAAATCACTGTAGTAAACTAAAAATGGAATAAATTTCAATCTTTCGGCACAAATATGATCCTTAAATGGAATCACCACAACTAGAATTAGAGGGTTTTCGTCCTTAAATTCTACACACCAAAGGGTTTTCGTCCTTGGGTGAAAAGATGAACACAAAAGCCCAAGCTCTGGAATAGGGTTTGATTTCAATGAGTAATGAATAATAATTCCTTTTGAGCCCAACTCCTTTTATAACAATCCTTTTAATTCCAACCATAAAAGCATTTAAAACACTTAAATAAAATATTATTATTTGGATCGTTTTATAATAATAGTATATGTGTATCTTTCTACCATGTTATGAAAATAAAGTTACTTGGACAACTTAAATTATTATTATTATTAAGTTATTTCCTTAATTAAAAGTATTTAAAAAATGGGACATAGTAGTTCGCCCAAAATTTCTTGTCAAGCAATGCAAGCCAAACCGCTCCGAGTCTCCCCAAATGACCATCTCTATAATACCCGGATCCCCATTTCATCCTTGGGAATTTGCATTTCCATGTTTTGAATTCCTCGTATGATGCGGTATGTTCCTTCGGCTGCAAAACTTTGGCTAAGGCCTATTTATGTAGTTTTCTTGAAGCCTTCATCTCTCTATGTGATGCATATATTTTGTCTTTGTCATTCTCAAATTGCTTTGCTTGCCGATCCCCAGTCATGTGCAAAGCTCTTGTAGACTCCTTATGTAGACCCAACTTGGTGGTTTGTTTTATTTTGACAACTATCTTTCTTGGGGGCTGCCTTATGTGAAAAATGAGCTCATAACCATGCTTTCCCTGTGCTACTATGATACAACTGGGTGCTGAAAATTTTGCATCGGAAGACACTTCCGCAACTATGAATTTTTTGGTCAATCTTGTCCTATCTTAAGGCTCAAAATTACCTATAGGTTGTGGCTTTGACGTTGAACAAAGAGTAATGAGAAAAAAAAATTCACGCCCCATCTTTTAGTATATTATGTTCTTTGACCACAATCATGTTTATGCATTGCTTAACGTAAGCTGTAAATTTCCATGCTTCTTTGTTTTTATTGCAATTAAACATATTTCCCCTAAAACCTTCCAATGAGTAGTAGGGAAAGTATTACCATAACTTTCTTGGATTCTCCTTACAATAGGTAGAGATTTATTGTACTTTCTATCAACATGTTTTGTCATTTTCATAACCTGATTTGTTATTATCAGCAATTTTGAAATATAAAGATGTGGCCACTACTAATGGAAAATTATGGGAACATCACGAAATTCTGCAATACCTTTTTGGGCAGCAATGTTTTTAGAATCATTTAATTTTTTCTTTGCTTTGAAAACTTCATTACTTTCTGTCAACTTATTTTGAAATTGCTGAAAACTTGTTTCTTTAGCAATAAGCTGAAAATGTAATTGTGAAATTTGATCAATTCACAACTGTACTTTGGTTTGTTCTTGGCTGAAAACTTCTTATTGTTGAAATTTGACTTCTACAAGTTGGGATTCCAATGTTTTTCTTTGCTGTGTAAATTGTTGTTTGCAAACTGCACATTGTTCCGAAAATTTCTTGGCCCTATTCTTTAGCCTCTTATTTTCTTTGAGTTGAAAAATTGTTTCATTCTTTGTTCCTCAAGTTTGTTGTTTACCTCATTTTGAAATTTATTGTAATGCCCCTATCTTGCTTGTTGTCCTTCTATTGAGCTCCTCCTTGAGCAACATAGATTACATTTGCACCAATTTCCACCTCTTCAATGGGATGTGCACATATTCTTCTTATACTTTACTCACCGTCATCTTTTTTCGGATCTGATCAGCTATAGCATCATTCTTGTTGCTAGTTTTATCCCTGATATGAATCTTAGAAACTCTATTGTATTTTTCAAGGAGTGTAAAATCTGCATAAATTTCACATTGCCCAATAGTAACTATACTTTCAACAATCTTCTGATATGTGCTAGTGATAATAAAATCAGCTTGTTTCATTGCAAAAACATTTATTGTGAATTGACATGAGCAACCAAAACTTTTTTAGCATATGTTCAAATTTGCATATTTGTTCCTCTTCCAAGTATGTACAATGTTGCAAAGAATGACTTACAATTTTGAAACTAATGAAGCCACAAGATTCCCCTCAATGTAATTTTGTAGTGTTTCATCTTCTCTAATTTCTCCTTTGTGCATCTTGGGGTGGCTAACATGTTTGGAGTTTGAATCCAAACTTGTGATGTGTTGGGTTCCTTTATTTGGCTGCGATCTTGGTGGCAAATAACTATACACCATAGCATACTTATTTAGAAAACTTTGAATATCAAAATGGTGTTTATCTAGCTTACCATAAAATGAGAAGGTATAAATGCCTTCCAAAATTGAGTAATTTATTGCTCTTACTACTTCCATTTTTCCTAAACAGCACAATTTTTTCTTCTAAAGTAAAGTTTATCTCCTTGGATTGAGAATCCTATGAGTATTGTCCCATGAACTGCAACCATTGAATTTCTATGAACAGGTTAGTATTCATAACATATATTTTATCAGCTATAATGATATTGAACTCATCACCAATTTTACCCTTTGTGTGTCTCAAAATATCATCCGGATCCTATATCCAAATGCATAAGCTACCTTGAGCAAGAGGATCTATGTGCCCTTTCACATTTTCACCCTTATTAGAATGCTTCCCATGATGACAAGAGTTTTGACACTTATGTTCATAGGCATGTGCAATATCATATGTTAGTTTACACCAAGAAGCATTTAGTGAATTACTTTCTTGATTGTTTACCACAAATGGTGGTTCATAAGTATTATCAATACCACCTTCTTCCTTAGCACGGTTAAGCATAATCTTCCTTAATGTGCCATTACTTCCACATAAATACAGTCTATTACACATGGTAAATGTTATGCCAATGTTGAGTGGTAAATCAACAATACTAGCAATTGAATCAAAAGTATTACGAAAAAAAGAAACTGTTGCTTCCCCACCAAGCATGCCATTGACTCTGTATGGAGAATAGTCATTTGCCCACTTATCGCCAACCATAATGACAAATATTATGGCCCATGCATTTACAAATATGACCATGGTTCAAGCAATTGGACTCTCTATCCAAACATCAAATTTGAATCCAACCAAGATGTCATATGTATGAATCTGCGTACATTGTAATTGACTGCTCCATTGTCACTTGCCTTGAGAGCACTATCGGATGTGAGGTGACATGCCTTTGGACTTTGCATTGGACTCATGAGTCTCAGGATCTCTTCATTGTAATTATTCTGAGGATATCCTATAATCCATGCATTCCCTGATACTTCCTCTTTACAAGTAGATAATTTGAATGCTTCCTTTGGTTCCTCCAAAAAGTGCACACATGTATTTGTGGTCCAATTAGACATGTATGAATAGATAAGTAGGTTGAGAAAGATAGAGGACAAATCAGAACTAAAAGAAGTTAAGACGCAGAAGCCAAAGAATATAATCCTTGAAAAAAAAGAGAGAATGGAAACAGAGGTCCAACAAGCTACAGAGGAATCCACCATGCAAGTTGAAAGTAAGAATCTTTTATCAAAAAAAGATATTTCTTTGACTTCCAAGATTGAATGCCAGCAAAAAGTTTGTCTTAATGAAGTCAAGGAGGAACATACATTAATTGTTAAATGCAAAATTGTAAGGATGTCCACAAAACACCTCTCAAGGTCAGTAAAACCCCAATATTACCCCCAAGAAAAGAGGCATATAATTTTTGGCAAAAACTCAAAGCTCATAACATTAGCAAGTCACAAAGAGGTCACATATCTCAACTGCAAGCCACAAATCAGCAGCTGCAACAACAAAACATTCATTATCAATGTCAAAAACACAACAAGTATATATGTATATATTTAGGCTAATAAAATAACTCAACTTATAATATATATTGAAGTCTATGTATTCAAATGAAGGATACAAAAACTACAGACCTATGCTCAAATATTTTGAATTTCCTTACAATCTATTGAAAGGATTTATTACTTACACAGTCCCATGTAAGGGGAATATTGAACAAGAGGATGGATGTGCTGACCATGTAATGCCCTTAAAACTTCCATCCATGCTCAAATTTATTGTCTTCCTTCTCTAAACTTCTCACTGCGTATTTTATTTGACTTTCCACACTAATATCTCATCTAGACTTCATATGTTTTCCATTTTATCTCATTTCATTTTATATAGCTCTTGATCAACATCTAGAGAATAATGAAAAAAACATGGGAAATTCAAATAAGCATTTGAATGAATACTATCCTCTGAGATATCCTCAAATTCCAACCAAACTTCTAATAATATTATGTTTCAAACTCTTCAACATTACATGCAAACCCTATAATTTCATATACATGTTTAGATAGGGATTCACCATACATTTTATTCACAATCATTTGTAGATAGTAATTCTCCAAAAATACTATAACTCAAAGTCAATTATGCCCAAAACCTAACTTGATTTGGGTCTAAAATTAGCTAAAAGTGCCTCAAAAATGGGTAACTTCTTGGGGAAGCCAAATGACATTAAATATGACCCAACTTAGTTTTTAATTACATGATTTTTCCAAAATAAATGTTAATTCTCCTTTATAAAAATACATTTGGGAATTGAAGAGTGTGAGTGGATCCAATATTTGATAGGAAGGCAAAAGTTTAAATTCATAGGGGGTTTGTGTATGTACACCTTGTGGGAGGGGTACGTTGAAAAAACTCATGGTTTGATCGGGGAGGCACTCCATTAAATTTAAAGGTGGTTGGGTATGTGTTTTATATAAGGGTATAAATTCCTCATAATAATAATAATAATAATAATAATAATAATAATAATAAAGGTATCTATGTCTCGTATCACAAAACATAAGGGTATGCATGTGTCATATCACACTAATAGATTCAGTGTCTATGTATAAGGAGTACAATATGGTCATATATGTTTTAAGATATCCTACACCTTAGTCATAATCAAGTGCATAACATGTCAATGGAAACTAAAAAATCCATAAGCTTATACACAATAAAATAAAATTTCCTTTCTTTTTTTGGAACATTAAAATAATCGTACAAAATCATAGACTTTAAATGAACCTTTCCTTTCCTTTTTATGAACACCACTAACAAAATATTAATTATCTAATAATTAAATGAATATAAAAATCTCTTTTCTCAATGTCAAATATATAGGATTTAAAAGGGCCTTTCTTTTCCTTGTCAAGGGGACTGCCAAGAAATTATTGGACTGTTAAAAAGTCACATAAAACTAAAAGAAAATACTTATTTGACTACAATGTATCTAAAACCTCCTTTTTTCCCTACTATTTTGAGCCGGTTCATTTTTTGATTTTGCACAAGTCTTGTTTCTACGGACTCTGCAGGGTGTTTCTACGGACTCTGTAGGCTGATTTCTACGGACTCTGCAGGCTTGATTCTAGTTCCCAACACTTAGGTAGCAAAATGGACCGTTGGAAAATTCCGAAGGGTAGTTTTGGACTTGATTTGCCCTTGCGGAGGGCAGAGTTCTCTTTCGGAAAAAGGACAAGGCAAAGATAGAAGAAAAGTCTAAGGTTGAATTTCTTCGAACAAAATGTCCGAAGGAATTTCTTTGGACATTTTGTCCGAAGAAATCCTTCAAAGGAAAATCTCGCGGAAATAAAAAAAGCTAAGGCAAAGGCAGGAAATGATTTCTTTCGGACTTATGTCTGAAGGAATTCCTGCGGACAAAAAGTCCAAAGAAATTCGGAGAAAGAGCTGGAGGAAAAATGGCCAAAAGAAAAGCCCGATCGAAGGACCCCGAAGGGCAGGTGCCCTTGTGGGGGACTCTTGGCTGCCGAAAGAAAGACACTTCTCCAAAGCCGAAGGGACACCTTCCCTTCGGAAGGGTCCAAAGCAAAAGCCCAAAGGAAAGGGAGCAAAAAAGGGGCCGAAGCAAAGGAAAAAAGCCGAATAAATTGCCAAAGGGGATATGACGGGCCTGAAGACGTCAAAATCGAGCATGGCGAACTAGCCGTTGGAGGTTCAAACGCCCAGTGACGGGTGCACAGACCTCAAATTTAAGGCGGTGAAATAGCCATTAATTTTGAAAAGCTTAAGTATAGGCCGCGCGTGAACTTAGCGACCCGCTGAGAAGATAGCCCCCGAGGGCCGAAGGAGCCAGAAAAGACAAAAGCCAGGAAGAGACAAAGTGCAAAAACTGACAAAACAGTCCAAGTGGCAAAGAAAGGTGTCGACCCAAGGAGTTACTCCAGTGGTTGACACAGTATCGACCAAATGGTAATCAGGGGCCGCAAATAGTGAACGACGCGGCCTGTTTTTCCACACTTTGTATTAATGAGCAGACAAATCGCGTGAATATCTTAAAGGAGTAGTCTTGTTTGCAGAAAAGAGGCACGACCCATGCTTTCACATTAATGTTTGAATGCCAAAGTCAAAACAAGGGCCGACACAACATTATCTATCAAGCGGCTTCCTCTTCCCAATGCTCGAAACGCACATGGGCCACTTGTAAAAGGTCGCCAAAAGCGCCTTTACTTTCTCTCTCTATATATTGTAAACTTTTCATTCTGAGAAATGATCTCTTAGCTTGGAAGACAGAACTCTGTCAAGATATCTCTTGGCTTGTAAGGCGGAGCTCTGCCGAATTTACCTTGAATCAAAGACATAGCATTTTTACCTCCATTTGAACTTGCACTCACGCATATGCCTATGTTTTCATTTGGTGTTAAGTCATTTTCTTTTATGCTTTCACAGAACGATTCCAACATGTCTAGTGCATTGTGAAGTTTCTTCTTCTGCAGGTCTGCCAGACGTGTCTATAGCAGGAATATAGGCGCATGTGAATAGGCTGCCATAGAGTGTCTTAGAACACCTCTGGTAGTTCTTCCTCCCTGTATCTCCACAGTCCCCTGCCTCATTGATACAGAAGAGTTTCCCATATCAAATGAAGTGTATACCAGCTTGTTCTTGGTGTAAAGTGTAGGTTCAAGCTAGGTAGATCAAACTTTTTTGGTGTATCACCGTTTAGTTTATGTTTTGTTTTTAGCATCCTTCTCCCTTTTTCAACCCCCCCCCTTTTTTCATTTATTTGTTAGCAGTAGGAAATCCAGGACCTCAAAGATACACCAAAGGGAGCTAGCCCTTATCTAGAGACTCTCCCCCAGTTTTGCCAGGCCCACAGGCAAGAGGGGAGTTTCCATTGTGACGCGCGGAAGGCAGGAGCTCGGCTTCCTGTCAAGGGTGCAATCCACCGCGTCAACAGAAACATAGGTCGATTAATTGTTGAAGAACACCTTTGAGTAGCTTTGTTCCGATTTATATTCTACAAGGCTTGTATCATCTCTATCATGGATTCTTTCACTATCCTTTAAATGGTCCTTGTCAAATCTCTTTGACTTTGATTGATGGCTTCATGCAAGGAATCCATTTCTTTTATATGGATTTTATTTTTTCTCTCCCATGATTTTTCCTCTGATTCACAGGGTGGAAAGATCACAACTCTGATACCACTTTAATGTCTCTTTCCCACTATTTATAATCTCACATTTTTTTTGTGAATTCGTTTTCCAATATTGGGTATTCATAACATAATAAACAACATACAAGATTAAAATTTTAAATTCTATTGATAACACTAAGACCCCACGGATTTTTTTATTTCAATACGCTGAAAATACAATGCAACTTAAATTTTTTATTGTAATGAGTTGAATACTCATAAATACTGATGACAAACAATTGGGTATTGAAATAACACATACAAAAATCTCAGGTTATATAATATGTGGAGTACAATCCAAGTTTACTATTGGATATACAATAGAAAACACTCATTACAGATCTGCGCTGAACATCTGATCATAAATACAACTGACGGTAGGATACAAAAGTATTGTAGCAGTGGTACAGATCACTATAGCAAACTAAAAATGAAATAAATTTCAATCTTTTGGCACAAATATGATCCTTGGATGAAATCACCACAACTAGAATTAGCGGGTTTTCGTCCTCCAATCCGACACACCATAGGGTTTTTGTCATTGAGTGAAAAGATAAACACAAAAACTCAAGCTCTGGAATAGGGTTTGATTTCAATGAGTAATGAATAATTATTCCATTTTAGCCCAGCTGCTCCTTTTATAATAATCCTTTAAATTCCAACCCTAAAAACATTTAAAACATTTTAATAAAATATTGCTTTTTGGCCCACTTTATAATAATAATACAGAGGTGTCATTTTAACATGTTATGAAAATGAAGCTACTTGGACAACTTAAATTATTATTATTATTATTAAATTGTTTCTTTAATTAAAAATATTTAGAAAAGGGGACATGACAAAACAATCACTAGTGAAGATGCTTGTCATGATTTTTTGTATGCCCTTAATTCTTTAGATTGAAGAATACTGCTTTCCCAAGTACAAGGTAAAAATTAGATAATATTGTGTCTTGCAACAATATGCAAAGGTGCAAAATATGTAATCCTTTCGATTGAAATTGTAAGAGGGTGGTCCCTTCATAAGTAAGTTTATGATCTGGGACCAATCAGGAGGGTTGAGAGTGTTGGGTGGTGGAAAGTCTTGAATGCTTGCATGCCTGTATAAATGGTTTGTGTCTTGCAACAATATGCAAAGGTGCAAAATATGTAATCCTTTCGATTGAAATTGCAAGAGGGTGGTCCCTTCATAAGTAAGTTTATGATCTGGGACCAATCAGGAGGGTTGAGAGTGTTGGGTGGTGGGAAGTCTTGAATGCTTGCATGCCTGTATAAATGGTTTGTACCTTGTTACCATTTTTAGCATGTAGTTATTCATTGTTCCTGTGCTTGCCTTAGGTTCTGGAAATTTAATCAGTTGCCCCCTTGGGGCCTATAGATCTTTTAGCATTTTTGCTGTATGCTTTTAATTTCTTATCTATGGATTTTTTCTTAATTCTTGAGAAGAAACGTAGTTATTTGTGCTTTTTTAGAACTTGATTTGGATGGTGCCAATGGTACCACCATGAAAGAGAGCCCAATGGCTTGTGTTGAAGGTATTATAAATCATTAATAAATAGTCTGAGTTATGGGATGACTCCCGGTAAAACCATTCCCAAGCAATGGGTGCATGAGAAATGGTAAATTTATGGGTGGAAAGCGGCCCCCTTTAATATGCAAAAGGCTTCTCCTTTCTTTTGGCATTGCCTTTTCTGAAAACCATATCTCATCTTTTAGCATTGGGGGTCCAAATTCTTGTTGACCATTCTGCTTTCATTTGAATTCCCTGTTTGGATTGAATTTCCCCAAATCATGAAAATGACTTCATAGAATTTTCCTGCCAAAACTTACCACTATTCTTGGTTATACATTATTTTCCTAGGCCTTGGTCAAGGCCTGCATTAAAGTAGATCTCTCCCAGGCACCAAAACCTTAATGAGGAAATGATGATCTAGCATGGCGATAATTACTGACACAAAAGATGGTTTACCTGAATGTTCTGAATGCATGCTTTATTTGTCGTTACAGGGATAATCGAATTACAGTTATTTCTCTCTCAAAGAGTGAACTGCAGAGATTGAACCCACTCCAGCCATCCCCCTTCTGAAGATCAGGGCTGGACGAGGTTATAAGCAGAGGGATTGAAACTAACTGGAATGCCAAGACTCAATAGAAGCGGGCAGGAGGATATTTCTCTGATGCTGCAGTAATCCTTAATTTATTCAACAAAATAGAAAGACACCAATACCCAAGTCTGCTGGTGTCCAACCAGCACTACGAGTTAATTCTTCAAAAGGCAAAGAAGATATGCCTGCAAAAGAGACAATCATTGAGTTTTCAACATAAATTAACTGAATCTTCTAAGGAGGTTATGAATATCTCTCACATAGATATTGCTAAAATTTTAATCGGTTGCTAATGGAACCCTTAATAAGTTTCTTGTGAAGAAAAATAAAACCCCAACCCGGGTTTGAGTTTTGACTAAGCTTAATATGGAGTATTGGAAGATGGTCAATCTTGGAGGTAGTTCCAACTGATTAAATTCTTAAGTTGGAACGTTTGGGGACTCTCCTTGGAGCATCTTATACTCTAAGGTGAAAGAGAAATTCAATCAAGGATTTGCATGTTTTATATTTGCTGAAGTTGAGCGCGTTGTGTTCAATTTGCATTTTGCCTAAAATCGTATTTGGCCTGATTGTCCATAAATGCCCCAATATTTAAGATTTTTCCTCTACAAAGGGCTTCATTATCATTAGGTGGGTTGTGTTGTATTATGGTCCCCACCTACCAAAAGTCAATGGAAATTTGGACTAAACCGGTGATAAATCTGCAGTCCATAAAAATATCACCTATTATAGGCAACATCGACATGGAAATTCAACAAGCCACCAAAGCAAAAAAATTACTCGAGTCCTTTAAAGACATATTAATGCCTGAACAGTGAAGACTAGAGGCAACAATTGATTTGCATAAAAAGTGAAGGCCACATGGCCTCATCAAGCACCAGCACAATTAATTTATTAAATTTTCAAGAGGAGGCAGGTCTTCATCTTATTGCACGAGGCCTTTATTAATTATGACAGATTTGTGTATCATGTATTTTGCACATGTATCCGGTCTCATGCTGGCTGACATTACTCCATGATACTGCTAATTGTTTTTGCCAAAAAGGTTAAATACTAAACAGCTATATATCAATGTAAAGAGTTGAGTACAAAAACTTCCATAAGAATGAAGGCAAAATCTTTCTTAGGCCAGAAGTATCACAGATCATACTGACCAAATGCCAAACTAATGGGCAATAAGTACCAACAACGGAACTGCCATGACTGAACTAAAAGACTTATACAACTGCTGCATACCAATGTAAAGAGTTGAGTACAAAAACTTCCATAAGAATGAAAGCAAAATCTTTCTTAGGCCAGAAGTATCACAGATCATACTGACCAAATGCCAAACTAATGGGCAATAAGTACCAACAACGGAACTGCCATGACTGAACTAAAAGATTTATACAACTGCTGCATACCTAGGACAAAGAAATCACTATGAACATATATTCGAATTATTCAAACGACTAGCATTTAACTATCAAACAAAAAATGGACTACTTGCAGATTTTACTTTACATTATGTCCAAGATTCAAAGGAGAATTAATCAGGAGAGCCACCAAGATAGGGCCAATTCCCAGCACATTCCATTGCAGTCTGCATGGTCTCAGGAAAACCCATGTTGTTGTTAACTTCAGGATTTAAAAGAGGGGCCTGCCATTTAGAAGCTTGAGCATGGATAGAACTAGCATGATCTGATTGGTTGGCTTGGCATTTGGTACAATGGGATTTGTTGTTACCTACTTAATAAAAGTGCCAGTAGGATCATAGATAAGCAACTTCTTTATTGTTTGAACCCTGTGATGATGATAGGTCAGAGCATTCTTCAGGTGTTCAATGGTCTCATTTTGCTTTCCTTCAAGGGTAGTAAGCTTCAAGATACGATCACCAAGAAGAGGAAAGAGGTGATTCTCTTGACATTCTCCCATTAACTCTTTCTTTCTGTCAAGCTTTTGAACAACATGCTTTTAAATTTTATGAATCATCAAAAGATCAGGATCAGAGGACCCCATGCTGATAGCAGACTTGACAGCAGTGTTGTGGAAGTTCTGAGGAGTAGTGTTATGAATATCACTGGTTTGAGGGAGTGGAGACTCAGGGGATTCCATATGTGGATTCGTTTTGCTTGTGCTTGTGGGATGTAATGTCCCCAAATGAGACGATTTGATACAAAATGGATTTTTCCTTAAATTCCACAATTTTGAAAATGCAATCAACAAGCCCTAGTTTGAAAAATAAGCTCAAAAACCCTTGTCAAGCCCTAAAAACCCTAGATGCCACAATAGCAGGGTTTTATGGATGAATTCCAACTAATAACTTGTCCCAAAATTAATTGAAAATTTGTAAAAATAATCATAAATTTAAATGTACGAAACAAGTACCTTTTATGCTAAATTTTGAAGCTTAAATGCCACTTTTTGATCGCTGAAAATTTTGATTTAATTCCAAAAATACAGCTGCTGTTCTGAATGTTTTTTTGTTTCAAACCCTTGCCAAAAATCACCACAAGTGCTCGAGAAATATCAAAAAAATACAACGAACTTTTTTGGGCATAGAAATGGCAAAAAATGGTGCTCCAAGCCAATCGCCCAACTTGCCAAGTGCAGAAAAGTTAGCAGAAAAATAAGAGAGTAAGATCTTGCCTTCCACAAGTGAAAAAGTCTTCAAAACCTATCAAAATAATTATTTAATTTTCTATGGATTTAGGGCTTCAAACCCTTCATGAAACTCCTCCAATACTTTACGCCAACACGTAGAAAATTAGCAAATAAAATTGGAATATTTAATTTGCGTAAGACCAAAAGAGGCCTCCAAACCCTTGATCCAAGCTTTCAAAGTGGTTCACTCCACTTGCAAAAATAGGATAAATAATTAGCAAGGTTAACTTGCAAAAAATGAACCTCAAAACCCTCACAAAACTCCACATGAACTCCTCAAAGCAAATCGTCCCACTTCTAGGGCAAGAACAAGATCTCTTTAGTAAAGGTGGGGTCAAAAGACACTTTATTAAGATTCATCAACACCAAAGCAATGAACTTCTATTGGGCATACATCCCAATAGTTTCTTCAAGCATGAAGAACAATTATCAAAATTCAACATATCTTCAAATGTGATCTTCACCTTGTATTTGTACTTTCCAAAGTGGAGCAAACCACCTTGGGGAGGTAAAATACCTTATAAGCCTCACTTGCCCTTTTTAGAATATCTTTTCTTTTCTTTGCTTTAGCTCCCAAGTTGACATTCTTTTTAATTTCACTTTAGGATTTTTTGAATTAATTAAATAACTTGCCTTAATAAATTAGTAATTAAAAAATTACTTTTTGACAAATTAAATAATGAAGTCTTTAAATAATTAATTAAATTATTCTAATAATTAAAATGAGATAAATCACTTTTCAAGCAATTTATTAATTGTAAAGCCCCTTAGAATAATTATTAAAATTACCTTAATTTTTCAAATGGTTAAAACCACTTTTTTGGTAATTCGAATAATTATCTAAGATAGTTCTATTTTAATAATTAATTAATTGCCTTATATTTTCAAATGATTAAAATCACTATTTTGACAATTTTATTAATTATTAAAATTATATCCTTGCCAAATTTGCTTGCCCTCAAGCAAATGCAAGCTCATATGCCCAATTACCATGTCTAAATGGTAAAATTTGTTGTAATGCTCAAAAAGCCTTGCTCCTATCCCTGTTAAGTGGAATAAATTTTGCCAAAAAACATAGTGTGACATACCCCAAATGGATAATGAATGCCATTCCACCTTGCCATTACATCCCACAATGCAAACCCCTTCTGTATATGTTTTCCAGGGGAAAAAAATATCCAAATCAATCTTGAACTTATAATACCCGTATTTTGGGGAGTGCCCCAATGTGTCCCAAATAATAGGAAAGCCATCCAATGGCTCATTGCACTTGTATGCCCCCATCTCTCTCAAAACTGAGTGGGGTATGAAGAGGTATCCAATCTTGTAGCCCCAACTATGTCCTTCAAGAAGTATCCAGCTCCATAGTTCAATCCTCAAAATAATCTCCCAAAGATGCAATGTAGGAAAAAGAACCACACCTTGGAAGCAATTTACCCTTCCATGAAGCCTACTAGAATAGGTCACTCCCATGCAAAAATTATGATCAACACAAAGCTACCCCTCGTGAATTTTGGGTAGGAAAGTGATCTCAAAAACAATCCAAACATTCCAAAAATATTATGTAGAAAATTGCTGTTCCTATACCTTAAAATTAGACATGTTATACTCGAAAAGCGGCTGTAAAAGTAACCACAAACCTAATTTTTCCTCATGCCATAGGGACTCCCTGTATGGTGCAATAAAATAAGTCAACAAATACTTCTCAAAGGGCTGTATACAAGTCCTTTCCCCACTTTTTTCATCCTTATTAAGTGGCTGGAAATTCTCTTTCGACGCAGAATTTTTGGAGGCAAGATTTTCATGAATTCCAACCAACCTTTCAATATTTGATGACAGTTGTAAGCATTAGAAAAAAATCAGAGTTTCCATACCTATGAAGGGGCTGTAGTATGCTCTCTTATATCTCCTCTTTGTCCTCAGTCGGTGGTTGGCAATGTTCCCCATACTCAGAAATTTTTGAGGCAACAAATTTGAACCTTATTTGCAAAATTTCAGAACTTTTACTTGGCTGTTCCATGCCAAAAGAGTTGCCTTCTATGTACGATTTGAGCCATGAATGTAGCAAAACATCCTCAAAATTTTTTGATAAGAGGAGAAACCAAAATTTGCTTAGAAACATACCTTCAAGTTGTGCACCACTTGGGCTTTTGCCCCATCCAAAGAGATTGCATGCCCCTTGAAGCCAAGCTTCCTATCCAAGTCTCCAAAATATAAATGACAAAAATCAGCTTTGTTCATGCTTACCATGGAATTTGTAAGGGATCTCCTAACAAGCTGGTCATGATCTCTCATGGTGGTACTTGCTCTACCTTCAAACCTCTCTTTTCTCATGCTCACACAACTATTACCAAACATAAAGTTGGATGAAGATGTAGGACCCTCTTCCTCATTTAAGTCATGCCAAATGACTTCCTTGCTTGCCACCTTTACAAGGGATCTCCCAAATAAACCGACACATGGAACAAACAAATTAGGAAAATCATTGGTGTTTAATAACACCCCTTTGATCCATTTGTCAAGTTGTAAGATCCTTTCTTGATGTCTTGATCCTTCCTATCCATTTCATACAATGTATTGCCTTTTACATTCCACAATAAGTTGGAATTTTGATCTTCTTCATATCCATTTTGATTGTATGCAAGTCTATCATAGTGTTCTTTTCCTTCAAGCATTCCCTCATCTCATTGTGCATTGATCTATCAAGAAGCCCTTTTATGCTATCCAACCTTGTCAAGGCATGCACTCCCTTATTTGTGATTAGGAATTGTTCCTTCCAAGCTGTTTCATCAAATCTAGAGTCATGTAACAAATTTGAACAATTATTAAATATCAAACAAAAATCATCATTCAACTCATACTTTTCTATGAATATCTTGGTTTCTTCAAAATCATCTTTTTGAATACCAAAGTTTGGGGCAGCCAATACCAATGTTTGGGGTACTTCGTTGCCCCAAAGCACCTAGCATCTCCTCATTTTCATCCATCATTTGCAGCACTCTTTGCTGCTCCAAAAATTCAGATTTTTTGTTCTCACAATTTCTCACTTTAGGCTGTTCCAAAGTGTCATTTTTTTGTAGCTCATCTTCCTCGAAATCTGATTTTTTTATTTTTTTGGCTCTTTCATAGGAACCCTCATGAATGGCTGTCCCTTTATTCTTTTCCTCAAACTCTCCATGTAGTTCAATACTCTCTTCTTCTACATGTTTCACTATCAAATAAGGCCTCAATTATCTCACAATCAATTGCAACATTTTCAAACAGCGTATTTGCAATTGAGAACTTTTCCTTTTCTAGCCCCAAACCTGTCAACAAGATATATAATAATGGTTTGGAAAGATCATCACTCTCATTGAGTGTCATGATCAAGATTCTCTGCATAGAAGCTTCAATATTCTTAGGAGGATTCTTACAAGCAATTGCAAAAAAATGTTGAAACATCTTAACGATAAGTTCATCACACTCTATATCTAACATCAAAATATGCTCTGGTTGAAGCCATAGTTTCCAGAATGTTGACCTTTCTAGCCAAGGAGTGTTTTTTGTCCTCTAGGAGAACTTGGAAGCTCTCTACAATCAATGAAAATATTTCTTTCATGATTTTATCACTGTAGGGAACTTCATGAACTGTTAGTCTTAAAATCTCATTAATACAACTAGTAACCAAGAGCTTTACCTCCTCATCTGTCTCAATAATTCATGTTGAACTAAGTCTTTGAGGGCTGTACTGCCCACTTTTTGGATTCATATTGTGACTGATTTATCTTAGATAACCTCTTTTCTATTTCTTCCAAGGTGCTGATTACATTCTCCACTAGTTGGCATAGATCCTCTAGCTTTCTACCGGCATTGTAGAGCCTTTATTTCACCATTTCTTCCATAGCTTCTTCCTCTTCTCTGATAACACAAAATCCTTTTACCTTCTTTTATCCAAATTAATACCAAATTTCACATGGAGACAAGATCGGTGCTCCGATACCACTATAATGTCCCAAAATGGGACAATTTCATACAAAATGGATTCTTTTTTAAATTCCACAATTCTGAAAATACAATCAACAAATCTTAGTTTGTAAAATAAACTCAAAAACCCTTGTCAAGCCTTAAAAACCCTAGATGCCATAATAGTAGGGTTTTAAAGATGAATTCTAACCAATAACTTGTCTCAAAATTAACTGAAAATTTGTAAAAATAATCAAAAATTTAAATACACGAAACAAGTACCTTTTTTGCCAAAATTTTGAAGCTCAAATGCCATTTTTTGATGGCTGAAAATTCTGATTTAATTTCAAAAATACAATTGCTGTTTTGAATGTTTTTTCGCTTCAAACCCTTGGCAAAAATTGCCACAAGTGCCCGAAAAATGCTAGAAAAATACAACGAACCTTTTTGGGCATAGAAATGGCGCTATAAGCCAATCACCTAACTCATCAAGTGCAGGAAAATTAGCAAAAAAATAGTAGAGTGAGATCTTGCCTTCCGCAAGTGAATTTTTTTTCAAAATCTCTCAAAATAATTAAATAATGATTCTAAAAATTATTATTTAATTTTCTATAGATTTAGGGCTTCAAACCCTTCACAAAACTTTTTCAATACTTCACGCCAACACGCAAAAAATTAGCAAATAAAATCAAAATATTTAATTTGCATAAGATATAGACCAAAAGAGGCCTCCAAACCCTTGATTCAAGCTTCCAAAGTGGTTTGCTCTACTTGCAAAAATATGATAAATATTTAGCAAGGTTAACATGCAAGAAATGAATCTCAAAACCCTTACAAATCTTCATACAAACTCCTCAAAGCAAATTACCTCACTTCTAGGGCAAGAACAAGATCTCCTTGGCAAATGTGGTGTCAAAAGACATTGTTTAAATTGATGAACACCAAAGCAATGAACTTCTATTGGTCATACATCCCAATAGTTTTTTTAAGCATGAAGAACAATTATCAAAATTCAACATGTCTTCAATTGTGATCTTCACCTTGTATTTGAACATTTCAAAAGGGGGCGAACCACATTGGGAAGGTAAAATACTTCATAAGCCTCACTTGCCCTTTTTAGAATTTTTTTTTTTTTTCTTTACTTTAGCTCCCAAGCTGACATTCTTTTTAATTTCACTTTAGGCCTTTTTGAATCAATTAAATAACTTGCCTTAATAAATTAGTAATTAAAATTACTTTTTGATAAATTAAATAATTATTAATTAAATTGTTCTATTAATTATAAAAATCACTTTTCAAGCAAATTTATTAATTATAAAGCCATTATAATTAAAATAATTATTAAAATTATTTTAATTTTCCAAATGATTAAAAGCACGTCTCCCGTAATTTGAATAATTATCCAAAATAGTTCTATTTAAATAATTAATAATATTTTCGAATGATTAAAATCACTATTCGGGCAATTTTATTAATTATTAAAATTATATGAAAAGTGGACATCACATGGGAGCAAGTGGAGTTATATTTTACTGTTTACCCAAGGCAGGAGCCAATGGGGGGAGTTGTTATGGGGAAAGTGAAGTTTGGAGTAAGGATGGGAGAAACGTAAGGAGATGATAGCAAAGGTTGGGAAGTATGAGAGAGTACCAAAAAAATTTATTGAAGAGATGGAGGAGATTTTGATAGGGGATTTGGAGTGGAGGGGGGCAGGAAGCATTCTATTGAACAAACCCAGCATTGTTAAGAGATAATGAATTAGGGCAGGCTTGAGAGCTCGCAGCAAAAAGAGGGAGGGATTTGTATAGCATTACCTGGTCAGCATCCATGCCGTCATGCCTGGGAAAAGTCTCATCAGGATATAAATGAACGAGCTGCATACCTTTGCGTTTGTACTGGTTTTGCCGGACAAATCGAAGTTGGGCTTCTGTGGCCTTGCTTTAATTGATCTGTTCGTGTTGTAGACCTTTAACTCTCGGATATCCTTCAACAATAAATGACATTTGCAGTATTTGGAATCTTTATTTATGGTCTTTTGTTGAAGTCTAATGCTCCTTTTAAGTCCCATTTCTAAGTACCTGTTCAAAAACACTCGATGGCCTGGAATTCTACAAGATCTCCACAATTTATGGCAAGAATTGCAAATATTATGTTGATTTTTCTTGGAACTAATGTTATTTTAAACATGAACAGTAACGTGACCACTGTTGTGAGAAGTAGATGTCACCTTGTTGGGGTCAGCTGTCCTTTTAGGATGAGAATGAGGGGGTCGAGGCTTGGAGAAACTCATATATTCGCTGCTTTGGACATACAGAATTAGCAAATCATCAATGGCGTGGCCTACAGGAACCCAACTTGCTCAGATATGTCAATGAGTGTTTTAGGGATTTATCATGGAGTAGACTGCTATGATGTCCTTGCCCTGCAAACAGATGTGAAAGCAGTAAATGACTGGTGTTCACTGGTGGCTTGACTGGTAGGAATAATGATGCTGTTCCTGAGTTTATCACATCGTAGTTTTTCCTTCTTGTTCAAAGTGTCCTGGTGGCTGTAGTTTTGTACATGCTGTTGCTACTGTAATAGGTGGTGATGCTTTGAGCTGGAGTGGTGTCTATGAAAAAAGCACATCACAAATATTTGGCAATGGCATCATCCACCTTTTTTTGAACTTGCACATTGAACATATATGCAATCGTGTTTGAAGCCAAACTCATAGCCTTTCTTTTCTCTTTGGATTCCACTGCACTCACCTCAAAGGTTGGAACCGCATGAATTAGGATGGGGTCCCATGAAGGGGGCTGCAGCTCGTATTTTTCATGTGCAGGGGGTCCCATGGCAAATTTTTGAATTTGCTACAAGAATAAAAATAATCTTCACCATAAAAATTGGAGGAGGCTGATTTTTAGGAGTAGAGTTTGTGCCTTTGCTGAAGAGGGGCAGATACACTTTTGCAGCATCTGCCCAAAAAATTTGGGCAGATTTTATGCTAAGTGGAAGGAAGTATATGGTGAGATGTTTTAAAAATAAATTAATTTGTAAATTTGTATATAGAGCACTGAAAAACAGCAGCAACTAACTGAAAATTGTTTGTTTCATGGGACCATTTTTCTGCATATAGCTTCATATTTTTCTCTGCAGCATCCACGGAGAAAATTATGGTAAGCCCCTTGCATGGGACAACTGCCTTATAGTGGTAGTATGCTTGGAAGTTCTATAGGAAGGACAACTAGCAACTGGTGTAGAAAGATCCCCATTAAACAAACTAATTATTTCAGTCTGTTGTTCAAGTGTAATTCCTTGACAAAGATAAACCCCTTTACCATGGATGTCTTGAAAGTGTGCATTAATTCATCTCTTTTCTTTTTTCTTTTTGCAATTGCAAATTGATTGGGGTTTAGGGTTTGCGTGGGGGGCCTTGGTGTGCCCCCATTTTAGAATGTGCTGAAAGTATGCATTAATTCATCTCTTTTCTTCATTTTATTTTTGCAATTGCAAATTGAATTGGATTTAAGATTTGTGTGGGGGCCTTGGTGGGGCCCCCATTTTAGGTTTAGGTTATGCTTTTTAAAATTTTAAGTGCTTTCTTTTTAAATGTGTATATTTTTTTGTATGTTTGATGTCCTGGGAGGTTTGGACATCCCTAGGAAGGTCCAGAGATGTCCTGACTTCCTGATGATGTCCCAGGAACAATAGGATATGTCCTCTGTTTTGTCTTTGGGATGGCGGGGATTCCAGGGATGTCCCCCATTTTTGTCTGTCAAAGGGATCGGGAGGGGGACATTTCCTCCTCATTCTTGTGTCCCCGAAACGTCTCAGATGGGTAAAATTGGGGAGGGGGGTACGTGTCTTCGGATAAAGCTGATAATTACTCTAAAGAGTATTTCAATCCTTCTTCCAAGATTGTACCAAAGGGGCCACTACCAGGACTTTGTTTTATGCTCGCTTTTAAAATCAGAGTTGCCTTTCAGCCTTCTACGTTTTCATCATTTGCAATTAAGTCAGCAACATGGTTATTAGTGGCTATTTACAAGAAGTATATAACGATAGATAAATTGAGTATGATACATCGTTTCCAATGCACTTAATGCGTGTTTCATGTTTGCTCTTTGGAGCACTAGTGTAGAAGGTTAAAGGGAGCTTGGGAGTAAAATGTTCATTCGAGTATATTCAACAGCCTAATTCTTCATGGGAGAAATATGTGTCAACATTTTTCATAAAAATACCATATAACAAATTGATGAACCTAAAATTTAGAATCTGTAATATCATGAAGATTTCAACAGTGCTGTTATTATCATAGTTACTGAGTCAGGCTGGATCTGCACAAAATCTTGCCGGATCTAGATTTTTCAGTCGGCCCGGATAAGTTCGGACCTGGTCGGCCCAGTTTTCTTCTTTATTGTTTTTAATTTTTAATTTTCAATTTATAAAAAGTTTTCTGAAAAAAGAGACACCCAACAATCCCATATATTATATAATATTAAATATATTAACAGTTTATATTACATTGTTAACTTTTTCATTGTATTTGTCAATTTTGCATGTTTATAAAATTCTGCTCATATATATAATATATATATTCCAGACCAGATTTTTCCGATTTTTTTCAAGAATTCCAGATTTTTGGGATTTTTCCCCTTCTGAATGGACCCGGATTTCCGGACTTGGTAACCATGGTTATTAACATGGCACATCGCCAACAAATACAAATATCGAAGTTGTTAAGGATCCTCTGTATGATCAGTAGTAAAAGGAATTTACTGAACTTCAACATTTTCATGTCTTGAGCAGTGGAGGTATTGTCACATCAGCATTACTACATCAAATTTAGCCACGGGTTATTTAGGTTTGGTTTTGAGGTTCCAAAAGGCTGGGGTTGACAAAACCCGAGGGGAAATATTTATAGTCGTGCCACAAAAGTCTTATTTTGTTTTTAGTTGTGTTTTCTGCTTTCAATTCATCTTTATGCATAACTAAGTGGAGCATCATCTACAACTTCGAAGAAAGTTGATGAATGGATCAATGTTCTTGGTGATAAGAAAATATTCAAATGATCGATTTACTGAATCATTTTGCTGATGAATGGCTCAATGTTCTTGGTGAATAAGAAAATATTCAAATGATCGATTTACTGAATCATTTTGCTTCATAAGTATCTATTCTTTCAGAACTAGCCTTATGATGTGTAATTGCAATTAATGCCCTTCAAGTAGGGACTTTAAAACTGAGGATTTAGGAAAATGTAGGATATTTTGTTGCAAATAAATAATATTATTTAGTCATTGAAATTTCTTTTTGTTTTCCTTCTACATTTCCTTATTGTGAACTTTTTAATAGCAAATAAGATTGTGTCACATTCTTGTTTTCTGCACCAGAAAAATGCATTAATGGGAGGCGCTTTGACTGGAGCACTTGTTACAATTGGTGAGGACAATCCTAAGAAGGACAAGATAATAACGAATGCCATAATGGGGGGAGCTATTGCTACTGCTTCTGAGTTCATCAGATATCTCACATAGAGTTGTAGTCCATAACATATAATGTACCTGAACATAATGAAGCGAACTTAGTAAGAGTCAATTCGTTTTATTCCTTCAAGCACTATACCTTTTAGTATATCTTTTGAGCACATTGGGTTGGACATGTTCAAAGTGCAATGCTTGTGAAAATGTCAATATCTTGTTCATCTTGACATTTTTATGAAGTGTTCAAGAAATAGTGAGGGAGAGGATCATCCTTTCAAGAGATTTTAATAACCTTTTGATGGCATTCCCTCAAAGAATTTAGAGATTTGTTCAAATGAAGACTCATGTCCACTCTCCATTTTGTTTTTGATATTTACTTTTAATCATGGCCAAATAAGAAGGTAGGCTACATTATATGATTCCAAGTTTCATCTAGTTGGGGATAATTATACATGTTCACATTTGTTCAACATAGTGATATGTAATATAATGAATTTTGTTCAAGTGGATAGAATAGAACGTATGTAAGCAGATTTTTAATTCAGTTCAGTTTTATATGAACCAGGGTTTTTTTCATTTATTTTGGGATTTGTCTTAGGTTGGGGGACTCGGTGGTACGAGTCTGAACTATCATTGTTGAAAGGCAGTCTTCCCATGTATGGATCTTTACTGGTCAAATAAAAACTTTTTTCTTGTGTGTTGAATAAGATAAAAAACATGTGAATCACCGAAGGATCATGTTATATTGAATATGAATAGCCAGGGAAATTTACAAGAATGAAATCACAGTTAATGGTAATATTTGACAAGACAGTATAAAGTTCTGGTCTCTACTAGATAAGAATACAAATGCGAGACAATTTAAAGATTTGAAAAGGATTATCTAAATAATTAGATGCTGCCATATGTATGGTAGAAGAGAGCACCTTAGAAAAACACAAGTGTTGAGGGTAACATGCAAAGATCTGAATTGTACTTGTAATTTACAAGTCAAAGGGGACAGTTAACAAGTAGTTTCATTCAACTAAAACAATCTTGGAGTTTTACTTGTTAGAAAGGTTAGAAATTAAATTTCGATATTTTCATGCGTTTTTTTGGGCCATTTCATTTGGATGCTAGGGCACACATCTAAGGGATACTTCACATGATGCCTTTTGTAGGGGATCCAGCTTGGAATTCTTGGGACATACGAAGGATATTTCCTATCCATAGAAAATATACTTGAGAGGCCCCGGTGCAGAACCCCATGTGTTGGGGATGCTAAGGAACGTTTCTTAGGCATTGACATCCTCGAATCGTGGGAAACGTATGGGAGACACCCCTCTTTCTCTCATTCATTGGAAATGATAAATTCTATTGATACAAATGCAAGAAGAATAGAAACAATAAGTTGAATGATTAAGATTAATATAATATGGCATCGCTGAAAGCATACAAAGATATGTGGAGCATCTAATGGGTTGGTTCATAACTTTATGGTATCATCCCAAGTTATGTTTGATGCTTAGTGGCTAGAGTGTTTCTCTTTTGGTTGTGTCATTGATTTGATAGTTTTTAAAAAAAAAATCACCATCACTTGGATGTGATTGAGGAAAAATCTTGGAAAAGGATTCTCGTCTATTGAAAACAGGGCACTGCACATATATGTGATAGTGTTATGGAGGTAGAGCCTTGTGTTGTGGAGGTAGAGACTAGTACCACTTTCTAACACGTTGGTTCATGTTTGTTCCTGATTCCACAATGTGTTCTTGCAATGAAGGAAATAAAGTGTTTGTCTTACATGGAAGGCCTACCCGTACCTTGTGAAATTCCTTTAGATTCAATAATGGTTTTGGACCCATAATTTTCAAGGCCCTTGTGTTATAACTTCTTGCTTTATACAATTTAAAATTTGCTCCTATTGTTATATCTTAGGAGCAACTCTTCATATTCTCTAGTAATGTGTGTTTGAGGGATGATACATCTTAGGGGTAGGTTAATTTGATTCGTCATTTCCTCTTACACATGCTCACTTCGCAACTATGTAGGTCCTACTTGCTCTAATTGGTCTATAGGGTCTCACATAACCTTGCAACTCTATTGGAAAAATATGTGGGATCCTCACATAAGTGGTCCTAGTGGGATCCTCATATTCTATTGGAAAAATATGTTTAAGGAGACAATTGATGTATCAAATAAGATTATCTATAGTTCAATTCTTAATATATACATTTTATACAAAATTTGAAATGAATGTGTCTTCATCTAGTGTTTTTAATGACAAGCTCCAATCAATGGTAAGGATATGTTGATGTGTACTTAATCATTTTCATTATTTTCCAACCAAAGGGGTTATTTTTTTTCCAACGAGGGAAAGTCAAGAGGGTACAATACTAATTTATTTGCATTAATTTCATTGGAGACGACCATGTTTTTCAATTGGCAGCTGATATATGTATTTGTAGTTTCCAAACAAGGCCTTCCCAAGAAGAGAACATACCACCCAAACTAGCCTTAAGCTATAAGATTGTGGGATACATCTTAGGGATACATTAATTTGGTAGCACACAATACATTAATTCCAATCTAAGAATATAATGTTCTTCACTATGATAGGTCACATGCAACAACTTGATATGTGATGTTCAATTCCACTTGGGCATAGACAAGGTATGCCAATTGTAAGGAGCAAGCTATGAGGCAACCATAATGTTCCATAGGCAACTCTCTAAAATTAACATCAGTCATTCTCGTTCTATTAAATGTAATGTCATTTACAGTTGATGTGCATGGGTATGGGGAACTTGGGATGGAAGCATGAGATGCGGTTAGCATAACATGGTATATCATGATTATTATTATCACGTGGGAATTAGATTTTGACATCAACTAAAATCATGTCAAATGCAGGTTAATCAATGTTAAATTTTTTATGTTAAGAATTTTTCCCTCCAACAAGCCATTTGGATTGTTGTCACTACTCTCAACTTCCATTAGAGACCCAGATCAATGAAGAACTGAAAATAGTCACCATTTGGATTTCCATGTTTGCTGTCATAAGTTCCATTGTGGTCCACTGAACATGTTGTGATTTGGGTTTTTTGCTTGCTCTGACTCAATAGAGAGAGAGTTTAGATAGTCTTTCATTTAAAAAAAATAGAGGATATTTTTTGAAGGAAATAGTGCCGCCACTATATGTTTTCAGGTATTTTATGAGCTTTGGGTTTATTTACTATATTTGCATTTCTGTGTATTTACATTTTCGCTCGGATTTATACACAATTCACTCTCTTTGTCTTGTTGTCTCTCATTCCTTCTCAACCTGCATTTGAAATAAAATGTAAATGTTGGTCTTGAGATTAGTTTCTTCACAATGTAGTAATGTGTATGGTTCTTCTGGAGTCAACTGTGTAATAAATTTATTACATAGTTGACTCCAAAAGAACTCTACACAATATGTAAATGTGTATTAATTAACACAAGCTTGAAATGCTCTGAAGGTGTTTAAACCTTAATAGAATGGTGTATATAGCCCACAATAAAATAGTGAAAAATTCCTAATAGAATGGTGTGTATTTAGACAATAATGAAACAATGAAGAAACCCTAATTAAACTATAAATAAATCATAATGTATTTGTAAAGCCCTAACTATAAACTCAAACCATACATGACAATGTAATAGTGTAGAAACCCTAGTTAAATTATAAGTAATTTTTAATAATATTGTGTAGAAACCCATATTAAATTAAAAAATAAACACTAATAATTCTATGTAGAAACAAAAAATTAAATTATAAATTTACCTTAATAGTATTGTGTCAAAACCTTAATTGAAATATAAATAAGCCATAATAGTATTGTGTAAAAATCGACAAGTAAACTCTAAATAAACCTACTAGTATTATGTAGAAATCCTAATTAAACTATATGTAAACCCTACTTGTATTGTGTAGAAATTCTAATTGAATTATAAATAAACATAATTTAACAAACTGAGAACTGTAATATAATATATCTATAGTGTTACAATTCCTATCAAGTAATAGGCTATTAAATCAAAAAATTATATTGTTGAAGGCCATCCTACTAGTTTCACATGCTTACTTATCTATTATTTGTATTCATATTAGACTAGTTCTATTTTTTTAAGTTGTTGAGTGTAAACAATTCCTCAATATATTTTATATGCAATTGATCTCTGTAAATTGTTGTTACTTACAAAAATAAATAATAAGAAGAAACAATTGTTGGTAACTTGTTATGATTACAAGATGATTATAACATAGTTAATAAGATTGGAATACTATATCGAATTGATCTCATGTACATGGGAAGAAACATCAAAAGCATGTCAAAATGTTGCAGATAAGAGTGCAGACCAAAATTAAGCACTTAAAGTTGACCATGGAATTGTATTGTGCAACATTAGCTTTTCATCTGCAATGGCACTACTGTAGCAAGTTCATGTTGGGCAATTGTTTTTTTCAACACTAATGGAACGGTGCAAAAAGTTTGGAAAGAATTACTTTTCTAACATGAATAAAATCATTCAACAGAGAATGGCGGAAACCAAAACTAAGCACTTAAAGTTGTCCATGGACTTGAAATGTGCAACATCAAATATTCGTTTGCAATGGCACCACTGCACCAAGTTCATGTTGGAAAAAATATTTATTCCAACACTAGGCATGGTTCAACAAGTTCATCTTGGATATATTTCATTTTCCAACAAGAATGGCATTGCTCAAGACATTCATATTGGACATAATGACTTTTCCAACATACATGGCATTGTTTAACATGTGGACATATCGAGTTTTCCAACAACAATGGCATGGGTTGGCAAGTTTAACAAGTTCATCTTGGACAAATTAACTTTTTCAACATGTATGTCATGGTTCAACAATTTCATCTTTAGAAAAATGACTTTTTCATAGCAACACATATACAAAAAGGGTTTCACCTAAGGTCTACTGTAGTTGCATATATACAACAAGAGACTCATTAGGGTTTACTACAATTGTATTTGGGTTTCAAATCCTAGTACTTATCCACTAATGAAGTGGGGGTTGATGTCTTAAGTTTTGAGAGGAAGATTTTTGTGTTAATGTTGTTAATTTAATGTTATTGTTGAAGTTCATCCTCTTGGTTTCGTGTGTTTTCTTGTGTAAGCCTTAATGATATTAAGGTATTCAAAATTTAATTACATTTCTGGTTATGGTATGTGTCATATGGTTTCCTTAGTTCGAAGAGTTTTGAAACATCATTGTACAATCCATTTTGTGCACATGTTGTTTAGACATTTTGTCAAGCAGTTTATGTGCCTTGTGCAATATGTATAGTCTGTGCCTACAAAAAACATTGAGAATTTTCGTTGAATAATTCACATGCCCTGTGTATGCTCCCATATTTTGCACATATAAACAAATAAGTAAAATTCATTGGCATTATACTTTCATTACTTCGAACAATTTTGAAACAACACCAAAATAATATCAATTTAATGCTAAAAAATCATTATAATTCATTGTACTTTAAGAGAAAATTTTGATTAATAAAGAGTTTATGCAAGAGAGATTAATAATTTAGTTAAGAGCTTCAAATACCAAAAAACAAAATGAAACGAAAGAGCTAAGAACAATTGCCATTCACAAGAAAAGCCTATCCATTTATTTTTGAATATAACATTCCACAACTCATTCAAAAGTTTTTATTTGATATTGTTTAGAAGAACGAGAAGATAAATATTTTCAAATAACTCCCAAACACGTCAAATTTGAAAACTTTGACTTCTTGATAGTAAAACCTTGAAACTTCGTGATAATCCTTATTTGTAATTTCTCTTCCTCTCCTTGTAACCTTGAACGACCTTAAGGGTTATTTATGAAGAATGTAATTATCGAGATTTGAATGTAAAATTGATTCGTTCATTGACAAATTTATTGGAGCTTTCTTACTAATTTTTATAGATATTTCCATCATATAGATTTAAAAAAAAATAGGTTTGTGACTTTACTAGTAGTGGATAGGATTAACTCTTAGAAAAGTTGACAATACTATGTAAGATGGACATGTATTTCATAATTACTTTATTGAAGTCTTGATATATTGTAAGTTTGAATTTTACGTTGTTTGTCTTAACATATCTTGCAAAACAAATATCTTACATTTAGACATGCCATCCATTGTTGAAAAATCCAATGTATTAATTTAGAACCTTTATGGCATGGGCAAACGATTGTCGGTACATACTTTAAGATGAACAAATAATTGATTTGATATTTGTTCTTATTAAAGTTTTTTTTTATAATGCCAATGGCCACTATTTGGGTCGAGAAGCACATAAAATTGTTGAATTATTTATTTGCATACGAGACATAAAACTGTTGTTGACAATTCAATTCAATCTGATCTTGTTTATTTAACAATGAAACCATTTAACCCTAAATTTAGAAAGTGGGGGATAGGGTTAAGAATATAGAAATAGTTCTAACACAAGGATGATAAACTAATCTATAACAAGACAATTAATAGAAAACTCAGATAAATAATATACTGAATTTATACAACTGAGATTGCTAAAAATAGTAAAGTACATCTATTAAAAGATATTGTAATAAATAAGAAACAATGGTACTTAACTGATTTACTATGCACGGGTAGATCTGGACTAAAAACATGTGTAAAATATGTAGGATTAATATTATGGATCAATCGTCAGATTCTTAAAATTGCACTTTTGTGGCCACAAACACTACCATTGGATCTAGACACTATCGTCGATGCTAGTGTCTAATTGTGACACGTGTCTAGTATGAAATAATGATTGGATCTAGATACAACCAACTTTGTTATTTTGAGTTTTTTGTCAATGTATTCCAATTTGAGATATAGGTTGTTGCTCTTTGCTGATTGATCAAACTTTAGCTCTTCACCCTTCTTCATCTTTGGAAAATGGGTTAGTGGGATTATGGTGTCAAGCTGCCCCAAAGACCCTTCTATCAATGGGTGTTGCATACATAGTCAATAATCCAAGGAGGGCCTCAAACGTATGCAGTTCTCCCATATTTGTGGGAAAGTGTGTGCACAAAGGTGCAATATTCTATAAGAAGATGCATGTAATGATCTAGCTTGTAATTTGACAAATATTACTCATGGAATGCTCTTTGAATGTTTTAGACCTGTGATATGACTGCTTCTATGATTGATATAAAAATAGGGACAAATTGAGTAGAGTGCTTGTGCAATTGATTGATTTAGCTTTGGTAAGTGTTTGCTTGGTATTTGCTAGATGATGAACAAGAAGGCTTAAACTTGTATTTATACTATACATTTTGAAAATATATCCTTATAGGGTTCATTAAGACAATTTGACCAACCCATGGGTTTTGATCATTTTATAATTTGGTTGAATTTTCGCTGTTGAACACTGGATAAGGATCTACACACTACAATAGGCGGTCTCTATGTGGTCGATAGTGTCCAAAGGGTTAGAAAATAGGCATGGATTTGAACCTGATAGTGAAAGATGTTTATTAGGTCTTAATATTTTTGTGTAGTACATGGGACATGGGTCATCACAATGATAGATAAACATTTAGGCACAATGAGATGGTGAATGTGAGCCTTTCGACAACAAGGAGATTTAGAACTAAAGGGTAGAGCCATGAGTTATATTTGTCAAATATACAAGGTTGAGATGCTACAAATATTCAATTTTAATATCTACATCTCCCTCCTTTAATCTAGTAATGCATAAGGATGGAATTACTAGTTAAAAAAAAAAAATGTACCTGAGTGGATATAACACACCTTGTCTTTTCTTGAGCCTATTTTGAATATTTTTTTGGCGTATGACCTGTAACCAAGAGTATGTTATAGTGTAAATCAATGCATATAATCTGAAATTTGAAACAATTGAAATACTTGAAAAGAAAGAGGTAAAGGAAGGAGTACACCTGTGTGTTGATACAACCATGTTGCGTCTTGATGCTTTAACTTGGTAAATATGCTTCCTTATGAAAGATTGGAGCTAGAGAAGGTTCATACCTAAACCTTGGAGATTTGAAGAGGGAGATTGGAAGGTATTATGCCCCCAATCAAGGGTAAGGATGAGTTGTGACACAACCGTTGATATCATTATATCTCAATCACACAACTCAAGTGTGAGTATACATAATCTAGTGAGGGTAAGTGATTTAATCAACTCATTCTATAAATATAATGAGATTGGATGATTTAATAAATTCAATATATAAATTTGGTGAGGTTTAATGATTTAATCACTTCAACCTATAAAATGAACCCATTGCTACAAAAAAGACTTGATAGCAATACATCCTAGTGTAATCAATGCATCTCGATGAGTAGTATAATTGATAAATTTTGTAATTTTTGGTGTAATAGCATGGCATATGCACCTATAATATATTTTAGCTAGAGTATATGTGTTATAAATATAAAAAACTCTATTTTTAAATATATGCAGAATCGATGTAATGTATAGGATTTTGACCCAAGTGTATAACTGAATCATGAAATTGAACTGAAGATTGTGCAAGTGTGGAGGTCACATTTTTATAATATACCTTCACTGAAATTTGAAAACTGTGAAAATGTATAAGTGTGGAGGTTATGTCTTTGTGACATGCCCCCACTAAAATCTAAAAACTGTGAAAATGTGGAAGTCAGCTTTTATGACATGCCCCCCTTTTGAGGTGAGAGAAATAAAATATGGAAGGTGCCTTAACTCAAAAGGATAAGATAGTTATTTAATATGTGTACGAATCATGTAACATATAAAGATAACATGCCAAAGTAGATATATCAATTAGGCTCATAGTATGTGATCACATCAAATTCTAAGATGCATGATATAAATCATGGCAATGTTTAGAGGGTAATAGTGCAAGTTTAGTAAGTAATAAAGCACACACCCAAAATCACTCAATGTAATGCAAAAATGAATGGTCCAAAGAGACCTCATACAAGGGGTATGTTCAAATGCCGCACAATCAAAATGAATGAGATATTTAAATGTCCAATCAACATAGAATGACATATTCAAATGTCCATTCAACATACAATGGCACAGGGGCCAAAAAATAATAAACATATTTAAATATTCTACAAACAATATAATACAATCAAAGAAGTGACAATGTGAATAAATGAAGTATACACAACCAACATAAGCATATTTTACTAGTCCTCCATATATATGTTAGAAAAAAATGTTTTGTAGTATAGCATATCAAGTACACCATGAAAGATATGGACATGGATGCAAATGTGTAAGCATTAGCATATAATCTCAAATATGAAAATATAGAAATGATCATAAAGGATATGTAACCTGTATCAATCATGATCAAAGAAACAGATGCCCTCAATGTATTATAAGACGAGTAGAGGAAAGGTTCAACATCAAAAAATGCATAAATCATGTGTTTGGATATGCTTGTATCACACTCAAATGTGCGTGAAACATGTGTATATATGAATAAAATGATATGCTATCTGCTAATATAAAACAAACATAGATGCCAAGGAGCTAGTAAAATTTGAGAATGCTAAATATTTTTGTATTTTAAAACTATTCGAATGTTTTTGTATTTTTGGAATATTTTAAAGGAAAAAAGGATATATTATGATCCCATCCAAGGGATGCTCATAAGTAGCACCAAGAATAGAATATGGTATGTGAAACTGGTGGTACTGCGAAGGCACATGCATAGGTGTCATAATTGGATCTATAGAAGATGTGGTACTCTACGTATGTGCAATAAGACTATGGGGTCGTGAAGAAACAATATGAGTAAGGGTTTGTGAAACCCATTGTGGAGTGATTTTTGGTTTATTTGGAGTAGCTATAATTGGAACATGTTTAGTTGCTCTAGGCAATTGAGTATGCTATGTATAGATGAAGATTCTATGGAATCCACTTTGTGTCTCTAGTGCAAAGGTATTTCATGTATGGGATATCTAAGAAATGAGATTGCCTATTTCTAACCCTTTCATAGAGAATTAAGCTTAGTATGTTTTATAATAAGTTGTCTTGGAATAAACATCTCTTGTTCAAGTATATGTTCATATGAAATTCCAGGAACTATGAGTACCATGTTGATATGAATGTATTTAATACACCCATGCACTATGGAAGGTATTGCACAGAGTTTATTTATCTAAGGTCATCCCAATAACATGTCAAAGACTCCTGTATATGGTATAATTGAAAAAGTGGTAACCACATGTGTTGGCCCCACTTGTAAAGGTAAATCAATTTCGCCAATATGTAAGTAATGTCATGGTACACACATTCTCATCAAATGTTTGGATGGTTTTGGTCAAAGGGTCTAAATCATCATGTGTATATCCTAAATATGTAAGTAATGTCATGGTACACACATTCTCACTATCACCATTATCAATCATAACACTATGTATAGGATGATGGTCAAGGTACGCTCAAATAAATAATGAATGAAGATTGAGTCATCATCCACTATTTCAGTGTCATCAAATGTAATAGCAAGTCTTTGAACCATATGAGACAATTTATATGTATAAGTGCCAATAATCCCATCTAATGGGTGACCATAATGTGATGGAGGAAGATGTGCCTTGTATGCCATTTTCACTTTTGGATCTTTCTTATAATGATTTTATAATGAATTTTTAAATATCTTATGATTCTGGTGATCACCAGGTTGTGAACCTGAGTTCTTTGGATGTTCATCAAAGGTCATCTTTTGGTCATCTATAAGGTCTTTGATCTTATGATTTAAAGTATAACATCTATTTGTAAAATGCCTAAGGCCTTGGTGACAGTCAAAACATGCATTGGTATCATATCCTTTGGGTAGAGGTCGATTCATATCAACCTCTATGGGAGGAGGGAGGGAGATGATATGAAACTCCACAAGCTTCTGAAGTAAAGAAGCTGGAGACTTAGATAAGCGTATAAATTGTCTCTTAGGTGCATTGGATAAGATGAGTCAATTAGGTTGCTGTGACACTACGTTAATTGTTGTGGCTGTTTCTTTTTTAGGTTCTAGAGGTTTCACCTTGTAGCTTGGTTTGATATGAAATTTGGTATTAGATATAGTCAGTGCATTTTCTACATACTTGATCTTGTTCAAGGCAATAAGTTTCATTTCATGGTCTCGAACAATATGGCATAAGCCATCAAAATATTTGAACTTTTTGAAAACAATGGACTCATGTAATGGGGTAAGAAATCTTTGTTTGAAGATGTCTTGAAGTTATTTATCTGTCATTTTGGCCAACATTGTTTTATATCTCAAAACATATTCATTAATAGGTTCATTGGTTCATTGTTTGATTTTTTTAATTTCAGAATATGCCATCTTTTCAGTGATGTTGATAGAGAAATGTGCTAGAAACTGATCGGCTAGAGATTTGAATGCTCTCATTGATTAGAGTGGTAAATCATAGAACCATCATAAAACATAGTCTTTGAGGCTCTTTGGAAATAATTTAGTCAAAAGTTTATCATTGGAGGCATGATCAAGGCATGCCACATAGAAATATCAGAGATGCTATTTAGGATCACCCTTGCCATTATAAAATGTGAACTTGGGTGCAACAAAACTAGTTGGAAAAGGGTGCAAAGATATTTTAGGTGCAAGAGGATTATGTAACACATCTTGTGAATAAATAGCATAAGGTGATTTCATATCATTTTTCTCAATGTTAGTAACTTAGCTTGAATTTTTTTTATAGTTTGTACAATATGTTGCACATTTTGATCACTAAGGTTTGAAGTTTGAGAAGCCACAATAGGGGATGGAAACATGTTTGGAGTTGTTATAGGCATTAAAATTGGTGATTGGGTTGAAGTGCTAATAGTTCCTATGAAGAAAATAAAAATAATAGTATTTATTTTAGAAAATAATGGTGTCAACACATAACCCATTCCCCCATTGGATGTAGGAAGAGATGATGTGCTCAAGGGGAGAAAAACAAGAATATGGGGATGTCCCATATCTCTAATAACATGATCAATAGATGCACTTGTTGTTCATCTATGCTTTTTAATTTTTTAGTTTCCAATATGGTTTTGAAGATATCATCAATATCTTTAGGGTTTTGATGGATAAACTCTTGAAACATAGAAACAACTTGTACTTGCTCTTGATCTATGTGTTAGTCTTCATTGTTTACATTAGATTCATTATTTTCATGATCAAAATTATCTTCTATGATAAGATCTTCAATATTTTGTTTTGTTTCATTATTGGCACTTTCATTAGGCATGGGATTTGATACTTCATTTTTTTGAGCCATACTAGGTGGAAAAAGATGAAGCTTCAAGTGTTAAATAGAAACACCACCTGATCTAGGGCTACGCCTAGGTTGTATGTATATAATAGAATATATATGAAAAGAACAAGGAAAATAGAAAGCTAAATACCTTAGGAAAATCTAGGGTTTGCATAGAAAGACACAAAGGTTAGGTTCACCAAATGTTTAACCATAAATTTAGAAAATGGGGGATAGAGTTGTTGGGAAATCCAAGAACAACACACCTATTCTGATCCCACTTGTTAGGATCTTGCTCCTTAGAAAGAGCACAATATGATTACCAAATACAAGCAATTAAACATGCGGAATTATCCAGAAGTACAAGTAACTAGAATTCACAAATAGCACAGAATATGAGACACAATTCACTAGCTTGTATTAATACTCATACAGAAAAAAATACAATAAAGAAGATGCCACTTCTTCTCCACACCTCTCAGAAGCTTCCCACACCTCAAGTGTTCAGTAATTTTCTTCAAGAGTTCAATCTCCTACCAAAAACAGTCCCAACACACCACTTACACACATAATTAGTGTTTACCTCTCCAACCAGTCAGGTAGATCTCCAATGATCTTACTTACACATGTAGATCTTCAAACGTGGCCTTGCACACCTGCTGACCAAGATCCTACAACTGGAAGAAATCTTTTTCTTGCCTTTTAATTATAATACATGCCAATGGGTCTATAAATAGATCCCAGACTTAAACAATAACTTAGACTTCTAATTTACAATAATTAGACACGCAACTCGAGACTATAATTAGCCCTTAACATGCAAACGCTCGGTTCAACGAATTAACTGTTCGTGCAATGAACAATTCTAAAACCGCCACAGAAAACCGATGTCGGTCCCTGTCTGCCTAGTGCTGAATGACGTCGGTTGACTCTCTACCGATGCCGATTGCCTTTTGCATTCATCATGACTGACGTCGGTTATACTGCCAACGCCGGTGTCTCTGGAACTTCAGCAACCTCCTCCATGTCTGCATAGTTGAAGCTTTTAGCTCCACAACCTAACAATCTCTCACTTGGAGATAAACAACTGCAATTGTACCTGTACATCATCTAGTTTGTTCCCTTGGCTTTGTATCTCTCTTCAAAATCACTCTTGAAGACCAACCACCACAAATCTTGTGGTGCACCTCCTATCATCCAAATCCCCTGCCACATCCGCATCTACAAACTATGTAGAAAAGAACTTGACCCTGCATAGCATGTCGACCTGCTGTTGGTCCCTCTAAGAATCCACTGAACTGCCCTCTAATGCTTCTTTCCTGGATTGGCTCCAAACTTGTGACAACTCCCATTGCTTGGGAAAACTCAGGTCTAGTACATACCATGCACTTAACCTCATTATGTGAATCAAGACCCTATTCTGTGAACTGTCCAACCATCGGCGTGCTAACCGATTTCACACAATCATCTTGAAACAAAGTCAACCTGTGACCTTCCATGTCCCTAAAACACACTCATGTCAAAGAATCTTGCTGCTCCCAGATTCCTCATGACACCCCTCTGAACTAGCTTTACCTTTAGTTTAACAACTCCCTGTATATGTAACCCTGCAACAAGCACATCATACAGTAACAAGATAATGTAGCTAATATTATCTAACCTGGTAAAGAGAAACACAATGATCAAACCTCCATTGTCCTACAGCTTATTCAAGACCATATACCCTGGCCTTCTGTCTCAAATGTCCATTCCCGCTCTTCTTTATCCTAAACATCCATTCATCTCTCAGTGCTTTCTTCCAGCTGGCAACTTCACCAAAAACTCCCATTTGGTTCTCCTCCAAGGAATCACATCATTCATCCATGCCAAGCTCCCACTATTTCTTAGATCTACCTGCTCTGTTTCTTTAACAACTTCTTGGTTCTTTACCATCAGTGAGCAACAAGTAGTGTAAAGAAGGGAAATGATGAATTTGAGCGTTACATACCCTTTAAGTCCTCCATATGGGCGCTTGAGACTCCTTGACAGCTTGCTGTCTGCCCAAAATCTGTCTCAGTGATCGATGTCGATCACATCTCAGTCTACATCCGACCGACGTCAGTTTCGTGCGACTGCCTCATCGTCGACGTTGGTTCCCCCTAGCTGATGTTGGTTTTTATCTGTCCCTAAGTCACCGATGTCGGTCTGCACATAGCTGACATCGGTCCCTGTTTGGATGCCGATGTTAGTTTTCTAATTGACGTCGGTCTCTATATTTTTATTGTGAGAAATGACTTCTACCCGTGAGCTCCTTTTGGATCAAAACCTTGTCCAAATCACCCTTGCTCTGCTCAGAATTCTTCAGCCCCTTCCGCTGATCTCTGTCCGTCACCTTCTCTTTGAAAACCAAGGCTTTCCTGCTCTTGTCACGAACATCAGATTCCTCAAGAAACATTACCTTTTTCTTCTGCATACAGAAATCTCGATTCATGCTTTTCAAATCCGAAATCATACCCTTTGACTCAAGAACATGCATCTCATTTTTATTCATGTGACCAAGCCTATTAAGCCACATTTTCAAATCTACAGCTGAAGTAGATAACCCAGAAAGAGAATTAGTAATACAAGTAGATAGATAAAGCGTACCTACTTTCTTACCTCTTGCTACAACAAGTGCACCTTTGGTAACCTTCCAAGAGTCTGCTATGAGAGTTACTGTGCAACCCTCATCACCCAAACTTTTTACAAAAATTAAATTCTGCTCCAGAACTGGGATATGCATGACCTCCTTCAACACCCATGTGTTACCTGTCTGCAATTTCAGCTTCACTTTCCCTTTGTCAACCATCTGACAAGGCTTACCATCCCCTAAACAAATTTCTCCAAAGTCTCCCTGGACATACTCATGAAAAAATTCCCTATTTGGGGATGCATGAAAAGAGGCACCAGAATCTAAAACTCAAGATTCTACTTTATCCAAAGAACACACCAGAGCATCCTATGCAACAACACTTGCAACAATACCTACTTTTTCATGTCCTTCATGCTGATCTTCATCCCACCTGCAATCTCTCTTTAAGTGCCCTTGCTTTGCACACTTCCAGCAGGTTATTCTGCCATACCTGGACTTGGATCTCCTGCCTATCTTTGACCTTGATCTCCCACACTCTATTTTCTCTCTTTGCCTTCCCCTGCTTTCCACACTCAAAGCATTTCCTGATGATTCACCTGTGCTTTTTCTGTGAATTTCTTCATTCAAGATTACACCCACAATATCATCTACTTTTAAGATTTTTGAAGCAGACGCAGTATTACTAACTGCGATTACCAAACTCTCCCAATTTTCAGGTAATGAGCATAAGATTAAGAGAGCCTTAATTTCATCATCAAAAACAATATTGACTGAATTTAACTGGTTTACCAAACCATGGAAATCACTAAGATGACTATGTACAGATCCACCTTCCAACATTTGCAAATTAAATAATTGCTTCATAAGAAATACCTTATTCGAAGCTAAGGGTTTTTCATATAAATTTGCCAAAAATTCCATCAACTCTACCATTGTCTTAGCGTGTGATAAGTTAGAAATCACAGACGATGCAAGACTCAACCTTATAGATCCCAGAGCCTTCCGATCAAGAACCTCCCATTCTTCATCCTTCATATTCCGGGGCTTGCAATCAACCCCACCCAATGGTAAGTATAAATCTTTCTGATACAGATAATCTTCAATCTGCATCCTCCATAATTGATAGTTCTTGCCATTAAACTTTTCCATTCGTAGCTTACTTTCTTCTGCCATTGCTCTACTCCTACTCAAACAGAAACCCCTATGAGTAACCTGTAATCAACACACACTAACCAGATTTGATACAACCTGTTAGTATCCCAACCAAAAACTCTGATACCAGTTGTTGGGGAATCCAAGAACAACACACCTGTTCTGATCTCACTTGTTAAGATCTTGCTCCTCAGAAAGAGCACAATATGATTACCACATACAAGCAATTAAACATGCGAAATTATCCAGAAGTACAAGTAACTAGAATTCACAAATAACACAGAATATGAGAGACAATACACAATCTTGTATTAATACTCATCCAGAAAGAAAATACAATAAAGAAGATGCCACTTCTTCTCCACACCTCTCAGAAGATTTCCACACCTCAAGTGTTCAGTAATTTTCTTCAAGAGTTCACTCTCCTACCAAAAATGGTTTCAACACACAACTCACACAGAAGTGGTGTTCACCTCTCCAACCAGTCAGTAATAACCCTGCCAGTACACCAAGTACTCAAAGTACTTCAAGTAGATCTCCGATGATCTTACTTACACATGTAGATCTTTAAACGTGGCCTTGCACACCTGCTGACCAAGATCCTACAACTGGAAGAAATATTTTTCTTGCCTTTTAATTACAATACATGCCAATGGGTCTATAAATAGATCCCAGACTTAAACAATAGCTTAGACTTCTAATTTACAATAATTAGACACGTAGCTCGAGACTATAATTAGCCCTTAACATGCAAACACTCAGTTCAATGAACTAATTGTCCGTGCAACGAATAGTTTTGGAACCACCACAGGCGACCGACATCGGTCCCTGTCTGCCTGGTGCTGACCGACGTCAGCCGACTCTCTGTCGATGCCGGTTGCCTTCTGCATTCATCATGACCGACGTCGGTTATACTGCCGACGCCAGTGTCTCTAGAACTTCAGCGACCTCTTCCATGTCTGCATATTTGAAGCTTTTAGCTCCACAACCTAACAAGAGTTAAGAATATAAAAATAGTTCTAACACAAGGATGATTAAATAATCTATAGCAGGTCAATTAATAGAACACTCAGATAAATAATATTATGAATTTATACAACTGAGATTTATAAAAATAATAAAATAAATATATTAAAAAATATTACAATAAATAAAAAATAATGGTACTTAGTTGGTTTACTATGTGAATGTAGATCTAATTAAAAATAGGTGTAAAGTATGTAGAATTAGTATTCTAGATTAGTCATCAGATTTTGTTGATTGTACTTCTGTGTTCGTAGACATGTTAGATTTGGACACTACCATCGATGTTAGTGTATGACAATGATGCATGTGTCCAGTACAGAATAATGACAATCTAGATGCAACAAAATTTGTTGTTCTAAATTTTATGTCGCCTTTCTACCAATGTATTCAGATTTGAGATACATGATGTTTTTTTCACCGATTGATCAAATCCTAGCTCTTCACCCTTCTTTACCTTTGGAATGAGTTTGATAAAAAATAAGTTAGTGGGATCATAGTGTCGAGCTAGCCTAAAAAATCCTCTATCAATAGGTGCTACCTACATAGCCAATACTCTAAGGAGGGCTTTAGACTTATCTCCCCTATGTGTAGGGAAGTGTGTGCACAAGGGTGAAATATACTATATGAAGATGCATGCAATGATCTAGCTTTTAATTTGATAAATATCAATCGTGAGATACTATTTAAATGTTTTATACCTATGATATGATTGATATTATACTTGATATAAAATTAGGGATGAATAAGGCAGAGTAAAGTACTCTTACAATTGATTGTTTTAACTTTGGTAGGTATTTGCTTGGTATTTTCTAGATGATGAATGAGAAGGCTTAGACTTGTATTTATACCACATATTTTGAAAATATCTCATGGTGGGGTTCAATAAGATAATTATTCTGATCCTTGGGTTTCAACAATATTTTAATTTGGATGAGTTTTGACTACTAGACACTAGATAAGGATCTAGAAAATACTATTGGCGGTAATGTTCATAGGTGGCTAGTAGTGTCTGAGGGATAGAAAAAAAGTATGGATTTGAAATTGACAATGAAGGATGTTTATAAGGGTTTTAATTTTTTAAGTATAAGGGATTTGGGTCATCATAATGATATGGATCAGACTAAAATATAAACATTTAAGCATAGTGAGATGGTGAATGCAAGCCTTTCGGTAGCAAAGAGGTATAAAACTGAAGGGTATATCCCTAATTGATATTTGTAAAATTTACAAGACTGAGATTATATAAATATTTAGTTTTAGTATCTATAGAAACATCTTAATTGAACATTAATTTCTCATTGAGTAAAGAAGCATCTCAATGCACATGGTTCCAGATTGAAAATACAAACATGAAACACAGAATAAGATTTATAGCAATAATCTTCTATAGAGATTGAAGATCGTATACATAATCATAAAAAAAGAGACCAGACTTTCCATATTCATTTGTAAATAATTATAGTATAATTGTGAATGATTCTTCAAATCTATCTCAACACATGATACAAGAATAATGAATGGAGTACCACATGATTTCCTCTCAATGCATATTAAAAAAACTCATACCACTTTTGCAAGTTCTTTACAAAATTGAGTTCAAAGTGCACTATAATGTAAATTTATTCATGAATTATAAAACTAATTAAAATTATTATTATAATAATACAAAATGTGTGTTAGATATGATTTAAAGGTGCCAAAGTATGTCATTCACTCAACTTATATTGTTTCACTTACATAAGTAATTCCCTCATTCACTATTTTAGATGCTACAAATATAAGAATCAATGATTGTTAATAGGACATTACTGCTCCTTCAAGTGCTTTAAAAAATGGTGTTCAAAGTGTACTATAACGTCAATCTCTTAATGAATTATAAGACTAGTTACATTTATCATTATACTATTACAATAAGTGCATAAGCTAGTTTTTGAATATCCCAACATCTGTTAGTTTCTACTTTCCTCACTCAATGCTGAAGAAAATGCAATCCCTCATAAGACAATTTGAGTGTACCTAGTGACGATTTAGTGAAGACAAGTAACTTCAACATTCATTGTTTTAGATGCCACAAATACAATAATTAATGAATATAAAAAACACAGTTTTAGATGCCACAAATACAAGAATCAATGGATGTAAAAAAACTCATTACCACTCCTAAATGTTCTTTAGAAAATGGAGTTTAAATTGCACTATAAAGTCAATCTCTTCACGAATTCTAAGATTAGCTAAATTTATAAGTAAAATAGTATGAAAATTCATTGCATAGGATTTGAAGATCCCAAATTCTGTTACATACTAATTTCCTCGCTCACCCAAGAAAAAGATGTAATACCTCATAGAAAAAAACATAAGAGAGTGTAGTAAATAAAGATTTAGTGAAGACAAGTAACTTAAACATTTAATTTTTTAGATTCCATAAATACATGAATTAATGAATGTAAAAATGTCATCACCTCACTCAACCAAGAAGAGTATGCTATGCGCAAAACAAACATAAAACAATGTAGCCAGTGAAGATTTAACGAAGAAAAGTAACCTGAAAATTCACTATTTAAGATGCCACCAATATGTAGATGCTTAAATCTGAATTTATATGTTAAAATTAATTTGTACACTTGACAAATATCATTTAAGACTCTACCCTTTCATTCTAGACCTTTCTTGCAGTCAATAGGTTCGCCTTCTCCATCCTACTGGGCCTAAATGATTATCTTGTAGTTTAACCCTGATATTTTGATTACCCAGATCACCTGTAACCCATAATACACTTAAATTATTATATATATACACTTCATTTTCAGTTACAAAGATCTATTAACCTTCCATACTCCTAGACAATTACGTTCAAAATTGGATAGTAACGTTGATGCTACTATCCTACCTCCAACATAAGTGTCCTTGCATTCTAAACACTCAAATTTGAAAATATTTTGATATTTAGGTCGACCTAATAAGTTTCATTAATCCTTTTGTGGCAATATTTTCAAAAAGTGTGGTATAAATACAAGATAAATCTAACTCATTATTCATCTATAAAAATACCAAGAAAGCTCCTATTCAAGCTCATTCAATCAGTTGTACAACTGAGTTATACCTCCCTATTCTTCTCTATTTCTATATTAGGCATATGAGCAGTCATATTACTATTCTAAAGCATTCAAAGAGTAGCCCATGGACTATATTTGTCAAGTTATAAGCTATATCATTTACATGCATTTGCATATAGTATATTGTACCATTATGCACACATAAGCCAACACATAGGGGATAACTACATATGTCTGAGGTCCTCTTTAGAGTATTGGTTAATGTCCTCTTTAGAGTATTGGTTATGTAGGCACCGCTCATTGACAAAGTTGTCTTTCAAACTAATTTGACAGTATGGGCCCACTAACTTATTTTTTGGCAGTGTAACCTAACCTAGGGTGAAGATATAGGGTTTGATCTATATCATGATATTGAGAGCCCATGCACATGATTTGAACATACAATTTGAAAGATGACATAGAAATATAGGTGAAAGTTTCAGTGAACAATCAATATTCCATACAAGAAAAATGCGTTGAAGCACGAACAATAGCATCGATGTATTTTTCCCTAGGGCAATGCAAGTGTTCATGCTGAAAAAAACTAATTTTTAGAATCTTTAGACAGTCTATTTATACACATGCCTTACTCAGAACCACCTGTGCATCAGTATATAAGATAAGTGCAATTTCTCTTTCATATTACTATTATTGAAATATTGAATGTTATAATTTTTATATTTGACACATGTTTAGATTCAATTTTTTTTAGAAGATCTATATAATCTAAATTCATTAATTGGCCTGCTTTTTAAAGAGTGGCTTACTCCTTGCTTGGTTAGGTTACTCTCTTCTTTAATCCTTATTTTTAAAAAGAGTTAAACATTTGGTGAAACCTAACCTATGATTCTTCTCTTGTAACTACTAGCTTGCTTTAGAGTTTTCAACCTACTAGGATTTCTAATGTTTGTAATTTGAAAATATGATTTTTTCTTTACTTATGGCATATTTGTTTGCATTTAGAAAATATGAAAAATGTAAAAAAAGATCAATTCAAAATGGAAGACAAAGCAACCTTAATTCACCATTTAAATACAAATAAAAAATTAATTAACACATTCTTACATGTTACACAAGAAGAAATCAACAACCATGCTAAGGCTAGTGCATCCACATCTAATAATGAGGAACCCTTACATATTACAACTATTGCTACATCCTACATGGTTAAAATCAATACTTCAACTCAATTACTGGTTTCAGTGCCTACATCAACACAAAGGGTTTTTTCATTCCCTTTGGTGACTTCTCAAGTTTTAAATCATAATCTCAATGGGTTTACTATGCACACTCTTTACAAGTTATGCAAGCTTTGGAAGCTAAGGCTATCAACATTGAGAAATTTTTATGAAATTAACTCATGCTATTGATTCATAAGATGTATTGCATAATCCTCTAGCACTTGAGATATCTTTGCACCCTTTGATAACTATTTTTGTTGTACTCAAATTCACACTTTATGGTGCCAAGGGTGATCCTGAACAACACCTTCAATCTTTCTATGCAACATGCCTTGATTATGCTTCAAATGATAAAATTTTAATCAATTTCCAAAAAGTCTAAAAGACTATGCTTTGAGATGGTTCTATGATTTAATAATACATTCCGCAAGAGCATTAAAGAATTTGACAGATCAGTTTTTAGCACATTTTAAATCAAAATTACAGAAAATATGTCATACGTATAAATTGTTAATATAAAACAATGAACCAATGAGCCTATTAATGAATATGTCTTGAGGTATGAGAAAATGTTGGATAAAATGACAAATTCAATGGAAAATAAATATCTTCAAGATATATTTAAACAAATATTTCTTGTTCCCTTACATGAGTCTATATTTTTCAAGAAGTTCAAATCTTTTGATGACTTATGTCATATTGTTCAAGATAGAGAAATTAAATTTATTTCATTGAACAAGCTTAAGTATGTAGAAAAAACATCGACTACATCTAATACAAGTTTCATATCAAACCAATCTATAAGGTCAATCTCACTAAAGTTAAAAAAGAAATAACCACCATAATTAATACAATGTCACAACAACCTAATCAGATTATCTTATCCAATGCACCTAAGAGACAATTTATGTGATTAAATAACTCTCCAACTTCACTACTTTTGAATCTTGTTGAGTGCCATCTCACATCTCTCCCTCCTCCTATGGTGGTTGATATGAGTCGACCTCTACCAAAAGGATAAGTTGTTGATGCTTATTATGACTATCACCAATGTGCAGGGTATTCTATGAATATATTTTTTAAATTGAAACAAAATATATAAGATATTGTTGGTAGCAATTTACTCACCTTGGAGGATTCTCCAACGAATTTTGGGATCACAACCCAATAATTATCAAAATCAAAAGATATTCAATAATCCATTACAAGATCATTCTAAGGAAACACCAAAAGTGTAAATGGCATATCATGCATATCCTCCACCACATTATGGGCAACCATTAGATGGTATTATTGGTACACTTATACGTGGGATACCTCTTATGGATAAAAGGCCTTCTATTCATTTGATGACAATGAGATTGTGGATGATGACTCAAATCTTCATTAGTTATTTATCAAGGCATATATTGATCATCAACCTATACACATTGGTATGGTTGATAATGGTTCTAGTGAAAATATATGTACCATGATATTACTCACACATTTGGGATACTCACAAGATAACTTATTTCCTTTGACTAAAATGGTAAAATAATTCAATGAAAAGATACAACATGGATTTTGGTGAGATTGATTTATCTTTACAAGTTGATCTATCACATGTGACTAGAATATTTTTAGTTATAACACATACACAAGTCTTTGACATGTTATTGGCATGACCTTGCATTCATAAGCTCCATGCAGTACCTTCCATAATGCATGGGTGTCTTAAATATATTCCTGCCAATAGGGTAATTAGAGTTTCATGGATTCAATATGAATATCCTTTGCAACATGCAAAATTTTTTCCATGACAAATAATTATACAACCTACTAAGGTTAATCATATGTGAAATGGTAAGAAACAAGAAATCCCCTTTCCTAGGTGACCAATACTTGAGAGGCCATTGCATTAGAGATATACAATGGACTTTGTTGGGTCTAACATGCCCCATTCTCAGATTTCAAATGGGGACCCTCTTGGTTCAACATGACTGCTTCCCTTTTATGCTTTTGATCAATTGCTTGGTATTTAATGTGATTACTTAAACTTGTTTAAATTTGTAGAGTTCAACCATTTTAGGCCATTCATGTTAAAGTGCCTTTGAAAATCCTCTTTTGGGTAAAATATGACCGAGCCTTATGCAATTGGTATAAATTTTAGAGATTTCTAAGATCTCGCCTTAACAATTCAGCTCATAATTGTCTCATTACAATATAAAATGAATAAGCTTCTATAACATCTTACTTCATAACTTAGCCTATTTTTGATATTATGACATCTCTTATAAATTACCTAAGTGTGAAGTCTGAGTTTTGAATATTTGGGCCTTTTTAACGTTTTTAAGTTGTAGGTCTGACATGGCCCTTCAATTTTTTTTGTTGATTTTGGGATTTTTAAATGGGAACATTTGGGTCCTTTGTAATGAGTCACGGTTGATTCTTTTATGATATTTTGATGTCCTTCACTGAGAAATTCATACTTTCAGTCTATACTTAGTTGATTTTCTCATTTTGATGAACTAACAATGCTAACATTTCAACATTTTTTGCCTTGGTATTTTTTGCAATTTTTTCTTCCCTGGGCCCTTTAGATGGCCAAGATCGTGTCATGTGGCATGATCCCATTCAACCAAGTGCCTGAGGAACTTTGGGACTTGGATTTTCATGCCACATGGCATCATCCCATTAGCTCAAAGCCAACAAAATGGGGAGAGTTAAGCTCAAGAGAGCAGGTGGCTACCAAGTGGACTTGGGAATCAAAGGGAAAGATAAATGTGGTTGAGATATACTTGGGAGACTATGGATGAGTGACAAGTGGACCTGATGGACACATCATCAGTTGAGTCATCATAAAAAGTGACCGAAGGGAAATGGATCCTAATGATGACTGCGTGACATAAGGCTAAATTTGACGACCCATCAAAATGTCAAAATGGCTCAAATTAAAGAGAATAATAGAATGACCTATCATGATAGCTTCTAAGGGGTTCTGACTGGTCAAGAAGGGATGTGGAGCAAATTGGTGACTTTTGGGCCCGAATATTATCCCAAGAAGGTTGAATAGAAAATAATCCAAAATATGTGACCCTAAAGGGATAAGTAGGGAGATCATTTCAGCTAGATAAGGGTCAAAACCATGGAGAGAAGGTGATGTTAAATTTGGTTTTCCTTTGAGGATAGAGGGAATATTTTAACGGATTGTAATTGTACCAGCTTGGAGTGGCAATCATGATAAGAGATGAGAGCCTTGCGCTACTTGGAGGCAAGTCCCATTCTATTTTCTATATAAGGAAATCCACATTATTATTTTAGGGAGGAGATCTTATACACCAAATATCTGAAAAAAATGTGATAGGCTTAATCCTCGCTTTTCCTCATCTTATTTTGACTTGTGATTATCTACCCAGAGAACACATTTAAATGCTTTTGTAATAACATGAAAATAGATACCAACCTTGTTTGAAGTTCATGTTTTTCCTTAGTAATGCTCTTTATTTATTGACAAAATAAAATTTATTAATGTTAAGAAGAAAGTGCAATGCTTGTTTACCAATGAATATGTAGTTTGATTGTGAAATTGCTAGTCTAATTGCTTTTGAATTTCCATTTTGTTTAACTTGAATATGTGTCAATCCATTGTGTGCAGTGGTTAAAAGTATTTCTTATATTTTCATTTCATATAAGTTCAAAATAATATATTCATTTCATTCCTCAGAATCTTGCCCACTAAGTTACTTTGGTTTGTGCTATAGCTAGACCTGGTACAAAATGCTATAATTGTGATCAGGGTTGCTTTTGATTTTTAGCATCATTTTTTTTGTTTTGAACCACTTATTTTTCTACCCTACTCTTACCTTCTCTCTTTATTTTTTTCATGATGAATATCCTGCCCATTGTATTATAGTGTGATACTTATGTGAATGAGGAGGTAAAATGATTTCAACAAACATCATCAAAAATCCTCAAGCATTACTGAGATGATTGATCTTTTGATGGTTAGTTACCATTGCTCACCCAACTAAGCGATTATAAAGTTATTGACCCTTGGATTCAACTAGTTTAATCCTAAAAATGAGGGTACATTCATCCTATGTGTTGTTATCTTCCATTGTCTTCATCAGAATAATTAATTTAATAGTTATTTCTATTATTGGTCATAAGTTGAGATCAATAAAAAGTGGAACTAGAAGGAGGGTTGACTTTATGTCTAATTTGAAATTAAAAATACCTAGTGTTTCATTAATTTATTATTTATTGGTATATTTCAAAATATATGTATTTAATTTTTCATTGGATTAAGGTTATTGGTTTGAATATATCTAACTCATATTTGATATCTTAAACAATCTTGAGTCTGTCAAGCAAATCACTAGATCCCAAACGATAAAAGGTAGACTGATTGTGTCCTCATTTAAAATATTTAGGAGATCATGAAATAAAAGAGGGAGACCAAGAAATTTAACCACACCTACCATTTCATCCTCTCAATCTACCCAAAACATACCCCCACCCATTACTGCACCCATGGCTTGGTTAACAGGGTATGAAATCAATGTTTCAAGGGACGTACATGATATTCCTTGGAACCTAGAGATATGCATTCCAAGTTTCACCCCAAGTATTGGGAGGACTATTGAGGAACATGATACGTCTTATAAAACTATCCTTAGAGCTCAATGTTAAGCATGAAGATGTAGTCTGTAAGCTATTTCCTTTCACCTTGCTTGATGCGACCTATGATTGGTTGCCTGAGGATTAAATTAGAACTTGGAATCAATTGATTAGCACATTATTAACCCAATTTGGTCTTCTGGTAGACCCCAATGTCATATATCCACAAGTTTCCTACATGATAAGGGAGCCTAATGAACCTATACATAATTTTAATGCCCACTTTTAAAAGATATAGAGTGGGGTGAAAACCATGTTTAATATAGATGATTAACTAGCATTGGAAATGTTTAAAAATGTTTTGGTCCCATGGAAAACCATGTTCTTGAGGAGAGATACAACTATCATTGATTTCCCCTTGCCTATGTGGAGACAATAAAAGTGGACATGCAGCTTAATCCATGAGACCAAATGATGGCCCCCCTCCCTAACATCCTCCTAAACATGTCAACATTAAATCTAATCCTACCTATAAATCAAAACATCCCAATGCTAAAACCTTTCCCAATCATGAATCAACTTCCTTTGCTCCATGCTGCTCCAAATTAAAATTTGAGATTTCTAAATTTTGTTGGCAATGAGGCCATGGCACGTGTTTTCCCCCAAAAATATCAGTCATTTTTGGGACAACATTTGAACTATTTTGGCCCCACATGCCAAATTTATCTCTTCCCTTCCCAAAAATTGTTCTGTGCATTCAAATTCTCCATTTTTCAAAGCTTTTCAGAAAACTATGGACTCTGCAGGCCCATTTCTATGGACTATGTAGGTCCATTTCTATGGACTCTGCAGGCCATATCTAAAGACTCCCCCAGTTCTACGAACTCATTTCTATGAACTCTGCAGGGTGGAACTATGGACTTCACAGATGGTTTTTATGGACTCTGCCAGCTAGATTTCTACAAACTCTTTCAAAGTTAGAGAAAACTATGGACTTGGTTTCTACGGACTCTGCAGGTAGACTCAAATCTATGGACTCTCAAGACCTCAAAACTATGGACTCTACAAGAAAGAAACAGGTTCAACACTTAGTCATTTTTTCAATCAAGAAGTTCAAAGGGGTCTTTCAAGAGCCTGAAGGACAAGTGCCCTTATGGAGGGTACTTAGAAGCTAAAGTGGACTGTTGCAAAAATCTGAAAGGGCAATGAACCAAGCCAAGTGCAATTGCAGAGGGCAATGAGCAAAAATAGACAAAAAAGAATTCCTTCATAAAAGTGAACTAAGGACAAACATCCCTTGCAGAGGGAGGCAGGGAATAGGCAGATCGTTTCAAAGACCAACTGAAGAGCAAGAAATTATTTCAGAAAAGTTCCCATGGAAAAGTAAACAAGGCACAAGTCCTTTAGACAAAATGTCTGAAGGAATTCCTTCGGACATTTTGTCTGAAGAAATTCACTCGGGGAGAAAGCTCGACGAAAAGCAGAAGCAAGCGAGAAGAAAAGACAAAGGGAAGGAACAATTCCTTCGAACAAAATGTCCAAAGGAATTCCTTTGGAATTTTGTCTAAGGAAAATCTCGAAGCAAAAGTCTGTCGATGAAGACAAAACCCGTCGAGGAGAAAGAAGCCCAAACGCCATCCGAAGACCACCTGAAGGGTATGTGCCCTTGCGGGGGGCTCTTGCCACGAAAAAGGGACCTTTCTCAAGACCCCAAAGGGCAGGTCCCCTTTGGGAAGGATCAAACAATAAAGCCAAAGGAATTGCCAAGGAATATGATGGGCCCGTAGATGTCAAAGTTAAACACCATGAACTAGCCGTTGGGATCCATACATCTGGTGACGTCCCCGTATCCATCAAATTCATGGTAACAAATGAGCCATTGGTTTCCTAATGATGACGGGCTTGAAGATGTCAAATTCATAGAAATGAAATAGCCGTTGATCTTTGAAAGCTGGAACATGGACTTGAATGCAAAAGACCAAAATGTCAAAGGGAAAAACCACTGATGGAAGAGTGTAAGGAGCTAGTAAGACTGAAAGAGATAGCTTGAGAGCTCAGATTGTGCATATAAAGAAAATAGTTATGTGCACATCAAGAAACACATTAGGTAGACCATATTAAAGACTGACGCTCAATTCTAGCATAGCCCATGGACATAATTTAAAATTCATTAAAGGCATTGAATGCATCGTAACACATTTTTGTGAAACAAAGCATCCAAGTCTTTCTTGGAGCACTATATATTGGACTCTCTCTTATTGTTTTAGGGATCTCGATCTATAATCAGAAATGAAACTCTACTGAAATTGAAAGGTATTACTAAGACTTTGAGCTTAGATTGTTGATCATATTTCATTATTTGAATAAGAAAATAAGTGACTTTTCAGACTTTATGCTGGAATAGCTTGGTTGTTGGGGAAATTATTCTTATGTATGTTTCCTTAATACATTTTTTGTCCATTTGATTAAATAAGCAGAATTAGTGAAAGTGATCAGGAAGGTGTCCTGAAGCTAGTTGTGGAGAGACTTTGTGTTGCCACAATTGTCTTTAGTTTATCTATTTTTCTATTCTTATGTAAAAGATCTTAGGACGACTTTGTACCCTCATTATCTTTCGTATTCTATTTCTATGTAAAATACCTTGGGATGACTTTGTGCCCTCATTGTCTTTCATATTTCACTCTTTGGTAGTTGAGGTGGAGACTTTGTGCCTCATTTCATCCTACTGTGTTATTGCGCCCTGTTATAGTTACTTATCATCACTCGAAAGATTCTTTTTATCTACTGAACAACACTTCTAAAAGAAGAGGAGTGTCTTTTATCATTTCATCATGATTTTTCCTTTGATTTGTGAACATCATCTTTGAAAAAATAAAGATGGATGGTTTATCCTATCCTTGAGTGTTATTTTCTGTTTATATATATATATATATATATATATATATATATATATATATATATATATATATATATATATATATATATATATATATAGCTCCTGCATATCTATAGGAAACCTCCCCTTGATGAGAGGAGAGATTTATCCCCTTTTGATGTAGTAAATCTGCACATCTGGCTGACCAATTTTCCTATGCTATGGTTGAAGAGACTTATTTTTCTCATCAGGTAGCTGATCGACAAAATATTCACCCAACAATTTTTGGTGACTTTGCTGGGGATGAACGTGCAGTCTGAAGCCTCAAGTTTCAAATTGAAGTAGTCCCTACCCTTATCCATTATAGACTCTGGAGACTCCATTTCGTGTCTTACCCATTATCATTATAGCCTTACCATCTTCCTCCATCTCCATTATATTATCTGGTTTGCAAAACCAGAGCCGTTGGAGAAGGACAAGTAGTTTGAAGCCTCAAGCTTCAAGTTGAAACAAAACCAATCCTTTTCTATTTTTGTTTCACAATCTGGCAGATCCATGGTATATGTAAATCCAAAAGGATAAAGGTATTGTTGACCCTATATTCGAGTTGGTATAGCAAAGTAATTTTGATCTGTCTCCTTCACCGTCTCACCTCCAATGAACCAGGATCTTTCCTCCTACTAAAGTCAAGTCTCCATTACCAGGCAAAGCATCTATTTCTACTATTAATAAAGCTTTGCCAATAATTACCCCTCTAAGATTTATTATTCTACCTTTTCATAGTCATACAATGGCAATTCAAGGCCCCTGGGGTAACTCTTTTGGCCCACTTAATCTAACTCCATGCCTACATGAACTCCCACACAGTTTGAGAAAGAATTTCCCCAAGTTCTATGGTGATGAAAAAGTTTATCCTGATAAACATATTGTAGCCTTCAACATAGCCTGTGGTGTGATAGGCATGGAATTTGAGGACGTGGTAATCAGACTATTTTTGGAAACATTGCAAGGTGCTACTGCAGACTGGTTCTACCACTTACAGGCTCGGTTAGTAACTGACCAGAACACACTCAAAGCAAAGTTTGAAGCTAGATTCAAGCCTGCAAAAGATGCACATGCCATACTGGCTCAAATCACACAAATGAAGAAGGAACCTCATGAACCTATGAATAATTTCATAGCCAAGTTTGACAAGCTGAGGAACAAGATTTCTGTAATTGCTCAGCCAATACCTAAAAACCTCAAATGTTTCTTCATCAAATTTTAGCTGCCTAAAGTAAGTTTTTTGCTAAGACATGCTATCCAAATAGACCTTGCTACAGCTCAAAATTTGGCCACTGAGGTGGAAGATGACCTTATCTTGGTAGAAAAGATAAGGAGAGATCCTAACAAAGGTAAATCTTCTTCATCTTCTGAATATTCATCTACAGGTACCACTATGGTACATAAACTAGCAAATGAGTTGCTAGCTCTCAAAAATCAGATGGCGCAAGGGATATCTTTAGCTCTTTCATACATAGATATGCCAAGGAGGACATTTTAGAACCAACCATATCAAGGCAATACTATCAGATGTCAAGGATAGCCAAATTGTCTTCCTCCCCCACAAGTGAAACTTGCCATTGAAGCACCTCCAACCAATTCAGTAGTTGGATACCTCGAAACAAAATCTAATTTCTCTTTCCAACCTGAATTGAACCAAGAAAATGATGCTGATTTCTTTGTAGCAAACCAAGAAGAATCAGTTGGCGACTCCAACATTGGTTTTCTAAATTATCAGTTGATGGATTATATGCTGTGTTCACCTGGTCTAAAAACCAATAAGCTCAACAAGCTAATAAAGGGAAGATAGAAGAGCAACCTCAACTAGTAATTTAAATTACTAAACATGGAACCACTCTATCTTTCCAGCCAAAGGACTCGATGATTGCTAGAAAGGTAAATGCATCAAATATCTCTGCACCTTCTACTTCAACTTCGCAGACCAGTCCTCCCCCTTCCAAAAACTAGAAAGATGAACTGCCTTCTTTTGTTCCTAGTCTATTTCAATTATTTGACATAATTGACCATGTCAAAAAGACCAAAATTCAAATGTATATATTTTAATTCTTTCAATCACATCTTGAACAGGTGGATAGGTTAGTTCAGTGTGTGAATAATAGAGCCATCCCTGCAGGACAAGATGTTAAGAAGGTAACTCATGATCCCCCAAGGAACATGTCAATCCTAAACAATCTTGTCATTACTCCTCCTACTGCCCCTAAGAAAATAGAGCCTTTATATATTTTCCTATTGATAAATGGTCACAAACTGAGCAATTGCATCATAGACTCAGGTGCATCTGACAACATCATGCCTGCCAAGGTGGTAGAATCTCTTAGACTCACACTGACCAAGACATTTGAGAGATGTTTCTCCATGGAGAACAAACAAGTACCACTACTGGGACAAATCAAAGACACCCAATTTGTATTTGCAGCATTCCCAGATAAGAGAATCAAGATGACTATCTTGGTGGCTGACGTCCCAACATCATATGGCATCCTTTTTGGCTGAAATTTTTGCAAGAATGTTGGAGGTGAATTGAGCATGGACCTATCCGAAGCAAGGATTCTAGTCAAAGGTGTTATGAAAATATTGCTTCCTGAAAAGGAAGCAAAATATGTGGTCACCCAATCATCAACACCTGAAGCTCAAATTTTGTTTGAGTCTTCAGGCATGGGTAACTAATTTCTATCTACATATGAAGTTCATGAAGCATCTGATGAAGCTCTTGAAGGTGTCAACCCATAAATTAGTTCAACTGGTACAATAGAAGAATTGGTGAAGCAAAATGAAAATGTGGAAGAATCTCCCCCTTTAACTAAAAAATATTTCAAAGAAAAAACAGTGTCTAATGAGGTATGGATTCTAAAATTTGATGGCAGCTACTCTTCTACTAGTTTAAGAGTCAGGGTTGTATTGATATCTCCTCAAAGAGATATTTTTCTTTCATCTTACAAGTTGCAATTCAACAACACTAACAACACAACTGAGTATGAATCTTTATTACTTGGATTGAAGACTGCTCGAGATAAAGGCATCAAGTTCTTTCATGCCAAAGGAGATGCTGAACTGGTGGTTTGTCAGGTGAGAAACCTGTACCAAATAAAAATGAGAGATTTCATCACTACCGCAATCTAGTCTGGGATCAAATTGAAAGGTTTGATGCTTTTAACATCTCTGCCATACCTAGGGAATTCAATGACTGAGCTGATGCACTGACTGTTTCAGCAACTCTCTTAATCCCCCACTCAGACTTCAAAAGAGACAAGTACACTATTGAATTGGTATTTAGACCAAGTGTACCGGATAATGCTAGTCATTGGCAAGTGTTTAACAATGATAACCAAATCATCACCTTTCTGAAACAAAGAGACAACTTTGAATAATTGCACTTTGAAGGTAGTGATCCTTAGAAGCTTGAATCAGCCCCTAAAATGAACTCAGATGCAGATGAAGAATTCTTACAACTCAAAGGGAATAAAATTCCCAAAGGCTTGGTTTCCCTCGAGAAGCTATTTGACAAACATGATAGATTCATAAAATAATAGCAAATAGATTCAAGCTCCTCTCAAGGGTTTGATCAGATAAACTTGGGCACCAAAGAAGGTCCCAAGATGGTTAACATTGGTAAATGCTACACTCCCAAAGAGAGATTCAAGTTTATTAATTTACTCAACTAATACATGGACATCTTAGCATACTCCTATGATAACTTGAAGTCTCTCAGGCTTGATGAAATCCACCATGACATTCCTCTCAAGGCTCACTCAGTACCTTACAAGTAGAAATCTTGACAGTATAATCTAAAGATATCATGTACTATTCTGTCTGAGATATAGAAAATGTTGAACACTAGAATCATTTTTCCAATCCATCATTTCACATGGATTACCAACATAGTCCCTGTAAGGAAGAAGAATGGCAACATTTGCATCTATGTGGATTTCAAGAATCTAAATCAGTCATATTTAAAAGATAACTACCCTTTGCCCATCATAGATCAAGTACTTCAGACAGTGACTGGTTTGGAGATGTTATCAATGCTAGATGGCTTCTTAGGATATAATTAGGTTGAAGTTGGTGAAGTAGACCAACACAAGATTGCCTTCACCACACCTTGGGGCATGTTTGCATATAGAAGGATGCCTTTTAGCTTGATAAATGCTGGTGCCACCTTTTAGAGAGCAATGGACCTTGCTTTCAAAGATGAAATGGGTAAGTTCATTATAGTTTATCTTGATGACTTGACCATTTTTTCTAAGCATCACTTGGATCATATACGACACTTGCAACAAGTGCTAGAGCGCTGCCACCAAAATGGCATTTCCTTGAACCTCAAGAAATCTATTTTTAGAGTAATAAAGGAAAAACTTCTCAGACACATTGTGTCCAAAGAAGGCATAAAGATTGATTCAGACAGAGTTAAGTCTATCCAAGAGCTTACCTTGCCTACAAGTAAGATTTTTGTTCACTCTTTCTTTAGAAAGGTGAATTTATTATGAATATTCATTCCTGAGTTTGCTGAGAAGACTCGACACATTGTGAACATGATGAAGGGAAAGGACACCTTTAGCTAGACTAAAGAAGGCAAGTCAACATTTAAAGATATCAAGACTACCATTGCCCACACCCTAATTCTAGTTTGTCCAGACTACAACAAAGAGTTTATCATATATAGTTATGCTTATGAACACACGCTTTCAACAATTCTAGTTCAACAGGATGAAGAAGGTATGGAATCTCCCATTTTTTTCATGAGCTGCCCTCTCAAAGCTCATGAGCTAAAGTATTCAAATATGGAGAATCATGTTTATGCAATGGTGAAGGTAGTCAAGTATTTTCACTTCTACATCTTAAATTCTCACACTACTGCCTTGGTTCTTGATACCACGATCAAATCCATACTGACTCAATAGGAGTTTGGGATGAAAAAAGGTAATTGGATTTCAAAGATCTAGGATTTTGATCTAATCATCAAGCCAACAAAGTTGGTATGGGGAAAAGGCCTATGCTAATTAATTGCTGATAACAAATTAGAAGAAATAGAACATGAAGAAGCAGAGGTGGAAGACACATTGACAGTCCTCTTTGTCTCCACCATGAATGAGTGGTATTCAGGTATTACTCATTTTCTTACTTATGGTGAGTGTCTTGATCACCTATCTTATAAATAAAGGAGGACTATCAAGTTGAAAGCTACCAATTTTTTCCTTTGGGACAATGCCCTGTACAAGAGGAGCCTTGATGGAGTGTCCCTTCGCTGTGTGGACAAGGAGCAACAAAGCTAACTTTTAAAATCTTTCCACAATTTATCCTGTGGAGGACATTTTTTTGCTCTTGTGATTGCCCATAAAATTTTGCGATCCAAGTATTATTGGCCAAATATTTTCCAAGATGCATATAAGTGGGTACGAAAATGTGAACTATGCCAATAATTTGTTGGGAGACCCAAGTTAGCTATTCTGCCTCTCAAGCTAGTGGTCATAGAAGAACCATTCTAGCAATAGGGAATTGATTTTATTGGAGCTGTAAATGCATCTTCAAGTGCTGGACATGATTATGTCCTTACATCAACTGACTACTTCACCAAGTGGGTGGAAGCCATTCCAACCAAGCATGCTACTTCAGAAGCAGTGTGCAATTTCTTCAAAGAGAATATCATTTTCAAGTTTGGGGTCCCAACCAAGATTGTTACTGACAATGCAGCTTGTTTCACTTCCCAAGAGATTACACAATTCTATTTCTACTATGGGATTAATCTCTCCCACTCTTTTGATTACTTTCTACAAGGGAATGGACAAGCTGAATTAAGCAATAAGAACCTGGTGACTATCATCAAGAAGCTAGTGGACGACAACCAAAGGACATGGCATAAAGCATTGGTTGATGCTCTATGGGCAGATAGAATCACACCAAAGAGGGCAATTGGTATGTCTCCTTTCCAACTTATTTATGGTATCAATGCTGAGATACCAATCACCTTGGAATTGCCAGCATTAAAATTGGCTAAGACAATTGAAGATCAGACATATGAAAGCCCCCTTGATAAAAGGATCATGTGTTTGATTGAGCTAGATGAGCATAGTACTATGGTGGTAAATCAAATTACTACCCATCAAAGTCTGGTAAAGAAGCTCTTCGATCGAAAGGCAAAAAACCATGATTTCCAGGTTGAAGATCAAGTCCTGTTGTGGGACAAGAGAAGAGAACCAAAGGGGATGCATGGAAAATTTGACTCCCTTTAGAGGGGCCCATTTACTATTCATCATCTCAATGGTGAAAACAATTTTTTGATAAAATATCAAGATGGTACACCCTTTTTATTGCCTCATAGTGGGCAACATCTGAAACACTTCAATCTATGAAATATCAGATAAGATCAGCTTGTACATATGTATATTTGTATAGTCTTTAGTTCTATTTTTGTGCTTTTATTTTTATTTTTTTCACCTTTATTTTTGGATAACATGACTCCATGGCCTAATGACATACTTTAAGGCACTGAAAATTCTGGTTTCTTCTCCCCTCTGCTGTTCCAAGTTTTCAACTGAAGGAAGTTCCCCAACTGGAGCCAGCTGTTGTCCCCTAAAAATATCAATCATTTTTTGGACAATATTTGAACTATTTTGAACTATTTTGGCCCCATAGGCCAAAATTATCTCTTCCCTTCCCAAAAATTGTTCTGTGCATTTAAATTATCCATTTTTCAAAGCTTTTCAAAAAATTATGGACTATGCAGGCCCATTTCTACGGACTCTGCAGGCCCATTTCTAGGGACTCTGCAGGCCCATTTCTATGGACTCCCCCAGTTCTATGAACTCATTTCTACAAAATCTATAGGGTGGAACTACGGACTTCACAGATGGTTTCTATGGACTCCGCTAGCTATATTTTTATGGACTCTTTCAAAGTTAGAGAAAACTACGGACTTGGTTTCTATGGACTCTGTAGGTAGACTCAAATCTATGGACTCTCAAGACCTCAAAACTATGGACTATACATGAAAGAAATAGGTTCAACACTTAGTCATTTTTTCATTCAAAAATTTCAAAGGGGTCTTTCAAGAGCTCAAAGGACAAGTGCCCTTGTAGAGGGCACTTAGGAGCCAAAGTGGACCATTGCAAAAATTTGAAAGGGTAATGAACCAAGCCAAGTGCCCTTGCAGAGGGAAACAAGCAAAAGCAGACAAAAAAGAGTTCCTTTGAAAAAGTGAATTAAGGACAAACAACCCTTGCAGAGGGTAGGTAGGGAACAAGTGGACCATTTCAAAGACCAAGTGAAGAATAAGGAACTCTTTTAGAAAAGTTCCCGTAGTAAAGTAAACAAGGCACAAGTCCTTCAAACATTTTGTCTGAAGAAATTCACCCAGGGAGAAAGCCCGATGAAAAGCAAAAGCAAGTGAGAAGAAAAGAAAAAGGGAAGGAACAATTCCTTCAGATAAAATGTTTGAAGGAATTTTTTCAGACTTTTGTCTGATGGAACAGCCTAAAGTGAAAGTCCGTTGATGAAGACAAAACCCACCAAGGAGAAAGAAGCCCAAAGGCGATTCGAAGACCGCCCGAAGGGTATGTGCCCTTGCGGGGTGCTCTTGCTAAGAAAAAGGGACCTTTTTTCAAGACCCTGAAGGGCAGGTCCCCTTCAGGAAGGATCAAACAAGAAAGCTGAAGGAATTGCCAAGGAATATGATAGGCCTGTAGATGTCAAAGTTAAACACCATGAACTAGTTGTTGGGATCCATACATCTGGTGACATCACCGTAGCCATTAGATTTAGGGTAACAAACTAGTAGTTGGTTTCCTAATGATGACGGGATCGAAGACATCAAATTCATAGAAATGAAATAGCTATTGATCTTTGAAAGCTGGAACATGGACCCGAATGCAAAAGGCCAAAATGCCAAAGGGAAAAATCGCTGATGAAAGAGTGTACGAAGTCAGTAAGACTGAAAGAGATAGCTCGAGAGCTCAGATCACTCAGATAAGGATGAAATACAACAAAGAAAGGGGGAATGATGGAGAAAGATCAAAAATATCCATGCATAAGATATGTTTTTAGAAGGTAAAGTAGCCCACCAGGTGGACATTGGAAGAGCACAAACATTCAATGGCATGGCCCATTTTTCTGCATCAAGTAAAGCAAACAGTTGTGCGCACATTAGGAAACACATCAGGCAGTCCATATTAAGGATTGACGCTCGATTCTAGCATAGCCCATGGATAGAATTTAAAATACATTAAAGGCATTGAATTCATCGTAACACATTTTTGTGAAATAAAGCACCCAAGTCTTTTTTGGAGCACTATATATTGGACTCTCTCTTATTTTTTTAGGGATCTTGATCTGTAATAAAAAATGAAACTATGCCCAAATTTAAAGTCATTACTAAGACTTTGAGCTCAGATTGTTGATCATATTTCGTTATTTGAATAAGAAAGCAAGTGAATTTTTAGACTTTATGCTGGAATAGCTTGGTTGTTGGGGAAATTATTCTTATGTATGTTTCCTTAATACATTTTTTGTCCATTTGATTAAATAAGCATAATTAGTGAAAGTGATCAGGAAGGTGTCCTGAAGCCAGTTGTGGAGAGACTTTGTGTTGCCACAATTGTCTTTAGTTTATCTATTTTTCTATTCTTGTGTAAAGGATCTTGGGATGACTTTGTACCCTCATTATCTTTCGTATTCTATTTCTGTGTAAAAGACCTTGGGATGACTTTGTGCCCTCATTGTTTTATATTTCACTCTTTGGTAGTTGAGGTGGAGACTTTGTGCCTCATTTCATCCTACTTTGTTACTATGCCCTATTACAGTTACTTATCATCACTTGAAAAATTCTTTTTATCTGTTGAACAACACTTCTGAAAGAAGAGGAGTGTCTTCTATCATTTCATCAGGATTTCTCCTTTGATTTGTGAACATCATCTCTAAAAAAAGAGAGATGAATGATTTATCCTACCTTTGAGTGTTATTTTCTATTTATATATATATAGTATATAGCTCCTACATATCTATAGAGAACCTCCCCTTGATGAGAGGAGAGATTTGTCCCCATTTGATGTAGTAAACCTGCACATCTAGCTGACCAATTTTCCTATGTTGTGGTTGAAGAGACCTATTTTTCTCATCAATTAGCTAATCGACACAATATTCACCCAACAACACGTGCTTATAACTAGGTTATAGTCCTAGTTGTGACTAATAACACGTAAAATTCCAATTAAGAATCAACCAAGCCTGAGGTAAATGCAATTCATAAGATGGTCTAGAGGTTAAGCAATGATTTCCTTAGTTTATAAAATCAAGTGGGTAGTTCAAATGGTGGAAATTGTATCCCAAATTTCAATTACCAACACAATTATAGGTCTAATAACAAATAAGGCAAGCAAGTTGAGTGTCCATCTAATAGAATGCCTAAAATCAACATCATGGAGATCACCCTACCCAATTGGTGTCATGTGCATAACACAACCCAACATAGAGAATTTAACTACTTTGAGTTTTGTAATGCCTTTAAAATCCTACAAAAGGAGATTGATGAGTATGAGGTTGTTCTAAATAACTAGAATACCCTAAGCCACCTTTATTTTCTTAGTTCATCCAAATCACTCGATACAACCATGGTTTTAGAGACCTTAGACATTGCTAGTGAAGGAGATAATGAACCTGAGGAGAATATCAATAATATTTAGGCCATCCAGTGGTTCCATAGTGGAAATTATACCCTTAGGAGTAGGGTGCACAATCCTTGACCACCTCAATGCCACCTAATAACATTGCTACTCCCCCTAACCTAAAAGCTAAAAATGACCCACCTCCACCAAAATTAGATGACTACTAGCCCCCACTAGTAAGACATGATACAACATAGTGGAGAATATGAAAAATATAAAATCAAATATAACCCTCCACGAATTGGCTCAAAATTTACTCATTAAGTCTCTTACGGACAAGAACACTCAATCCCAAAATAAGGTTGCATCCAATGCTAATGTTTTGATACATAAAAACAAAATTGAGGTTCCACCCTTACTACTCATACTCTGAATCTTTGGAAAGAATTTTCACAATTTCCTAGTTGATTTGGGCACCTCAACAAATGTCATGCCTTTAGGAATTTACAAGAAACTAGGATTGGTCCTTATAACATCAAATAAAGTAGTGGTCTATTTAGATATGTCTAAAGTTAGGGTTGTGGGAGAATTGTTAAATTTTCATATGTAATTACAAGCTAAACCAAGAATGTAACATTTCATAGACATGCAATGCCCTGTTGCTGAGTACAGATTGGTCCAAATCTATGAATGGTTATATGGTAACAAACTTCTTGCATATGTGGCTACCATGAAGGGGTGTAAAATTAGATAAGGATTGATAGAGATCCATGCATGAAGTTGATGATTACAAAATACAATGCAATCAATGAATGAGCAAGGAAGAAATGACTCGATTTAGACTAGGATTTAGGTATGTGGTCTTTATACTTTGATGGAGCTCGATCAAAGCAAGGATCAGAAGAAAGTGTTGTCCTTATTGATCCCTATGGTAAGAAACATGTAGCTACATATAGATTAAAATTCTAATATACTAACAACATATTAGAATTTGAGGCTCTAATACTAGGATTAAAATTTGCATCTAGGTATGATGTCTATCAATTAAAGGTATACCGTGAGTTTGAATTAATCATCAATTAGGTGAGGAATAAATTTCAATGTAAGTTTTCTCATTTCAATAAATATAAACAATGTTCTTGGGACTTGATATAATCCTTTGATGCATTTAACATTTTTGCCATTATTTGAAGTGACAACACCATGGCAGATGCACTAGTTATTTTTACTACTAACCTTACACCTTTGTATAATATGAATTTGGAATTTTTTTATATTGAATTGGTTTCATGTCCATTTGTACCTGATAATGTTAAGAATTTTTAAGTGTTTGATGATGATAGACACATCTTGGATTTTATTTCAAATTCTAATGATTTTGATGAGCAGGTGGTTGATGAGGACAAGAGGAGTGATGTGGATGGAGAACATTATGATGTTAATGGAGTAAAAAACTTTAAAGGCAATCAAATTATTAAGGTAATGATATCATTGGAAAGATTATTTTCCTTAGAGAGACTTGAAGCTAAGCCTAAAAGAGTTATTCATCCCAATCATAGGTCATAAGTTATAAACATGGAGGCACTTGATCATCTTTATAACATCACTATAGGGATATAATGCAGTGATGAAGAAAAGAAAAGTTTAAAAAGGATGTTAATCTGTTACCAAGACATCATTTCTTGGACTTATGGTAGCCTAAAGGTGTTTGACCCCAACATCATGACACATAATATTACCTTGATACCTAATAAGAATCCATTCAGGTAGTGGCAAAGGCCAATCAATCCCGTTCTTGAGTCACTCATCTTGAAAGGAACTTTAGAAGTTGTTATCAACTAGTATAATTTTTCCAATAAGACACTCAACCTATGTAGCTAATTTGGTACCAGTTAGAAATAAGAGCAGAAAAATCCATCTTTGTGTTGATTTCAAAAATTTAAATCAAGCTTTAGACAAGGATAATTATCCAATGCCATCCCTAGATGAGGTCATCCAAAAAGTTAGTGGATTTGAGATGGTGTCTTTCTTACATAGATTTTGAGGTTACAATCAAGTTTTAGTTAACAAGGAATACTAATCTAAGACAACCTTCACCTCAAAGTGGGGCACATTCACTTATAAGAAGATGCCCTTTGATCTAATCAATGTTGGCTCCACTTTATAGAGATCCATGGACATAACATTCGAAGGGTTGATTGGTAAGTGCATTATTGTGTATATGGATGACTTTATAATTTTTTATAAATGTAGATTGAACCATTTAAAGCACTTGCATAAGATATTTGAACACTATCATAAGTTTGGTATTTAACTCAATCTAAATAAGTGTATTTTTTGTGTGATTGAAGGTAAGCTTCTTAATCACATGATTATGAAATAATGTATGTTAATTGACCCTGATAGAGCCAATGCCAATTCTAAAATTCGATAACCAAATAGTATGAGGGAATTGAAATATTTTTTTGGTAAAATTAATTTCGTGCAAAAAATTCATTTCTGGGTTTGCTGAGATAACTAAACCATTGAATGCCATGTTGAAATAGGGAGCTAAAGTTGAGTGGATGCCTACCTTGAAGAAATCCTTCCAAGAAATTAAGGATGCCATAATACAAGCCCCTATTTTGGTCAATCCAGATTACACAAAACATTTCTACTTATATTCATTTGCATCTGATAATACCATTGTTGCCTTGGAAGATGGAGAACATCATATAGATTTCATGAGTACCAATTTAAAGGAAGTTAAATTAAAATACCCTATTTTGGACAAGTAATATTATGCACTGGTAAAGGTAACAAATAAATTTAGACACTACATCCTAATGAATAAATTTTATGCTATGGTTCTGGATCCCACTATCAAAATGATGTTGGGGCAGAATGAACTTAGATAAAGAAGAGGATGTCAGGTCTCAAAAATTAAAGAATATGACATTGACTTTAGGATCATAAAGCTAGTTCAAGGTCAAGATATGTCATAATTGATCTTTGAAATTAATCCTGGTAATGTTATTATCCAAGTGAATCAATATTAACTGAAGAAAAACCCCTAGTATGACTTATTACCAATTAATTACTATATGGCGTTCCTTTGAGTTTCTTAGATAAGAAGCAAAATAAAGCATTATGATTAAGGGCTGCCCACTACATGCTAAACAAATGTGTCCTGTACCGTAAAAATCATGAAGGTATTTACCTAAGATGCTTAGCAAAATAGGAAGCACTAGATGTCATGACTTTTTTTCATGATAAATTAGGTAGTGACCATACTTATCGTAGTGTGATAGCCCACATCTTAAGGGCTAGTTATTATTGGCCAACTTTGTTCAAGGATGCTCATACTCATGTGAGATCATGTCATTTCTATCAAACCTTTGTAAAAAGGGAAACTCATGATGTTAGGCCCCTTTAACCAATAATTGAGGAGTACAACTTTGCTAAGTGGGGCTTAGAATTCATTAGATTCATAAATCCAAACCTTTTAGTTAGCCATATATTCATTATTACAATAATTGACTATTACAAAATATGGGCCAAAGAAAAATTCACCATGAACAACACTGTTGAGGAGGTAATTAGATTCTTTGAAGAGAAAATTATAACTAGATTAAAAACCCTTGTGGCACTTCTATGTGACAATGGGTATGCCTTCTAATCAGCTAAATTAACTGAGTAGGCATATCAGAACAAAATTCCATTGAAGTTATCTTCAAACTATTACCCCCTAGGAAATGGTTTGACCAATTCTACACATAAAAACTTGATGAACATCGTCAAGAAATCAGTAGAAGAGAACCCATGTAGTTGGCATCTCCTGCTCAAGTATGCTTTGTGGGATTATCAAAGAAGGCACAAGAAAAGCATTAAGAGATCTCCCTTCAAGTTGTTTTATGACATAGAACCATTATTTCCAATAACAATCAAGAGACCCACATATGAATTCATCAATAACTACATGGAATCAAAGGAGATAGGATAGTCCAGATTATTGAACTTGATTCACATAGATGATAAGGGGAATGAATCCTTAATTTAATTTTATCAAGCACCAAGTAGTTGTGAAAATATGGTTTGATAGAAAATCCCAAGTTAAATGCTTTCATATTTCAGACTTGGTTTTATTATAAGGAATAGATCAGATATTCTGAAGGTTTGATAAACCCAATCTAGAGAGCATAAAAACTAAACTATGAAAGCACTTGCAAAAAGAAGGAAATCTAATCTAGGAAAACTAAGAATTTAATATAGGAAAGCATGACAACTAAACTAAGATAAAAAAATATAAAACAAGAAACATACTCTAGTAATAAAGAAATTTAATCTACTCCTACTTTTACAGCCAAACTCATAGTCATTTAGAAGCATCTCCAGCTAGAACAACTATGAAATAGTGTTTCAAAAACTACCCATTCATTGTAAAAACAACATCATTACCTTGGAGGTCCTTTAGGTAGAAAACATTATCACCCAAAATTTATAAAATTTGGTATGGACCAATCCATGAAGAATTGAAATTGTCATGCTATTCTTTCTTTTTATGTGCCTTATCTAGTAAAAGCACTAAGTCTAAAATTATGAAAGTCTTGATTTTAGAAATTTTATTGAAATACCTCTTGACAATGTCTTGATGCTTATCGAAGCTATGCAATGCATCTATTTGTGCATCCTCCATTTCAAAAATGCCTAGCAGTCTAGACTAAATTATTTTATTTTTTCCCATATACTCTTGCATGGATTTATTTGTTGGTAGCTTGAGAGTAATAAGAAACACAAGATTCTTCCCATATTCAATAAGAACATGGAAGATTTGAGGGCCTATTTGTGCCTTGTCATGTTTTCCCATGGTGCATACTTCAATAATAAATGTCATTCTATTGGTTTATCTTTTATTGAATTATTAGTGGCATCCATAAAGTTCTTATTTATAGATTATGTGACTCCAATCCCTTGTGGATAATAATTTGAGGAGAACTTAATAATAATATTATTATTTCAAGCCCACTTAGTGAGCTTTATAGATTGGAAGGCTAGACCATTATGACACACCAAAGAAATTGAGTTCTGAATCTTGTCAGTATAGTTTTTTTGAGAAATTTAATCACATCTCGAGCTCTAGAATTATTTGTGGCTACAACCTCAGTTCAATTAATATAATAATCTATGTATATCAATATAAATTTATTTCCTACTGAAGAGTTAGGATTGATTACTCCCATAAAGTATAAGTCCCATTATGCAAAAGGGTGTTCGTCAATTATAGGCTGCAAAGGCATAGTTGTGTGTATTTCTCTTTCACCAAGTACTTAGCATCGGTGGCATGTCCTCATGTGATTGTGAGAATCGTTGAAAATGGTAGGCTAATATTACCCCATTCTTAGAATTTTATGAGTTGTAGTATTACATGAAGGGTGTTCAATACCAAATTTCTCATGAAAATTATCCAAAATATTTGCAGCTTCCTCCTTGGAAACACATCTCAAATAGATGGCTTCATAGTTTTTTGATACAACACTCTTTTCCTTATCATGTAATGCATTGATTTGATCCTAAGTTCTCATCTCTTATCTCTATTTATTTTAGGAGGGCATGTACCTACGAGTAGATAATGAATGATTTAGGTATACTAGTAACTTCTAGCTATCTGGGATTCATTGATTTAGTCAATAAATATGCATGGATCTATTTATTTCATAAGTTGGATCATACCTTGTCCTCTTACCATCTTAGCAGGATGGATTTTTAGATCAAATTCATGTAGTTTATCCATCCATTTCCTCTTATCTCACCTAGATCATTTTGACCAATTGTACATTTGACAGTTGGGTCAGATGTTTTAGTTACGTAGAATGTAGTGTCTAAATTTATTCACTAATTTGATCAAAGCATAGAGTTTAATATCTATCATGTAATAATTAAATTTTTTATCTTTCAAATTTGTGCTCATAAAAGCAATTGGGTGTTCATTGTCATGTACCTATTGTGTGAGCAACACTTCTATAGTATGTTGTGACGCAAATGATTATAGAAAAAAATATTTGGTGAAGTCAAGTGTGATAAAAAATGGATATTGGGAAATGGTGAATTTGATATCCTAAAATGATTTCTTAGATTCAACTTTACATTTAATTTTGGCATCTTGTTTCAGCATATCTTCAATAGCTTAAAAATTTGTACAAATCCTAAAATGAACTTGTGCACAAAGTTTATTTTTCCAAATAAGGACTTTAACTCTTTTTTATTGTTGGGATGTGTTATACTTGAAATGGCATGGATTCATTCAGGATCAATGGAAATCCCATCCTCGATAACGACATAATTTACCCTATATCTCTCCAAATATGTCTTTTTTTGGGTTTAGTGACATTCCATACCTTCTACACCTGTCAAATGCTTTATGTAAATGATTCACATGGTCTAATTTGTTATTTAAAAAAATAGTGAGGTCATCCATATAAATGATGATACATTTCCCAATGAGTCCTTGAAAATTGAAATCCATGGCACATCAATTTTTTTTATGCATTAATTAGGCTAAAAGACATCCTTTTATATGCAAAGGTTGCCCACTTAGTGGTAAAATTAATTTTCATCTGAGCTTTTGCCTCTTGTAATACTTGATTTTAACCCAAGAAACCATCTATAAACAACATCATCTCTAACACATAAACTATATAAATCATTCAATATAATGAGGTCATAGGATAGTTAATCTTTTTTGAAGTTTTATTTAAGTTCTTGAAGTTGACACATACCCTGATTTCATCATTATTTTTCTTACTAACACTAAATTGGTGACCCAGGTAGAATGCCTGATCAAGAATACGATCTTGGTGTGCAATAACTTCTAAACTTCTTTTTGAATGAGGGGATATAAAATTGGATTCAATAGCTTCTAGCATTTCATAAAGGGCTTATTTTATTACTTTAGAAGAATAATATGTGTAATGACTTTGAAATCAAATATTTTTAGGTCTTCATAGGTCCAGGTAATCACATCAATCCACTTCTCACTCTCAGAACAACTCATCCCAATGTTAACATATTGAGGATGTTCATTAGTTCCCATATTTTCTTTAATGAAATCAAATTCACTTATTATTGATTGATTCTATTTTTCATCATGTGGATCCATGTCAAAAACCCTCTCCAATGAAACAATTCCTCTAGGCATTCAATTTTTTGTGAGCTATAATATGCCATCATCTCCCAAGTCTTCTATGTTCATAGGCTCTAAATATTTTTTAATCTATTATTTGAGATTCAAAGGCCCCATAATTATTCATAAATTATATGATCTATTCATCATCATCAAATACTTGAAAGTTCTCAACATTATCTAGGACTGAGGGACAAGGAACCAACTCCATAGATTTTTTTTGCATTTTAGATTATTGGAGTGGTTCTAAATTGGTAGCTAAAGTGGCAGTGAATCTATTGTCTAATTTTACCTTATTAGAATAGTTTTGATATTGAATGGTTCAAATGCTTCAATTAGATCCCAATCCCTTTATTTATATCTCTAATTTGTTAAAATTGTCTCTATTTCAAGTCTAAAGAAAAATAGAGAAGAAGGATAGGGATAAGTGATTAAAATGACCCCGAATTGGTTTGTGCACCATATCCAAATGTTGTGAGCACTCCTTTTTAGCTAGGGAGGACTACTTGTAAATAAGAAAGAACTACCACAAAATTGTCTATTAGTAGGTATATGAGTGGGCTACCAAGCTACGTGCTTGTTTCAAGAAGTGTCAAACTTCCTTAGAGATGACAACCCACTTTTGAGAAACAAAAGAATGATAAATAACAAAGAGAGAGGAAAAGAGAGAGTAAAAGAGATATTATTTTACCGTTATTCATAACCTGAGTGCAATAAAGAGTAACAGAGTGTAGGTGGTATATTCAATTTGTATTTGGGAAGTTGTTTGGGTAGGTTTTAGAAGGGTTACTAAAAGTTCACAGCTACCAACGTCGATTAGAATACTGAGGTCAGTGAGCAAGTGTGACCAATATTAGTTAGGATGTCAATATCGGTAGGGGAAATAATAGCTTAGGGGTTTGAAAAAATCTTTTCTAGGTCTGGGAAATGGTTTTGGTCAGGTTTAGAAGGTTGGAGAGGGTTGTGAGAGAGAGAATATTGTTTGGATAGATTTGGTCAGAGGTTTGGTGTGTTAGAATAAGGGGAAACAAGCATGGAAGCTTTATAACTCCTTCATGGGAGTTCAGTCAGGAATGTGTAAAATAATAAATAGTAGGTATAAAGTGATTATAAAGTAACTACTTAAAAACTTATAGAATAAGTGATGTACTTAGCTACAGAGGTGATTGAATGATAAGTGTCAGATGGATGGCTCCTATAAGGCTTATCGAACTGATGCCTTGAATAGAGAAAACAAACGTGTGCTGATAGTTCTCAAGAGCTTGGTTCCTGATTTGGATTGACTTATACAAGGTAATAGTAAGCCAAAATATGAAAAGTTGGATGCCAAAACACTGTATGTGAATAAAAATGAAAATTCTTAAATTTTGCTGACTTGAATATTAGTTTGGAGTTTGGCTTAAATAACTGACGTCGGTGATCCCACTGATGTCGACTATGAGTTGACCGATGTTGGTGGCATGAGAATAGGTAAAAGTAATATTTTTAGCCTATTTTCTATTCTTTCTTGTGCCAAGTGTGGTATTTGTGAGGAAATGATAGAAATGGGAGGTTAAGAAGGACGCAATGGGTTAGGAATTTATTTTTGGGGTGAGAACAAGCCGTGGGTAATTAGGATAAAGGGACTAAATGTTGAGGTGATTCAGAGGGTGAGAATTAGTCATAGGACAAGGTGGCCAGGTAAGGTGGCATAAGTGGGTTTTAATTAACTTAATTACATATTTTAAATTAATTAAATGTGTGAGGGGTAAAAGCATGGGTTAAGGAAGATAATTATTATTATTGAAAAGGGGCTCAAGGGGGGTTTGACATAGGGAGTTATGCATGTGTGTGACGTAATTTTTGTGTCTACATTTACCTCTTTTTATCTTGTAATTTTCATTGACAAGTTGCAAGACAAAAATAGGAGTTAGAAGCTCCAAGTATTAGATGAGGTATCTAAGAAATGTTTTGCTAAAATTGTGTCTATTTCAAGTCTAAAGAAAAATAGAGAAGAAGGATAGGGATAAATGATTAGAATGAACCCAAATTGGTTTGTGAACCATATCTAGATGTTGTGAGCACTCCTCTTTGGCTGGGGAGGACTACCTATAAGTAAGAAATCACTACCATAAAAATATATATTAGTAGGCATATGAGTGGGATGCCAAGCTATGTGCTTGTTCCAAGAAGTGTCAAACTTCCTTAGAGATGACAGTCCACTTTTGAGAAACAAAAGAGTAATAAATAATAAAGAGAGAGGAAAAAGGAAGAGTAAAAGAGAGATTATTTTACCATTATTCATAATCTGAGTGTAGTAGAGATTAAAAAAGTGCAGGTGGTATATTCAGTTTGTATTTGGAAAGTTGTTTGGATAGGTTTTAGAAGGGTTACTAAAACTCCATAGCTACTGATGTCAGTTAGGCTACCGAGGTCAGTGAGCAAGTGTGATCGATATCAGTTAGGCTACCGATGTTGGTAGGGGAAATAGTTGCTTAGGGGTTTGTAAAAGGATTTTTTGGGTCTCAAAAATGGTTTTGGTCAGGTCTAGAAGGTTGAGAGAGTTGTGTGTGTGTGAGAGAGTATTGTTTGGATAGATCTGTTCAGAGGTTTGGTGTGTTGGAACAAGGGGAAACAAGTAGGGAAGCTTTATAACTCCTTCACGGGGGTTTGGTTAGGAATGTGTAAAATAATAAATAGTAGGCATAGAGTGATTATAAAGTAACTACTTAAAGACTTATAAAATAAGTGATGTCCTTAGCTATAGAGGTGATTAAATGATAAGTGCTAGATGGATGCTTCCTATAAGGCTTACTAAATTGATGCCTTGAATAGAGAAAACAAATGTGTGTTGTTGATTCTCAAGAGCTTGGTTCCTAATTTGGTTTGACTTATGCAAGGTAATAGTAAGCCAAGATGTGGAAAGTTGGATGCTAAAACACTGTATGCAAATATAAATGTTTTTTTTGATTTATGCTGACCTAAACATTAGTTTGGAGTTTGGCTTAAATAATCAACATCGACGATCCTACTGATGTCAGCCATGGGTTGACTGAAGTTGGTGGCATGAGAATAGGTAAAAGTACTATTTTTAGCCTATTTTTTGTTCTTTCTCATGCCAAGTTTAGTATCTATTAGGAACAATAGAAATGGGAGGTTAAGAAGGATGTAGTTGGTTAAGAATTTATTTTTGAGGTGAGAACAAGTCATGGGTAGTTAAGATAAAGGGACTAAGTCTTGAGGTGACTCAGAGGGTGGGAATTAGTCTTAGGATGAGGTGGCTAGGTAAGGTGGCATGAATGGTTTTTAATTAACTTAATTAAATATTTTAAATTAATTAAATGTGTGAGGGGTAAAAGCATGGGTTAGGGAGGCTAATTATTATTATTAAAAAGGGGCTCAAGAGGGGGTTAGACACATGGAGTTACACATGTGTGTGGTGTAATTTTAGTATCTACATTTTCCCCTTTTTATCTTGTAATTTGTATTGATAAGTTGCAAGACAAAAATAAGAGTTAGATGCTCCAAGTGTTGGATGAGGTATCCCCACTCAAAGAAAGAATCGATGGAGGAGAAATCAAAATCATGTACCAATTTGATAAGAAGTGAATTGGGTGAGTGGATGAGAACATGGTATCATTGCTTACATGCATACTACTACAAGCTATAGTCAACAAAATCAAGAACAAGGTGGAGGACGACTCAGATAGAAATAACCAAATCACAACTTGTAAGTTATAGCTGATAAGGTCAAAATAATCAAAATTATAGCTCTAATGGTCTATGTGTGCCAGGTATCCAAGGTAGAAAGTGCCCCTGGAAAACACAAAAGGTTGCAGGTGACAAGATGATCTTGGTCACCATATAAAACACCTAATATACATGTATGTTTACAATATCCAACTATAGCATAATAACATAAGTGGTCAAGAAAAATAATGTAAGGTTGGTGTAAAAGGGTCAATGATCGAGGAGATATTCGTGATCTTCAGTCAAAGTCATCGTGGGTGGAGATTTAAGTGATCTCCAAGGGTGGTTGTCATGGTTGGGGAGATATATGTGATCTCTAAGTTGGTTTCCATGGTCAGGGAGATATATGTGATCTCCAAGTTACCCCAAATTAGGGGTAGAGTCTAAAGGATTATGGTTATCAATGGAAAATCTAATAAAAGGGTGTCAATGTTAGTTATGTGCCTAATGTTAGTAGGACATAGTACTGACATCAGTGGTTTAGGTCAAGGTTATTGACATTGATGGGAAATAGTGTTAACATCTATAGATTAGGTCAAGTATGTCGACATTGGTGGGTGACCAAACCTAAGAAAAAATGGTTTAGTAGCCTACCAAAACTCATTTGCAACATTTGATTGGAGAAAAAGAGCTCTGAGTGCGATTGAGATGGTAGAACAAAGAGGGGACCCAGCTGGAGGTGTGACACCACAAATGCCAGCTATTCTAGTATGGAGGAGATGGAGAGATGAGGTAAGATCCTCTTCGATTTGATTTTGAATTTGAGTTTATTAGTTTGCTTTTGTTAGGCTAATTTTGAAGTTGGATGGAATGAATGTTAGTAGAGGGGTAAGAAATGAGGGGGGAGTAGGTTTAGATGAATTTGGGAGGGGTTTGAGGGTATTTTTTAGGTTAATATTTAATGTTGAGAGATGGGTCATTCAAACCTAGGGCCGAACCAGTCATCGATGTTGATGGGGACCATTGATGTCGACTAACATGGTGCCGATGTCAGTAGGGTTCTATTGACATTGATTGACATCAAACATAGATGTCGGCATTCAAAATTGATGTCGATGACCTTAAAAAATCCAAAATAGGAGAAAAGGTTAATTTTAGATCCCTAATTGGAGTAGTCAATAAGCCTAATGGATTAGATAGCCTCAAAAGACCCTGTGTCAACTAAGTGCTACCTACATAGCCCAGTTGAGGGCCTCAGGTGAATGCAGTTCTCCTAGTACATAGGAAATAAGATATAAGGTATGGATAAAATTGTGTTAAGGGAAATGGGTAAAAAAATGATAGGTTGAAATAGGTTAGGGGACATAAGGATTAAAATATAGGTCATAAGATCGAAGGTTAGGGATATAAGCCATGAGGCCTAGAGTTATAATAGGCAGTTCAGCCTAGGGTGGAGATGGGAGAGTAGGTTAGATAGTTAGGTGGGTATATGGCTGAGCTAATATTAAAAGACCCCATGTCAACTAAGTGCTATCTACATAGCCTGATTAAGGGCCTCATACCAATGTTGTTCTCCTAAAGAGAAGGGAAAGAGGTAGTGGTAGATTATATTAGAAAGTATGTGACTTAAGGTGTGTGTGTATGGATATAGGCTAGGTAGGATTTGATGTTACAAGATCACCTACAGATGCTACTAACGTGGATGAGGAGGGATGCCACCCCAGATGAGTGGGAACATATGGTAGTCATAGGTTTAGGGGGTGTGATGATATTATAGATTTTCACAGGATGTGAGTTTGATGATAGCATTGATCGAGAGGTGGGATCACACCACCAACACCTTTTATTTGTTGATCAAAAAAGTTGATAGTGACCTAAGAGGATGTGTATAGGATTTTATAGTTGTCATTCCAGGGTGAGGAGATATTCTCATATTTGAGAGAGGAACATGATATTCACATGGTGGCATTATTTGGAGAGTATGTTAGTGAGGTGACCTATCACTCAACGAGCTTTGCCTATGAGTTACTATACATTATTGATGAGGAGCAACATCAACTGAGCATCCTAATGATGATAAGGATTATACTATATGTACTACCAAATGCAGATGGTGGGAGATTTAAAATTATATTGATAGGTGTTCTGGCATAGATGGTTGAGCAGCAGATCATATTCACATGGGGACCAACTTTTTTGGCATAATTATACAAAGAGTTATGGGGGTTGAGATTGTGATGATGATATAATTTGTGTCAGGCATTTAATCCATTTTAGGGATATGAGCATATCATAGTGACATGACCATTGGTGTTACTTACCATGATTGTAGCTAGTTTCAAGGTTGGTTTTAGATGGTGGAGAGATGGTATGGCCCATACCTGAGTAGATGACATAGTGTGAGATATTGATCATTATAGGTGCATGATAGAGGAATTAATCCTTATAGATATTGTTTGGATACCTTACTTGACATATCCTACATTCAGAGGATAGGTAGAGCAACTTATTAGCTTATAGAGCACATTGTGGGTTATAAGGAGATGAGCCGATGAGCTAGAGATAGTATCAGTGGCACGAGTCAGGAGACAGTTCAATTTGCTTCAAGATGTACCTATTTCCTTCTCTTAGTATATAAGGGATAATATAAAGGCAACCATACCCTTTCCATAGGAGATAGATGGGCCAGATTTTGAGGAGCTGCCAGCATGGCTAGGTGTAGTAGATCCTGGATGCACAGTGACGTATCTTGCTTGGTGGATAAGTTTGCATCCCAAAGTTTAGGTCAGGAGGCCACCACCATATTTATAGGGGTTGATGAGAGAGAGATGCAATTGTATAGGCCCAAGATGTAGCAATACAGGAACAAGATGCAATAGTATAGGCTTGAGATGTGGCAATAAAGGGTTGAGATGCAACTTAAACACATGTATTAGTTTTATAAGGATAGGTGGTGACATTGTAGGACCAGGTCAAAGCATTACATGGATAGGTTGGGGTACTACAATATTAGGTTACTATAATAACAATAAAGAGGGATAGTTTAAGAGCAGTAGGTCAAGCTACTCCTCCTCCACCATAAGGACCAATACATGTCAGGCCTTTTGTAGGTGTGATGGGACCACCATAGACTATATCTCTAGCAAGGCATAACACTGCCCTTGATGAGATTGCTTATTATGAGAGGGCCATCATGGAGTTCCCAATTTAAAGGTATTTTGAGTTTAGAGAGCATGAGAGATCAGTGACACATGCCATAGCTTCTATCTCACATAGACATAGATAGGCAAAGAGTGGTGATGACACTGCTTCTTCATGATGACACGTATATCCTCAAGGACTCTGAGCACCATATTTTGTTATTTTTATATATGTTGTATGCACACCAGTCTATGAGCTAAGAATAAGAGATGTATATTTTGAGGGAGAGATGATATTGTGATGATCTATTGATGTACATTTATGTTGAGCATATATATATGAGATGCGTTATTGTGATTTTGATGATGATGTTGATGTAGATGGTTATTTTAATGTTATGTTAATGTTAAGCATGTTAATTGAGTTAGACTAGCATTTCCCATATATGTGATGGTATATTCATAGTTGATTTGTTAGCTTCATCTTAGCATTTTTCCATATTTGTGATGGTGTATGGTTAAAATGGATAGGCTATTTATTTGTCTAAAGTTTTCATCTCAACAAAGAGATCGACATGTTCATGCTTTGCATCCTTTGACCATTTTGTTTGTTAGAGAAGCATCATGTTCACCTTGTGTTAAGTGAGTTCAAAGTCCCTTGAAAGAGTATGAGGGAAAAAGGGTAAAATAAGTCAAAGTTTTTTGGTAGCGTAACCTTTGAAGTGGGGATGATATGCCCCTACTTTGGGTGACTTGAGAGCTACTATAGGCAAGTCCATGACTTCATTTTTTTTTGGTCATGGATAAGACTATAGAGGCTTAGGAGTTTTTCACTTTGAGGGAAAAAGCATAGCACTTCGTAAGTTAACTAAGTGTATATAAGTAAGGATTAAGAGGAAGGGAGATGAATGTAATAGAGGTGCTTAAGGGGCGAGCTCAAGTGAAACATGAGGTGAAGCGTTACTTGGTTAAAAAAAGAATGGTCATATGTGTAAGGCATAGAAAGGGTCAGGCTCTAGATTTCCTTTGAGAGAAGACAAGTGATAAGTTCTAGAGCCATACTTATGAGTTGTGATGTAGGGTCCAATCCAATTAGGAGCAAACTTACCCCATTTGCTTTTCTCTATGTTCGTCACATGTTGATTTTAATTTAAGATGAGATCTCTAATATTGAAATCTCACTCTTTGAGGTTTTTTTTGTAAGCACGTTTGATACGCTCTTGATAGTTTTGGAGGTGGTTGAGGGTTATGAGATGATGCTCATCAAGCAACTCGAGTTAAGCTAATGTTCTTGGTAAAAGTCATTGTTACTAAGTATGTCTTTTAGAGAAATGTGAAGAGAAGGAATCTGAACCTCAAGAGGCAAAACAACCTCTGTACACTAAGAAAAAAGGTGTAACACCCGTAGGGGTTCAAATGCTAGTATAGTAAGCTCATAAAGCAAAGGGAATGTGTGTGTGTCAATCCTTGCCCATATCATTGACTACCTTCATGAGAATTTTGGTTAATGTTTTTTTAGAAGCTTCTACCTATCTATTTGCTTGTGGATAGTATGACAATGAGAAGATTAATTTGATTCCAAATGTATCACAGAGACTTTGGACAATCTTGTTTTTGAAATATTTTCCATTATTTGTTATAATTTTATGTGGACACCAAAATGATAGATGATGTGATGGGTGATAAAGTCAACAATTATGTCAGCCTTAGTGGAGATGAGAGGAATGGCCTGTTGGAAATATTGTCATTGATGTCAAAGGTTTAGAATTATTGGTGATAAAGGCCCCATTGCATTTAATGTTGTTTGTAATAAATTTATCTTGGCTAATATGAGTTAATATTTATTTAATATTAATGAATATATTTTTGGTTGCATATGAGACAAAAGAAGGGCCCATGGAGAAGTCGAAGAGCCACGGGATAAAGACAAGAGAAGGATGGGACACATTTTCCCATGAAGAGTCATCTTGGGGAATACCAAGAGTCACCAAGTGAAGACAAAAGAGTAAAGGCACAATTTCTCATGAAGGGACACTTTGAGGAATACGAAGAGTCACCAAAGATAAGGATAAAAGTGGGAAGGACGTTTTTGGTCATGAAGGGTCACCACATGACTTTTCAAATGCTTGGATATGAAGGGTCATCCAAGATTGGCACCATTTTCCATGAGGATTGAAGGGTCACAAAGGGGCAAGGCCAAAGGTCATTTGGAAAGCTATAAATAAAGGCTTGAGAAGCCATTTGTATACATGGTTGACAGAGGTTGATTTGATATTGTAATATCTAGCTTAGAAGAGAAATTGTGAGAGATGAATGTGATTTGTATTTGTTATATCTAGCTTAGAAGAGCAAAGGCGAGAGAGAGGAAGGAGAGGTTGTATTGATCTATCATTTGTTGAGATAGCAACATTAAGAGATAGGTGTGTGGTATACACAAAGGGGTTGGTGCTCCTGTGGGTTGGTGCTCACGAATAGGTGCTGGGTTGGTGCTCGGCAAAGGGGTTTAAAGCTCCTGTGGGTTGGTGCTCATGAATTTTAGATGAGGTTTGTACTTGGCAAAGGGGTATGGTGCTCCTGTGGGTTTGTTCTCATGAATATATTTGAGATTGATTCTTCGTGGTTTTTCTCACATTGGGTTTCCATGTTATATCTGGTGTCTCTCTCTATCTTGTGTGATGTTTATTGTTTGAGTTTTATTGCATATTTTGAATGTTTGATTAAGTGGAATTTGATAAAGGGAAAGTTTTATAAGATATATAATATACTGATTCACCCCCACCTCTTAGTATATTCCATGCTTAACATGGACTCAACCCACTTGGTGAAGTATTCAGTGGTAGTAATGATAGAACAATGACGGAGGGATAAATGAGGGTTAATCTCACCGATTAGATCCAATTCCCATTGGGAAAAGGGATAGAAGTCTTTGGTGACTTGTAATGCATGACTTAGAATGTGAAAGAGGTTAACATCTTGTTGACATTTGAAAAAACAATGAATGTAATCACCATAGTCTTGATGGAGTGTTGGCCAATAATAGTTGAGTCAAAGGATACACTTGGTAACTACATGACTATTGAAATGTCCACCACAAATCCCATCATGGACTTACTTAATAGCGAAGGGAGTCGCAGTATGAGTGAGGCATCTAAGGAGGAGACCATCAAAACCTCACTTGTAGAGAAGTCCCCCTAGCATAGTGTAATGAGTGACATGTTTTATGAAGGCTCATCTCCCATTATTGGAGATATCAGAAGGGGTAATAGAAAAGGAAAGATAATCTATGAGTTACTTGTACCATAAATCATGTGGATTTGATGTTACATTTTTGATAAAAAGGATGTTAGTTGATACATAGGAGGGTAATGTTAAGTGATGCATGGTGACATAGATTTTTGAGGAAGAGGGTGAAGAGGGTATGTGTGAAGCAAGTGAAGCCATTGTGTCAGCAAACTTTTTTGTAGATCAAAGAATAGTTTTTAAAAGATAAGAGTCAAATGATCCTAACAATGTATCTACACGATGTTTATACCACTGTAGAATTTCATTTTTACATAGGTAAGAACCATTAACTTGATTAACAACTAGCTGAGAATCACCAAAAATGGTTATGAAATTGATACCCAAGAAGATAACTAATTGAAGTCCTAGGATCATATTCAACCATATTGTTAGTACATTCATAATCTAGTTTAAATGACAAAGGCATAGGCTTGCCATCTAGAGGAATAAGAATGACCCCTGCACCCCCACCATATTGAAATTTAGACCCATCAAATAACATCATCATTTGATAGGAGATATCATCAGTAGAGAGCATTGTGATAGATTTGTTAGGGAATTTGAGGTTTGAAGGTTGGTTGTCAGGTAAAGGGGTGGTAGCTAACTAGTTAGTGATCATTTTCCCTTTGATAGATTTTTTTGGATAAACTCGGTCAAATTTAGTTAGGATCATGAGCCATCGAGTTACATGTTGGTTGTGATATGGCTTGGAATACATGTATTTAAGGGGATCAGTATGAGTAATCACATAGGTTTTGTCATTTAGGAGATAATAGCAAATCTTGGAGGTTGAAAATACTAATGTGAGGTAAAGATTTTTGGTATGGGTATGTCAAGTCTCATAATCAATAAGTGTGCAACTTATGTAGTAAACCACCTATTCTCGATGGTGATCATCTTGATGTGTAATCATAACACCTAGAGAATGGTCTATTGCAAAGATGTAAAGGTAGAAAGGATGATTTTCCTTAAGTGAATAAGAATCGATGGGGAAAGGAGAAATTGTTTGAGTGCATCAAAAGCTTCCTGGCAATCTATATTCCAATGGAAGGAGACATCTTTTGTGAGGAGATGGTGAAAAGGTTGGCAATGATCTGAAAACTAAGAGATGAAGCAGTGGATTGATTGAAGTTTGCCTTGTAGACTATAGAGTTGTTTGATATTAGTAGGTGGAGGCATCTCTAGTGTTTCTCTAACCTTAGTAGGATTGACTTCAATGCCATGAAGAGAAATGATAAACCTTAAGAGCTTACTAAAAAGAACACCAAAGACACATTTCTTTGGGTTTAGTCGAATGTTATATTGGAAGAGATGAGTAAATATGATTTTGAGAATCATCAATTGATCTTGGTGAAGTTTATATTTTTCAAGTAAGTCATCCACGTAATCTTCCATAATTTTATGTAGAAGATCATTGAAGATGTAAGTAATAGTATGTTGGTAGGTGGCACAAGTGCTCTTGAGGCCAAAAGGCATGACTCGATAATAAAAAATTCCCTATGGGATAGTGAAGGTTGTCTTGTGTTCATCCTTAGGAGCAACCAAAATTTGATTATATCCAAAGAACCCATTCATAGGTGATATCATCTCATGGCTGACTGTTAGATCAACAAGTTGATTGATACTTGATAGTGGGAAGTCATCTTTTGGATAAGTGAGGTTTAAGCCATGATAGTTGGTGTAAATGTAGATTCCTCTAGTTGCTTTTATGATAAGAAAAATATGGGAAATCCATTGCAGGTAGTCGATGGGTTAGATAAAGTTAACAAAAAGGAGGCATTGGAGCTCTTCTTTGACAAGGAGAGCAATACAAGGATGCATTTTGTGAAGCTTTTGCTTAATCAGTTTAGCATCTTAATTGGTGATAATGTTATGGGTGATGATAGAGGGGTCAATACCAGGGATGTCATTATAAGACCAAGCAAAGGCTTTACCATGGTTATTAAGAAATGTGGCATAATCAACTTTCTTAGAGGAATCCAAAGTTGGCCAATCTTGAGGATGTGGGGGTTATCGTGAGAGGGTAAATTGATGTCAATGGTTGATTCATTTAACATAGCTTGTGTTTCTGATGGGAGTAAACATTGGATATAGGAATCATCTACACCCTTGTATTTGAGAATAGTGTCATCATCTTGATATTGGATGATGTTAATAGTGTGAGAGTCTTCATCAATTATTTCAAGATGAACGAGAGGAAGGGACCTTGTTTCCTTACCTTGGTGATAGGTGAGAGGCCCCAAATGGATGACATTTATTGAAACAAATAAAATTAAGAGGTATAGATATCTCTAATTCAATAGGTGATGGTGGAGAAAGAGATATTGGCTCTTCAATAATTGGTACTTGAGAAGTTTTGGTGAGTTTAGTTGGTTCGTCATAACTAGCTCCATGCCTCTTTTTGGCATTTTCAATAGTTTTGCTAGTGGGATATTCAATGGGCGTATGGACACCTTGATCATAATGACCTAAACTAAATCCTTTCTAGGCACACTTGTAAAGATAGGTGTGAGTGAAACTAGGTTTGCTTAGGAAAGAGAAGTCACAGACAAATATTTGTGGTGAAGAGGGGGGATTATCGATAGCAGGAGCCTCCTCAATTCCCCCATATGTGAAATTAGTTCGAAGGTTAGGGGGCCCATAAGTGATGAGCATCCCAATACAAGGATCTTAATTTGGGTGCATATGAAGATTTCCATACTTTTTTAGAGTATGGAACATGTCGAGCATCAATAAATGATATTTTTTGAGTGATAAACATTTAAAAGTTTCCTCCATGGGATCTTTGTCAGGAATTTATGTTGCTGATATTTATGTAACCAGGATAGTGGAACTTGTGGAAGCATCAAAAGTATCATGTGGAGAAGATGATGCCTTTAATGGAATGAGAACATAATTAGGACTATAAGTCATGTTACATGTTTTAAACATAGGTGGGTCGCTAGGTATAACATGTACTTTCCCATTGTGCTCAAACCTGACATAACAGTGCAAAGTTAAGGGTAAACATGCCATAGAACGTATCCAAGGTCATCCAAGTGGTATTTTATATTAGAACTCTCCTTCTACAACATATAAGAGCTCATGAATTATGTGGGGACCTACTTGGATATGTAAGACAATAGTTCCCACCGTAGTAGTTGTGGTATCGTTAAAAGAGTGAAGCACCCATCGCTTTGAGACATGCAATTATCAAGAAGAGTTAGCTATTTGTAGGCATGGGTGGAAATAATATTAATACTAGATCCCCCATTGATCATGACTCTCTTGACATGATTTTTATCAATATATGCGGTAATAAAAAAGGCAAAATCCTGATCTTTAGGGTGTTGAAGCAGAGTTGTAAAATCACTGAAGGAAATTAGGGAGATGGAATTAAGAGAGATGACCAAAGCTGTAAGAGGTTGGGGATCATCAAGTTGTATCTCAACCAATTGAAACGAACTAATCAAATCTTGATGGTATTGGGGTGAGTTTTAGATTAACTCATACAAGGACATTTTCACAGGAGTTTGGTGAAGTTGTTTCACCATTGATATTTGAATAACATCTAAAGATGTTGGTTTCAAGGCACCCAAGATAGAAATCTTAGGATTTAGAGGAGGAGTGCCTTTGGAAAAGGGATGATCCCAAGGAGAAATGATATTTTCCTTACCTTTATCCCTTTAGTTTGTGAATAGGTGGCCACATTAACTATGTTGATCTGAAATATAGGTGAAGGAGGTGGTGAAGAGGGTACAACAACATATTTGGGTTTGAATTTAGGTGGAATAGTAGGAGGCATTATGGATGCCAGAGGTGGAATAACATGAAGGTTAAGGGGAGTATCAAGAAAGAGAGTGTGAAAATCAAAGTGTTTCTGAATGACTATTGTGAGAACTTTACAACTCTCAATATCATGTCTAGGTGAATGATGATATAGACATACTTGTGTATCATTAAACCAAGATGGCTTCTATCCAAGAGGACTATAAGGCTTCATAGGAGGAAGAATTATTATGAAATATTACAAAAACTAACGTAGGAAAAAGCTATGAGAGTCTATGAGTTGGTTCACACTTATTGTGGTAATAGGAGTGGACACCTTTTGTTTAGGAGTCACAAGGGTGATTTTGTGTGGTGCCTTGTTTGGTGGTGGTGGAGTTACATGTTTTGTTGACACCTTTTTGGTATCAAGTATCATAGTGTCAAATGTGAATGGCCTACCAGGTGGCAGAAGTAGAAGTGGAGATAACTTAGACTTTTATTTTACTTGGATCGGTGATACTCCAACTAAAGTAGAGGGGTACAGTCCCAAAATCAATGATAAAGTTGGGGGTTGAAGAGGGAAGGATCAGTGAGACCTAGGAAGCTTAACATTTTTTTTTAGTTTAGGCCATAAAACTCCAACTTTTGGTTGGAGAGTTAGATCTAATTTCACCTATAGATGAATTAGATTAGAGATAAGGTGTACACCTAAAGACTTGATCTGATTTAATGTGGTAGATGGTTGTGAGGGTGAGGGTTTTGACATAGATGGATGAGCTTCTGGTGATTTTGGTGAAGAAGCTCTAGCTTGTCAAAGACCTTGGGGTAAAGGGTAGTGAGTGGGTTGGTGGTAAAGGTTAACACTTGTGTTGGATAAGGAGTTTTAAGTTGGTCCCAAAATGTTGTGTGATTTAGCTTCATGGAGTCAATAAATTTTAGACTTTTCACCAACCATGAGAAGGGTTTAGATGAAGTTGACGTAGGCCTTATGGTTGATTCTTTAGAAGGCTGAGATGATTGAGAAAGAGGGAAATTATTGGACTCTACTGCTTCAGGCCAAAGATGAGAAAGAGCCACAACAAGGTCTTCTTCGATAGAGACAGGAGAAGAGGCATGGTCTTCCATGGGTAGAGGAAAGGTAGGTGAAGAGGGTTCCTCAAGGGGGTAGAACATGGGTATAATTGTTCTCTCAACATATGGGCAAGTAATAGGTAAATTATGATCCTCCATAGGTAAAAGAAGTAGTAAGAGTGGTAGAATTAGAGTAAGCACGATATGTCTCTCGTCTAATGTAAGAGTAGATAACACTGACTCTTCTAGGTGTAAAGGTGGAGTGGATGGGGTATAATTCTCTATCTATGGAGGAGAGGTAGGAAAAGAGGGTTTCTCAAGAGGGTATAACATAAGAATGATGTTACCCTCAACATGTGGCTATAGAATAGGTAAGGCATGGTCTTCAAGTGGTAAGAGGATAAGTAAAATTAGTGCAAAAGGAACTTGCAATACAGTCTCCTCTGTTGGAAAAAGGAGTGGTAAAGGAGGCTATTCCTCATGTGGGAGTGGAACAAGTGAAATATAATCTTCTACCTAGGGAGGAAGAATGGGAAAAACAAATGCCACTGACTGTGGGGGAGGAGTCAATAAAATGGGTGTCTCCTATTGAGGGAGAGGTTGAACTATAACTAAAGGAAAGACCATATTAACTGTATTGATATTATGATCACATGAGTTAGTCATGGTTTGAACAATATTTTTATTGGGTGAATGGTTAGGAAATATCTATTTAATCACATACATATTTTGATTAGCGGGTGCATTAAGATTAGCCAAGATGAGATCACCCCTATCAAGCATGTCTTGAACAATGTTCTTGAATGTTTTACAGTTATTAGAATTGTGGACTTTAACTCTATGGTAGATGCAAAACTCACCCTCCTTATACCAAGTTGGAATAGGATGGGAGAGGTCAAATTTTATAGGAGGTTTGATTTGAGGAAGGGTTATGACACCTTGTTGCAATAGTTTTTCCAAAATGGAAGTATATGACTCCCCAATGGGAGTGTATTGTCTTTGTTCATATTGTTGTTGGAATTGCTTAGTCAAATTTTGGGAAGTCAAGGAATTAGGTTGGTTTTTGGTTATGGAAGAAGTTGATTTAATGACCACTATGTTGGTGGTGCCTTTAGATTTTTGGTTAGAAGAAGTTTTAGAAGAGGAGTCATTTGATTTGGAATTGGCATTCTTACTATGTAACTTGACTCTGCCTTCATCTATAGCCCAAATATCAAGTTTTCATGCCATTGTAAAGGCATCATCAAATGTGTAGTAAGTTTTTACTCAGAGTGTGGATGAAATGTGCTTAGTACATGCCCTTGAGAAGAGCTCAATAAGTTCAAGTTGGGGTAAGGAGAAGGAGAGTTAATTGAATAAACCTCTCCAATGAGTGATAAAATATGCAATAGACTCATCATCAAATTATCTAATAGAATAAAGGTCTATATTAGAAACCTTTTTATAAATGTTAATAGAGAAATGTTCTAGTAATATTTGTGTGAGTTGGGTAAATGAGAAAAGGGAGTGTTGAGTTATAGAGATATACCAATCTAGGGCAGTACCCAAAAGAGACATGGGGAAAGTGTGAAGTAATAACACATCATCTTTCCCTATTAAATAAAAAACATGTCTAAATGCTCTCAAATGCTATTGTGGGTCCTCTTTACTCTAGAAGTGAGTAAATTTAGGGAGTTTCCATTGGATTGGATAAGGGAGAATAAGTACAGAAGGATGGATGGGTCCATTGCATATCTCATCATAAGATAACACATTCTTTGAACTTAAAATAGATGCGTCTAGATTAGACATCTTGTCCATCAACATCTTAATGAGGTCTAGAGGGGGATTAGTTTGGGAGATACCCCCTAAGTTATAGGGAACCTGATAGGAAGCAGAGGGAGTGTATGGCATAGCTTGCTGAGGTTGTGTTGGCACAACATAAGGATAATGAGTCATAGGCTGTAGGGCAGAAAGAAAGGGGCTTGTCTGATTGGGTTAGAGACTATGCTTTGGTTGGATGTTGTTATTATAGGTTGGGTTATTGGCATGGTTACACTAGATGAAGGGTGAGTCATAACTTGGGTAATTATAAGTGCGAGAGTAGATGGAATAGGTACTAATAAATTTTGAAATGGGGTGAGATTTGACTTAACTGCTTGTGGTTGTGAAAGTAGGGAAGTTACACCAGGGTTTAGGTGGAATTGGGCAATTGGTGATGCTAAATTTTGGACATTATTTATGGTTGGGTTACTTGTCGAGGTGATGGTTTGAGGAACCATGGGGAAAATAGTGGAGACAATTGAAACTAAAGTTGTCTCTATTAGAGAGGTTGGCATACCATAGAGTGGGTCACTCAAATAATTGTGGGTTCAGCTCATGTCAAGGTAATGCTGGAGGGCTGCCTCATTACAATCAAGAAATTTAGCAAAATCTTGATCCCCTTCAGGCACAATGGAAATTTGGTTAGGGCTGGGAGTATGCTCTATATCTAAAGTATGCTCCATGATAGAATCAACAACAAGAGGGAAGGTGGAAGTGGTTTCCAGCTTACGTGATCAGCAAAAAATTTGGCTTGGTCTCATGTTAATACCATACAAGAAGTATAAATAGTCTTAATACTCTGTATTAGTGACATAATCAGGCAAAACTAGGTTTGGGTGTAGGTAAATAGGTTATTTTAGCTTGTTATTTTTAGCAAATTAAAATTACACATTCATCGACATCAGTCACTTGACTGATGTTGGTAATAAAATTTTGTCAATGTCAGTGGGATTAATCGATGTCAGCAGCTAAAGTTTGTCGATGTCGATTTAATTAATTGATGTAGGTCATCATGATATCCTGAGAGATAGAAAATCCAATGTTTTAGAAATTAAGAGGTAAAATCTAGGTAAAATAGAGGATGCAAGAGGTATGTGTAAGAATAAATAACACTCAAAAAACTTGATATAATAGGTTATAAAAATTGAGTATTACAAATAGTGTTGATTTTATGAATCAATAGAAAAACATCCCTACCAATTATAAAATACAAAAGGCAATAGAGAAGTATAAAAAGAACATACAACCACTAATTATTAACACCTAGAGATTAATTTTAGTCTTGTGTTGGCTTATGCCTTAATCAACTAGTGAGAAGAGAATTTGGTTAGCGAAGGTAATAGAAAGCAATCTAGAGCTAGTTTCAAGTTAGTTTTAGTGATCAAGAGGAAATTTATGTTAGAATAGGTACATGGCTTGTTATAGGAGCTTACTCCCTGTACTTCACAGACCTGAATCCAAGCTAGGCTACTTATCCAAAATATACCTTCTACCTAGAGTTTATACTCTGCTAGAGAACAGAGTGGGTTCTCCCCTTGGTGGTGAAATCCAAGTAGGATAGCCAAATAGAGTAAGGTGATCCACTAGGTGATGAAATCATGATGGGCCTTATCTTAGGTGAGTTTAGATGTTCATCTTTGTGAGTGTGATCTAGTTGTGTAACATAGGTGCACTAAAATTCATTCATAATTCTTGTAATTAATTAGGTGAGCTAATATGCAACAAGAAAACATTGAAGTATAGTAAGTTATAAACCCAAATCTAAATTTTTTAGATTCTAATGAAAACATGATGAAATAGGAGTAAAGAATGAAATCCACTATCCTAATGTGCATGCAAGAAAGAAATAATGAAGATATTCTTTTAACTTGTAAGAAAAATGATAAATTGCTTTTAGAGGCAAAGAGAAAAGAAGAGTGGCAATGAAGAAGAAATTTTAGTTTATTACCCTTAAACAAAAAATAAAATGTTGAATTTTTTGATTTGAGGGAGAAAAGAAGGAGAAAGTGCAAGAAATGAAATTTTCACTATAATGCACCTATATGAATGCTTAAAACAAGAAATGAACCCAAGGAAAAATCCAGGGTCCCACCAGGCATGCCAAAAATATTTCGCTAAAATTGTATTTATTTCAAGTCTAAAGAAAAATAAAGAAGAAAGATAGGGATAAGTGACTAGAATGAACCCAGATTGGTTTATGTACCATATCCAAACATTGTGAGCACTCCTCTTTGGTTGGGGATGACTACCTACAAGTAAGAAAGCACTACCACAAAAACATTTGTTAGTACGTATATGAGTAGGCTGCCAATCTACGTGCTTGTTCTAGGAAGTGTTAGACTTCCTTAGAGATGACAGTCTACTTTTGAGAAACAAGAGAGTAATAAATAACAAAGAGAGAGGAAAAAGAAGAGTAAAAAAGAGATTATTTTACCATTATTCATAATTTGAGTGCAATAAAGAGTAACAGAGTGAAGGTGGTATATTTAGTTTGTATTTGGGAATTTTTTTGGGCAGGTTTTAGAAGGGTTACTAAAAATCCACAACTACCAATGTCAGTTAGGCTGCTAATATCAGTAGGGGAAATAATTGCCTAGGGGTTTGTAAAAGGCTTTTTTGGGTCTAGGAAATGGTTTTGGTCAGGTCTGGAAGGTTGGGGAGAGTTACGAGAGAGAGTATTGTTTGGATAAATTTGGTCAGAGGTTTGGTGTGTTGGAACAAGGGGAAACAAGCAGGAAAGATTTATAACTCCTTCATGGGGGTTCAGTCAGGAATGTGTAAAATAATAAATAGTAGGTATAAAGTGATTGTAAAGTAACTACTTAAAGAATTATAGAATAAGTGATGTACTTAGCTGTAGAGGTGATTGAATGATAAGTATCAGATGAATTTCTCCTATAAGGCTTGCTGAATCGATGCCTTGAATGGAGAAAACAAGCGTGTATTGTTGGTTCTCAAGAGATTGGTTCCTAATCTGGATTGACTTATGCAAGGTAACAATAAGCCAACATGTGGAAAGTTAGATGCCAAAACACTGTATGTAAATAAAAATGAAAATTCTTGATTTTTGCTAACCTGAGCATTAGTTTGGAGTTTGGCTTAAATAACCAACGTCGATGATCTTGCCAATGTTGGTCATGTTTTGACCGACATCGATAACATGAGAATAAGTAAAAGCACTATTTTTAGCCTATTTTCTATTCTTTCTCGTGTCAAGTGTGGTATCCATTAGGAAAGGGTAGAAATGAGAAGTTAAGAAGGATGTAGTTGGTTAGGAATTTATTTTTGGGGTGAGAACAAGTCATGGGTAATTAAGATAAAGGGACTAAGTCTTAAGGTGACTCAAAGGGTGAGAATTAGTCTTAGGATGATGTGGCTAGGTAAGGTGGCATAGGTGGTTTTTTATTAACTTAATTAAATATTTTAAATTAATTAAATGTGTGAGGCGTAAAAGCATGGGTTAGGGAGGCTAATTATTATTATTGAAAAGGCGCTCAAGGGGGGTTTGACATAGGGAGTTACACACATGTGTGACATAATTTTGGTGTCTACAATCTCCTTAAATATGATAATTTACACTAATACTTAATTCTAAATAATCAAAGTCTCCAAATATTAGCAATTACTTTACATTATGTTTTAGTATTAATTGTAGGCCCAAAATTAAAGCTTCATATACAACATGATTATTGATAGATGGGAAATGTAACCTACATGAAAAAAGATACTGCTTCCCATTTGGGTTGATGAAAGTAATGCCTAACCTGATCTCTATTTAGATCTGGCACCATCAAACTATAAAGTCCATAATTATGGACCTTCAAATTATCATTCATGAGATTCATGTTTTTTAGTAAACATGTAGAAACCTACATGAGATGAAGCAAAATTAATATTTTAATTATTGGCATTTTACTATGTGATAAGGTACTTCATTTTGGGCTCCATGTATGCTTAGATATGATTTTATAATCCTGTCCAAAGTATCCACATGTGAAAAAGTTGTATCCATATAGCTATTTAGTGCTTTGGACCAATCATGGCTCAAAAGAAAACCATAAGCCTCATTAATTTCAACTACCAATATGTCTATGTACTATTGGACACATGGCTGATAAGTAAGCTACATATGAACATTTAATAATTACCCAACAATTGGTACTATAGTCTTGTCCAATTTTAAGACCACTCTTTTGGAATTTTATAAAGTCAATCCTAACTTCATACAAATAGTTGTAGGCATGATGTTGGCTAAAGCACCTGAATATACTAATAAATTATGCAAGTTCCTTCCAAAGGTTCTAACAATCAACAAAAATGGTGGTACCTCATTCTTGTCTCTATAAACAACTATGTTGGTATGCATAACTTTAGATTTGTCAATAAATGGTTTATCACTCAAGGCCTTGAGCAATAATTATTTGTTCATTAATTTGAGCTTTATTATGGAGGGTATATTTCCTTAATTTTATTCATATCCTCAAGAATATGGTATCCACTTTTGTTCTGAGTATCAACAACCTGTTGCTGATCATTTCCTTTTAGGGGTAATGGATTGTTGTTGGATTTTAGATCTGGAGGCATCCCTGAACTATTGTTTGGAGGCATAGAGGTGGTGGAAGGCTATTTATTATTGTTTCTTAGAGTATAATTATTCTTTTGAAATTTTTGAAAAACATGAGTCTCATCTATATTTTATTCTGGTTCATTCTCATCCTTGACTAGAAATGAGAAATCATATGCCTCAAACACCATTGTAGTAATATAAGGATTAGAGGCATTGGGTGTGGATGAATTAGGTTGATTTTGGACCACCTTATATATTTCCATCTCCTTTTGAAATATACCAAAAGTTTTTTTATAATTATTTACAGTCTAATTCACCATGTTGTACAATACTATGGACTACACCAAATAGGTAGGGCATCCTCATAAATATTTATTTCAAGAAGCTTGTTGGGTTGTGGCTTATATTTGTTACCTACTTTGTTAAATGGCCTATTATATATTTGAAATGTAATATTTATATTATTTTTCTCACCTAAAATATTCCCCAAGTGTTTTTACATGCCCAAAAACTCATTAATAAGTTTATGTACCATGTGTTGAATAACATCTAGTTCAGATTTGGTGGAATGAGAGGCTATACCATGTGTGGTAGAGGTATTAACTAGGATTAGGGATTAGTTATATGTTTGTTGATTAGGTGTGGTCATAAAATTATTTGGATAATTTTGGTTTTATTTAGGTGGGAAATGAGCCAAGGTAAATTGATTGTAAACCTGGTTCTAATTATGGGCAATGATATTTTGATTGGCATTTGGAATAGGGTTCAAGACCTATAAATTTGGGTCAATATTGGGTATGGTGTACAATTGGGGATTCAACTTCTTACAAATATCGATAGATTTAGCATAGGCACTTATTAAGGTGTTGAAGTTTGGATCTCTACGTATAAATAGTGTAGTCATAGGATCTAGATAGTTTTTATACATCTCAAGTGTTAAGGTAACATCAAATTTATATGCATTAGCCACATGACTGTACATCTTTTGGAATCATGTCAAAGGACCTAATTGGTTCATTGGGTTCCTTTTACATGCCAAAAAAATGTTGGTCCATCACACTAGGATTGGTAACATGCCCATATTGTGCCATGAATATGTCATGACATTGGGACCATAACATAATTCAATTTTATATAATGTTGAGGAACCAATCATAGGTAGCATCTTACAATGTGAATGGGAAAATTATGCATTTAACTTCCTCATAAAGTATATTCAATAACCCTAGAAAATTTTGAAAGCTTTCATGTGTTCCTCTTTAGTTCATCCCCTAGAGGGAAAGAATGTAGGAAGATACTTCTATAGGTTCCTAGGTAGATCATGGATGGCATCACCTATGGTGATGGTTTAACCAACTAACTAGGCCATAGTAAAACATTGAGGTTAGTTCCCTTGGGTTGGTGAATTTGGTTGGGTAACAACTCTCTTACGGATACCTCTATCTGATTTGGGTCTTCGATAAATTATAAAGGTGATAGTAATAATAAACTAGAATCATATTTGGCCCTTGTTAACCTTACTATAGGATCCAATACAACTCAATTGATTGTTTTGAGGAACGAAAAGGCCCTCCTTCTAGTGCCAAATAAATTCTTGTTGATGTGGGTTTTATGCACACCAAATTTTTTTATGATGAGGCCTATAACATTTTAGGATTAGTGAATAATTTTACTTCAAGACATGAGTTGCTGGGTATTTGGTCTTGTAAATAAACACATGGTGGAATAACAATGAGCAATGGGTAATTTACCTTAAATGGTTTGGATGTGATGGAATATAAAATAAACTAAAAGTCTACTTGAGGTGAATGAATTAAAGTAATCTAAGGTGAATTGGATCAAAAAGTATAAAAGGGAAACCATGTAGGATAAGAAAGAAGATCTTTGACTCAAAGATGGATGAAACTGTTCTAAACTAGTCTTTATGTTTTGAGTTGAATAAGTGATGAAAACTAATTCTTACTACAATTTTTTATTAACACAAAAAATACATAAACATAGTTAGGAGTGAAAGGAAACAAATATAATAAATTTCAATGTCTATAACCAAAGGTTGCTACCAATGTAGGATTGCTATTGCACATCCTCTACCAAAAGGAGATTATGATTAGTAAACAAAGAACACTCAAATTAGATATAGCACAATCTTAATAAATTTATTAATACACACTCTTACATAATTAAAATAACATATAATACCATTATGATGGAACTCCATCAATGAGATTTAAGATTTGGAAGAGAAATGCACATCAAGACAAACTTGCAGAACAATCCTCAAAATTTCTCATTCACCTTAATTACAAAAAATTATCCTCTTTAGAATGAGTTAGGTACAAGTATAAATAGACTTGGGATGGGGATGCCTCATCCTTCAAGTAAGTCAAATTTATATATTCTAAATTGAGATTGTGTAAAAATTCATGCATACAATGCATGTTTACAATATATGCATATAGATAATAGTTCTTCATGAAGACTCACAGATATAAATATATCAAGGATAAAAATAATAGATTCAAGTCACAAGTAAGACATGTAATTATATAAAAATACTATGTATGGTGTTGACATGAAATTAGTTTTTATCACTATAGTTACATCTAGAGTAGTTGTCCTTGTTGTATTGGTTCTCACTGGGGCTACAACTATGGTATATGGGAGTAATGGTGGAACTGTGATTAGAAGTGTAATGAAAGAGATCCCATTTGATCTTTGCACCACTTCATATCCTAGAAACTGAGATTAAATAGTTGATGGTTGGGAGGGATGGGTGGTGTAATTACTAAATTAGTTGCCTACCTCTATGCTTCCAGTTTCTTATATAATACATAAATATAGGAAAAATCTATTTCAATTGTTTCATAATCAAGAATGTACCTTTTGAATAGTTGTGGAAGCTTTCCCATTAGTTTACCATGAATGATCATAGAAGCTTTAAATTCCACATTGAGCATAACTGTATTGGCCAATTTGTTGCTTATAAAATTTATTAATTGTATTATTTTCTCATTCATCTTATACATAGTCCCATCTATTTTAGCTCATAAACTATTTGTAGCCACCTGGGCAGGTCTTAATTTTTTTTCCTTATAATGAATTTTCCCAGAGGCATATAGATACAACTATCATACATTTTAAAATAGCAATTACTCATGGCTCACAAACTATTATACCAAGGCATGCACTCCTTGTTCCATTCTACTAGACTATCTTTCTTTGTGGTTACATGGTTTTGTGAAAATGTAATATCTAGAACCAACATTAGGTTTAATTGTGCATAAGATTTATTCCTAGTGGCCTTTCCTACAATGTAAAGCTTGGCATCCATATAATTCAATGTCATAATGTTTTGAAACCCTTTACCACTTAGGATGTGATTAATTTCTTGAAGCTCTTATTGAAAAAATGATGTTATATAATGTCTTAGTTGTTCCTTACACATTTTACACAATATTTTGTGGAGCTTCAATAACATTTCTCTTCTGTATCATCTTATTTGATTGATCATAAACTCTAAAAATTTTCTTAAGAAATCCTTTAGTTGCATCTAAAAAATTATAAGTATCTTATTCATCCTCATGTGAGTCCCTTGGGTGAACCTCCAGTTTATTTGTTTAGGAGAATATATCCTCCCTCTGCTCTAATTCCATGGTCTTACCCTTAACCAACAAAGTCTTCCTTTTGACCCTCCTCAATGCATTTGTATGTATATAAAAATGCAATGGCACCTTAGGCTGCTCATAATAATCAAATAATGTTAACATATTTCCTCCCCTTGAACCTTTCATATCCAAGGAGGAATGTAGCTTGCTCTCTAGCCTAATCTATGGATGTATAAGTGGAAGGTGATGGATTACCTGGTGGAGGCATTGGTGCTAAGGTAAACCAAATGGAAGGATAAGGTGTTGATGGTTCAGGAAAGGAAGATATAAATTTCCTCCATCTTATAACTTTCTTTTATGGAGGTGGTGTATGAAATATGTACTTCGTTTTGCTTGTGATTTTACATATAGAGACAATGGAAGAATTTGTTAAAGTGGATTAGGAAATAGGCATACCCAATTAAGTAGATTACATTTGTGATGAAGACCATGTATCAAAAATGGAGGGGGATACCAGATCTTCAAAATGTGTTTTTACCCAAGTAAATTGTGGACAAGTACTACTGAAGAAAAAATGAGTTACTGGGGTTTGAGCCAAATTCTGTGAATACTCTATAATGGAAGTATAAACAACCTTAGTAGTAAGGTATTAGTGGAGTCAACTAAATTTGTTAATGTGACTTTGTTTTTTCTTCTCAAATAATCATCCATTGACAAATAAGGAGTCTCATCAATAGTTTGATGAACTGTACTAACACCAAAAGGAGTATTGGTTAAAGTGATAAGATAAATTACATTATCAAGAGCTTACTTGATTGCCTTGTTGAGAACACTATCAACTTTAATAAAAGTTGGTAATTCTACCATTGTCTATGCCTCTGTAGTAAAAACTTTCATAGCATTAACTTTTACACCTACTTGAGTAGTGGATGACATCTCCTTGGTACTAAGCTCCCTAGTTTACTCCTATATAAAAACCAATATGGTGTCCACAACACTCTCTAATTATTGTATTGTAATATTAAGATGAGATATTTTAAAGGTAATTATTAGTGCATAAATAAAACCCTGAACTGGAATTTCTTGATTGGGTTTTGTTGAGACCTCCTATGTTTTCTTTTAATTTTTTTCTTTCACCTCTTGGTCCTATTTTCCTATTTCTTCCTCTAATTATTATAGTTTTTCCTCCATTTTTTCACTTTTTTTAATTATTCATCTATTTACATATAAAGGGAACCTTGTGTAACACTTGAGTATTTCGTAGGTAGTAATTGGCCCTATGGGCGGAAATGAAACAATGAATAATGGTGGAACCATAGGAATTATAAATGGTAACTCAGTAGTAGTTTTGGGTAATGGTTAAGATGCCATTGAAATCAATACTGGTGAAGATGTAATGGGATCAAAATTAGATAATCATGGAAATGTGGTTGCAATAATAACTTGTGGAAATGAAATATAACACTTGATGCATTTTTGATGGTAGAGGCACCTATGTGAAGGAAGGTGACCCCATTGGCCTCTTTAAAAATAGATAAGTGGTAGACTTGAAGGTCTTACAATACCCTTGGATAACTTATACCTAATATCTTGATCAGTCTCTATAAATGTGTCAGTTTCCACTTGAGGAGGAGGAATGTGAAACTGTGGTGGAGTTATCTCCTCATTATCTTTTTTTTAGCATTTTCTTCTATGATACTAGGATCATACTATATCTTATAAGCCCATATTATTGACATATTTTATTTGTACATCTTTATTATGACATCAATATCATCCTCAACATTTAAAAATATGGAGTCATGTCCAAACCACTGATGCCCATATGTGATTTTAACCTTGTTATTAAGCTTTTTGATATCATCCCTAATGGTTTGACTTGTATCCCAATACTTGAATACATATTTTTCCAACCCATAATGAATTTTTACCTTACCCACTAAATAAATAAGCTCTTATTTGTATATTTCACAAGGAAAATACTTAAATGGGGCTTAAGCTCCCTGCCTAACATTTCTCAAACTGATGTCTACACTATCAGATAATTAGAAATTAATTTCTTACTCAGCCAACTTATCTTGAACACACTTAGTAGATACAATGGAGATATTTAAGTTCCCTCGATCCTTATCACTATATGATTTCATTAGAACCAGTAGTCCCCCATTTTTATAATACTTATTTTGATCAAGTTTGATAACCTAGGCATGACATGTCCATAAATGGCCATGTATGCCATTAGATAAAATAGGTGTGCAATCCTCTGAATCAAAATTTTGAACTGATATATGGATGAGGCTAAAGTAATCGCAAATCCTATTTTTAGGATAGTCAACACATGGTTCCCAACCCTCATCTTGTGATAGTCATTGTGGCATCCACCAAATATGACATCATATAAAATTAACATCTAGAAGGTTCTCTAGTTTTCTCATCTAGAATTTCAAATTAGAATTGATGATCTCTTGAAGGCTTAAATTATTGTTAGAACTCAAAATAATGTCCAACAAAGGGACCCATATTTAATGGATATAAATAATACTATGGAAACCATATAATCTATTCAATAGTGCCATAGCTAGTCTTATCCCTTATCTAAACTTAATTATGAGAATAAATGAAATTGGGCCTTGATTTACAAAATTATCTAGGTTTGTGGCCCATTGTTTCAATTTATCCTTGACTATATTTGGTAACCATCCATTTTCCACATGATAGTTATAGGTTATCATAGGAATTGGTGTTTAACTCTAAAATATAGATTAGGGAATCTAGGGTTAAAGGGGATAGAGATAGCCTAGGGCACAAGGATGGTAAACTATCTCTATAGTAAATCAATTAATTTACAAACTCAGATAAACAATATTCTAAATTTATATACTGAGATATGATAAAGATAGAAAGTAAAGCTATGATATATTGTAATGATAATGAAAACAAGATAATTATTATATTTGGTTCAAATTTGCACAAAACAATCTAAACAAAGTTTGCATACAAATAATCTTCACTCATAACATAGTGATAATTTTCAAATTTATTCTATTCACTATCACATATTAAATAGGAGACATTAAATTTATATAGGAAAACATCTCCTATATTCAAGGAGGCTTCCTCAATCTCTGATCCCTCAAATATCTCAACCATATAACCTAATAATTACCTAAAATATCTCATAGGCTATGTGAGTTATATTAGAAACTCACCAAACTATAATAAAAAAAAATACATTACTAGCAAATATTATGCTAACAAACCATGTAAGGATACTTTTCCTAACATCGACCCCCTTAGTACTTACATGGGGAGATAATAGCATTCAATAACTAAGTAACATGCTTCTCTAGAGCTTTCACATGGTCTTGATACTCATTTTGACTGTGGGAACTACATCTACCATGAATAAGGGCCCATCAACTTATTCATGTGAAATACATGTTTTACGAATTGGGACCCATCAACCAAATCATAAAAACACTTATACCAAAATAGTTGATATATCAAGAACACTTATTGCTCTAGTTTTTATGGCTTCTATCTCCACATTTTCATTACATCAAGGAAAAATAGGAAATTGATCACTTATTTTCCACACATATAACAAGCATAGAAAATTAAAAAATAAAAGTGACACTACAGAAAAAGCACCTCATCATTAGTGGCTAATGAGAGGCATAGAAAGCCTCCATCCTCTAATGCCTTCAACCTCCTTCGTCTCACTACTTAGTTGATTTGGAATTGTAGCTCAAAAGAATAAATCCCCCCCACAATTTTTAGGACATTGGGTTCACCCAAAATTACATCCTTTACATAGGATGTGATTTTTGACTTCAACATACTTCATTGACATAAAAATAACTTTTAAATATAACCCTTGACTCAATTTATTTTGACAATTTTTGATAATGATCCTAAATCTACTTGACCTTAACATAAAATTTTAATTAACATGGATCAAATAATAAACTTTAAATGATGACTAAACTAAAAGACTCAATTTTTGGGATTCTTAGATGATTTTACTAAACCATAAGAGATAATTAATTAAAAAAATAAAACCATTATAATTGTAAATTATCTCAGAATTATGATGTGTAGAATGACATGATAATTGACTCGATCAGTTGTACCCAACCCATCCAATTTTGAAATATAAGAAAAAGAGTATCATGCCATCACTTTTCAAGTCTTTTGTAGGTGAGTTTTGAAATGCCCATGCAACAACTTAGTTGGTCATATATGGCTTGAAAAAAGTGCAAAAGACATCTTCACATTGTGAATGATAAATTCAACATGGATCTATTAGAGATGTTCATATGCACATGAATTTTACTATCTTCTCCAACCAAGGTCAATGAAATCTGATTACATGTCTGCTTATCCTATACAAATATTCCAATTTCATCATAAATTTTTTCAACCAAACAAGATTTTCTACCAAATTATGAATATTTGTGAATAAATAGATCAATAAAATGTTTAGGAAGACAAAGGTGTTCTTGGAGTGAACAATTCTTGGTGGTGCAAAAAAAGGAAATAAATCTTTGATCCATAGAGCAATGAAACATGTAGCATATAGATCATGTAGGATCTTATCATGGGTCTATAACTAATGAAAAGTAGAGATAATATTAAAATAAAGCTTATAACTACCTATTTCTAAGAATTTTCATAGAGATTAATTTTTCCATCAGAGGGGTAACCAAAAAAAAATAAAGGATGTGCCCCGTACAAAACCTTAAGACTCCATAACTTATCTGATACCAAATCTTATATTTGGTTCAGATTTGTACTAAAAAAATCTAAACATAGTTTACATACAAATAATCGTCACTCATAACATAATGATAATTTTAAAATTTATTTTATTCACTATCAAATATTACATATAGGATATTACATTTATATAGGAAAGCATCTTTTATAATCAAGGAGGCTTCCTCAATCTTCGATCCCTCAAATATCTCAACCATATAACTTCCTAATTACCTAGAATCTCTCATAGGCTACGTGAGTTATATTAGCATCTCACAAAACTATAACATATCATAAATACATTATTAGCAAATCTTGTGCTAATAAACCATATAAGGTTCATTTTCCTAAAAAATAAGATAATTTATTCTAATGCTAATATAGATCTAGATCTAGAACAAGAAGGAAATATACTAGATCTAGATTTTGGATTAGTCATTTGATTCTATAAATTATAATTTTGTGGCCTTAAAAACTTGCATAGTCTTCGGATAGTTACATCGATGCTTCTATTTAATTTAGATGTAGGTGTCTAGTATGAAATACCTACTCGATCATGATATGACCACCTAAGATATTCTACATTTTGTAATGCTTTCACCTTAGTGTGCTTAGATTTAGATAATGGGCTATCACTCCTTGTCAAATAATAAAACCTTGTTATTCATATTCATAGTGGTTATGGAAAAAATGGGTTAGTGGGATCATGATGTCAAGATAACCCTAAATACCCTTATATTAGTGGGTGCTCTCTATATAGCCAACTATTTTGATGAGGGCCTCAAACTCATGTAGTTATCCCCTAAATGTGGGCTTGTGTTTGCATAAGGATGCAATGTGTGATAATAAAGTAGATAAAGTGTCTTAGCTTGTAACTTGAAAAATATGGCTCATGAGGTGCTCCTTCAGTGATTCAAACCTGTAGATGTGTTGTACCTATGATTGATATGCAAATAAGGGAAAATAGGGAAACTTTGCTCACTTGAATGCTTGATATAATGCCTTTGGTAAGTTACCTTGAGATTTATTTGGTCTATACTCGATGATGAATGAATGAGGATTGATATTATATATATACCAATTTATTTTGGAAATATATTACATTAAATCATTTAGACTAACCTTAGGGATATGTTTTATTTGAAAATTTGATGACTTTTAAGGTCATAGACACTTGTGTTGGAATAAGACACTTACATCGACATAGGCATTTGAATGAGATGCAAGTGTTCAAAAGGTAGGAAAATAGGTACAGGTCTATAAATTATAGAGACAATAGATAGGTAGGTTTATAAAATTTTGGGCAAGATAGAAGCTTGGGTCATCAATATGATATTAGTAAGACTAAGAGATAATCAATGGGTAAAGAAAGATAGTGGATGCGAGCCTTTCAACAGTGGGAAAGGTCTATAATTGAGATGAATAAATAAGGTCCATATTTTACAAGTATACAAAATTGAGGTGCTATATAATTTAGAAAGTGCCTAAATTCTACCATTCCCTTTTAATCCAGTAATGAAATTTCTAGTTTAAAGGAAAATAAATGTGTACTTGGGTGTCTATAACACACCTTGCCTTTGCATGAGTCCCACTTGAGTACTTTGATGGTGACTAAAATGAAACCAATATCATGTTATAATATATAATTAGTACATATAATCTAAAATTGACAGCATTGAAATGATTGGAATTGAAAGAGAGCAAGGTTTAAGAGTTCACCTATGTATCAATGCAACTACGCTACCTTTTGACAATTTGATTTGAAAAAATGTATCATTATGAACCATTAGAAATGAGAATAGGAAAAATATAAAATATATAAAGTGCATAAATATATAAATATTGGAGGACATATTCCCCCAGTCTGGGAGAAAATATGAGTTTTCACTTGGGAGGTTAGATTAACTCAACCATACAACCCAATCATACTTATAACCTGATGAACATGAGTGAACCAAGTCAACTCACACTATAAATATAGTGAGGTCAAATGATGTAATCAATTCCAACCTATAAACTTGTCAAGATTAAGTGATTTAATCACCTCAACCATACCAAAAGTAAACCAACTACTAAAATAGATTGTCTCAATATAGTTTGCAACAGTCCAACCTGGTGAGCTAAAGTCTATAGAAGTGTTTTGAAATCTAAAAGCTGATTTTATTTTTAAATTTTGGTGCCATTTTTCATATCATATGCATGTTATGTATTTCTCATGTTGAAACTTAGGTATAAAAATGGTACCAATGTATATAATTTTGCCACAACTGTGTATTTGAATCATATAATTTTGAAAATTTGGCTAATTTTCAAACTATGTAAGTGTGGAGAACATGTTTCCATAACATGCCCCCACTATAATATGAAGCTAAAATTTGGTTTAAGTGTGGAGAACATGTTTTCAAAACATGCCTCCATTGTATATCTAAAATTGAAAATTGGTGTAATTATGGAGATCATGTTTACCAAAACATGCCCCCACTACAATCTAAATATATGAAGAATGTGGAAGACATGCCTCTATGGCATACCCCCAGTAATATTCCCCTTTTCCCCCTTTTGAGGTGAGGGGAAGTATAAAATGGTATTTACCTTACCTCAAAAGCATAAAATAACCATGTACATTGTGAATGTATCATGTAGCATATAGAAGGAACATGTGTAGGTAGATATATCATTAAAGCACATAGTATGTGATCATATCAAAGCTTAAGATGCATGATATAGATCATGGCAATGTCTAGAGTGTAATAGGACAATCTCAATAAACAATCAAGCACACACATAAGATAACTCAAAATTAAATCAAAAGATAATGGCCCAAAGAAACTTCAAATAAGGGGTACATTAAAATGTTACAAAATTGAAGGGACATGGCCTAGTCAAATGTCCACAAAGAAAGGAATGACATATTTAAATGTCCATACAAAAAATAATGATATATTCAAGGGTTAAAGTAAGAAAACAAAAGCATGGGGCTCACAAATAATGGAGCATATTCAAATTCTCAACGAGATAAGACACTCAAAGAAGTGCATTAATAGAAAGTATAATTACCTGACATAAACATAACATACCAGCCCTTGGATAAATGTGTTAGCAATAAATGTTAAGTACATAACATATCAATTACACTTTTAAAAATATAAGCATGGATGAAGGCATGTGTAAGTATATATCCTCAAACATGATAATTTTGAATGATCATAAAATGATACAACCTAGGTGTATTGTGACAAAAAATGTGGATGCCCCCAATGTCTACATGACATGAGTATATGGAAGGCCCAATATCTGAAAGTGTATAAGTCATGTATCTGTGTATACCTGTATCACCCTAAAAAGATGTGTGAAAAAATTGTGTATATAAAAACAAATGATATGTTGTCCACTAATATGGAACTAAAAAAATAGATTCTAAAGAGCCAATAACATATGTAAATACTAAAAATATTTTTGGATTTTTGCTAATTTTTTTGGTATATATTTTTTTTGGAAAATTTGAGATGTTGGCCCATGGAGCAGTTAAAAGTTACATCTTAAATAAAATATTTAAGATAAAATATAATTATTTATTATTTTGGGTTCATATTTACAAACAAGGTAAAAGCTTATAAAGCTTTTATAGGTGGTTACAAGATGTAACCAATTCCCATGAACCAACTAGGATAATAACAAGCATATTAAATCAAACTAATAAATTTTGGATCATAATTAATTCAAAAAATTATCCTTGATCCAAAGGGGTGTGAAATATAAAATAACAAGAGCAATGAATCTGAAGTCATCAAAAAAAATTTGAAACAACTACAACTAGTGTATTTCACATCTTGGTATTGACCAAAATTGATGCCGCTCCATATAGAATCCCATCCTAAGAGTTATCACATAAAAAGATGATGAACATGATCAAATCCTACTCATCCTCTATGATAATCATACCGTATTATAGTAGAACATAATTAAGGCCTGTCCAACTATATTGATCCACATAAGGCTCCACCTAGAAGCTCATCAAAATGATCAACCTATACTATCTATGGCACATCTCCTTGATGTCTAAGAAACATTGATGATATTTATTCAACACTACTGGAGCTAACAATCCCTATCAACCCATACTATCACTGATGATTGATTGAATACCTACCAATGCTATATATTCTCCCCCTATTAGTTGAGAGGTGAGAAGATACGCAATGAGAGACATAAAATCAAACTACCACTATCTACTCCATGTCATAAATAACATGTATAAAATGTGAAAAATGGAATAGAAATTGAGAACACAAGCCAAAAAACTACTACCAAAATTTTCATTCAAGCATTGAACCCAAACTCCAAGCGAATAACTAACTAGAAAAGGGTAATAGTCATCTAGCCTCCAACGGATCCTCCAACCTCCAGTGTGACATTTACACTTAGTCAATCACAAGGATCCTAAGGGACATACAAAGGATAATGTATTTATTGATAACACAAGCATGATATATCACAAAAATTATCATTTTTAAGGTGCCAATTTCAACTGATAATGCACCTTTATACATTGTTGAATAATTTTATCACAAAAATCATATATGAAAGTTTTAAAACACAAAATAGACCATTTATTTGTGTCAAGAACATCTAAAAACCTATAATTTGACTAGTCACATGACCACTTTTGTATAGAATAATGATTGGTTGAACAAAGTATCATAATATAATGCTCTCAATATTGAATGCAACCAAAAAGATAACAAGCTTTGGAGGTTTTGAAATCTTAACCTATCCTATTATAAGAGACTAACAAAATAAATCTATCTACCTCCTTATCAACCACTTCAACAATATGTGGTCAGATTATTACACATATCCTTGGTTTTCTAGGTGGAAAATAATTTTTTTTACATGCTTTGTAATATTTTACAAACTATTGCATATCATGTAAAAATAATTTACTCTTTTCATGGTAATCCTTTTGAAATGTTGGGAACTATATTTTTATTTTATGGATCCCACAAGGAAGAATCAATATTGAACTAAAAAAGAAAATCAAACAAACAACTTTATAAACTTTGTTGTATTACTGCATTATACAACTAAATTGTGAAGATGTTGTATAGGTCTACATTGTGCTTAGCTTCAGTATGATTTGATCATTATCTTCTAGTTAGAGATAATTTATGTCATATTTTGATGTTAGAAGACATGGTAACTAAATAAATGTAATCGCTATATCCCTTTGTTCTCTACCTAAAAACATCTATTTAAATTTGAGGAAGAAAGAATGTTCCTATGAGTAATTTTGTTATACAATTAACCACAATTCAAATTCATACAAAAATAACTTCACTCATTTGGTCACCCTCTCAACAAGATCTTTTTGACTTTTAGATAATCCAAAAACACCATATCAAAAATAGTCCTTTTGAATTTTAAAATGTTACTTGGGCTGGAAAAGGCCTTTCAACAGACCTAAAAGCATTGCATTGAAGATCAAGATCTCCATGTCCTTTCTTTTGGGGTGATAAGGTAGAGTTATACACATTTAATATGCCAATTTCTAGGAGAAACTCTACCAAAATCCTCTTTTTCAAAGCAATCAAAATATTTCAAAATGACATCAGTAATATGAATCATCATAATAGGTTTAAATGGTTTGTCATAAAATAAAAAAATAGCTATTGATATTACCAAATGTTACCAACCATTATATTTTATTGGGTGTTTGATATTGAGTAGCCATTGGGACCATCTATTTCTCTTCAAATTAATATGGACTTCAAAAAAAAAATTCTTCCTTGCTTGCATAACATCCTCTTGGATAGCTTCATTCAAGCTTTGATACCGTTGTTGGCCTAGGGAGCAGTTGAAAGTTACATCTTGAACAAAATTATTTAAGATAAAATGTAACTCTTTATTATTTTGGGTTCATACTTATAAATAGGTTAAATTTTTATAAAACTTTTACAGGTGGTTACATGATGTAACCAATTATCGTGAACCAACCAAGACAATAACAAGCATATTAAATTAAACTAATAAACTTTGGATCATAATTAATCCCACATGAGAGGACTAATTGAATAAGTCCTCATCATCAAAAGATTTAGGATCATTTGAGGCATTTCACCCTTTTTTATAGTGATGCATGGTCACTTCCTTTATGTTTTTATGAAAGGGTTTTTCAAAAGCCATCGGTGTGGAGGGGTGGCCATATCCATCATGGTGTGAGTAAATCTCTATATCCATAACAATAAAGGTGATACACATATCTATAGTATTCATTATTGCATTATAATTGGAAAACAAATGCAAAAATGGGTCCTGATATAATATCCATATGATTGTGGGGACCACATGTCATCCACATGCTATCAGTAGGTGAACGTACCCATGATATTACAACATCAATGTGGAGTATATTAATTTAGTTGTATTATGTCCCAACTGTTGAAGAAGTGTGATGCTACAAATTATATCCCAATAGTTCTTATCAAAATTGAGATGTTGAAAATATACCCCATCAATATTAGAAATAATAGTTATATCTTCATGCCTTGGTTTATTTGGAAGATGGTTTTCTTAACACATTTTTAAGATTTTGTCTATTCCACTTGTCGGGCACAGTTTGTATGCAACCCTCACTCTTATATTTCTAATTTTGGTTGTGCAATGCCTCACATTGATTTGTATGATGGCCAATATTCTGATGATAGTTAAAATATGGTGATCCTTTTTTAGGAAAAATCTATTGCCTAATTAGTCCCTGTTAGAAGGTAAAGATATCATGTTATGTTCAAGTAACATGGAAAGTATTGTATCTATAGTATCTTGGTTTGTTGTGATCTATAAAATTCATCGTGAAGTCTTATGAGATACTTCTACATTATTTACATGATGCATCTATGTTTTTCCCTTGTAAGGTTGACTTACTGTTTGGATCCAAGAGATGTATAGAATAACAAGAATTTACATGCTCATCTATAATTTTTTATTTGCACTTATCTTGATTTGGTTTTGTATTCTCTGAAGTTGAGTTTAGATTATATGTACCAAATCCTGTAAGTGTGAATAGGTTATGTGACAAATGTGAAAATGGATCAAAATTTAGTTTTTTTAATGTTTCATCTATCATATCATGAGCTAGATCATCATCACTATCATAGTAATCTAAAACATGGCCATCTTGTTTCTTGATATCAACCAATAAATGAAGCTCAATTGTTTTATTTTATTTTGGTTTTGGTATCATTGGTTCTTTTGTAAATGGTTCTTGTTCTTGGTGTGCATCCATGTGTACCTCAATGTTTAATGCTTTATTTTCATCTAGAGATAAAAGAGGCATTGCACTTGACTCACCCATTTTAAAGTTGTGTATATTTTTAGGTGGAATGCATTATTTAGGTGGCACAACTATGGGAATAATGTCTATGCCGGAATGCATATTTTGTAAAATTTAAAAGGTTCCTCATTAGTAAGCATTGAAAATAGGGTCCCCTCATGTATATTTTTTTGCATCAACGTAGTGTAGATGGGATAATCTCCATTGTATGTATCTAAGGTCTACCCAAAATCACATTATAATGTAATGATTGAGACATTAATTGAAAAGTATTTGGAACCATTTTTCGTCCCAATATCACATCTAAAGTTATTTGGCCCATCAGGGGGCTATGAAAATTATCAAATCCCTTGATATGTATAACTAATTATTGTAAAATATTAGTATTAATATTCAAGGTTATTTGGAAATTCATGATAGAAATGTTTAAGCCCAATCCATTATCAATGAGCACCCTTTTAATTACTTTTTTATGTATAAGCACTTGTATAAACAAAATAAAATATTGGTTAATGATATCCTTGGATGGTAATTTTTTTGGATCAAAGTTAATGAGTTTTGCATTATTTTTGAGATCTTGCATAATATCTACAAAGTACATTGGTTCAATATCACTTGGAACTTGGGTATCACACAATACTTCATATAGAATATCTTTATATGTATCTGATTATTTTAGAAGCTTGAGGATTGATATCTTAACATGTGTGTTGCTCAGTTGATCAAAAAGGTTGTATCCCTTATATTTTATCACTAATTTTGGCTTAGGAGGCACCTGTTATATATTAATAGGTGGTGAATTAGTTTGGATGCCTTTATCTTTTCGAGTAGTGATAGTGTAGACCATGAATTCCAATATATTTTGTGGGTGAATAATGGGTGTGGGATGGTGACTGTCAGTCAAATTTTATACACACACACACACACACACAATTTGACTGACAGTCACCATCCCACACCCATTATATATATATATATATATATATATATATATATATATATATATATATACATACATACATATATATACACATATATATACATATACATATACATACATATATATATATATATACACACATATAGGTATATATATGTGTATATATATATGTATACGTATATGTATATATATATATATACATGTACATATATATATATATATATATATATATATATATATATATATATATATATATATATATATATATATATATATGGATAAAATTATTAGTAGGCATGTTGGTGTCTAGAAAATGCCTCTATAGTATTACAAAAGGAATTATGGAGAGATATTAAGTGTTGCTTTCATTTTAAAACTCTCTCATTATATTGATAGAATTTATTATTTTGTTGAATGATAGGTCTAATTAAGCAATTATAATAACAAACCATAATTATGATTACAAATTGGAGCCCAGAATAGGCTATAAATACATCCATATTACACATGTTTGTAATAAAATGAAATCTAATTTTTAGCTTATGAGATCTTATTAAATCAGAAATCAAAAATCAAAATAGAGAATCAGTAAACCTTAGATCAATATCTAAGGTTTTTGGGATTAGATGTTGGGTTCACCAAAATTTTAACCCTAAAATATAGATTAGGGAATCTAGGGTTAAAGGGGATAGAGATAACCTAGGTCACAAGGATGGTAAACTATCTCTGTAGTAGGTCAATTTATTTACAAACTCAAATAAACAATATTCTAAATTTATATGCTAAGATATGTTAAAGATAAAAAATAAAAATATGGTATATATTACAATGATAATGAAAATAAGATACTTAACTAATTTTGATGCTAATGAATATCTAGATCTAGATCATGAAGGAAATAGACTATATATGGATTTTGGATGAATCATTTGATTCTATAAATTATACCTTTGTGGCCTCAGACACTTACATCAACTTGGGATGGTTGTGTTGATGATTATGTCTAACTTGGATATAGGTGTCTATTATATATATACCTAATAATTTTATTATATATCTATATATATATAGATACCTAAAAATTATTAGGTATATATATATATATATATATATATATATATATATATATATATATATATATATATATATATATATATATATATATATATATATATATATATATGGATAAAATTGTTAGGAGTAGGCATGTTGGTGTCTAGAAAATGCCTCTATAGTATTACAAAAGGAATTATGGAGAGATATTAAGTGTTGCTTTCATTTTAAAACCCTCTCATTATATTGATAGAATTTATTATTTTGTTGAGTGATAGGTCTAATTAAGCAATTATAATAACAAACCATAATTATGATTACAAATTGGAGCCCAAAATAGGCTATAAATACATCCATATTACACATGTTTGTAATAAAATGAAATCTGATTGTTAACTTATGAGATCTTATTAAATCATAAATCAAAAATCAAAATAGAGAATCGATAAACCTTAGATCAATGTATAATGTTTTTGGGATTAGATGTTGGGTTCACCAAAATTTTAACCCTAAAATATAGATTAGGGAATCTAGGGTTAAAGGGGATAGAGATAACCTAGGTCACAAGGATGGTAAATTATCTCTATAGTAGGTCAATTTATTTACAAACTCAAATAAACAATATTCTAAATTTATATGCTAAGATATGCTAAAGATAAAAAATAAAAATATGGTATATATTACAATGATAATGAAAATAAGATACTTAGCTAATTTTGATGCTAATGAATATCTAGATCTAGATCATGAAGGAAATAGACTAGATATGGATTTTGGATGAATCATTTGATTCTATAAATTATACCTTTGTGGCCTCAGACACTTACATCAACTTGGGATAGTTGTGTTGATGATTATGTCTAACTTGGATATAGGTGTCTATTATAGAATACCTATTGGATCTAAGATATTATGGGTTTTGTGTTGTCTTCAGTCTAGCGTGCTCACATATAGACCATGGGCTATCACTCCTTTTCAAATAATAAAACCCTAGTTCTTCATACTATGGGAAAAATGGGTTGGTGGGTTCATGGTGTTGAGCTAATCCCAAATACCCCTCTATTAGTGGGTGATGCCTACATAGCCACTAATTTGAAGAGGGCCTCATACTCATGTAGTTCTCCCCTACGTGTGGGATTGTGTGTGCATAAAGATGAAATGTGTGATAAGTAAGAACATAGAGTGACTTAGCTTATAACTTGGAAAATATGGATTATGGGATGCTACTTCAGTGCTTTAGACCAATAGATGTGTTTTCCCTATGATTGGTATGGAAATAAGGGAAAATAAGGAAGCTTTACTCACTTGAATGCTCAATATAATGCTTTTGGTAAGTTGCCTTGCAAGTTATTTGGTTTGTGCTAAGTGAAAAATTAATGAGGATTGATATTGCATAGATACCAATACCTTTTATATATATAATACATTAAAACACTTAGGTTGACCATAGATATGCATTTCATTTACAATTTTGATGAATTTTAGGGTACTAAACACTTGCATTAAAATAAGACACTTTCATTGATGTAGGCATTTGACTGGGACAAAAGTGTCTGGAAAGTGGGAAAATAGGTACAAGTCTAGATATTTCATGACAATAGATCGGTAAGTTTACAACATTTTGGGCAAGATAGAAGGCTTGGGTCATCAGAATGACATTGGAGAGACTAAGAGATAAGTAATGAACATAGAGAGATAATAGATGTGATTCTTTTGTTAATGAGAAAGGTTTAGAATTGAGATGAACAACCAAAGTCTATATTTACCAAGTGTACAAGACTAAGATTCTTTATAATTCAAATATAGTGTCCACAACTAGGAGCCTATAATACTTTTCAAATACATTCCCTATTATGTAATCCATAGGGGTCTTGTTACATCAAAAATGTAATATATTCCCAAAAATTTGACCATTGGTAAATAAATCATGTAACAAGTCAATACAAGGCATTACCTTTGGTTTTTTTATGATGTTGTTTAATCCCACTTCTTTTATTTACAATATGTCATTGATGTCTTCTTATAAATATGGACAACTGGTCGTTGGCCTTGTATGGTTTTGTTGCATCAACCTTTGCCCAAACATTTGAATAGTGAATAAATTGGTGTTCTAATGTCATTAGATCATACATCATGTCCATATGCTTTGTCCTCCAAAAAATGGAATATGCAATAGAGGGGAAACATGAGATGAATATGGGATTGAAATTTTGTGGAAGTATTTATGAGTATGCTAAACTCTAGGGTTTTTTAATTCATTGAGATTTTTGAATTCATAAATTCCATAGGATAATAAGAGAACAATGTATCCTAGTTTTGCATAGAAATCCAAATACATTACAAAGATTTTATTGGGACTAAGACTTGAATGCATTTATTTAACAATTAATGTGAATTAATTATAGACAATGACTTTTTCTTTGTTACCCATTTATTTACCTTTCATTTGAATTTTTATTTCTCCATGTCATCTTTTAACAGGTTTGTATGCCACTTGACACCTTCTCATTGATTTTGGATGATTAGTCATCTTAAATGATAAATGTCCCTTTATATCACTTTTGGGGCTTAATTTCATGGCCTGAACTTAATTTTTTTCAGGTAGACATGTGGCACTATGTCGCTTGCTCTCTAGGCACTAGGCTTTGAATTTTATACATGGTTTTTCAACCTTGGGTGAGTGGGATTGAGACACTTGGAAACATCTCATTTTATTAAAGGGTATTTGGGTTTTTAATAGGTACCTACCTTTGGTAGAATAAGGCTTTTAGGGATTAAGATGTGTGGATGGCCCTCGCTTGACCAAAGTGTCACTAGACATTGTTAATTGTTAAATAGCCGTTTGCTACATATGACTAGGATGGTGCCATGTGAAGAGTTGTCACTTGTTTAGAGGATCGTATGACATTGTTGACTTCATCAATAGGATTTGGCCATAGATGACTAGGATGGTTCCATGTAGACATCTATCTCTTATTCAGCTTCTTGGATGATTTTATAGTACATGTTTATCACTTGGGGCTACAGATGAGTGGGATGGTGCCATATAGAATGATCTCACTTGTCTAGATTCATGTTGAGTTTTAGATATTTTTATAAGTATATAATAACTAAAGATAAACATGATAGTGCCACTTATCATGATATCATGATTTTAAATGCTCAGGATCATTCAAAACTTGACCGTTAAAGAGAATATAAGTGGATAAGTGAAATGGTAACATTTGACAAGATCATGGGAACTCAGTGATAAAAATAGGAAACCTTAGTCACAAAAACCCTGTATACAACTAAAAAATCCAAAATAGACTAAAACATAACACAATAAGTTTCATTAGTCATGTCAAATGAAAGCTTGATTTGGAATAAAAGTAAAAAATAATGTAAGGCATTATATCTCATGCCCAAAATCTCACTTCCATAAAGCAATAAAATTTTAAAATTAGAATCTTATTCTTAGACCTTGGCTTGAAGAAAGTTTTCCTAAGAAAAGTGGGTCCCTATTTGTAAATGTAAAATTGGGTGTGTTGGGGCACAACAACTATTGTTTACATTGTATGTGAGTACTACTACTATAGAGTGTTCTGAAGCAAATGAATACAGGAAGAAATCCTTGTTGAAATCTTGGCTGATCAAAATTGAAGCTTGGGCAATGGCAGTCTTGACAATCTTGAAATTATTTATTTGCCTTTGTTGTCCATTCTATTTTTTCATCCTACTTTACAATATCATTTAGTAACTTGAAAATATCTGTAAATTTTGAAATAAATTTGTGAACAAAATTTATCTTTCCAAAAAATGAATTGAGTTCCTTTTTTATGTTAGGATATGTAATTATTTAAATGGCTTGAAATCTTTCTGGATATATTGAAATTCTTTCCTTGGTGATAACATAGCCTAGAAATTTCCTTTTGTGACCATAAAAATACTCTTCTCTAGGTTTAGGGAGATCCCATATCTTCTAAATTTAAGAAATACTCTCTGCAAGTGGGCCACATAATCTATTTTATCAAGATAGTTAAGTGATCTATGTATATGATGATGCATTTACCAATGAGTCCTTGAAAATAAAAAACCATGGCCCGCTATAAAGTAGCGCTTGAATTGATTTATCCAAATGGTATTATTTTATATTCAAATGTTCCTCACTTGCTAGTGAAATCAATTTTCATTCTGTCATCAGTCTCCACCAAGAATTAGTTGTAGCTTAAAAATATATCTAAAAAGGACATCATTTTTGATCCACTAACTATTTGAATTACTTCATATAAGGAAGGAAAACTATAATTTTCCTTTTTTAAAGCTTAGTTGAGGTTCTTGAAATCCACACATAACCTTATTTCATAATTTTTCTATTCTAAAGGACCTATATTGGCTACCAAAGTAGAATCCCTGATGGGAAATATAATTTTAGCCTCTAACAAATACTGGACTTCTGTCTGAATAAGGGGCTCCAAGATAGGGTTGACTAATTTTTATATCTAGGTGAAATGCTTGTGCTCTTAATTAAGTGGTCAAATATGTGTGATAAATTTGGGATTAAAAAAATTTAAGTCTTCATAAGTCCAAATGATCACATATTTATATTCTATCAATAAATCCCTTAGCCTTTACTTCTCTTGTTCTATGCAAATCAATCCAATGTTAATTGTTTTGGAATGCTCACATGTCCCTAAATTATTTAGCTTGATGAAATAAAATTCATTGGTCTTAGAATATTTCTATTTTTATCTTGGTTATCCATGTCAAATACTCGTTCCAAGGAGACCATTCTTTTGGGTATCTTGTTTTCTTTTAATTGGAGGATACCATCATTTTCCCTATCTTATTTTTTCATTGGGTCAAAATCATTTTTGTCAATGATTTTTGACTTAAAGGAATTGTAATTACCCACGAATTAAATCATTTGTTAATAGGTAATCATAAAATACTTGGAAGTGGTCAAGATTATTAGGAATTGAAGGATATGACACTAAAACTACATAAAATTTCTACATTTTGAATTCTTAAAGTCGACCCAGATTGGCTATGGAGGTAGCCAAGGATTCAATTGTATAATTTTTCTCTTTGGGGACTGATTTTATATTGAAAGATTCAAATGATACTATTAGATCATAGGATCTATTTTTATATTTATTTAAATATGATAGTTTGCACTGATATTGACTCCTAATCTAGTTAACAAATAGTTATCTTCAAACATCAACAACTGCTTGACATTGTGTCTTAGTGTGAATTGAATCCCAAGAATTAAAGATTCTTATTTTTCACACTTATTAGTGCATGTAAATTTTAATAAAAAATTAGTAAGGTACTACCACCGATCATGATCAATCAATGTTATGCCCACACTAGAAACCTACTTGGATCGAGCACTATGAAATTATGAATTCCATAATTGTGAAGGGTCTTCAAATTCTTGTTCATGGTTTCAAGGCTTACTTATGAATGTGTAAACCCCTACATGTGATGAAGAAAAATTTATCCTTTTATTTTTAGTGTTGTGTTTTGTGATTACATGTTTCATTTTTGGTTCGCTGTTAACTCTGATCTAATTGGATAATCCTTTCCAAGGTAGCCACATATGTTAAAATTTAGTATCCATATATCCGTTTAATTTTTTTGAACAATCCTAGCTTATGAGTAAACCAAAAACCTCAAGATTTCAAATATGAGGATGTCAATATATTTTTGGAATCATGGCTCAAAGGCAAGTTGCATGTGGACATTTAGAAATTCTCCAACAACTAGGACTAGATATGTATCCAACTGTAGGACTAATATTTTGGAATTATCTAAAGTTAACCATAGTATTTTACATATTCCTATGGATATTACAATGGCTAATGCACCTTAGTCAACTAATCAATTGTGCATGATTTTCCTAAAAATCCATATATTAAATATGAAGGTGTGACCTTAGGTTTATCCTTGTACATGACCATATTTACATGTGTAACTTTTAATTTGTTAGGCTATGTTTTACTAGTTAGAGCTTTCAGAAAAACATCTCTTTGTTCTATAATCTAAGCCAACTCATGTAGAGTAATATTAGCCTTAATTTTATTCATATCCTCCAATAAATTATATCCATTCTTATTATGTGGATTAGCTTGTTATTGTTGATCATTTCCTCTAAGAGGAGGTGGATTGTATTAGCATTTGGATTAGGAGGAGTAATTGTATTATTTTTAGGATGTGTATAAGTCATGATAGTCTATTGATTCTTGTTTCTCAGGTTATAGTTATTCCTATGAAATTGTTGAAAAGCATGAATCTCATTTGTGTTATCTTTTGGCTCAATGCCATCCTCAACCAAGAATGGGAAATCATATGTATAAAATACCATGGTGGTATTAGAAGTGTTGGGGGCACAAATTTTAAATGAATTAGGTTGATTTGGAACTACCTCATATATTTCCATCTCTTTTTAAAATATTTCAAAAGTGGTATAAAATTTTATGCAATCTAGTTCGCCATGCTAAGTAGTACTATGGACTCTAAACAAGTTAGGTAAGGCTGCCTCACAAATATTCATCTTAAGAAATCTATTAAGTCGAGGATATAAAATATTACCCAACCTATTGAATGGTCTATTATATCTTTGGAATGTGAAATTCGTATTGGTTGCTTCCCCTACAATGTTTCCCAAGTGTTTGTGTGTGCTTATTAATTCATTACTATGTTTATGTATCATGCATTACATGACATATAATTTGATTTTGGTGGAATAAAAGGTTTTCCCCTATGTGGTAGAGGTGTTAACTAGGACTAAATCCTGATTTTGATTCTATTTATTAGACACATGTGTAGGATTGTTTAGAAATCTTAGGTTCTAGTTTGGTGTAGCATGAGTCAAGGGAAACTGAATGAAAACTTGGTTTTGATTATTGGCCATGACATTGTAGTTGGATTTTGGAATGGGACTCAGTATTAGGAAACTTGGATAAATATTGGGTATGGTTTGTATTTGGGGATTCAACTATCTATCAATGCTAATGAATTAAACATATGCATCTGTTAAGTTATTAATATTATGATCTCTACATAGAAATACTACTATCATAGGATATAGGGAATTTTTATATGTTTCAAGTGATAAGGAAATAATAGGTCTGTATGAAATAACCACATAAATGTACATATTTTAAAATATTACACTGAAGGATCTAGTTGGTTCATTAGGTTCCCTTCCCATGTTAGCAAAATGTTGGTATATCACACCAGGACTAGTAACCTATCCAAATTATACCATAAATGTTTCATGACATTGGTTCCATGATGTAATTGATTTTTGTATAAGATTTAAGAACCAATAATAGGTAAAATCTTGCAACATGAATGGGAATATTCTACATGCAACATCTTCATGAACTACATTAAGTAATCCTAAAACAATTTTAAAGGCTTGCATATGTTCCTCTTAGTTCATCCCCAAGAAGGGGAGAATAAAGGAAGGTACTTCTATGGATTCCTAGGCAAATTAGGAATGACACCAACTAAGATAATGGTTAAACCAACTTACCAAGCAATAGTAAAGCATTGAGGTCAGTTCCCCTGGGGTGGTGAATTTTAATGATTGACAACTCTCCTAGGGATATATTTATCTAATTTGGGTATTTGATGAACTTTTAAATGTGATAGTAATAGTATCCCATAATTAGAATTGGCCCTTGTTAATCTTATTGGTGGATCTAGTGTACACAACTCAAGTAAATCTTAAAAATTAGAGATTGTGGACCCTCCTTCTAGCACAATATAAACCCCATTAATGTGGGTTTTATGCACACTAAGGGTTCTTACATGAATTTCCCTACTATTTTAGGATCGATGAAATATTTATTGTAAGGAACGAGTTGCAGGTATAAATAATCAAATGGTGGAATAGTGGTGAGTGGAGTGGTTATTAACTAATAATGGTTTAGATATGATGGGTATCTAGATTCTACTTGAGGTGGATGGGTGGATCTAACCTAAGGTGAGTATGTCCAAAAAAGATTAAAAAAAGAGAGGGAAGGGTAAGGTAGAAAATAAAGTGATCTATTACTTAACTGATGTCTAAACCCTCCCAAGTAGTCCTTTTCTATCATAAGACAAGCAAATGTCAACAACAAATATATGATGCAAATTGTTGTTCACAAAATATATACACCAAACACAATTAATCATCAAATCAAATATTTGGAACATAATCATTGATTACAATCAAACATATGATTATAACCAGATTGATTACATAGCACACCATAAGTATCTAAATAGTAATATATATGATCTATAATAAATGAGCACTCAAACTAACAATTTAACCAATCTGAGTAATTGCAAAAAAAAATTAAATAACCTATTCCAAATTTTATAATTAATGGAAATTCCTCATGAGACACAATTTTTTGAAGAGATAGTACTTTACCAAAAACTTAAAAAATAGTCAAAAACTTTCCTATCTTGTATTAATTGCTAAATTTCTCCTCTTTTTTACATGTACTTATAACTTGGGATGGGGATGCCTCATTCTCAAAGCTCAGTCTAATTTTATAGTGTCTAAATTTGGACTGTGTCAAAAGTCATGCAAGTTGTGCATGGATATGATATATTAAATATAATCCTAATTTAGACACAAAAGTTTTTTCATACAAAATAAGCTGTAGCTAATCAAAATAGATCAAGGCTTGCATGAAGTCTTAGTTGGAACTGCTAGTACAATTTTAATTTTAATTAAAATAATTAAAGTATCATTGTGGAATCTCCTACTAAAGTAACATGCATAACCATTGTTAATAGAGTTTGAACTAAGGTGGATGTAACTATTAAAGGTGACATTGGAGGCATAGTAGTCAATGTGCTCATAATTACTGCACCTATTGGAGTATATACTATAGTGTATCCCTAAAACACAAACTTAGTTGTTGAAGGTTGATATTGAGATGATGAAGGTTAATATTGAGATGATGAAGGTTGAGATTGAGATGATGAAGCTTATATTGAAGTGTTAAAATCCCTTTATTCCTATAAATTTTTATATTCACTCATGCTTGTTATAAAATCTAGATTTGTAGTCTCAAAATCAATGATAAATGTTTTGAATAACATTGAAATTTTGTCCATGAACCTATTGTGTATGGACACATAGTATTTAAAACAAGAATTAGTGTCTCTATCTGATCCACCTTATCCATATAAAATGTAATCAATTTTACCACCTATTCATTGGTTATCTAATTGGTGCTCTCCACTTTTGTTTGAAAACTATTAGCTACAACCTATAACAAAATCTCATAAAAGGATTTGGTGACTATCTGACCTTATAGTGTACACATATAAGTGATCCTTATATCTTTGAGAAATTGAATATTACTTTACTCTTGGTTTGAATAATTTTGGACCAACCCCTACATTTCTTGATGCCATTACATAAATAAGCCCTCTTGGTGCTTATTTGATTATGAGATAATGTTGCATTAAATGATAGCAGTAAATTTAGGTGCTAGTATGCATTTAGTCAAGTCACTTTGTTGATGGAGCTCAATTTAGCATCCCAATATTTCATTGATTCATTAAATTTGACCACATCTCCCAATAGTGGTTGAGATTTTGCTCTTATTTATTTGATGGAGCACAATATGAGGTATAGAGTCTTAATAGAGCTTTGTACATTGTCAATTATATCTTTAGGGGCCTCAATTACATTCTATTATTCTATCCTCATTTTTTACTATAAAATACCCTAAACATCTACTTGATCATCCCTGAAATACATCGACCATTGTGATAAGGTCTTCTTCATACTCATTTATGTATCCAAGATTCATTTTCCAATTCCTCATGTTTTTTAAGTTAAATCAACTTACCCTCAACCATCACTATCATCTTCCTCACTCTTTTTAATGTGTTAGTGAATCTATCAAAATACATAGAAAATTTTGTCTACTGAACAATAATTAAATCATTATTTATTTATTTTCCTCCAATTATTATTTCCATGCAGGGAACACCATTAGAGTCTACTTAGTAGCTTGGGATGGAGATGAAGAAAGAGGGAATGAAGGATAATTTGGGGTTGAATTGATATTTTAGGTGGAATATTAGTGATGGAAGATGGAGTGGAGGATGTAATTGGTTAAAAAAAGTAGGTAAAGCCTTTCTCCAAGCCATACTCTTTGTTAGTGGAGTCCTTATAAAATACTTGGTTAGGTCCAGGGACTTATGAATAGAAACTATTACTGATTTTTATTGGGTGGCCTATGTAATGGGCATCCACAATTGAGAAAAAGGCCTTGTTTGTATTAACTAAGCATCAAAAATAGATTTGGACACTAAGTCCTCAAAATGTACCCTAGTTCTTATGGTCTCGTGGTCAATAGTGGAAGGAATCAAATGAATAAATGGGACTTGGATTAATGTTTAATTAAATTATGTAATAGAAGCATAATAAATTATTTTGGTATTAATGGCACTAGGTATAAAATGAATTGAAGAATTTGAAACTCCATAACTTACCTTTGTTAAAACCTTGTTAGAAAGAACACTTGTCCTTGGATGTGTTGTAGTAAGATTGACTAAAGTCTTAATTACCATTATTTACATAGTTGTTGATGCATCTATATAAGGATAATTAGTGATAATTAATATATAAACAACCATAGTAGTATGGGATTCTTTTGGACTATATTCCTTAGTACATCTCTAAGTAATAGTAGACCATGTATTGGTTAAGTTCACTGCTTGTGGATCCTAAACTTATGAAGAAGGAAATGGATGGCTAGGAGGATGATTCTTAGTCCAATATTACATTAAATCCTATCCAAAACCATCCAACCTAGCCTCTTATGATAGTTCATCCTCTTCTTCAGGTTCTTATTTGATCTCAATATATAAAGGACTTGATGGCACACTTGCATAATTCAGTGGTCTTTCCTCCACTCCTGTGATATTTGGAACTTGTAAAGTGGCCATAAGAGTAATTATTTTCTTCTTATATATGAATATTAGAGAAGGAAGAGTAGTAATTAGATTTAGTGGAGGATCAGGAGGAGTAATTACCTAAGATACCTCTATTGGTTGGGCCTTTGAGGCTTGCGAGAAAGGATTTATGGGTCTCTTTGGAATCAAAGGTGTCCACATATCTAGTTAGAGTGATGGAGGAGTAGAACTTGTTAGTCTTAGGATACCTATAAATATTTTATCCCTTATTTTTTGATATGTTTCTATAGGTGTATCCTTTTCTATTGTAAGAGCCTCCTCATCCTTATTAATTTCCTTAGAATCTTCCAAAGTAATGGCAGGATTGTGTTGTATTCTCAAGGAAAATTTTATGGACATGATTATTGAATTCATTATTTTATATACCTCTATTTAATCATGTGCATTCAATTTTTTTGGATTACGTATTTATGTCATATGCCCATACCTACTCCTAGTCCCATTGTCATAATTGTTAAGATTTTTGGCAATTACTTGTCTTAGATCCCAGTGTCTAAATTTAGTCTTGCTCATGCCAAATTGATTCATGTGCTTGGGTTTTTGATGTAGATGCTTCCACTATGTATACTTTTTTCTACCTATACTGAGAGGGGTTTGTGGATAACCCCTAGCTTGGATAATTTATAATTTTATTCCACACTATTGGATAATTGATTAACTATTTCTTATTTATCTAGCTTGTCTAAGACATAAAAAGGTAATATAAATGGGGATTCAAATTTACTATCATTTATAATAACTATATTCTTAGGATAGAGCCAATAATGTCCCATCTTCTCAATTAACCTTTTAATTTGGTTTGACAACCTAGGTAGTGGCTACCCATTTATAGCCCTAGGTATTATGGGATAAACGATGTCTACAATCCTTTGAGTTTGATTTTTAAATCTATATATATGTGAAAGATGCTATGATCATCACAAATTTGATTCTTTGGATATTTTAATTAAGGCCCCCATGGTTCTTCCATAGGAAGAGTGATAGTAGCTGTTACCACATCCAATAGATATGACATTATATAAAAATGTCCATTTGGCATGTTATTTATTGTGCCCATTTGTTTTTTAAGACTAAAGATAACAATATCTCCTAGAGTAGACATCCTTTAAGTTTTCATAATAATATCCATAAGAGGGACCCAAATTTACTTGACATAATTGATATCAAGAAAACCATATAACCTCTTTAATAAGGGCATCACAATTCAAATTCTAGGCATGAATCCTAAAATTGGAGTAATATTGATTTTAAATGTTAATAAATTTTTTTTTGGGTATGGCTCACATGTCCTCAATGTATCCTTGACATTTTTATTGACCAACCAAACATCCAAAACTAACTAATTATAGGTCATATTGAGTGTTGAGAGTCAATAATATCCCTATGCCATAGGTATAGGGATATGTATATGGTGAAGAATGTTCCCAAAGAAGTCTATAGCCATAAATAAATTTAATATGGCATCTATACAGGGGAATACCTTTGGTTTGGTAGTCGCATTGTATAACCTACTACCTTGCTTATTGATAGGTCATCCATATATTATCAATATTGTAGAGCCAACTATTTGTCTATGTTTTTTGGATCTATTACGTCCACCTCTATCCATAACATTGTATAATGTTGAAGTTCATGGTGTATGCAATGGGAAATGCAACATATCTACAAATTAATCTTAGCTCAGGGAAGATAGATCCTACTTACAATTCTAAAAGGGGATACTTTATATAGTTGAGGTCATGACCAATATGGATCCAATAAACCTAATTAAAGGATATCTTACCATAATAATATCACTAGGGAGGTTTCCAAGTCCTCTAGTCAAGTAAAACTATGTAATAACCCTAATTAGGTCTTATGTTTTCATGTTCACTACACTAATAACAAGTGAAGCAAAATCTAATCTAGTGCTCACCAAAGATTGTGGCATAAAGTGGGGGTTAGTAAACATAAAAGTAAACATGCATAAGAGAATCCTATTTAAGCTATGTATAAGTAAAACTTTAATGCATGGAGAGAGAGATATTATTCAAAATCCATTACTTATGCTACTTTTATCTACTAAAGAGAGGAGAAAAGTTAGAGATACTTACCTGGAAGATGAACCCATCGAGACTTAATATCTCCCTTGGCCAAAGGTGCTTTATAAGAGGTTATGGTTTATAAGGATCACTAAGAAAGGCCAAAACATCCAAGACTTCTCCATAAGACTAGATTATTCTCCAAGTAGAAACCCTAAGCTAAGACTCTTCAAGTAGAATGGTGGAAGATTAGATTATAAAGAAGTGCAAATAAATAATAACTCCTATTGTCTCTCTAAGAATGGAAAAATAGATGTTTTTAGATAGGTGGATCTAACCCTAAACCCTTCTACTAGTTTTAGTTGACAAGGTCAACTCAATTGACATAGTATTATAATTGCAAAAAAACTAACTAGGTCACAGACTAGGTCAACCAGAGGCTGACCTAGACCCTGATAAGTTTTGTCAATAAGAATACAAGGTCGATGTGGCTGACGTAGTCATGTAAATAGTCAAAAAGGGGTTCACCTTAGGGAAAGGGATAATGAAGGTGGTAAAATATTAGAGGAGGGTGAAAAAGAAGAGGTGAAGCTTAGGGGAATGTTTTTTAGGAGACAAATGTATAGATAACAAGTGGAAAAAAGGACAAAAATCCTATGAAGCACCAATGGTCTACCCACGTCTTTCTTGGTGAACCCTTTAAGGCGTGTACTCAGAGAGATTAAGACTTTTTCAGTTCCTATAAGATAAAAATCATTAGTAATTGATAAAGTGTGAAAATATTATGTGTATACATATGCCCCAATTGAAGTTCATCACGTGTCACTCAGGAGAAATAGGGGATGGTGCTTCGAGAAAGAACATGGTAACACAAAACACTGAGGCTAAAAAAAATTTGTATTTTAAAATAAAAATAATTGAAATTAAATGATTGAAATGGAAATAATTGAAAAATAAATGTAATGCATACCTTGACTTACCTTTATTGCTAGATGGTTGTCTATTGTGTTTGTAGTTTTGATTGTGGAGGGTGCAAAAACTACTTTTGACAAACCCAAAAATACAAAATTAAAGAGCAAAAACAAACAAATGTAGGAAATCCAAGATAATTGGTGCTATGTGAATGGGATGTAATTATAAATTTGTCAAGCTAGGGTGACAAGTGCTATGTTAGACCAAATGACCAAGTCAAAAATTTTAGAGTAAATTGGGTAATAAAAAATCCAAGGATACTAAAGATAAAAAAACTCAAACAAGTAAACCTTAAGTAAGAAAGGAAAACTCACCAAGTCAAACCAAGGATACATGTAAAAAATATGGTAATCAAACATCAATGTAAAGTAATAACAATCCTTAAATAAAGATGGGCAAGCAAAAATGGTAAAACAAAATTGATGAGTGAGAAATAACAATCCTTATTCAATCATCAATGGAAAAATGTACATAAAAGAGATAACAATATTGATAAGTGAGAAGTAACAAGCCAACCTCACTCAACAATATAAAAAGTACATGAAAGTAGAAATAGACTCAAGTTTCCATAAAAAGGGTGGTACAGCAATGATAAATGGTAAAAAAAGCAAAACATATCTAAAAATGTAGAGCCATGGTGTAAATAAATTAATCCATAGTTGTTCAAATATGTTGTTTTGCTCGAAGGATAGATAAAATTGAAACAAATTAGTGCTAGCATGTTTTTAAGATGTGAAGAAGAAGGACGTATAAAATAAGAGAAAATAGATTCAGAATCACATTTTGCCTATCAAAGGGGGAAATGAAATGGGTGGAGAGGAGAATGAAAAAAAAACCAAGGTCGAGGAACTCTTTATCGAAGTCAAGACACTCAAACTAGGTTTGTCAAAACAAGATGACTTTTAACCTTAAGGACTCTGAAGAACTTCTCTTAGCCACATAAGTCTTAGGTCAATAAAATGAAGTATGTAGATCATCCTATGAATGCTATATTCATAAAAATTAAAATAGACATGTTGTAGGATAGAATTTCACCCTTGTGGGAGAGTTTTTTAGCCTCCCTCACTCCCAGCTACAATATTAGAACAACCTTAGGTTGTGGGTATCCTGTAATGAGGTTGAACCTCTAGGATTTTTAATGAGACTAGATCCTTAGATACTTTACTTCAGCTAATTTTCCACAATAAATTCTAATGATGACTAAGGAAAAGGGAGAGAAAGATAACATGAAAGGGAAATCTAAGCTAAGGATGGTGATGCACCAAAATATGAGATGATCCACTTTCAGCCAGGAAACCTTAACAACTACTAATGAACCTAACCAAGACACAGACTAATCTAATATTATCTCAAGGCCACAAGCATAAGTATTTTATATAGAGGTTGAAGGGAAACCCTAAAATTTAAAGGACATAAAGAAATAGGTATGTATGAGACACTATAAACTCATGATACTTCAAGAAAGGGATCAATGTCTAACACTTCACACAACCTACAAGGAACCAAAATAATTAAAGAAAGATACGTAGAGAATCTACATATGATGAAAAGGGACATACATCTGCATGTTGAACTCTAATAATGTATGCTTGACTTCAAACCAGAATAAAAAAATTCATCTCATTGCTTCAAGAGAGTGTCACAAGGTAGTTTTGATAGAGTAACTCTATCACCAGTTAAAGGATCCATTTTTAGACTCAAAAGCCTCTATATATATTAGAAAGATGAGAGAAGAGGGGGATTGTATGAGAAAATGGAGAGGGATGTCATAAATGGCTGCAACCACCACTATTGTCCTTGAGCTCTTTTTCATTCAAAATATGAAACTGTCTTGACCATGAGATGAACTGCCTAAAATTGCCCCCAATCTCCTCAAGTCCTGAGTGAATTCAAGTCTCCCCTTTTTGGAGTTGAAAGAGCCATGTTGTGGGTAGTTTCATATCCCTACTAGTGTGAATGATTTGATCTTTACATTTAAAACTTGACGTGCTCTTTTACTTTGCATGTTTTGTATGTATAAGGACAAAAATCCCCATAACTTTGAATCTAGATCGAGCCATGTTACTTTTGTATTGAGTGGCTATTTTTTAGATATGATGGCCATGCCGAAGGATGAGGACCTCTCCATTAATTGCACCTACTAGTTCTTACTTTGAAACCTAGACCAAATCTTTTTTATAGATAGAAAACCAATCTAAGGACATTGGTTTTCTTGTATACATTTATGTCAATATAAGTCATATAAATCCAAATGGCTACTTGCAGGGGTTTATTTGAATCCTAATAGCTATTTTATGAGCTTGAACTTTGAGATTGGTGCAAACGTCATGTTTCCTTCAAACACTTTAATGTGGGCCTTTTTTTCTTTTTAGGCCTTCTTATCTTGGATAATTTACTTGAACAATTTTCGTATACTTTTTTACCAAAGGAATTAAACTTTTTACTTTTGAGAATTAACCTTCAAATTTTGAAAAATCCTTTGGAAGAGTCCCCTTTCTGAAGGAAAAGTATCTTTCAGCCACTTCGAAAATGCCCCTTGGGTATTTGAAATGAACCGTCTGCTTTTTGGAAAAGATCCTTCAAAAAAAATTTCTTTGGCCATCTCTTTGAAAGAAAAGGTCTTTGAGACTTTTTCAAAGGTCCACTTCTTTGGAAGATACCCTTCAGAAATGCTGCATAAGACACTTTGGCATGGAAATGACTCTTTATAAATAGTGTTTTGGCCCTTTTCATAGAAAAATGCCCTTCAAATTTTTTGTTTTGACACTTCTTCCTGAAAGAATTCATTCTAAAGGAATTCCTTCAAAATTTTTTCCTTTAGATTTTTTGAAAAGGTCATTTTCTTTGGGACAAAAGTTTTGAAAGAAACTTGCCTTCTAAATAATTGACTCAGACAATTTTCCTGAAGGAAAAGTATCTTTTAGAACATTCCTTTGGGATATTGATTTTAAACCTTTCTAAAAGGAACATACCCTTCGATTTTTTAAATAGACCATTTTATTGAAGAGTCACCCTTCAAAAAAAATTGTCTTAGACAATTTTCCTGAAAGAAAAGGTCTTTGTCTTTTGCTTCAGACATTTTGTCCAAAAAAAATATCCCTTCAAAAACTTTGTCTCAGAAAAAATGTCCAAAATAATTTAAAACTTAGCCAAAAAAGGTCTTAAAAGAAAAGAAACACTTAGTCCCCACAAAGTCTAAAAGAATGAACAAGTAAAGACTTAGTTGAATAATAGATTCTACACTTAGCTTTTGGCTTGCAGGCTTATCCTTGAACACTGCTACTAGATCCTTAGAAAACCTTGCTTGGATATTATCTACTTGAAAATGTTGGACCATTTATAAGCCTTTGATCAATTGATTCATCAAACCATGCAAAAGATTTATATGTGGGCCAAAAATGGCCAACATCTTTGGCAGCTCATAGGGGTTGCATGCTTGCTATGCTTGAGAACCCAGACCACTTGCCTTGTCTAGTTCATTGGGTATAGAGACATTAGCTTTTTCAACTAAAATGGTTTGAAATTGGATACAAAGATGACCCTTCATATAAATTCTTCTTGAAGCAATAAAGATAACAAGAACAAAATAAACACTGTGCCCAAGGAACTTAGGGAAGGGAAACACACAACTGAAAAGATATGCACAAGGTACTTAGGGAAGGGAAACACATAAAATATACTCTAATATATTCAAGGTTGTAACTTATAATTACCTTATTCCTAGGTCTAATGGGAAAATTTTAGCATCATTGATTTGTAATGGACAAGGATGAAAGGCACCCTGCTTTTGTGAGCTCATACTAGGTAGACTAGGATGCCTGATTGCTGACTCTTTTGGATTGCTCCCCAGAAAACATGTATCTAATGTAGATAAATTACCTTATTGGCTCAATATTTTCTTGATGTTACTCATCACTCTTGAGAAAGCCTTGCACGAAGACTTCATTTAGGTTATTGGGAGCAACTACATTTTGTTCACTTGGTGGCTCAAAAAGACCATATTCTTTCACCTTTTTCTTGTGAAAATTAGGATTGATCATGCTCAGAGAAGCATGCTCATATTTTTATAGAAGAAGGGCATGTCTCTTAGCATCCTTAAACTCTTTGGTTATGGCATTGAATTACTGCCATAACTCTTTAGGTTCTTCACTAGTATGTTTCTCAAATTATATCAATTGAGCACTTGAGATGTCTCCTTTATCAACCTCACTCAAAGATTTCATATTTTTTTCAATTACAAATGAGGGTTGATTTGATCGACCAAGGTCAAAAACATCACTCTTATCTTCCTCTAGTTCCAACATATCAGGGTTATCTTTAATTGACACCTCATTTTGAAGTGGACTAACCTCTAGTACTTGGTTTTGATCCTCTTTTTCATCTATGCCTTTCTGAACCAATTTTCATGATGGAAACATGTAGGGAACAACCAAATTTTATTTTTTTTGAATGAGTATAGGATAGGGTGGTTTCACAAGAGAGGGCATGACATAATCAGGGTCAAAGGTGTTTCTCTAAATTTTTAGTAATTGCATTCAAATGAGAGAAATTAAGGTTAAAAGGTCTAGGTTTGATGTTACCCAGATTTAGTGTGCACCGTATCCAAGCTTTGTGGGAGCTCCTCTTTGGCTATGGAAGAAACACCTGTAGTAAGAATGAAACTTGAACAAAGATGTTAGAAGAGAATATGGTGGACTACCAAGCTACGTGCTCGGTCCCAAAAGCGTAAAGCTCCCTAAGGGATGACAGTCCACTATTTAAAGAAAAGAGTTTTGTAAAGGAAGAAATGTTAAAAGACTAAGAAAGAGAAAAATAGATAGCACGTACCTATTCCCTATAGTTTGTGTGTCACAGTTGTTGACATTGGTAGTTCTGCCAAGGTCGATGGGGTAAATGGCGCTGACGTCAATTGGGTTGCCGATGTTGGTTGGGGCTCTTGGCTTTTGGAGTATTTTTGGGATACACAGGGGGTTTCCAGAAGTTTAGAGGTTAGTGCAGGGTTTCAGGAAGGTGAATGAGGTCTAAGGAAGGGTATAGGTATAGGTTGGAGTGTGAAAAAGGGGTGAGAATAAGGGGAAGGCCTTTCAGCCCCTCCACAAAAGAAGTCAGGCCTCTGGATAGTATTTATAAATATCAATGGAAAATAATTAACAATGTATTATAAAACACTAAAATGAGAACCAAAATACTTAGCTCTATTAGGTGAAGAACCAGAGGTGTTCGAATGTTTATTCCCATTGTGGCTGATGTTGAGGTCCTTGTATAATGTTTCAATCCAGTCTTTGAAATGACTTGTGTAGAGCTTCGGTAGCCAGGAGAATGATAGTTGAGTTCTGGTGCTTGAGGTCTCAGAGTGTGCACATTAATGTACAAAAAAGTGGGGGGCAGCTCAATGTTAGAGCTTGGCTTATGTAATTGACATCGGCAATCCCGCTGACATCGGCTGTAGTTGACCGATGTCGACTGAGGGTTGATCAATGTCGGTGGAGAGAGAATAGGTAAAAGGGTTATTTTTAGCCCTTTTCCTGTTTCTCCATCCACCAAGTGCCTTTTCCATTAGATAAAGGTCAAAATAATGGCTTATGAGGCATGAGAGTTGGTTAGGGAGTTAAGATGGAGTGAGAATAGGTCATGGGTAGTTAGGATTTGGAGGACCTAGTCTCAAGCTGACTCATAGGCTAAGAAATGGTCTTAGGGTGAGGTGTCCAAGGTGAGGAAATTAATTTAAAATAAGTAGTTTTTAAATTAATTAGATCTAAGCCCCATTGTGAAAAGGGCCAAAAATATTTAGCAACTTGTAAAGCATGGCTAGGGTTAGCATGTTGCTGGCATTTGATATAATGCCAAATATAGTCACTATAGTCTTGGTGAATAGTGGGCCAATAATAGCCCAGGTGGAGGATGCACTTTGCAACTGAGTTACCACTGAAATGTCCTTCACAAATCCCATCATGGACTTGTTTAATGGCATGAGATGTCTCAGTGGTGGTTAGGCATCAGAGAAGAAGGCCGTCGAAACCTTGTTTGTAGAGAAGACCCCCTAGCATGGTGTATCAAGTATTACTCTTGATAAAATCCCACTATCCATCGCTAGAGAGGTCAGGAGGAATGATAAAATAGGTCAAATAGTCAGCAAGTTATTTATACCAAACATCATGTGGACTAGAGTCGATATTGCCAACAAAGTTGATGTCAATTGAGATATATGAGGGAAATGCCAAATGGTGAACCATGACATAGATTCTCGAGAAATCAGATGAAGATGGGATGTGTGAGGCAAGGGAGGCCATTGTGTCAACAAACTTATTCATAGAGCAAGGAACAATTTGCAAGAGATAATGGTCGAAAGACCCTAAAAATGTGTCAACACGGTTTTTATATCATTGTAAAACTTCATTTTTACAAAGATATGAACCGTTTATCTGATTAACAACTAGTTGTGAGTCCCCAAAGATATTGATTGTCTTAATGCCCAAGAAAAGGGTAGTTTGAAGCCCCAAAATTAAGACTTCATACTCAGCCATGTTATTAGTGCATTTGAAGTCAAGTTTGAAAGATAGGGGCATGGGCTTGCCCTCGTGAGGGATTAGGATGACCCCAGCACCCCCATCGAGTTGACATTTAGATCCATCAAAGAACATTATCATTTGATAAGGGATATCATTAGTGAATAGCATGGTGATGGACTCATCAAGAAATTCATAGTTAGATGGTTGGTTATCAGGTAAAGGGGCATCTGCTAGGTGGTCAGTGATCATTTTCCCCTTTATAGACTTTTGTTGAATGAATTCCAAATTGAACTCAGTGAGAAGCATGAGCTAACAAGCCATACGTTGGTTTTGGTATGGCTTGGAATGTATGTATTTGAGAGGGTTAGTGTGGGTGATGATGTAAGTCTTGTGGTTGAGGAGATAGTGGAAGAGTTTGGAGGTGGCAAAGACTAATGCCAAGCAAAGTTTTTTGGTATGAGTATACTGAGTTTCATAGTCAACAAGCATTTGGCTTATATAATAAATTGCTTGCTCATGATGTTGTTCATCTACAACATCTCGATGCACGATCATGGCACCTAAGGAGTGATTTGTTGCTAAAATGTAAAGATAGAAGGGTTGGTCATCTTTAGGTGGAATAAGGACTGGTGGAGAGACAAGATAACATTTAAGAGCCTCAAAAGCCTCTTGGAAATCCTTATTCCAATTAAAGGTGACATCCTTCTTGAGGAGGTGATGGAATGGTTGGCATCGGTCAGATAGCTACGAGATGAATTGATGAATAGATTGAATCTTCCCTTGCAGGCTGCGAAGTTGTTTTAAGTTAGTTAGTGGGGGCATCTTGAGTATGGCTTGAATCTTAGCTGGATCTACCTCAATGCCACAGAGAAATGATGAAACCTAAAAGCTTCCCTGAGAGAACCCCAAAGATGCATTTCTTAGGGTTGAGTTGAACGTTATATTGTAGTAGGCGAGTGAATATTATTTTGAGAATGGTTAGGTGGTCATGGTAAAGTTTGGATTTCCCCAATAGATTATCCACATAGTCCTCCATGATTTTGTAGAGGAGATCATGAAAGATATAAGTCATGGCACGTTGGTATGTAGTGCCTATATTTTTGAGGCCAAAAGGCATGACCCTATAGCAGAATGTCCCCCATGGGGTGATGAAGGTGGTTTTATGTTGATCTTTTGGGGCAATCAAGATTTAGTTATATCCTTAAAATTCATCCATGAGGGATAACATCTCATGACCAGCCGTAAGATCAACAAATTGGTTGATGTTTGGCAAAGGAAAGTCATCCTTTGGGCAAGTTAGGTTGAGGTCGCGATAGTCATTACAAATTCAAATTCCCCCTATTGCTTTTGTGATAGGGACAATATTTGACACCCATTATGGATAATTAATGGGTTGGATAAATGAAATGGAGAGAAGACGTTAAAGCTCCTCTTTGACAAGGAGTGCGATGCGAGGATGCATCCTGTGAAGCTTTTGCCTGACAGGCTTAGCTTCGCAGTTCATGAAGATGTTGTGGATGACAATGTTGGGGTCAATATCAGGCATATCACTATAAGACCAAGCAAAGGCTTTGCTATGATCTATCAGGAATGTGGTATAGCCTTTTTGTTCCTGGGCATCTAAAGATTGACCAATCTTTACAATGTGAGGAACATCAAAAGATGGGAGATTAATGTCAACAGTTGATTCATTTAACATAACCTGTGTTTTTGAAGGAAGTGATCTTTGTATGAAAGAGTCATCCTCACCCATGTAGGTGAGTATGGCATCATCGTCCAGGCATTATACAGTGTTGATGCTAAAATATTCATTGTCTATCATGTCTAGATAAATGAGAGGAAGAGACCTTGATGCCTCACCTAGTTAATAGGTTAGGGGTTCCAAGTGAATGGCATTTATGAAAAAAAACTAGAAGGGATGGAGACCATCAACTCTGTTGGTGAGGGTGGGGGACTAGGTGAGGTTGGAGGAGAATGCTCTATGACAATTTCATGGTGAGGGATCTTAGAGGGTTTTATAGGTTCTTCAAAACCCATGCCATGTCATTTCTTGGAATTTTTGATTGCTTCATCATTTGGAGGCTCAATGGGTTTATGGGGACCTTGTTCATAATGCCCAAAGACAAAACCTTTCCACGTACACCTATGAAGATAGGTGTGAGCAAAGCAAGGGTTGCTGAGGAAGGAGAAATTGAAAGTGAATAGTTGGGGTGATGGGAGAGGATTTCCAATAGTAGGAGCTCGATCTAGCCCCCCATAGGTGAGATTAGTTTGGAGATCGGGAGGACCATTTCGATGTGATGGTCATAGTTAGGGTGGTGATGAATTTTTCCATATTCCTACAGAATTTAGAACATGTCAAGGGTAAGTAAACAATACTCCCCAAGTGAAAGGTGCTGGAAGGTATCTTCTATAAGATCTTTCATGGTCATTTGAGGAGTAGGCATAGGTGTGACTAGTGTTTGCGAGCTTGTCAAGGCTTCCACAAGTGGAGGTGGTGTTTGGGTGGATGTTTTCAAAGGGATGACAAAATCATTAGGTCGGTAGGTTGTGTTTCATGTTTTAAAGGGGGAAGGGTCAGCAGGAATGACATGAACCTGCCCCTCATGTTCAAACTTGACACAACGATGCAACGTGGAAGGGACATAGGTCATGGCATGTATCCAAGGTTGTCCTAACAACATGTTATATTGGAACTCCCCCTCAATGATATAGAAGAGTTCTGAAATTATGCGTGGTCCAACATGAATATGCAAGACCACAGTGCTAATGGTAGTGGTGGTGGCATCATTAAAAGAATGAAGAATTGCATCAGTTTTTGACATGCAATTCTTTGGAAGGGCTAGCTGATCATATGCATGGGTAGAAATGATGTTGATGCTAGCACCTCCATCAATCATAACCCACTTAACATGAGTTTGATCAACATAAGCCGTGATAAAGAGGGTAGCATCTTGATCTTCCAGGTTGGAGGCAGGAATCTCAGAATCACTGAAGGTGATGGAGGCAATGGTGGGTAACAATTTGACTAAAGCAACCAGTGGTTGGGGGTCTTCAGGTTGGACCTCCACTACCTATAAAGCTTTGATCAAGGCTTGGCAATGTTGTAGAGAGCTTTGTATTAGGTCATACAAAGACATCTTCACAGGGGTTTGGTGAAGTTGTTTCACAACAGAGTTGCGAATTGCCTCTGAAGATGTTGGTTGAGACGTGCCAAAGATAGAAATCTTGGGCTTTGGTGATAGAGAGGGATTGGTGAATGGATATGTCCAAGGGGTAGAAGCCTACTCTTTTCCTTTATCCTTTAGGGTTTGGGACCTGCTGGTCACATTAATAGTGTTGATTTCGAATAAAGGGGGAGAAGGTGGTAGAGGGATCATAATCTCGCATTGGGATCTTGATTCAAGTGAGGAGGTTTGGGAGGCATGGGATGGTGTCATTAGTTTGCCAAAAATATGGTCAAGAGAATCCTCAATAAGAAGGGTTTCCTTTTTTAGGTGTTGGCAAATGACAACCTTAAGAGCACAATAACTCTCAGTATCATGCAAAGGTGTTCGATGATTTAAGCAGATTTGAGTGTCGTCAAACCAAGATGGTTTTGATTCAAGAGGCCGGTATGGCTTAATGGGTGGGAGAATAATGCTAGTAGACTGCAATAATTGGCATAATAGTGAAGCATAGGAACCCACTAATGGGTCTACATTCATTGTTGCAGTAGGGGCTAACAACTTCTGTTTAGGAGTTGTAGGGGGAGTTTTTCATACCACCTTTTTGGTTGGTGGTGTGGCCACATGCATAGATGGCACTTTCTTGATGAGAGGTGTCAAATTTCTTGGAGGAAATATGTTTTTTATGGGTAGAGGGAGTAATGGAGGTAGTTTGTCGTTGTGAGGTGTTGGAATAGGGAACACTCCTGTTAAAGTGGAAGGATGTAGACCTAAGATAGAGGGTAATGGTGAAGGTGCAGGAGGAGTAAATTGATGTGGTTTAGCATCCTTTTTTAGTATGGTGTAAGGACCACTACTGTGTAGGGTGAGGTTCAAATCTAACTTCACTTGTGGGTGAGTGAGGTTTGATACAGGGTGAACACTGAGAGATCTAATCTGTATCAGCATGGTGGATGCCTGTGAGGGTTTGGATTCAGACATGGAAGGCTGAGCTTCTAATGATTTAGAAGTGGAATCCTGATCCTCATCAGAGACTTTGGGGCAAATTGTCACAGAAGGGTTGGCAGTATAAGGTGAAGCTGGATGTGTAGGATAAGGAGCCCTAAGTCACTCCCATAACGCTTCATACTCTAGGTTCTTAGAATGGAGGAATCCTAAGTTTTCTGCCAATCGAGAGAAGGGTTTAGATGACGTTGTGTGAGGCTTTACAGTCATTCCTTTAGAGGATTTAGGTGATTGCGAGAGAGGAAACATGTTGGATGCAGCGATCATGGGCCAAAGGTGAGAGAGAACCATCACTGGATACTCCTCGCCTGAAGTGTGTGAGGTGGCGAGTTCTTCTCTCAGTGGAGAAGGGATTCAATAATTTGGCTCTTCAAGCGAATAGGGCGTAGGGATGATCATGCCTTCCATGTGTGGTCTAGGAGTGGGGAAAGTATGATCCTCCATTGGTAATAACAAGGATAAGGGTGGGGCCACCAGCATTGGTACCATCAAAGTATCCTCCAATATGGGAGAGGTTAAAGTAGACTCTCCTTCGTGTGAAATGGGGGTGGATGGAGGACTATCCTCCATTAGTGGAGGAAAAATAGGAGAGGAAGGCTCCTCTAAAGGGTAAAGCAGAGGGATGATGGCCCCTTCTACATGAGGGTGTAGGGTATGAATGGTAAATTCTTCCAATGGTAGGAGAAGAGGGAAGGTGGGGGCAAGAGGAATAGGTAATACAAAATCCTCATGAGGTAGAAGAATGGGTAGAGGAGGTGCTTGATGTCATGGGGGTGATATAGGTGAAATGGGTTCATCCATGCGAGGAAGAGGATGAGGCAAAAGGAGCTCTTTGTTGCGTGGGGGTGGTATGTGTAAAATAGGCTCTTCTACCCATGGTGTAGAAATGGGTTAACCAACCTCTTTAGATTGTGGGAGAGGTTGGATAGGAATGAAATGAAAGACCATGTCAATCGTGCGTATATTGCATTCTTGAGGGTCATCAACCATGGTCTGAATAATTTTTTGACTTGGGGGATGGTTAGGAAATAGTTTCCTAAAGACATCCATGTTTTGGTTGGCCAGTGCATTAGGGTTATCCAAAACAAGGTCCCCTTTGTCTAACATGTCTTGAACAATGTTTTTGAGGGTTTTATAATTATCCACGTCATGACCCTTGACACGATGATAGTTACAAAAGTCATTTTCCCTATACCATGTAGGGATGGCTCGTGAGGGGTCAAATTGGATAGGTGGTTGAATTTGAGGGAGGTTGAGGACTCCCTACTTCACTAATTTATCCAATACGAAAGCATATGATTCTCCTATTGGAGTGTATCATCGCTATTCATACCGTTGTTGGAATTGTCTAGTGATGCTTTACGAAGTGGAAGGTTTAGATTGGTTGATTGTGGTAGAAGATGATGACCTAAGGACCATAACATTTGCTAATCCCTTGGACTTGGGGTGGGAAGAATAAGGTTTGGAAGAAGAAGGGTCATTGGGTTTTGCATTGGTATTTTTGTTACACAATTTAACCCTGTCTTCTTCGATTGCACGGAGTTCAAGCTTTTGGGGCATAGTGAAAGCTTCATCGAATGTGCAAAAAGCTTGAACCCACAGAGTGGATGAGATGTGCTTGGCACATGCTCTTGAAAAGATCTCAATGAGCTCAGGTTGAGGTAGTGAGAAGGAGAGTTGGTTGATCAAACCTCTCCAATGGGTGACGAAGTCTGCTATTGACTCATCTTCAAATTATCTAATGGAATAAAGGTCTGTGATGGAGACCTTCTTGGTAATATTGATTGAGAAATGATCGAGGAATAGCTGAGCGAGTTGTGTGACGGTGAAGAGAGAATGACTAGTAATGGAGCTATACCAGTCAAGGGTGCCACTAGAAAGTGACATAGGGAATGTGCGAAGTAATTGTTTCTACTCATTTTTTTGCTTTTACATTTAGAAGAATAAAAACTAAAGGTTAATGGTCAGGGGTTTGTACGTACCTAGATGAAGTTGTGCATCATATCTAGATGTTGAAGGAGCTCCTCTTTGGCTGTGGAGGATGACACCTGTAGATAAGAAGAAAACTTAACAAAGAAAAATGTTAGAGACAGATATGGTGGACTGCCAAGCGATATGCTCGGTCCCAGAAGCGCAAAGACTTCCTGGAGGGATGAAAATCCACTAGTTGATAAAAAGAATTTCATAATGCAAAGAAATAATGAAAGACTTAAAGAAGGAGAAATAGATAATGCGTACCTGAATCTTGCAATCAGTCTTCTACAGTCACTGATGTCGGTAATCCTATCGGCGTTGGTTGGTAAATTTGTTGACGTCGGTTATGCTGCTAACGTCGGTAGGGGCAATGGGCTTTGGATGGATTTTTGGTTGATGTCTTTGGTCAACAGAGGAGTTTGGTAATTTGGAGGTCCGTGCAGGGTTGCAGGATAATGGATAGAGTCTTAGGAAGGACAAAGGTAGGGGACAGGTTGTCAAAATGGGTTAGGATAAAAGGAAGGCTGTTTAGCCTCTCCAGGAGGAAAGCCAGATTTGGTCTCAATAGTACTCATAAATAGCCAATGGACTAATTATCAATGCATTTTAAAAATACTAAAATATAAACCAGAAGAATACTTAGCTCTTGGTGGAGAACTAGAAGTGTAGAAGACTTGTTCGCATTATGGCTGATGTAGGAGACCTCATGCAATGTTTCAATCTGGTATGGAGTGAATTTTGTAGAGTTTTTTAGCCTGGAGAGTGATGATAGAATGCTGATGCTTCATCCTAAAGCCTGCCTTTAATATGCAAGGAGTTAAGGAGCAAGAGGATTCAGATCCCAAGAGCAAGAGAATTTGCATTTGGGCAAGAGAATTTGCATTCAACCCTGCAGTCGAGGTTAGAATTTAGTTTTAAGCAATCGACGTTGGCGATACCACTGGCATCAGTCGATGGTTAACCAACGTCAGTGGCTATAGAATGGGTAAAAAGGCTATTTTTAGCCTTTTGCCCATTCTTCCATCTGCCAAGTTCAGTTTGCCATTGGTGAACAGTCCAAAGGCAGATTTATTAGGCACGGGGATTAGTGAGATAGTTGAAATACGTCTTAGGTAATTATGATTAGTCATAGGGTGATAAATGGTCTAAGAGCTAGGAATTCAAGGTGAGGTGTCTAGGGGGGATGATTAATTTAAAATAAATATTTTAAATTAATAAAGTATAGGTTAGGCATGTTAAAGTTAGAAAGGGACCAAGGGGGGGTTGACACTATTTTGGTGTCTACATTTACCCCTTTTTGTCTTGTTGGTTGTTCTGACGAACTGCAAGACAAAAATAGGAGTAAGTTACCCTAGGTATGGGATGAGGTGTAGGTTACCCTGGGTAAGGGATGAGGTATTCCCCCTCAAAGTGGGAGTCGAGGGAAGGTAACCTAATATCGGATGCCAATTTGATAGGCAATGGATGGGTATGGTGAAGTTGGAGTGTGAATGCTACAATAGTTGGGATTGCACGTATACCACTTCGCATGATAGATAGGTCAAATTGTCATAGTCAAAGGTTGAGGAGTGCTAAAATCAAAATAACTGATCCCCAACATTTAGTTGTAGCTGAATGGGTTATTTGATCCAAGCTGTAGCTCCAATGGTCATCGTGTTCCAAGTATCTCGGGCTCAGGAAGTGCTCCTGAAAAACACAAAAATGTCACAAATATTGAGGATCAACTAGAGCGCGATTTGAAAATACGTGTGAGGGTCATAATGTGGGTTGCGTAAAATTTGCTAACTATTCGTGAGGTAGCATATATGCAATCAAAACAACCAAGGCAAAGTTGTCTCAAAAGTGGTTATGGTCTGAGGAGATAGTAGCAATCTCCAAGGTCATTGGTTGAGTCGGGTTGAGTCATGGTATGATCTCAAGTGGTAGGTGTTGTGGTTAGGGAGATGTATGTGATCTTCAATGTGCCCCATGAGAAGTTTAGGTAACTCATTCAGTGTTAGGGCTGATTGTTTGGTCATGATTTTGGGTTGGTATAGATAGTTGGTCCATTAGATGGATGGACGAAGGAATGGTCAAGCTAACTTCATAAGACCCCATGTCAACTGAGTGCTACCTACATAGCCCCTATTTGAAGGGCTTCAGGCCAATGTAGTTCTCCCCAAAAGGGAGGAAGGGTCAAAGATGTTGATAGGTTGTTTTGGTCAGGTTAGTGTCTTTTAGCATGCCCCATATGTGTGATGGGACATACTTGAAATGATGAGGATGATGATGATGTTACAACCTTTTCCGTATTATGTGATGGTGTATTCTATAACATAGGTTATGTGGTTTTTCATCCCTAGCAAGTTTCCATATTGGTGATGGATGTATGCTAAAAATGAAATGAGTTTATTTATGCTTCAACACTATTTTTATTGGTGATGATATATGCTTGACATAAATTGTGTTTGGTCGATAGTTTCCATGTGTATTGTTTTCTATAGAAACTAGTGTGAATGGGATATGATAAATAACACAAATTGATATTTGCATTAAAGAAATCATGAGGTTATGTTAATGGTTGAGAAAAGGTTTTGGTTGGGTTTGGTTTGGTTTGGTGTGGTTTGGTTTAGAAAATGATTTGGTTGGATGTGACAAAGGTATGTAAGAAGTGAAAGGTGTTTTGCTCTTTCATTGATAGGGACCATAATGGTAGCATAGATAGGGTTGTTGCAAACAAAAGCCCCATTCATGCATTACGTTATTGACCATTGTTTGTGTTAGAGAAGTATTCAAATCACTTGATGTTAAGTGAGCTCAAAATCCCTTGGGTATGTTGGGGTAATAGGTTTGATTATGTGAGGTGTGAGGATAGCGTAACCCTTTTTAGCAGGGATAAATGTGCCCCTTTTTATAGGTGACCCTGAGAATGACTATAGGCAAGTCCATGACTTAATAGTTTGTCAGTCAATTTTTTTTGGTAGACTGATCAATGTGGGAAGTTGACGTGGGGATGTTGTTTTGTTTTGTGGTCATATGTGAAGCTGATCGATGCGGGAAGCTTCTGAGAGAGTGCTATTTGTAGAAAAATTTAGGCATAGCCATCCTTCGAGGGATTGGTCTATATTCTGATTTGTATGGTCGAATGTCTTTAAATAGCTGTCCTTCAAGGGAATAGTCTATCAATTACAACAATTATGTAGCTGTCCTTTAAGAGAGTAGTCTACATTTATAGTTTTATGACCTTTGAATAGGCATCCCAGTTTTATGTTTCTATTGACTGAAGTTTTAGTCATGGACTTGACTATAGAGGTTTAAGGGTCTCCCTTTTATTAGGACAAAGCATTCATGTTTTATAAAAGGGTTAACTAAATTGTTGTAGGGAAAAAAGGTTAAAGGAAATAGGAATGATGATGACAGGAGTTGCTCAAGGGATGAGCTCAAGTTAAACATCAAGTGAATGAGTACTTGATTAACAGTAGAATGGTCACAGATGCAAGGCATTAAGGGGCTCAGGTTCTGGCCAACCTTCAAGAGAAGACAGATGATAAGTCCCTGATCCATACTTGTGTGTTATGATATAAGGTTCGAGCCAATTAAGAGCAAACTTGCCTCATTTACTTCTTTTCATATTGGTCACGTGTTGGTTTTCTTTGAGGACAAGATATCTGATTTTGAAATCTCATTCTCTCAGACTTTTGTTATAGGCACGTTGGATGTGATTTTGGTAGATATGGAGATGGTTGAGGGCAGTAAGGTGACGTTCGTCAAGTAACTCAAGTTGAGCCAACCAATCTTGATGAAAGTCATCATTAGAAAGTATGTCATGTAAGGAGATGCATAAAGAAGGTATTTGTATTTCAAGAGGTAGGATAGCCTCTATTCCATACACTAAAGAGAAAGGTTTAGCACTCGTAGGGGTTCGGATGCTAGTGCAGTAGGCCCACAAAGCGAAGGGAATGTGAATGTGCCAATCCCTTCCAGTATTGTTGACCACCTTCATTAGAATTTTGGTTAAGATTTTGTTGGAAGAATCAGCCTGCCCATTTGCTTATGGGTAGTAAGGCAAGGAGAAGCTAAGCTTGATGCCAAATGAGTCACAAAGTTTTTGGACAATTTTGTTTTTGAATGATTTGCCGTTATCGGTGATGATCTTGTCAGGTACACCGAAATGACAGATGATATGGGTGTTGATGAAGTTGATGATTTTGTCGGCTTTAGTGGAGATGAGAGGAACATCTTCCACCCATTTAGTGAAATATTTGGTTGTGGTGATAATGGCTGATGTCAGAGAGATGAATGGGGGTTAATCTCACCGATTAGGTCTAAGCCCCATTATGAAAAGGGCCAGAAGTCCTTAGCAACTTGTAGAGCATGGATACAGATGTGAAGTAAGTTAGCATATTGTTGGAATTTGATACAATGCCGAACATAGTCGCTGCAGTCTTGGTGAAGAGTGGGCCAATAATAGCCCAAGTGAAGGATGCGCTTTGCAACTGAGTTACCATTAAAATGCCCTCCACAAATCCCATCATGGACTTGTTTGATAGCGTGAGATGTTTCAGTGGAGGTTAGACATTGAAGAAGGAGGCCATCAAAACCTCATTTATAGAGAAGACCCCCTAGCATAGTATATCAAGCTATGCTTTTGATAAAAGCCCGTTGCGCATTCCTAGAGAGACTAGGAGGGATAATATAATAAGTTAAGTAGTCCACAAGTTGTTTATACCAAACATCCTGTGGACTAGAGTCAATAGTGCTGACGAGGTTGATGTTAGTGGAGATATATGAAGGTAATGCCAAATGATATACCGTAACATAAATTCTTGAGGAAGATGATGAGGATGAAATGCGTGATGTGAGAGAAGCCATAGTATCAGCAAACTTATTCGTAGATCGAGGAATAGTTTGCAAGAGGTAATGGTCAAAATATTCTAGCAGAGTGTCAACATGGTATTTGTACCTTTACAAAACTTCATTTTTACAAAGATATGAACTGTTGATTTGATTGACGACTAGTTGTGAGTCACCAAAGATGTTGATGGTCTTGACGCCTAGGAAAAGGGTGGTTTGAAGTCCCAAAATTAAGGCTTCATATTCAACCATGTTGTTGGTACATTCAAAGTAAAGTTTGAAAGAGAGAGGCATGGGCTCACCCTCATGTGGGATGAGAATAACCCCTGCACCCCCACTGAGTTGACATTTGGATATGTCAAAGAACATTGTCATTTGATAGAAAATGTCATCGATGGATAACGTGGTGATGGATTCGTCAGGGAATTCACAATGGGAAGGTTGGTTGTTAGGTAGAGGGGCATCAGCTAGTTGATCAGTGATTGTTTGCCCCTTTATAGATTTTTGTTGGATGAATTCCAAATCAAACTCAGCAAGAAGCATGAGCCAACGAGCCATACGTTGGTTTTGGTATAGCTTGGAATGCATGTATTTGAGGGGGTCAGTGTGGGTGATGACATAAGTTTTGTGATTGAGAAGATAATGATGGAGTTTGGTAGCAACAAAGACTAATACCAAATAGATTCGGAATGAGTATACCGAGTTCATAATCAATGAGCATTCAACTTATATAATAAACCGCTTGCTCACGATGTTGTTCATCTCGATGCGTGATCATGGCACCTAAAGAATGATTTGTTGCTAAAATGTAAAGATAGAAAGGTTGGTCATCTTTAGGTGGAATAAGGACTGGTGGAGAGACAATATAATGTTTAAGAGCCTCAAAAGCCTCCTGGCAATCCTTATCCCAATTAAAGGAAACGTCCTTCTTGAGGAGGTGATGAAAGGGTTGACATTGGTTGAAAAGCTGCGAGATGAAGTGACGAATAGATTGAAGCTTCCCTTGCAGGCTACGAAGTTACTTTAGATTGGTAGGTGGCGACATCTCGAGTATAGCTTTTATCTTAGCGGGATCAATCTCAATGCCATGAAGGGAAATGATGAAGCCTAAAAGCTTCCCAGAGAGAACCCCAAAGATGCATTTCTTGGGGTTGAGTTGAACGTTGTATTGGAGGAGGCGAGTGAATATGATTTTGAGAATAGTTAAATGGTCACGACAGAGTTTAGATTTGCCTAGTAGGTCATCCACATAGTCCTCCATGATTTTGTGGAGGAGATCATGAAAGATGTAGGTCATGGCGTGTTGATATGTGGCACCTGCATTTTTTAGACCAAAAGGCATGACCCTATAGCAAAAAGTCCCCCATGGGGTGATGAAGGTAGTTTTGTGTTGATCTTCTATTGCAATCAGGATTTGGTTATATCCTAAAAACCCATCCATGAGTGATAGCATCTCATGACCGGCTGTAAGATCAACAAGTTGGTTGATGTTGGGTAGAGGAAAATCATCCTTTGGGAAAACCAGGTTAAGGTCATGATAGTCAGTACAAATTTGAATTCCCCAAGTCGCTTTTGTGATAGGGACTATATTTGATACCCATTGTGGATAATCAATGGGTTGGATAAATGAAATGGAGAGAGACAATGAAGCTCCTCTTTGTCAAGGAGTGTGATGTGAGGATGCATCCTATGAAGCTTTTGCCTGATAGGCTTAGTTTGAGAGGATGAGATCTTGATCTTCCAGGTTGGAGTCTGGAATCTTAGAATTATTGAAGATGATGGAGGCAATGGTTGGTAATGATGTGACCAAAGCAGCTAGTGGTTGGGGGTCTCCAGGTTGGACCTCTACTGCTTGTAAAGCTTTGATCAACATGTGATGATGTCGTGGAGAGCTTTGAATGAGGTCATATAAAGACATCTTCACAGGGGTTTGGTGAAGTTGTTTCACCATGGGGTCATGAAGTGGCTTCAAAGATGTTGGATGGGATGTGCCCAAGATTGTGGGTTTTGGTGGTTGAGGAGGCTTGATGAAGGGATATGTTTGAGGAATAGAAGATTTATTTTTCCCTTTATCCTTTATGATTTGTGACCTATTGGCCACATTGATGGTGTTGATTTCAAATAATGGGGTTGAAGGTGGTAGAGAGACCATAGTCTGATGATGGGATCTCGATTTAGGTGAAGATGTTTGAGAGGTATGGGATGGTGTTAATGGCTTGGTCAAATGGTGGTCAAGAGGATCCTTAATGAAAAGGGTGTCCTTTTTCAAGTGTTGATGAATGATAGCCTTAAAAGCGCAGCAATGCTCAGTGTCATGTCCAGGCGTGTGATGATACACATAGATTTGAGTGTCGTCGAACCAAGATGGTTTTGGTCTGAGAGGGTTGTATGGTTTAAGAGGTGGGAGGCTGATGCCAGAAGACTACAACAATTATCGTAACACCAAAGCATAAGAACCTGCTAATGGGTCTACACATTTTGTTGTAGTGGGAGTTGACAACTCTTGTTTAAGAGTTGTTGGAGGAGACAACTTCTGTTTAGGAGTTGTTAGAGGAGTGTGTCATACCATATTTTTGTTTGGTGGTGTGACCACACGTGTAGATGGCACTTTCATGATAAAAGGTGTTAGATATTTTGGAGGATGTATGTTTTTGATGGGTGAAGGGAGTAATGGAGGCAATTTGCCTCTGTGAGGTGTTGAAGTAGGGAGCACTCCTTTTGAGGTAGAAGGATGTGGACCCAAGATTGAGGGTAATGGTGAAGGTGGGGGAGGAGTGCTCCGATGTAGTTTAGTAGCCTTATTTAGTTTAGTGTGAGGGCTACGATTGTGCGAGGCAAGGTTCAAGTCTACCTTCACTTGTGGGTGAGTGAGGTGCGATATGGGGTGAACACCGAGATATTTAATCTCTTACGGCATGGTGTTTTCTTGTGAGAGTTTAGGTGATAAGAAGGATGAGGGTGAGGCCACTGACATTGATGCCATCAAGGCATCCTCCAATATGGGAGAAGTCAAAGGAGACTCCTATGTGTGAAAGTGTGGATGAAGGACTAATAGGAGAAGAAAGATCTTCTACCTGTGGTGGACAAATAGGAGAAGAAGGCTCTTCTACCTGTGGTGGACAAATAGGAGAAGAAGGCTCTTCTACCTGAGGTGGACAAATAGGAGAAGAAGGCTCTTCAACCTATGATGGACAAATAGGAGAAGAAGGCTCTTCAACCTATGATGGACAAATAAAATAAGAAGGCTCTTATACCTATGGTAGAGAAATATGTTGATTAACCTCTTTAGACTATTGAAGAGGTTGGTTAGAAACCATGTCGATCATGCATATATTATGCTCTTGAAGGTCATTGGCTATGGTCTGAATGTTATTGTGACTTGGGGGATGGTTAGGGAATGGTTGCCTAAAGACATCCATGTTTTGGTTAGCCGACACATTTGGGTTATCCAAAACAAGATCCCCCTTATCTAGCATGTCTTGAATAATGTTTTTGAAGGTTTTACAATTGTTTGTGTCATGACCCTTGACACGATGATATTTATAAAAGTCATTTTCCCTATACCATGCAGGGATGGCTTTTGAGTGGTCAAATTGGGGTGGTCAAATTTGAGGGAGATTAAGGACGCCCTGCTTGACTAGTTTATCCAACACGAAAACGTATGATTATCTTATTGGAGTGTATTGATGCTGTGCATACCATTGTTGGAATTGTCGAGTGATGTATTGTGATGTAGAGGGGTCAGTTTGGTTAGTTGTGGTAGATGATGATCTAACGACCATAGCATTTGCCTACCCCTTGGACTTGGAGTTGGAAGAAGAAGGTCTGGAAGAAGAATGGTCATCGGATCTTGCATTGTTATTTTTACTACACAATTTGACTCTATCATCTTCGACAGTGTAGAGTTCAAGATTTTGGGCCATGGTGAAAGCTTTGTCAAATGTGCGAAACGTTTGAACCTACAAAGTAGATGAGATGTGTTTGGCACATGCTTGTGAAAAGAGCTCAATGAGCTCAGGTTGAGGTAAAGAGAAGGAGAGTTGGTTGATTAAACCTCTCCAATGGGCAACAAAATCATCAATCATTGATTTATCGTCGAATTGTTTGATAAAATATAGGTCCGTGATAGAGACCTTTTTAGTTATGTTAATTGAAAAGTGGTCAAGAAATAGTTGAGCTAGTTGTGTGAAGGTAAATAAAGAGTGACTGGTAATAGAACTATACCAGTCAAGGGCGGCGCCAAAAAGTGACATGGAAAATGTGCATAGTAATAACGCATCATCATGTGATATAAGGTAACAAGCATGTATAAATGCTTGTAGATGTTGCTATGGGTCCTCTTTACTCTGAAAGCGAGTAAACTTGGGAAGTTCCCACTGACTAGGATATGGTCGGATTGGGACTGAAGGATGAATAGGTTCATTACATATTTGTTCATATGAGAGAATATTTCTTGAACCCAAAACAAATGTCTTAAGATTAGACACCTTATCCATCAACATCTTGATTAGATCGGTTGATGGATTTGTAGGTGGGGCACCCCCTAGGTTTAAAGGCATTTGGAAGGTGTTAGGTGGAGCGTATGACATAGTTGGTTGCACTTGTATAGGTGCAACATATTGGTAACTAGTCATAGGGACTGATGTTGAAGTCAAGGGTGGTTATGTCATGAAGCTAGAGGGCACAACTTGACTTGATGTTGCCAAAGGTGGTTGGATGGTGGCAACACTAGCTGAAGGATAAGTAGTCACTCTTGTATTTATGGGTGCAAGAGTAGGTGGGATGGAGACAATGAAGTTCTGGAATGGTGTAGGACTTTGTTGAATGGTTTGTGGTTGAGGGGGTACAGAAACCCCAATGGAGGTAGGTCTAGAAACAGAAGGAGAGGCCACACTTTGAATATTGGTCATGATTGGGTTGTTAGTTGAGGCAATGGCCTGGGTGACCATGGGTTAGGTTACAGAGGCTATTGATATGATTGTCGTTGCAACTAAGAAAGTTGGCATCCCATAAATTGGGTTGCCTGAAGGATCTCGTGTTTGACTTCTTGCGAGATAGTGCTGAAGAGCCTTGACATTAAGGTCAAAGAAGCTTTCAAAGTCTTGGTCCCTTTCGGGAACAATAGGGGGTTGAGTTGGGGTTGGTTGGATAGGAGTACGTTTAGTTTCTGAATTATACTCCATTTGGGGACTTGATATAGAAGGCAAAGGCAAGAGTGGTTGTTGCCTTGTGTGGTCAACAAGAGTTTTGGTTTGACTACATGTCAAAACCATCCAAGGAAAAATAGATTTAAGTTCTAAAAATTGTATGTTTCAGCCTCAGAAAACCAGAATTTGTTTTTAACAGTAAAAAGGTCAGGTTTTTAGCTTACTGTTTGAGAAGAATTTTTTTTGATAGTGATCGACGTCGATAGAAAAATTGATGTTGGTGAAGTAGTTGTCGATGTCGGTCAGATAACTGATGTCGATGAAGATAGTTGCCGACGTCAGTGGAAAAATTGATGTCAGTTACTATGTATTTCCAGAAACTCAGAAAACTAAAAGTTTTTGGAAGAAAGAAGAAAGTCTGAGTTGTTTTTAGATCTTAGAATGCGACCTCACCAGCTCAAAAAATCAGATACAGATAGAAAAATAGATGAAGGCAAGCAGCTTCTAAACGTTAAATTTATAAGAATAAATTTTAGAGTCATGTTGGTTTATGCCTTAGAAGAGTGTGTTTGGGAAGTTGGGCTTTTAGAATGGGTCCTAAAAGAAGCAGTTTAAGGTTGGTTTCAGGTTAAGTTTTGGTGCTCAAAAGTCTGTGTTAGGTTCTGTACGTGGCCTGGTGCTAGGAGCTTGCTCCCCTCACTTCACAAGCCTAGAGTGAAGCTTGGTCACTTAGCCAATATATACTTCCCCTAGAGTTTATACTCTGCCAGAGGACAAAGTGGGTTTTCCCCTTGGTAGTGAAGTCTAAGTAGGATTGCCAGGAAGGGTAAGGTATCCGCTAGGTGATGAAATCCTAGTCGGGCCTTGTCTCAGGTATGTTTAGATGTTTGATTTTGTGAATGTGGTCAGGTTGTGTAACATATGTGCACTATGATTTATTCATAATGCATTTTTAATTACTAGATGAGAAGGCTAAATATGCATTCAAGCAGGAATAAAATGCAATAGATTTTAGCCCAAATTGAAATGTTTTTGTTTGGATGCAAAAAATTAGGAAAAGGTTAAGAGCATGAATTTCACTACTCTAAGATGCAGAAAAGAAGTGACAAGAAAAAAAAGTTCTTTTAACTTGTGCTAATGGTGTCTTTTCGAAATAAGGAGATAGAAGAAGGATACAAGGAGAGAAATTTTTTTCCCTAATGCACCTATATGAAAAGTTTTCATTTTAGAAGAAATGAACCCAAGGAAAACTCTAAGGTCCCACTAGGCGTGCCAGAATGTTTCTACTCATTTTTTTGCTTTTACATTTAGAAGAATAAGAAACTAAAGGTTAATGGTCAGGGGTTTGTACATACCCGAATGAAGCTACGCACTGTATCCAAACATTGAAGGAGCTCCTCTTTGGTTGTGGAGGATGACACTTGTAGATAAGAAGAAAACGTAACAAAGAAAAATGTTAGAGATATATATGGTGGATTGCCAAGTGATATGCTCGGTCCCAGAAGCACAAAGACTTCCTGGAGGGATGACAGTCCACTAGTTGATAAAAAGAATGTCGTAATGGAAAGAAATAATGAAAGACTTAAAGAAGGAGAAATAGATAACACATACTTGAATCTTGTAATCAATCTTCCATACTCGCCAATGTCAGTAGTCCTGCCGGCGTCAGTTGGTAAAGTTGCCAATGTTGGTTATGTTACCAACGTCGGTAGGGGCAATGGGCTTTGGATGGGTTTCTGGTTGATGTCTTTGGTCGACAGAGGAGTCTAGTAATTTAGAGGTCCGTGTAGGGTTGCAGGACAATGGACAGAGTCTTAGGAAGGACAAAGGTAGGGGACAGGTTGTCAAAATGGGTCAGGATAAAAGGAAGGCTTTTCAGCCTCTCTAAGAGGAAAGATAGATTCGGTCTCAACAGTACTCAGAAATAGCCAATGGACTAATTACCAATGCATTTTAAAAATACTAAAATATAAACCAGAAGAATACTTAGCTCTTGGTGGAGAACCAAAAGTGTAGAAGACTTGTTCGCGTTATGGCTAATGTAGGAGACCTCATGCAATGCTTCAATTTGGTGTGGAGTGAATTCTGCAGAGTTTCTTAGCCTGGAGAGTGATGATAGAATGCTGATGCCTCATCTTAAAGCCTACCTTTGATATGCAAGGAGTTGAGGAGCAAGAGGATTCAGATCCCGGGAGCAAGAGAATTCACATTCAGCCCTGCAGTCGAGGTTAGAATTTAGTTTTAAGCAACTGACATCGATGATACTGCCAGCATCAGTCAACGGTTAACCGACATTGGCGGCTATAGAATGGGTAAAAAGGCTATTTTTAGCCTTTTGCCCATTCTTCCATCTGCCAAGTTCAGTTTGTTGTTGGTGAATGGTCCAAAGGTAGATTTATTAGGCACGGGGGTTAGTGAGAGAGTTAAAATAGGTCTTAGGTAATTATGATTAGTCATAGGGTGATAAATGGTCTAAGAGCTAGGAATCCAAGGTGAGGTGTCTAGGGGGGATGATTAATTTAAAATAAGTATTTTAAATTAATAAAGTATAGGTTAGGCATGTTAAAGTTAGAAAGGGACCAAGGGGGGATTGACACTATTTTGGTGTTTATAGTAATAACGCATCATCGTGCACTATGAGGTAGCAAGCGTGTCTAAATGCTCACAGATGTTGTTGTGGGTCCTCTTTACTCTAAAAGTGAGTAAATTTTGGGAGTTCCCATTGGCTAGGGTATGGTCAAATAAGAACTGAAGGGTGGATGGGTTCATTGCAGATTTGTTGATATGAAAGAACACTCCTCAAACTTGAAATAGATGTCTCAAGGTTGGACATCTTATCCATTAGCATCTTAATTAGATCGGCAGATGGATTGGCATGAGGGGCATCCCTTAAGTTATAGGGTACTTAGAAGGCATTGGAAGGGGCGTATGACATACTTGGTTGCATTTGTGTAGGTGAAACATACTGATAATTTGTCATAGGGGCTGATGTTGAGGCCATGGGGGCTTGTGCCGTGAAGTTGGAGGGCACAACTTGACTAGATGCCACCATGGGTGATTGAATGGTGACAACACTAGTTAAAAGATAAGTGGTCATTCTCATGTTTATGGGTGCAAGAGTGGATGGGATAGAGACAATCAAGTTCTGGAAAGGTGTGGAACTTGGTTGAATTGTTTGTGGTTGAGGGGGTATGGAAACCCCGATGGAGGTAGAGCAAGAAAGGATACAAGGGGAGGCCAAATCTTGAACATTGGCCATGGTTGGGTTACTGGTCGAGGTAGTTGCCTGAGTGACCATACATTGGGTAGCAGATGCTGTTGATATCATTATTGCTTCAACCAAATAAGTTGGCATCTCATAAATAAGGTTACCCAAAGGATCTCGTGTTTGGCTTCTAGCGAGATAATGTTAGAGAGCCTTGACATTGTGGTCAAGGAATCTCTCAAAATCTTGGTCCCCTTCGGGAACAATAGGAGGTTGATCGGGGGTAGGTTGAATAGGAGTATGCTTGGTGTTTGAAGTATACTCCATTAGATGACTTGGCACAGAGGGCAAAGGTGGGAGTGGCTGTTGACTCGCATGATCAACAAAGAATTTGGATTGACTGTGTGTCAGGACCATCCAAGGTGAAATGGGTTCAGGTTCCAAAAACAATGTGTTTTAGTTTTAAAAAAATAGATTTTGTGTTAAACAGCAAGAAATTTGGGTTTTAAGCTTGTTGTTTGAAAAGAAAATTTATTGACAGTGACCGATGTCAGTTGTTTAACTGGTATCAGTTAGAAAATATTGCCGACGTTGGTCAATTAATTGATGTCGGTAAATTTGGTTGCCAACATCAGTGAAAAAACCAATGTCAATTTTTGTGTAATTCCAAGAATACAAAAAATTGATAGTTTTTGGAAGGAGATATTCTGAGTTGTTTTGGACTTCAGAATGGTACGACCTTACCAGCTCAAACACTCAGATAAAACTAAAAGAATAGATGATTAGGCAAGCAACCTCTAAAATGTTAGATTTCGAGGAATGAGTTTTAAAGTCATGGTGGCTTATGCCTTAAGAGAATGTGTTGGGAGTTGGGCTTGTAGAACAGGTCCTAGAGAGGAAGTCTATGGCTAGTTTCAAGTTGTGTTATGGTGCTCAAAAATATCTGTGTTAGGGTCAGTACGTGGCCTAGTGTTGGGGCTTGCTCCCTTCACTTCATGAACCCATAGCCGAGCTAGGCCGCTTAGCCAAAATATACCTTCCCTATAGTTTATACTCTGCTAGAAAATAGAGTGGATTCTCCTCTTGGTGGTGAAATCCAAGTAGGATCACTGGGTGGGGTGAGGTATCTGCTAGGTGATGAAATCCTAGACGGGCCTTGTCTCAAGTAAGTTTATGTGTTTAATTTGAAGTGATTGTGGTTTGGTTGTGTAACATTTGTGCACTACGATTCATTCATAATGCTTTAATTACTAACTGGGCTAAGTGTGCATCCAAACAAGAATGAAATACAGTAGTTTTTAACCCAAATCAAAATATGTTATTCAAATGCAAAAAAATGGAGAAGAGGTAAAGAGTATGAGTTTTTCACTACTCTATGATGCATGCAAGAAGTAACGAGAAGAAAAAGAGATGTTCTTTTTAACCTCTGCTAATGATTTTCTTTTGAAACAAAAAGATAGAAGAAGGGATGCAAGAAGAGAATACTTTTCTAATGCATCTATATGAAAGTTTGATTTTTTAAAAGAAGAAGAATGAACCCAAGTAAAACTCCAAGGGTCCCACCGGGCATTCTATAATGTTTCTCTAAATTTTTAGTAATTGCATTCAAATGAGAGAAATTAAGGTTAAAAGGTCTGGGTTTGATGTTACCCAAATTTAGTGCACACCGTATCCAAGCTTTGTGGGAGCTCCTCTTTGGTTGTGGAGAAAACACCTATAGTAAGAATGAAACTTGAACAAAGAATATGTTAGAAGAGAATATGGTGGACTGCCAAGCTACACGCTCAGTCCCGAAAGCGTAAAGCTCCGTAAGGGATGACAATCCACTATTTAAAGAAAAGAGTTTTGTAAAGGAAGAAATGATAAAAGACTAAGAAAGAGAAAAATAAATAACACGTACCTATTTATTGCAGTCTATGTGTCACAATCGCTAACGTCGATAGTTCTATCAAGGTCGATGGGGTGAATGGCACTGACGTCAGTTGGGTTGCCAATGTTGATCGGGGATGTTAGCTTTTGGAATATTTCTGGGATACATAGGGGGTTTCCAAAAGTTTAGAGGTTGGTGCAGGGTTGTGGGAATGTGAATGAGGTCTAAGGAAGGGTATAGGTAGAGGTTGGAGTGTGAAAAAGGGGTGAGAATAAGGGGAAGGCCTTTCAGCCCCTCCATGGAAGAAGTCGGGCCTCTTGACAGTACTTAGAAATATCAATGGAAACTAATTAACAATGTAGTCTAAAACATTGAAATGAGAACCAAAATACTTAGATCTATTAGGTGAAGAATCAGAGGTGTTAAAATGCTTATTCCCATTGTGGCTGATGTTGAGGTCTTCATACAATGTTTCAATCCAGTCTCTAGAATGACTTGTGCAGAGCTTCGGTAGCCAAGAGAATGATGGTCGAGTTCTGGTGCTTGAGGTCTTAGTCTGTGTGTGTCAATGTGAAAAAAGGTGGGGGGCAACTCAATGTTAGAGCTTGGATTATGTAACCAACATCAGTGATCCTGCCAGCGTCAGTCGTAGTTGACTGACATTGGCCGAGGGTTGATCGACGTCGGCAGAGAGAGAATAGGTAAAAGGGTTATTTTTAGCTCTTTGCCCATTTTTTGATTTGCCAAGTGCCTTTTTCATTGGAAAACGGTCAAAACAAGGGCTTATGAGGCACGGGAGTTGGTTAAGGAGTTAAGATAGAGTGAGAATAGGTCATGGGTAGTTAGGATTTGGAGGACCTAGTCTCAAGCTGACTCATAGGCTAAGAAACGGTCTTAGGGTGAGGTGTCTAGGTGAGGTGTCCAAGGTGAGGTAATTAATTTAAAATAAGTAGTTTTTAAATTAATAAGGTGTGCACATGTGGGTTAGGAGTGTTAATGTTTAGAAAGGGACCAAGGGGGGTTGACACGATATTGGTGTCTAAAAAAGGTGTAGGAGGAGATCTATGGTGGGATGGTTTCAAAATCTTGAGTGGTGATCGGCATAGGGTAGGAGAGGACAAACTGATTGGTTTGGTTTTGACATAATCATCCTCCCAATGAGTCAACATATCCTCTATTGAGAGTATCCATTCATTCATCTCCTGCTTGTCAATGTGTGGATAGTCACCTTCTTCAATGGATGCCCACACACTCCAAAACTTACGTAAAAATCTCCTTATCTCCTCCATGGCATGAATGGGAAATTCTTGTCCAAGTCCAACTTCCTTATTGATTTTCATGATTGTTCTCCCTTGGTCTAGTATTTCTTCTTTGATTCTTGACAAGGATGGACCTTAAAAAGGTTGACTAGGGGGTTGATTTGAAAGCTTTGGAGGCTAAGATTAAGGCTCTTTGAGGGGAGAGGACACTTAAGACTGATTACACTGAGTTTGTTGATCTTCATAAGATATCAACACACTCTTCAAAATTTGGACTATGCTTCTCAACCATACTTTATTATCCCTCTCACAAACTGACCATTGTTCATCCTCAAAAATTGACCACCTAGTCTTGACCAACTAAAGAGAACTCCTTGCCTCTTGTAGAACATCAATAGGGATGATTGAAGAAAGTTCTAAACCCCTACCAATCTCCCTTATCAACTTAGTATTATCTGATAATGCTTACTTGAATCCTAATAAAGACGTAACAAGATAAACAAAGTCTTGACAAGGGGAGTTAGTGGACTGATTTGAATGCAAAGGAGACTGATCTTGGTCATACACAGGAGTGGGAAGGGAACAAAGGCCATAATAGGGTTGATAGGTTGTTTGAGGGCCACTTGGGGGGAACACATAAAAATTATTAGCTTGATAAGTGTGATGCTGAGGTAGAGAATAAGCATGTTGATCAAAATATGGTTGATTATACATACCAAATAATGATGATTAGGCACTTGGGTTACTGATACCAGTTGATGAATACTTAGAGTCACCATTGGTGTTTGCACACATGCCTCCAAAGGCTAATTGGATGAAGAGAACACAAAAACTCTTCACTTAGTGAACAACATAGTCCTAGTGGGTGTGACAAAAAATATTTTAGGATAGAATTTCACTCTTGTGGGAGAGTTTTTTTAGGCTCCCTCATTCCCAGCTACAATATTAGATCAACCTTAGGCTGTGGGTATCTTGTAATGAGGTTGAACCTCTAGGATTTTTAATGAGGCTAGCTCCTAATATGCTTCACTTCAGCATGTTTACCACACTAAAATCTACTATTAACTAAGGAAAATGGAGAGAAAGATAAAATGAAAGGGAATCTTGATCTGAGCAACATTTTAGGCGATAATTTGGGTGACGGTTCTACCCCAATTGGTGGCAAATTTTTTGGAAGCCATAACTTTTGCACCATAGCTCTGTTTGACTCCCCATTTGAACCATTGGAAAGCTAAGAATGAGAAAAATGTGGTGAGATGACACAAAGCTTTGTTTAGTGGGTTTTGACCTTAGAAAACTCAATAGAAGTGCCCCAAATTTCAATTTTAGTAGTGTAGTCTAAAAATAGTAATTCCTCAAATTTTGTATTGTTGTAAATCATAAAATTTGAACCACTTAATCTCCCTTGAGATTGGTGACCTTCCACATCCTCATAATACCTTAAAAATGTGTATAAATGAAGATGTAACCTAAAACATAAATTAGACATCTCTTTCTAGAGTTAGGCATATATTGTATTTGCAATTTTGAGTAATGAAAACATCTCTTCTCAGAGATAGCATTAGTATTTATGTGTTATTGAAATATTCTTCAACTAAGACTTTCAAGTTTTGGATAAAATATAAGATAAGGATGGTGATGCACCAAAATATGAGATGATCGACTTTCATCTGGGAAACCTTAACAACTAATAATGAGCCTAACCAAGACATAGACTAATTTGATCCTATCTCAAGGCCACAAGCATAAGTATTTTGTGTGGAGGTTGAAGGGAAACCTTGTAATTTGGAGGATATAAAGATATAGGTTTGTATGAGACACTATAAACTCATGACACTTCAATAAAGGGACCAATGTCTAACACTTCACACAACTTGCAATGAACCAAAAGAATTAAAGAAAGATACATAGAGAATATATAGATGATAAAAAGAGATATACATCTACAAGTTAAACTCCAATAATGTATACTTGACTTTAAACCTGAATCAAAAAATTCATCTCATTATTTTAAGAGAGTGTTACATGTAAATTTTGATAGAGTAACTCTATCACATTCAAGGGATCCATTTTTAGACTCAAAATCCTCTATATATAGTAGAAAGATGAGAAAAGAGGGGGTTTATATGAGAAAATAGAAAGGTATGTCATAAATGGTTGCAACCACCACTATTATCCTTGAGCTCATTTTCATTTAAAACATGAAACTATCTTGACCATGAGATGAACCACCTAAGATTTCCATTAATATCCTCGAGTCCTTTGCACATTCAAGTCTCCCCTTATTGGAGTTGAGAGAGCCATGTTGTGGGTAGCTGCATGTCCCTGCTAGTGTGAATGATTTGATCTTTGCATTTAAAACTTGGCATGCTCCTTCACTTTGCATGTTCTGCATGTATAAGGAAAAAAATCCCCATAACTTTGAATCTAGATCAAGCCATGCTACTTCTGCTTTGAGTGGCTATTTGTCAGAGATGATGGCCATATCAAAGGATGAAGACCTCTCCATTAATTACACCTACCATTTCCTTCTTTGAAACTTAGGCCAAATATTTTTTATAGGTGGAAAACCAATCTAAGGACATTGGTTTTCTTGTATCCATTTATGTCAATGTAAGTCCATACAAATCCAAATGACTAATTGCAGAGTTTCAAATTTTGACATTCACATGCCCGTCATGGGATAATTGAATCCCAATGGCTATTTTATGAGCTTGAAGTTTGACACTAGTGTGAATGTCATGTTTTCTTTGGACGCTTTCTTATGGACCTTTTTTTTGGGCCTTCTTTCAAATAATTTGATTGAACAATTTTCATGGACTTTTTTCTCGAAGGAATTAAACTTCAGACTTTTGAGAATGACCCTTCAAATTTTGAAAAGTCCTTTTGAATAGTCCCCTTTCTGAAGGAAGAGTATCATTTGGCCACTTCAAAAATACCCCTTGGTTATTTAAAATGAACTGTTGGCTTTTTGGAAAAGACCCTTTAGACAAACTTGCTTCATCCATCTCTTTAATAGAAAAAGTCTTCAAGACTTTTGCAAAGGTCCACTTCTTCGAAAGATATCCTTCGAAAATGCTGCATAAGATACTTTGGCATGGAAATGAGTCCTCAAAAAAAGTGTTTTGGCCCTTTGCTTAGAAAAGTACCCTTCAAAACTTGAAAAAACTCCCCTTTTCATCAAGAAAAGTGCCCTTCAAATTTTTTATTTCGACACTTCTTCTTGAAAGAATTCATTCCGAAGGAATTCCTTCAGCTTTTTGAAAAGGTCCTTTTCTTCGGGACAAAAGTTTCGAAAGAAACTTGCCTTCAAAAAAATTGTCTTAGATAATTTCCCTAAAGGAAAAGCATCTTTTAGAACATTCCTTTGGGATATCGATTTTCAACCTTTCTTAAAGGAACATACCCTTTGGATTTTTGAAATGGACCATTTTATTGAAGAGTTACCCTTCGAGAAAATTATCTAGAATACTTTTTTCAAAAGAAAATGTCTTTCTCTTTTGCTTCAGACATTTTATCCAAAAGAATTATCCCTTCTAAAAATTTGTCTCAAATAAATTGTCTAAAATAATTCAACACTTAGAAAAAAAAGGTCCCAAAAGAAAAGAAACACTTAGTCTCCACAAAGTCCAAGAGAATGAACAAGTAAAGACTTAGCTGAACAAAATATTTTTCACTTAGCTTCTAGCTTATAGGCTTATCCTTGAACACTGCTACTAGATCCTTAGAAAACCTTGCTTGGATATTCTATATTTTTAAATGTTGGATCCATTTGTAAGCCTTTGATCCATTGCTTCATCAAACCATACAAGATCTTTATATGTGGGCCAAAAATAGTCAACAGGACCTACCTTCCCACAACATGTTCCCCATTCCTTAGGACCTGTTATAGAGCCATTGGTCTACTATGAGGATTGGGTACTTATGTGATAAAGTAGGTAGCACCATAACTTTATTGAATTCTTCTATTCCAATCTACTGGCCTACCACACCCCAATGAACGTCAACTCTATTATGAGGCAAAACGTGGAGTTTGAGCTTTAATTGGAAATAGGAGATGTGCTTGTAATCACATCTTTTGATGTGATTTTGAATTTTGAAATTTATATGTTTCCTTTTATATATCATTGAATTTTATTTTAAATGATTTGGATTTTAAATTTTTTGATGTATTTTTCTATTCCTCCTCCATACATATTTGAAAAACTAAACATGAGTGCTAAAGATGACTTTCATTTGAATACTTGAGACTTGGTTTCTAAGAGAGAGAACTCTGAGAGTATGGTGTCTAATAGTCTCGTAAAGTTGGGTAAAATAAAATATCTATCTTACTGTGACCTTGTTTTATCCAATGTGGAGTGAAAGGAAAGGAAATCAAGAGGATTGAAACATGAAACAATTTGAACTAATTCAAATCACAAAAAATATGTCAAAGAGTGAAAAAGGGATACAATGACAAGAAAGTGTGATTCCTTATCATAAAAATTAGGAAAATGGAGAAAAACATGCTAACATATATTGTTGTGCAAATTTCATTGATCAAAATAAATCAAAAGCTAAAGTTGAGAACAAGGAAAAAAACTCATAACCATTGCAAAACGTATTCTAGGAAAGGAATGAAAAAGATGGTGATTTTATAATGAAGGCCAAGTCATATCCATGGTATTAAACTTTAAATTATAAAAAATAAACACAAGGGGGTGTACAAAGCATGTAAAAAAATGAGATAAGAAAAGGATGGTATTTGTGAGGAAAGTCAGGTTCTATCCATGGTCTTACATTATAACTCACAAAGAGAAACCCAAAGGGTTCCATAAAGTATTGGTAAATGAGAAAATAAAGAGGATAAAATTACATCATGAGGAATACTGGGTCCTATTGATAGTTTTACAATGAAACTCATGAAAAAAAGGGAAACTAAAAGACCAAAAGGTAGGACTAAAGTTTGTAAAAAGAGAGAACTAATGTAGAGGGTGAGACCCATGTAAGTATCCTATAAAAAGTGTTAGATAGATATCATATAGAAAGCATGAAAAGAAGGGAAGGATTAGGTAGAATATTTCTTGAGGAATTGTGCATTGGTGGGTTCTTTGAAAATATGACCTTTATTGGTTTGAAGGTAATAGGTACTTAGACCAAGAATATCTTTGACTAAGGGCCCCACCATTTTTGGGTGTATTTACCTTATTTATCATGAGTTTATTATAATTTAAGGACAAGATCACCAACATTAAATGTGCAAATTTTAACTCAATTATTATGTTGTTTGGTAATATGGGCCTTGTATTGGTGATTATGTTGCAAAGCAAAAATATGATGTTCATCAAGGAGATCATTTACATAATTATTCATCAGGTATGATACCATGAAGAGATATAAAGAGAGAGGGAAGCTCAAATTCTAATGGAAGGAATGATTTAGAACCATAGACTAGAGAAAATGATGTTTCCCCAGTGGCAGTACGTATGCTAGTGTGATAGGCCCAAAGAGTAGGATAGAGATGAAGGTGTCAATCCATGCAGGTTTCATGAATTATCTTTTGGAGAATTTTATTAGTGGCCTTAACTTGGACATTACATTATGGATGATAGGGTGTGGATAATTTGTGATTGATTTTAAATTTAGCATTGAGCTGTTTGAAGTATTTATTTTTGAAATTACCATCATTATATGTAATGATAGTAGGAGAGACACCAAAGTGGTAAATTATTTGATTAAAGATAAATTTTGAGATGGTGATACTGGTGACATTAACAAGGGGCATAGCCTTGACCCATTTGGTAAAGTATTCTATGGTTGTGATTATAAAGACATACCCATTTTGAGATTGAGGTAATTTGCCTATCAGGTTTAATCCCCACATAAATAATGGCCAAGGAGATTCTATGGTTTGAAGCTCAACTAGAGGTGAATTAATTAAATCATCATGAAGTTGGTAAGGAGTAAACCTTTTAGCAATCTGATGGCATCCTTTTCAAGAGTGGGAAAAAAGTATCCCATACATAAGTATTTATAGGTTGTGGCGTGTCTTCTACATTGGCCCTCGCAAATGCCCCATGTGATTATTCAAGAAGAGGAGGAACATCATCTTGCATAACATAATAAAATAAAGTACCTTCAACATTTTGATAGTATAGGATGTTATATCAAAATACATACTTAAAATCTTGTTTGCAAATGTGAGTCTTTTCACAAGAATCTAGGTTGGGAGGATAAATTTGGTGTTCCAAAAATTGAATGATGTATTTATACCACATGATTTGTCAAATGGTGCTGGCTTCAATATGGTAGATTAATAAATCATGTGGTTAAGTAGAAGATGGATATTTTATTATTTGGATAAGAAAAGTGGGATCGGTAAGAACTTGGTGTGGCTGAAAAAGAGATGCACAAAAAGAAAGGGAATTAATAATAGAATTTTAATCTTGAGGGATAGGCTCAATGATGAAAAAACTGAAATATTTGGTGAGAATAGTTGTAATTTGATGATAAAAAATGAGATTCTCACTTTTGCATTGGTAATCACCATTTATTTAGTGGAAAATGAGCTTGGAATCACCTAAAACATGTAGGTATTAGATATATAATCAAGGGAAACTCTCATGCCTAAGATTAAAGCTTCATAATCTACCATGTTGTTAGTGATGTCAAATGTTAAGCAAAAAGCTAAAGGGATGATTTTTCCAAGAGGGATCATAATAATACAACTTGACCCAGTTCCTTGAAGTCACTTAGCACCATCAAAGTCAAGGGTCCAAATATCTTTGTGTAAATTGACACTAATTTTAGAAAGTTATTTGATAACTAATTTTGGTTTAGTAGTATTAAAGAGGATAGTAAAATTATTAAGATTACTTGATTCAAGATCAATAGTGAAGTTATGGAAGTAATCTTTCAGAGATATGGCTTGGTTGATACCTTCAATATAGAAAATATTATCAATGAGAAGAATATATTGAAGGTGGTCGATAGTGGGCACAAGGGATACGATACATTGATCAGTGATGGTTTGTCCTTTGACAACTTTTTGAGTAATGATTTAGAGATAATATTCCATGATAAGGATCATCCACTTGCCAATTCTATCTCCAAGAAGAAATGCTTTGGAGAAAAAGTGACAAAGGGGATCATAATGGATGATAAAATAAGTGGTTTGATAAACCATATAATGTCAAAGTTTTTTGGTTGCAAAATATATGGTGAGGTAATCATGTTTGAGTTTATTGTAACATTTTTCATAATCAATGAGGCCTCAATTGATATAGTATATGGCATATTCTCTTTCGGTATCATCTTGTTAGGCAATAATTGCCCTAATGGATATGGGTGTGGAAGAGGTATATAGGATCAAAGGTCAATCATTGGAAGGAGGATGAATATTAGGTGGGTGAATCAATGATTATTTCATATTATAAATGATTTTTGATAAGGATCCATCCATTCTAGAGCATTAAATTTCTTAAAAAAAGAATTGATGGTGTGGATACGGTAAGGCATTTTAGGGACAAATCATCTGATTGCCCTAAATTTATCGAGATAAGTGTGAATGTTCAAAATAGATCGAGGGATGGGCATGTTGATGATAAAATTAATCTTGGTAGGGTAAACATTGATGTTGTGGAGACAAACTAAGAATCCTAATAATTTTCTAGATGTGATACCAAACACATTTGTATGGATTTAGTCTAACTTTATATTTAAGAAGGTGATCAAAGATGATGGCAAGATCAGAAATATGAGTCTTGAAACATTTAGACTTAAGAATGAGGTCATCCATATAAGTTTATACAATTTTTTGAATAAGATCATGAAAGATATGGGTCATTACTCATCGATAAGTAGCTCTAGCATTTTTGAGTCTGAAGGGCATTTTGACATAGTAATAGGTACCCTATTCTATGGTGAAAGTTGTCTTATGTTGGTCTTTAAGGGCAATGTGAATTTTGTTATATCCTAAGTATCCATCCATAAGAGGTAACATTTCATAATCAGCTGTGGAATCGACAATGGCATCTATTGAAGGTAGAGGGAAATTGTCCTTAGGACAAACAAGATTAAGATTATGGAAATCAATGCAGATGCAAATGACCATAGTGACCTTTTTTTGAATAGGGACTATGTTATAAACCCATTAAAAGTATTCCATAGGTTTGATAAAATTAGCATCAAGAAGTTTGATAATTTTTTATGGCATAAGGTGGAAACTTTGGGAGGAAATTTTTGATATTTTTAGCACACAAGTTTGGCATCAGGATAAGTGATGATATTATACACTATGATGTTAGGGTCTATACCAGGGATGTCCTCATAGGATGAAGTGAGGATATCATGATATTTATCTAGAAATAAGCTAAATTTATCATGTTCCAAAGGTGTGAGTTTGAAAGAAACTATAATAGGTTGAGGGTAGCATGGAGTACCATATTCAATGCGTGTAGTTTCTTCAATAAGTATAACATTGCCATCTTGGAAATGATATGGTGTAGTTGGTAAAGAATAATTTGGATTAAATTTAGGGTCGATGTTAGCAATGGATTTTTTGAAACAAGGGTATTTATTTTTGAAATTCTTGAGTTTGTGATGTTATCGAGGAAGTTGGGGTTCTTCGGCATGAAGTAATTCAAAGATAGCTTCATCACTAGGTAAAGTGGGAAGAAGGCCATAATACTCAACATCTACTTCGAGATCAAGAGTTTGATTACCATGGTGATAATATTTAAAATGTATTTGATGGACATCTATGGCCTTGTCATCCAATGTAATCTCAAGAGTAGGAGAAGTAGATTAATAGGATGAGATTGGTGTATCATTAGTTTCTTTGATGGGGGAAAAATCATATGCAATGATGGGATTTGTAGATGGTAAAGAAGATGCAATAATTTATAGAGGTTTGAAAGGTAGGATTTGTTCTACCACCCAAGAAGTATCAATAAGTGGAGAATTAATAGGAGGTACATTACCTTTGTGAGCTAATTTAAAATCCATGGAAATGGTGTGAACATCTCGATTGAAAGCATGTGTTTGGGCTAATTTTTTTTTGATAATGTTGAACATCCAAGTCTTGAGATTGAGCTTAGGCCAAGATGTAGTTATCATCATAAGCTAGAGAAATGGTACATGCTTGAGATTCGAGGGGGGTGTTTAGAAGGTGAAATTCTAAGGTTACTGAACTTACATGGAGACATGATTAGAGGATATTGGAATAATTTGGCCACTACATAATCATTGCATGTAAAGGCATATTCTAGGTAAGAAGGTTCCTGAGCATTGCATAGAGGGGAAATCATTTATCTCATTAATGAAAGGAATAGTGTGATCACGAGGTAACAAAGGAGGAAGCCACTCTAAGATGTAAGGAGGTAGCTTAGTAGTGTTGCAAGTATGTTACAAGTCATTAGGTTCATCATCATTTGAATTAACTAGAGTGACCTGTAAGTCTAGATTGATGTTGATGAATTTAGGTAAAGGAGCATTATTGATAGTAGGGATGGTAGGAATGCAATATTTAGATTTTGGATTGGGAAGTTAAATACTTCAAGGGTTATGATCAGTTTTATGATTATACTATTTGGTATTATACAAGAATTTGATGCATTGGCTATAAGAAGAGGTGATGGCCCTCATTCTATGATTCCAACAGTGACCAAGGAGTATGTTTTAAGATAAGGGTAAATCAAGGACCATAAGTTTAGTTTGAACAGTCTTGGGTCTAATTATTAGGGGAAGCCAATTACAACCAAGTGGATTTTGATTAGTTTTATCAAATCCACAATAGGTGAGGTGGGATTGCTTGAGATAATCCTTATTATAGCCAATTTGTTAGATGAGACAGAAAGATGTCGCATTTATACCAGACCCTTCATCCACAAAAACTTTACAAATAAGGGTAGATTAATGGATATTTTAATAAAAGTGGTGGATCATCGGTGTGAAAAATAATTTTTTAATTAATCATGTCCTCTTCAAGAAATTAGATAGAAGGTTTAGAAGAAGGAAAAATAGATTCCATGGTATGTACATTGGTAGGTTGAGGCTCATTAGAGGGTGGTTCTTCATCTATAGAATATGGATATTTGATTTCTTATAATTATTACATAAGGAACTTACGATGATAAGGGGAAGTAAAAACTAACTTCGTAAGTGGAATATTTTAAGGAATGGATTTAAGTTCTTCAAGAAAGTTCCAATGGGATTTAGATGAAGAACCAATGATAGGTTTTGAAGGTAAGGTAGATTTTGAAGGAATGAAAGTTGTTAGGGGTTCAAAAGAAGGAGGTGGTTCTTCATGGGATTTCAAAGATAAATGAGTGGTTGTAGTATCTTTGAGAAGTTGTTCCTCTAAAGATAATTTCTTAGGTTTTGTGATAGGATCTTTGTGAGTTGGTTTGTGATGATAATTAAACTTAGCCACATTAACATATTGAGAATTGTTGTAATATTGGTCATAGTTGGCATCAATAAAACATACATCCTTGGTGTTTTGTTGATGATTAGATGTGGAAAAAGATTTTTGGTTATTAGAAAAAGAAGATTTAAGAGTTTTTCATTTTTGAGAAGTGGTGTTGTACTCTTAACGATGAAGCTAAATCATGGATTCATGATTAAATAAATCACCAAGCATGTAGTAGACAAATTTTTTAGTAAGCACTCAAAATTTTTCATGGGAATGCCTTATGTTGGCATGGAACCAACAAAATTTATTAGGGTCATAGAATTAGGGAGGATTATTAGGATAAGTAAAGAGTTTAGAGGGTGGTAATAATTGTTTCATTTGTTATATAGTTATTGGTATGTGAGAAGAGGAGGAATTATCAGCTTTGGTAACTCCTAGTTTGGTTTGAGGAGTATTTTTGGTGATGGCATTGGTATAAGTTTGAAAATATCTTATAAGGAATGTAGTATTAGGTTTGAATTGATTCATGAGTAAGTCTTGACATTTGGCTTGGTCAAGAGCTTCGTTAAGCATTTGAGGATCAAAACTTTGAATCTTATATTGAAGTAAAGGAGTTAAAGTAGTTATAAAGAGTTTAAATAAGTTATCATTAATCATGTTATGGTCAACTTTATGGGCTAGATATTTTCATCATTTGATAAAATCATGAGATGATTCGATGGGAGATTGCTTAGTGTTGATGAAATGGCTAAGACAATTTTCAGGAAGGCCATTATATTAAAACTCTTTAACTAGAGGATTGACTAAATATTCAAGTTACCAAATGGAATTTTGGGGAAGTTGGTTGTAACATTATAAAACATCACCAATGAAGGTTTTAACTAGAAGTTTAGTTGTGGTGAAAGTATTAGTTTGGATCCACTCTTATAAATATTTCCAAATGCTTTGAGAAAAGATACATGGTCTTTAGTACCATCATACTTGATAGTTGGATATATATTACCAATATCAATAGACATAATGAAAGGAACTAAAGGCTCATTTTAGATATTTTGAAGCATTTTTTTATTCATGATATGTTGAGGAATAACATTTCCTAAGGCATCTCTAAAAGGTAGAGGAATAAAATTGGGATTAGCTTGAGGATTGAGAAACAGAGGTTGATTAGAGATATTAATCAAATGACATTGTAATTGCATAATTTAAAAGGTGTTTAAAGTTTTCATTATGTTCATTTGTTGTATGACTTGTGAAATAGGTTGAGTCATATAAATTGGTGGGTTGGTGTTTGTAGGAGAACTCCTCAAAATGGTATTAGGGGGAGGGTTTTTGGAAGGTGTATTACTAATGAGATTTTTAGATAGAATTGTGTCAATTGATCCCCCATTATGTTTAAAATTTTGAAGATGAGAATTCTATGCAATAAAAAATGCATCAGATCTACAAATCAATACTATCTCGAACATAGATCTTACTTACACTTTCAATTAGGTATTTATTAGATAATGGAGAACATGACCAATACAAATAATCTAGACCAAAATAGGGGATATCTTACCATAATAAGATCACTATGGAGGGTTCCAAAGCCTCTAGTAGAGAAAAACCATGTAATAACCCTAAGTCTTATGTTTTCATATTCATTATACTAATAACAAGGAAAACAAAAAAATCTAATTTAGTGCTCACCAAAGCTTATGGCACAAAGTGGGGGTAATAAACAACAAAAGTAAACATGCATAAAAGACACTTACTCACATTAATGTATACATAATCCTAAAGCATGAAATATAAATTCAAATGCATATCTAGTTACTCTTACAAAGGAGGAATAAAGTTATGAATACTTACCTTTGAAGATGAACCAATCGAGCCTCAATCTCTCCCTTGGACAAGATGCTTCATAAGAAGTTGTTGTGGTATGTAAGGATGACAAGGATAAATCAGCTCTAGGATATACAACTTATCAATGCATCCAAAAGACTTGTCCACAAGACACGATCTATATCTCCAAAGAAACTCTGAAACCCTAAGATTTCTCCTAAAGTAAATTGGTGGATACACAGATCCACAATAGCTCTTAATTATTATTCTCTTCTATAAATAATGATAAAATGATTGTGTATATATAGGTGGATTAAACCCTAAACCCTTCTAAATTTTTTGGTTGATAAGGTTGACCTAGTCAACTTAGTATTGTTATTGATAAAAACTCACTAAGTCATGGGCTAGGTCGGCCAAGAGATGACCTATACCCTAAATAAGTTTTTGCAATAAGAGTACAAGGTTGACCTAGTTGACCTAGTCATGTAAACTATCAAAAGAGGCTTTAGGTTAGGAAAAAGGGTATTTAAGGTGGTAAAAGATTGGAAGAGTGTGTAAAAGAGAAAAAAAGCTTAGGGGAATGGTTTTTAAGAGACAAGTGTGTTGATAACATGTGGAAAAAGGTATAATAATCATGCAAAACACTAATTGTCTACCCACCCCTTTCCTAATGCACCCCTTAAGGTGTGAATTCAAAGAGATTAAGACTCGATGAGTTCTTACAAGATAGAGAGCATCAATAATTGGCCCCACTCAAAACTCATCATGTGTCATGTAAGTGTAACACAGGATGGTACTTTGGGAATAAAACATGATGAAACACAATGTTGATGCTAAATAAAGTACAGCAAAGAGTAAATAAGATAAATTAAAGGATAGAATTAAAAAACACATAACTTTACTTACCTTTGTAATGTAGATAAAGAAGGAGATGAGAGAAAAGTGAAGGCATCCAATGTGAGGAACATTAGGCAAACCTATAGAGATTAGTGTAAAAAAAGTGAAAAATCAATTTTTTTTCAATATAGGCATATAATAGTGGCAAATATTCTCTACAACATTAGGATTCTAGAACTTTTTATGGTTTAAAAAATGAGTTAGTAAAAACAAAGATATGATCAAAATAAGGAATCTGAAGGTAAATATTTGAAGGGAAAATAATTTTGAATAATAACTTAAATAGGGTGAAAAATAATTTATTTTCTATTGTTTGACTATTCTAAGAGAAAAATAGAGCTTTGAGATACCTAGCAAGAGCCTAGAAAGCCAGGATGGGTAAGAAATGGTTGTAATTTTTAGTGTTTGAAATAGAATACTAGTTGTTTAAGATTTGATTGATAGATTATAGAAAGGTAGATAGATTTTGAGATATATTTGTGATCTAACATCTATCTGGTTTGAATTTTTTAGATCTTGTGGATGAGGAGGAAACCATATGGGGATCCTTGGTAATAAGAGCACTCCAATAGTACCATATGACCCTACCACATTGGATGATCTTGTGGTACCATTTGCCCCAACTCAAGCAAGCTGGTTCAAACTAGTAGGGGACGCTATTAGGTAGCTATAGGCACATGGATATGGACTAAAACCACAAAAAAGGGTGGGAGTGGGAGAGGCACAGACATGGTAAGCCTTGGCTCAGGAGAGAGCCATGCATTTGGCTACCATTATTCATCTAAGATAGGTACATGCCTAGGTGGCCAACCTATAGGGACAATCAATAGGCTTGAGATTGTGGACATCCTCATTGCAATTTACTATTTAGAGAAGATTATATAAGGAATATATGGGTAGCATGGCTAGGCCATGAGATAGGCATGATAGAGCCCAACTTTAGAGATGAAGCGATATATATTTTTTACCTTGTATAAAAAACACATGATATATATATATATCATGTGTTTTTTATACAAGGTAAAAAATATATATCGCTTCATCTCTAAAGTTGGGCTCTAACAAATATAAATATATATATATATATATATATATATATATATATCTTATTTAGATAGTTGGATGTTGATATTATGTGTTTGTATTATGATTATGGTTGTGGATGTATGGATATATTTATTTATAGCACATGTATTTTGATGTTGTTGTATATTCTATAAGAAATATGTGTTGTGTTTTCTTTTCTAGCATTATGTAGTACACATGCATGGTTACAAAGAAACATGTGAAAAAGACTATGGTAAAGTATAATTAATAAAAAAAAATGTACTACACATTATTTCACATTGGGAAAGGTGTAATAACAAAAATTGACTAAGTATATGAAATCGAAGAGTGGTAAATAAGAGGGCAAAAATTGTTTTTAAACCATGAAAAAGAATGGCATCAAATTAAAATAAGGAAAATCATACTAAATCATGTTGGGGAGCATGAAAATCATGTTAAAGAAAAATGGTATAAAAATAAATAAATAAAGTTAATCAATCATACTAAATCATGTTAAGAATTATAAAAGAGAAATAATTGGCAAAATGGTCTTAAATTAATTAGTCACACTAATTCAAGTTAGGAAGTATGAAAAGCTTAAAAAAAATGGTTGTATTTTTACATGCAATCAGAAAATAAGAAGATAAAAGATTAATGAAATAAGCATAAAACATACTAATTCAAGATAGGAAGCATGTCAATGATGTGTAACTCATAATCAATCACATCTTATCTCATATTTGACACATGTAACTTTGTTATCACTTGGATATTGGAAAATTTTGTGAGGAAAGCCAGGTCCTATCCATGGTCTTACAATGCAACTCATAAAGGGAACACCAATGAGGTGGAAACAATGTGAAAATATGGTAAAAGGGGATGTTTAGAATGGTAAATGTGAAAAGTTAGTAGTTTGTGAGGAAGGCCATGTCCTATCCATGGTCTTACAATGGAACTCACAAATGGAATCCATAAGGGAGTGATCAGTGAACAAAACAATATTTCTCAAGGGGAAATATTAGGATTGTAGGGAGTGAAAAAAATAATGTAAGAAACATACATATACATCTTATGAGAAGACCTTAGGAGATAGGAGGCACACTAAGGATATCAACATACACTAAGTGACTAGTGACCATCAATATATAGAGGATACCTATTCACTATAGGCATGAAGTTGTGTAGGCAAATAAGTGTGATACTAATATCAAATCACATTGGAGGTTTTGAACAAGAAGAGTAAAATGGACCTACCTTACCACAATGTGTTCCTCATTCTTTAGGATGCCTTACAAGGTATTTGATATACTATGAATATTGGGTACTTATGTGAAAAAGTAGGTAGCACTAAAAGATTTTTTTATTCTTCTTTTCTAATCTACTAGATTTTCTCACCCCAATAGACCTCAACTCTATCATGAGGCCAATTATGGAGTTTGATATTTGACTAGAAAAAATAAATGTGCTTAGAATCATGTATTTTAGTGTGATTTGACTTTTGATAATTTTAAATGTTGCCTTTTATATCATTGATTTTTATTAAATGATTGGGATTTTGAATGTTTTCTAGATTTTTAAGATTCTTCCTCCATACGGACTTAGAATGACCAATCATTAGAGATAGAGTGATACACACAAATGATCTTTAGGATTTATCTAAAGGAGGCTAAGTATCCAAATACAAGACTGACTAGAACACTTAAGCTTAATGATGAAATATCATGTTATCTCAAGTCTCAACCATGTGTATGCTTAGTTTGCAAAAGGGAAAAAGGGGAGTTCCAAAAGTGGACCGATAAAAAGAGATTAAAATGAGATGAATTGTTTGTTAATTGATCACATGGTAAAGAAAGAATGACTAAAGGGAGCAAGGCTTGTATAACCAAGTCACAATAACAATTATCTATGTTTATAGAGATAAGATTTCAAACAATCATAAAAAAATAAAAAGAGGGGAGTCATAAGAAAATGAACTCGAGAAAAAATGCAATTATGAAAAATAATCCATAAGAGAACATAATGCCATCATAAGCAATATAAAGTGTGAAACCAAAGTCACCATGTAAGATAAATAAGAATTTGACACAATGTGAAATGATATAAGAATAGATAAATGTAAATTTGGAGCATATGTCCAATCTAAATGAAAATGTAATAATACCATGAATGTGTTCATAATTACTGATATATTTATCCACAGAAATTATTCATAACATCTGATAAGTCTCTATGAATTTGAACTCAAATTGAAGCTAATGTCTCATCGATCATCAATGAAAGTTGATAAAATACTTCATCTCAAATTTATTTTATAGAAAATATAGGAATGATTGAATGATTGTGCTGATGATGGCTATCATGCAAAGGTGCTCAAGAGAATACATGGGAGTGGTTTTTATAGGAGATAAATGGGTCACCATTGGGAAGGTTCCACTAGTGAGGGACGGTCCACGGGTGGAGGAATAGTAGGTAGAGAAGGGACCATAGGAGAAGATGGAACCATAGGAGGTAGAGCCATTAGGTAAGAAGGGTGAGCCTTATTTTAGGAGCAACCTATGAGAGGAAGGGTATAAGGCTCAGGAATGGTTAAGAGATGATCTTAAGATGTTGCTAAATATGTGGCAATAATCGGTGTGATGTGTGCCACATTGGTGCCATAGATAATATAGCTCTCCGTACTTGGGAAGATACTTAAGTAATAATATTGGGGGAGGTATACCCTTGTCTGAAGGATAAGGAGTAGTGGGATGCAAGGTTTTGATATATTATCATAGCTTATGACAATGCATGGATGAATGGTTATTGGTGCCATAGAAACAACAAATACACTTGTGAGTAGTCTTGGTAGGTGTACTCATAGGAAAAGTGGAAACAAAAGCTGAGGAAGCTTGGTATAGGGAAAAATATTGAGTCCAATGACTAATAAATTTATGAATTTCATAATAACATTGATCAACCCATTTGGTTGGCAAAGGATCCAACTATATTAAAGGGATTGAACCATCACCAAGACAAGGTGGGGTTGGTGGAGAGACTAGACAAAGATCGACTAAAGAAGCAATAGGATCAAAAATAAGAAGAGACTCAACTAAGGTGGGAATATGATCTAAACTAGGCTCTATTGAGGGAGGGGTAGGGTCAATATAAGGCTGAAGGATAGTCACAAGTAGCTTAAGTATAAGTAGGCTAGACGGGTTGTGGTATTTAGTAAAGTGATAGGGAGCAGTCATAGCATCATCCATAAGCATACTCCTATGAGGTTCTTCAGAAATTGGAGGTGTGAACACTATCTCTACCCTTGGTGGGTTGGAAGATGATGAGGTATATGAATTTTTTGTTGAAGTACCTTGAATGTTGCTTTCATGTTCTACCAACTATGTTGATTAGGTAGACCTAGTTATTAATTACATATTTATTAAAGCATGTTAAGATGATTATATCAACTTGGTTGACTTGTTTTATTATCTGGAAGCTATTTGGAATACAAATTCAACCTAAATGACTTAGTTTGTTGTTTCCATAATGAAAAAGAGACTAAGTCAACCTATTCAACATAGTCTATTATTTGGAAGTGAATAAGAGTACTATGTTGATATATTGGATCTAGTAACCTATATCTGATGAAGACTTGCACAGAAAGAATAGAGTCATGTTAATGTAACTATGTGTTAAACCTATGCACAAAACTTAGAAACTATACTGGCCTGATTGACCTAGTATCACAAATATAAAAAAATAATAAAATGATAGAAATGAAAAGTGTGAAAGAAAAACTACAATGATTAGACTCACATCAAGTTCACCAGAATGTATGTAATCAAAAATGAATTAGATCTATAAATCAATCCTATCTTAGAGAAGATAGATCCTACTTACACTTCTGATTAGGGATACATTAAATAATCAAGAACATGACCAATATGGATCTGTTAGACTAAATTATGGGATCTCTTACCATAATAATATCTCTAAGAAGGGTTATAAATCCTCCAATCAAGCAGAACTATGTAATAACCCTAACTAAGTCCTATGTTTTCATATTCACTATACTAATAACAAGTAAAGCAAAGAAATCTAATCTAGTGTTCACCAAAGGTTGTAGCACAAAGTGGGGGTAATAAACAACAAAATTAAACATGTATAAAATAAATATACTCATTTGAATGTATATGGAATCCTAAGGCATATAAGAGAAGTGAAAATGCATATCTATCTACTCTTACAAAGGAATAACAAAGTTAGGAATACTTACCTTTGAATATGAACTTGTCAAACCTCAATCTCTCCCTTGGACAAGGTTCTATGCAAGAGGTTGTTGTGGTATGTAAGGATGACAAGGATAAATTATCTCTAGGCTACACAACCTATCAATGCAATGAAAATACTTCTCCATAAGACAAGATTCATATCTCCAAAGAAAGTATGAAACCCTAAGCTTACTCCTCAAGTAGAATGGTGGATAAGCATATGTACAATAGATCTTACTTCTTCTTATCTTCTCTAAATAATGGAAAAATAATTATGTATAAATAGGTGGATTAGACCCAAAACCCTTATGAAAGTTTTGGCTGATTGGGTCGACCTAATTGACCTAATATCATTATTGACAAAAATTCATTAGGTCATGGGCTAGGTCAGCCAAGATCTGACCTAGACCCTAAATAAGTTTTTTCAATAAGAGTACAAGGTCAACCTAGTCAACCTAGTCATGTAAACTATCAAAAAAGGCTTTAGGTTAGGAAAATGGGTATTGAAGGTGGTAAAAGAATGGAGGAGTGTGTAAAAGAGAATAACATGCTTAGGGGAATTTTTTTTAGGAGATAAGTGTGTAGATAAAAAGTGGCAAAAGGGATAACAATCCTAAAAAGTACCAATGGTATGCCCATTTCTTTCTTGATGTACCCTTTAAGGTGTGCATTTAGAGAGATTGAGACTTGATGGGTTCCTACAAGTAGAGAGCATTAGTAATTGATAAAAGTTTGAAAATATTGTGTATACAAGCATTGTCTTTATAGGTATAAAAAAGATCGGATCCACCTACTTCATCTTAAGATGTTATTTAAACCATGTTAAATTAAATAGATGAAGGGGAAGAGGTGATCCAGTGAAGGGGAAGAGGTGATCCATGTTATAAATAATATGATTGAGAGGGGGGGTGACTTAGTATTCAATACTTTTCATTCAATTCCATTTAACCATTCATGAACCATTCTAATAAGCATGTACATCTAATCAAGCATAAACATCAAATCATAAGAGCATGAAACACATGAACACAAAATATACATGGGAAGCCCTCTAGGGGTAGAAAACCCTTTGATGAAGAAAATGTGCTACATTAATATAATACAAACATAAATCTTTAGTGAAATACTAACTTCACATGGAGCACCAACCCCAACTAGCTTAACACCAATTTAGCTAGGCTTTAACAATCACCCACTGATATGGAGACACTAACCCCTAGATGGATCAACACCAACTCAACCACATAATTGTTTGATCACCTTCAAAAACCCTTATTACTTCTACAATGTATGATGATCTACTCCTTCAACTCTTTGATCACTTTTTTCCCTCTCAAACAGACCTTCAATCTTCTCCACTCAACTAGCCTTCTTCATGGCTTGATTAGGTATTTAGACCTTTATCTTCATATTCAAAACTTTTTTGAGATATTCATAACACTTCTCTAATGGTTTTGATGAGCCCATCATACTCACCAATTATCTATATCATTCACTTATCCTCTTCTACTCTCTTTCTCTAAGCATACCAAAATAGTCCTAACTGCCTTGCTTTTATATAATTCACTTGATCATATCCCTATAAATCAGTTACATATTCAAATCACTTAGGTTGGCCATGAATAGGTATTTTCATATTAAAATCATATGCCTTAATCATGAATCAATCACTAAAATAGGTCAACCATACATCAATCATCCCTTACCCCTCTTTTAGGGTTATGAAGACCTAATAGGTCTTCTTAACAACATGTTACCCTTTCATCTTTCTTTTAGCATATCCAAACACCTCACATAGAAGGAACATGTCATAATCTACTCCAATATTCCTTAGCCAACTTCCATTTAGGTCTATAACCCCTTTTAGGTTCAATTACCACTTGAACCCTTTATCAAATCACTGTATATAAAAGGCTTATGCATATACAAAAACTCTATCTTGAACAACTAAGGCATATACTCAATTTTTCCAAACAACTATGAAAATAAATTATATATTCTCAAAGCAACCTAAATTAATTAGATAATGAGATCTAATGAAAATTAATGTTCTTATAGACCAATCTATTGACCTTCTCTTTCATAGACTCTACTCAGTTAGTGTAGAAACCAAAATTACATCACACACACGTGTGTAACTCCTTATGCCAAAACCCCTTTTGGTCCATTTTTCAATAATAAAAATTAACCTCCCTAACCCATGATTTACCCCTCACATATTTAATTAATTTAAAATACTTAATTAAGTTAATTAAAAACTCCTTTTACCACCTTACCTAGCCACTTCGCCTTATGACTAATTCTTACCTGATGAGTCACCTCAAGACTTGGTCCCCTCATCCTAAATACCCAAGACTTATTCTCACTTTCAAACCAAATTCCTAATCAACTACCTCCTTCTTAGCCTCTTATTTTTACCATTTTGTAATGGGTGCCACACTTGGCATGAAGAGCAATAGAAAACATGCCAAAACTAGTAAGGTTTACCTATTATAGGGCTACCGACATCGATCAACCCATGGTCGACATTAACGGGATCACCGATGTCAGTGATATAAGCCAAACTCCAATATAAAGTTTAAGTCAATAGAAATCAAGAAAATTCATTCTTACTTGTATTCAAGCTCTGGGCATTTAACTTTTGACATCTTGGTTTACAGTCATCTTGCATAAGCTAATCACAATTAGGATCTAAGATCTTGAGGACCAACAACACTTGCTTGTTCTCTCTAATCAAGCATTCAAGTTTAGATTACCTGATAGGGACCATCAATCTAGGAATTATCATTTAGTGACCACTGTATCTAAGTACATCACTTATTCTATAGGTCTTTTAAGTATTTACTTTTCTATCATTTTATATCTACGATGCATTGCTTTATGCACCCATGACCGAAACCCCGTGAGGGAGTTACAATGCTTCCTTGCTTGTTTTCCTTTGACCTGACACACCAAACCTCTGACCAGAGCTATTAAAACCATACTCTCTCTCTCATAACTCTCCCCAAACTCTTAGCCCTAATCAAAACCATTTCTTAGACTTGAAAAAGCCTTCTACAAGCTACTAGGCAATTACTACCCCTACCGACCTCGGTAGCCTAACTGACATTAATCACCTTCACTACCAACCTTGGTAGTATAACTAATATTAGTCATCCCCAACTGACATTAACAACTATGGATTCTCTAACCTTTTCAAAACCTATCCAAATAACTTCTAAAATACAAATAAAATACATCACTTTCACCCTGTCACTCTCTGCTACACTCAGGTTGTGAATAACGGTAATATTATCTCTCTTTCACTCTCTTTACCTTTCTTTTAGTTATTTATTACTCTTTTATCTCTCAAAAATGGACTGTCATCTCTAAATAAGTTTCACACTTCTTGGAACAAGTGCATAGCTTGGCAACCCACTCATTTATCTACTAACAAACATCTTATGGTAGTGCTTTCTTACTCGTAGGTAGTCCTCCCCAGCCAAATAGGAGTGATCACAACATTTGGATATGGTGCATAAACTAATCTAGGTTCATATTAAACACTTATCCCTATCAATCTTTTCTACTTTCCTTTAGACTTGAAATAGACAAAAAATAGCGAAACATTTTTGGCATGCCCGGTGGGACCCTAGAGTTTTTCTTGTGTTCATTTCTTGTTTTAAGCATTCATATAGGTGAATTATAGAGAAAAATTCATTTCTTTCACTTTCTCCTTATCTTCTCTCTTAAAATGAAAAATTCAACATTTTTTTTTGTTTAAAAGCATTAAACTAAAATTTTCTTTCTTTTCTATTTGCCTCTAAAAGAAATTTATCATTTTTTTTACAAGTTAAAAAAAGAATATCTTCTTTACTTCTACTTTCATACACATTAGGATAGTGAATTTAATTCTCTACTCTTATTTCATCTTTGTTTTCATTTGAATCTAAACATTTTAGATTTGGGTTTAAAACTTACTACATTTCATTATTTGCTTGCTGCATATTAGCTCACCTAGTTGATTATGAGCATTTTGAATAAATTGTAGTGCACCTATGTTACACAACCAAATCACATTCACATAAACAAACATCTAAACTCAACTGAGAAAAGGCCTATCAAGATTTCATCACTTGATGGATCACCTTACCCTACCTGGGTATCTTACTTGGATTTCACCACTAAGGGGAGAATCCACTCCATTCTCTAGCAGAGTATAAACTCTAGATAGAAGGTATATTTTAGATAAGCAGCCTGGCTTGGTTCCAGGTTCATGAAGTGTGGAGAGGAAGCTCCTATAATAATCCATGTACCTAGTCTAACATAGATTTCCTCTTGAGCACTAAAACTAACCTGAAACCAACTCTAGATTTCTTTCTAGTACCCTCGATAACCAAATTATCTTTTCACTATCTGGTTAAGGCATAAGCCAATACGAGACTAAAAATTAATCTCTAGGAATTAATAGTTGCTGGCTATATGTTTTTTTTCTACTTTTCTATTTCATTTTATATTTTAGAGTTGGTAAGGACGTTTTCCTATTGATTTACAAAATCAATACTATTTCTAATACTTAGTTTGTATAACCTATTATCTTAGGTTTTTTGAGTGTTATTTCTTACACAGACCTCTTACATCCACTATTTTACCTAGTTTCAACTTCTAATTTTCTAAAACATTATATTTTCTATCTCCTAGGATATCATAGTGACCAACATCAGTTAACTCTATCAGCATCGATAGATTTTACCTATCAACATTGGTTAATCCATCGATATCAGTAAAATTTCCCTGCCAACATTGGTCAAGTGACTAACGTTGGTGACTGTGTAATTTCATCTACTTAAAATAAAAAGATAAAATAACCCACTTACCTACACTCAAACCTAGTTTTCCCTTATTCTATCACTAATACAGGGTAGTAAGACTATTTATACTTCCTCTTGCATGGTATTAATGTGATCTCAAGCCAAAATTATTGCTGATTACATAAACTGGCAATCACTTCCACCTTCCCCTCTCACTTCTGATTCTATCATGGAGCATACTTTAGATATAAAGCATACTCTCAACCCCAACCAAATTCCCATTGTGCCTGAGGGAGATTAGGATTTTGCTAAATGTCTTGATCACAATGTGGCAGCCCTTTAACATTACCTTACTATGAGCCAAACCCATAATTCTTCAGGTGACCCAATCTATAGTATGCCAACCTCTCTAATGGAGACAACCTCAATTTCAGTTGCATTTACTATTTTCCCCATGGTTACCCAAACCACCACTTCGACGAGTAACCCAACTATAAACAATGTCCAAACTTTAGCATTGCCAACTGCCCAATCCCACCTAAACCCTGGTATGACTTCCCTACTTTCACAAATGTAGTTAGTTTATTCAAGTCTTACCCATTTCAAAATTTAGTATTACCTATTCCATCTAGCCTCATGCCTATAATTACCCAAGTTATGACTCACCCTTCATTCAGTTTAACCATGCCAATAATCCAACCTGCAATAACAATAACCAACCCAAGCATAGTTTCTAACCCAATGAGACAAGCCCCTTTTATTTTTCACCCTAGCCTATGACTCATTATCCTTATGTTACCCCAACACAACCTCAACAATATATGTCATATGCTCCCTTTTATTCTTACCAGGTTCCCTATAATTTAGGAGGTATCCCCAAAACTAATCCCCCTCTATACCTCATTAAGATGTTGATGGACAAGATGTCTAATCTAGAGACATCCATTTTTGGTTCAAAGAATGTGTTATCTTATGATCAGATATGAAATGAACCCATCCATATTTCTGTGCCTATTCACCCTTATCCAAGCCAATGGAAAATCCCTAAATTTACTCATTTCCAAAGTAAAGAGGACCCACAACAACACTTGCAAGCATTTAGACATGCTTGTTATTTAATAGGGTAAGATGATGCATTACTACTGTATACTTTCCCTATGTCTCTTTTAGGTTTACCTTAGATTGGTATAGATCTATACGTCATAACTCCCTTTTCTCATTTACCCAACTCACATAAATATCCCTGGACCATTTCTCTATTAACATTTCTAAGAAGGTTTCTAAAATAAACCTTTATTCTATCAGACAATTTGATGACGAGTCTATTATAGATTTTGTTTCTCATTAGAAAAGCTTGATCAATCAACTCTCCTTCTCCTTACCCTAACCTGAGCTTATTGAGCTCTTCTCAAGGGTATGTGCTAAGCACATCTCATCCACACCCTAGGTACAAACTTTTTACACATTTGATGAGGCCTTTACAATGGCACAAAAACTCGAGGTTCATGCTATAGATGAAGGCAAAGTCAAGTTATGTAGTAAGAATCCCAATTACAAATCAAATGACTCCTCCTCCTCTAAAACTTATCCTTCTAACCAAAAGGATAAATTCTCCACCAACATAGTGGTCATTAAGTCAACCTTTTCCACAACCACAAACCAATTGAATTCCCTGACTTCCCAAAATCTGAGTAAGCAATTCCAACAATGGTATGAATAAAGACAATACACTCCCATCAGGGAGTTATACACATCCATTTTTAAAAAAATCTTGCAACAAGGTGTAATAACCCTTCCTTAGATAAAACTTCCTATACAATTTGACCCTTCCCATCCTATTCCAAATTGGTATAAGGAAGATGAGTTTTACAGTTACCATTGAGTTAAAGGCCAAAATTCTAATAAATGTAAGACACTCAAGAACATTGTTCAAGATATACTTGATAGGGGTGATCTCATCTTGGATAATCCTAATGCATCCCCTACTCAAAGTATAGATGTGTTCAAACACCCTTTTCCTAACCATTCACTGAATCAAAATATTGTTCAGACCACAACTAACTCAAGTGATCATAATATCCATATGGTTAATATTTTCTTTCCTTTACCTCTAGTTCAACCTTCCCCTCAATAGGAGACATCCATTTCATCGACCCCTCCCTCACATTCAGTGGCATCTATTTTGCCTATTCTTCCTCCTTAGGTATAAGAACCTATTTCACCCATTCCACTCCCTTGAGAGGAAGATCCTCCTTTGCCACTTATTTTTCCACCTAAGGAGCCTGTAATGCCAATTCTTTTTGCACCAATATTACATATCCTCTTACCACTTGAAGACCACACCCTACCCGTTCCTCAACCACATGTTGAAGGGAACATTATTCCTACATTATACCCTCTTGAATAACCTTATTTTCCTACCTCTCCTCCACCTATAGAGAGTAGTACCCCATCCACTCTACCTTTGCACTTAGAGGAGTTAGTATTATCTACTCCCATAATAGATGAGAGACCTATTGTGCCTAATCTAATTATATCACTCTTACCCCTTATTTTACCTATGGAGGATCACACTTTACCTATGCCTCACCCACATGTTGAGGGAACCATAATAATTATACTTTACCCTCTTGAGGAACCTTCTTTGCCTACCTCTCCTCCACCCACGATAGACCATGTCTCTTCTCCCATCTCTATCGAAGATGACCTCATTACGGTTCTTTCTCATCTTTGGCCTGAATTAGAAAAAACCAAAAATTTCCCTCTTTCATAAACACATCAACCTTCTAAAGACACAACCATAAGGCCTATGTTAACTTCATCTAAACCCTTCTCACATGTAGTGAAAAGTCTAGAATTTATTGACTCCACAAAGCTAGATCATACAACATTTTGGGACTAGTTTAAAACTCCTTATCTAAAACAATAAATTTCAACCTTTACCACCAACCCTCTCACTACCCTTTACCCTAAGGTCTTTGATAAATCTAGATATTCTTCACCAAATTCACCTAAAGTTTAGCCATCTATGTCAAAACTCTCACCCTCATAGGAATCTTCCACATTAAAGCAGATCGGGCCCTTAGGTATATGCCCCATCTCTAATTTAATTCATCCACAGGTGAAATTAGATTTAACTCCTCAACCACAAGTTAGAGTTTCATGGCTTAAATTATAAAAAAATTTTAAGCTTCCTAGATCTCATCGATCCCTTCTTCAGCCCTCAACTTTTATGTCCATTTTGGGACCACACCCCTCTACTTTAGTTGAAATATTGCTGACCCAACCAAAATAAAAGGTTAAGTTACCTCCACTCCTACCTATGCCATCTCATAGGCATTTCACACTTGAAACTAAGAAAGTAACATAAAAACATGTAACTCTACCATTACTAGACAAAGCACCACATAAAATTACCTTTTCAACATTGAAACAAAAGAAGGTGTCCACTCCTATTACCACAACAAGTACGAGTCCACTTATAGGCTCTCAGAGCTTTTTCCTATATCAGTTATTGCAATCTTCCTTAATAACTCTTCCTCCCATTAATCCTTATAGTCCTCTTGAAATGAAGCCATCTTAGTTTAATGATACACAAGTGTGTTTATATCATCATTCACCTGGACATGATATTGAGAGTTGTAAAGCCCTCACAACATTCATTCGATAACACTTTGATATCGACACTCTCTTCGATGATACTCCCATTAACCTTCCTATTATTCCACATTTATCATTTATAGTTCCTCCTACTATTCCACCTAAATTGAAACCTAAAGATGTCATCGTAACCCCTTTACCACCTCCTTCATCGATATTTCAAAGCAACACAGTTAATGTGGCCACACAATCACAAAACTAAAAATATAAAGCTAAGGAAAAGGTTGTCTCTCCTTGGGCTCATCCCTTCACCAAATACACTCCTCCTCCTAATTCTATGATTTCCATCTTGGGCATCCCTAAAACAACATCTTCAGATGTTATTCAAAGCTCAATGGTGAAATAACTTCACCAAACTCCTGTGAAAATGTCTTTATATGAGTTAATCTAAAACTCATCCCAATACTATCAGGCTTTGATTATTTCCTTACAAGTGATTGAGGTACAATCAGATGATCCCCAACCTTTTGTAATGTTGGTCAGCTCCCTTAATTCCATCTCCCTGATTTCTTTTAGTGATTTAGAAATTCCACTTCAACATCCTGAAGATCAAGATTTTTCCCTTTTTATTATCACATATACTGATCAAACTCATGTCAAGGGAGTCATGATCAATGGGGGAGCTAGTATTAATATTATTTCCACCCATGCCTACAAATAAATATCCCTTCTTGACAATTGCATGTCTTAAACTGATGTGGTACTCCACTCCATTAACGATACCATAACTTCTATGATGGGCACTATTATCTTACATATCTATGTAGGTCTCTAAACTATTCTTGAGCTCTTCTATGTTATGGAAGGAGAGTTCCAATATAACATATTATTTGGATGACCTTGGATATGTGCTATGGCATGTGTACCCTCAACTTTGCACCGTTGTGTCAAGTTTGAACATGATGGACAAGTACATGTTATACCTACTGACCCACCTCCATTTAAAAGATGTAACATGAATTATAGTCCCAATGATGTTCTCATTCCATTGAAAACATCATCTTCCCTACATGATACTTCTGAATCTTCCACAAGCTCCACTCCCCCAGCTACATAGATATCGATAACATAAATTCTTGACAAGGATCCCATGGAGGAGACTTTTCAATGTTTGTCACTCAACGAATATAGTTTGTTGACACTTGACATGTTCTATACTCCACAAGAGTAAGGCTTCACATGCACCCAAATTATGATCCCTACATTGGAATGGTCATCCCTTATGGGCCTCGTAACCTTCAAAAAAATTTCACATATGGGGGAATTGATCAGGGTCCCACAGTCAACAATCCATATGCTATGCCACAACCATTTACCTATGACTTATCTTTCTTAAGTAACCCCAATTTCACACACACCTATCTCTATTGGTGTGATTGGAAAGGATTTGGTTTGGGTCATTATGAACAAGGTGTCCATAAGCCTATTGAATATCCCACTATCCAAACCATTGAAAATGCCAGAAAGAGGCATGGAGTGGGATATGATGAACTAACTAAACTCATTAAAACTTCTCATTTACCAATTGTTAAAGAACCAGTCTCTCCCTCTCCACCTACTTCTCCACCATCACTAATTGAATCAAAGCTATCTATAGCTCCTAATTTTTTTTCAATAAATGCCATCAATTTGGGGCCTCTCACCTATCACTAGGGTAAAGAAACAAGGTCCCTTCCTCTCATTTATCTTGAAATAATTGATGAAGACTCTTCCACTATTAACACTATCCAATGTCAAGATGATGATGCAATTCTCACATATATAGGTGTAGATGATTCCTATATCTAATTATCATTCCCATATGAAACATAAGCTATGTTAAATGAATCAACCATTGACATCAACCTACCCTCTCATAATAACCCTTGCATCCTCAAGATTGGCCAATCTTTAGATTCCTCTAAGAAAGTTGATTATGCCACATTTTTTAATGATCATAGCAAAGTATTCACTTGGTCTAACAATCACATGCCTGGTATTGAACCTCTACCATCACCCATAACATTTTCACCAATCAAGATGCTAAACCTATTAAGCAGAAGCTTTGCAAGATGCATCAGGATGCTCAGTCGATGTTGCTTCTCATCAACCATATACAGTGGCTTGTAGGCAAAACTCATAGAATGATAAGTCAAATCATTAAAATGCTCACCATACAATGCCACCATGTGGATATCATGATCTTCTCTCAAGCATGTGAAGAGCTCCTCACCCTAGAGTGACAACTATAAAATCTTATAGACATCTTCCTAAGTCATTATCCACTCTCTAGTCAGTAGATGGAAAGTGTTGGTGGTGTGATCCCACCTCTCAATCAATGTTATCATAAGGCTCACATCTTAGGAGACTTGATAATAATGTTGAACTCCTCCTAACTCCACCACTACCATATGATCCCACTTATCTGGAGTGACATCCCTCCTCATACGTGTCAAAATCCTTGGTAGATGATCTCATAATGTTAGCTCTATCCTCATTTGCATCCATACACACACAAATCAAGTCATGTAATTTCTAATATACTCTATCATTACCTTTTTACCTTCTCTTTGGGAGAACTACATTGGTCTGAGGCCCAAAACCAGGCTATGTAGGCAACACTCAGTCAACATGAGGTCTTCTAAGGTTAGCTCGACCATATACCCACCTAACTAACTACCCTAATTTTTTTTATCTCTACCTTAGGCTTCACTACCTTTCTCTCTCTACCCTAGGATTTACTACCTCTTCTCTCTATCCACCCTAGGCTTACCTACCTATCACAACTCTAGGCTTTATGGATTATATCCCTGACCCTTGACACTATGCCCTATATTTTAAACCCTAGACCTCTAGACCTATCTCAACCTACCTTCTAACCATACCTTAGATCTTTTTCCTAAGATTTGGGAGAACCACATTGGCCTAAGGCCCTAAACTAGGCTATGTAGGCAACACTCAGTTGACATGGGGTCTTCTGAGGCTAGCTCAACCATTAGGCTAGTTGACTACTTCTACTAGGGATCTAAATTAACCCTTTCTCATATTTTTCTAGTTCTTCATAGTCACCAACATCAGCATTAATGCTAATTTTGGTGATTTATAGGCCTAAGTTTTGATTGACATCGACAAACACCTACCAACCTTGGTGCCATGTTGACTGATATCAGTGGACCTTAGTGATGTCAGTGACTGGTTCAGCCCTAGGGCTAAATGACCCAAACCTAAAACTACAAATTTCACCTAAAAACCTACCCCAAATTCCCCCTAACTTATCTTAAAACTACCCTACCCTATTTTTTACCCCTATACTAACATTTTATACATCCCCACCTCTAAATTAGCCTAAACACAACAAATCCTCAAATCAAATTTTAAAATAGCTTACAGAGACTCTTACCTCATCTCTTCCTAACTGGCACAACTAGCTCTTGTGGTGGTACACCTCCCATTGGGTCCCTTCCTTGATTTGCCATCTTATTTTCTCTCACATCTCTATTTTTCTCCAATCACAAGTTGAAAATGAGTTTGGTCAGTTATCAAACCCCCTTTTATTATGTTTGGTCAGTCATCGACATCAACATACTTGACTTAAGTCACTGACATCAGTGCTGATGCTTACCAACATGATTAATGTTTCCCTAATGTGTTGACATCAACATTATTTATTAATGATATTGGTAATTTCACCAACATCGACACCATTGCAATAATGTTTTTCCCAAAAAAATAACCCCAACTTTTTAGACTTTATCCATACATTAGGGTAACTAGAGATCATATATATCTCCCCAAACATGATAAAATCCATTGGAAATCACTTAAATATTCACCCATGATGACTTTGCTTAGAGATCATGAATATCTCCTCACTCATTGACCCTTTTACACCAACCTTGCATTGCTTGTCTTGACTACTTGTGCTATTCTACTATAGTTAGCTATTATGCACACACATTTATATTAGGTGTTTTGGATGGCAACCAAGCCCATCCTATCACCTTTAACCCTTTTGTGTTTCCCAAGTTTGATTTTACCCCTCACACATTTAATTAATTTAAAATACTTAATTAAGTTAATTAAAAACCCCTTTAACCACCTTACTTGGCCACCTCACCCTATGAATAATTCTCACGTGATGAGTCACCTCAAGATTTTGTTCCCTCATCCTAACTACCTAAGACTTATTCTCACTTCCAAACTAAATTCCTAATCAACTACCTCCTTTTTCACCTCTTATTTTTACCATTTTGTAATGGGTGCCACACTTGGCATGAAAATCAATAGAAAATAGGACAAAATAGTAAGGTTTACCTATTCTAGGGCCACTGACATTGATGGGATCACTGACATCAGTGATATAAGCTAAACTCCAACCTGAAGTTCAAGCTAGAAAAAATAAAAAAATTCTTTATTACTTACATTCAAGCTCTAGGCATTCAACTTTTGACATCCTAGTTTACTGTCATCTTGCGTAAGTCAATCACAATTAGGATCTAAGCTCTTGAAGATGAACAAAACTTACTTGTTCTCTCTGTTTAGGCATTCAGGTTTAGACTACTTGATAGGGACGATCAATCTAGGACTTATCATTAAGTGACCACTCTAGCTAAGTATATCACTTATTATATAGGTCTTTTAAGTATTTACTTTGCTATCACTTTATATCTAATATGCAATGCTTTATGCACCCCTAACCAAACCCTCGTGAGGGAGTTACAAAGCTTCCTTGCTTGTTTCCCCTTGACCTGACACACCAAACCTCTGACCAGATCTACCTAAACCATACTCTCTCTCTCATAACTCTCCCAAAACTCTTAGCCATGATCAAAACCATTTCCCAAACCTAGAAAAGCCTTTTGAAAGCTCTTAGGAATTTATTTACCCAACCAACCTCGATGGTATAATCAACATCGATCACCTTCACTCCTAAACTTGATAGTATAATCAATATCGGTCACCCCCCAACTGATCTCGGTGACTTTGGATTCCCTAACTTTTTCAAAACCTACCCAAGCAACTTCTAAAATATGTACAAAATACATCACCTACACCCTGTCACTCTTTACTAGACTCAGGTTGTGAATAATGGTAATATTATCTCTCTTTCACTCTCTCTTTACCTTTCTTTTAGTTATTTATTACTCTTTTATGTCTCAAAAGTGGATTGTCATCTCTAAAGAAGTTTCACACTTCTTGGAACAAGCGCGTAGCTTGGTAGCCCACTCATTTATCTACTAATAAACATCTTGTGGTAGTGATTTCTTACTTGTAGGTAGTCCTCCCCAACCAAAGAGGAGTGCTTACAATGTTTGGATACAATGCATAAACTAATCTATGTTCATTCTAAACACTTATCCCTATCATTCTTTTCTACTTTCCTTTAGACTTGAAATAGATAAAATTTAGCGAAACAATTAGATAAGCCATTTTGGATTCAATGTTTAAACCTCTTACACTAACTTCCAAGCTTCTTCAAAGCATGGATAAATCATTGAAGACCAAAAAAATATCATCATACATTTCAATGTATCACTCTTATATGAAAACACTCAGTAAACATCTTCTCACTTCTATCTGATTTCTTTACAGTCTACACCATAGGGTCTGTTAGCATTTGGACAACTTTGATCACCAACTTTACACACTTGAGATATATAGAATTATCCATAAATATTCATAAACATCAACTATAAGTCTCACACTTTTATCTTCATCCACTTAATAAATTTGACTTGGTTAACTCTATCTTCTACAATGAATATTTGAAAGACAAGTACTTTTTTCTAGGGTCTTCTCACTCACCTGAGAAACCAATCACACTTGGAGATTATTGGGAGAGTTTAATTCAACCTTCAATCACTTGTATAACCTTATCAAACTATTTTAAACTATTTTTAATAATATCTTCAATATCAGATCATTGTTAAGGTTTTATGAGGGTTTAGACTAACTTCTAGTCTTAACAATCATTAATAAAACTTAGCTCCTCTTTACATAAACAAATGCTTGAAAATTTGAGATAGAAACCTTCCTCATCTACCACGAATATCTTAGGATCTCATGCAGATGTTGTCCATGCCAATGAGCATTGAGAAAACCTTATTAGGTAGATAAGACATCATTATATGCATTCGAGAAACCTTGAAACACTTTTCAAGCCTTTTATTGAAAATCTTGATTTGAAAATTCATGCACATATTTGAAATAACTTAACTCACCTTTGTCAATATTCAAATACTCACCCATGTTATGGAAACTAATCTTGTTACCTCATCTGGACACCATATCTCTTCTTATTTCTAAGCCTTGGCTTATAAGTCTTATTAGGCCTTGCATCTAACCTTTTAGCCACCCTATAGACTTCACCTTGAAACTCTCCTATGTTTTAAGGTCTCTTGTGTATGCTCAAGTAACTTTATACACTCACTCTTATTTGAGGCTTCAACAAAACTTCTTTAGAACTAGTTACAAATTTTTTGAGTTTGATCGTAGTAAATTCATAGCTATGTACACAAATATTTGGAGCTGACCTTTTGATCATTTTCAAGGTCTTCAACACCTCATGTACAAACTCAAACAAATTATCTCATGCTCAAATACTATCAAGTATTCTTCAGAGCATTCACTTCAGAGAATTCTCATCTTCATAACTTATTCAAAGCATCTTTAGAACTGCTTACATAGATCTTTAGAGCACATAATTTCTTCTTTGGAGCTCAAAAATTTCATCATGCCACCTATAAATACCATCTCATAAGGTCTAAGAAAAACATTTCAAGATGCTTTATATTTTCTATACTGACCTATAATCATTCATGCTACTTCTCAATGATTTCACTCAATTTGACATCATATCATTTTTTAAACAACATTCTTTCATCACAACAACAACACTCATTATGATGTCAACATAACTGATTCATATACATACCTCAAGGCTTACTTGACCAGGCATTACATAATAAAATTTGACATCAATGAAAGAACCATACATCTTCATTAGAACCTTTGACATTAATGACACCATTAAATATCAAAGCTCAACACTCAAAGACAATACTCAATAATCTCTCCCTTAATCAGTGACAATGTTCAATAATCTCCCCCTTTGTCATTAATGACAAACATACTTAGAAAACTTTGTCAACCAATCTTGATGACAATAATCTATTAGACATGGTTTTTACCTTTTCTTTCTCATCCTTTTTGATCTTGGTCCTTTTCTCATCTTTTTTGATCTTTCTCCTTTTCTCATTTTTTCTAATCTTTCATTTTCTCATCCTTTTCTAATCTTTCTCCCCCTTTGAAATTAATGACAAAGGTCTTCCAAAACTTATCATCTCTTTCAAAATGAACTCAGATTACAAGATCACTTTAACACAAATCAAAATCAGTTAACAACTTGAATAACTCCTCCTCAAACCATGTATACCTTCTTTGAAAAAACTCACCTATACATAAAGGTAATGAGCATTATTATCTCCCCTTCAGTTCTCAATGATTTCTAAGGGTATGAATTACACCTAATTCCCATATTATATGTTCAAAAGTTACCTTTGGTGGTGGTGGTTTGGTCAGGATGTCTACAATCTAATCCTATATAGAAACATATTCAAGTTTGACACTTTGTTCAATTACCTACTCTCTTAGAAAATGATATTTGATGTGAATGTATTTGGTTCTTGAGTGCATGACAAGGTTCTTTGAGACACTTATAACACTTTTAATGTCATACTAAATAGGTCTTGGACCATCATACTCCACCTTATAGTCTTTTAGAGTCTATTTAATCCATAAGACCTATGTACAACATGAAGTTGTAACAATGAACTCAACCTCATAAGTGGACAAATTACTAATGGTTGCTTCTTACTTATCCATGAAACTAGGCATCCTCCTAGGAAGAAATCTCCTCCATTGGTACTCTTCCTATTATCTATACTTCCTACCCAATCTACATCTATTTAGGCTATCAAGTTGAACTCCTTACCTTTTGGATACCACAATCCATATTCTATAATCCCCTACTGATTTTAGATGATTTTCCTTTGAATTTGCTTGAAATATTCCTAAAAGATGTAATGATTTCATGATGTTAGGTTTATAAGTAGTGGTATACAACAGACTTTGAATCATTAACCTTTGAAAACTCATCTTCCTTTCTTAACTTACACCCTGTGACCATGGGTGTACTAACTACCTTGTAATCTTCCATATCAAACTTTTTTAACATCTCTATAATGTACTTAGCTTGTGAGATAAATATACCTTTTTCAGATTGAGTGATCTGTAACCCAAGAAAGAATGATAATTCTCTTAGCATAGACATCTAAAATTATTTCTTCATTTATATTGAAGAAACCTTTGTTATGTTTTCATTGTTTCCATCAAAGATGATGTCATACACATAAACAACTAATATTAATTAATGTTCATCTTCTATTTTGACATATAAATTATTGTCCATAACTCCTCTTTTGATCTAGCAGATACTTATTTAGCCTAGCATACCAAGCTATAAAAGCTTGCTTTAGACCATATAGAACCTTTTTCAATTTAAAAACATAGTCTTTGTTATCTGTTAGAGAGAACCCTTCAAGTTTCTCAATATACACTTCTTCTTTTAGATTTCCATTCAAAAAGGTAGACTCAACATCCATATGTTATATTTTGAATCCTTTGAATCTTGCATAGGCTAAAATTAATCTGATTGCCTCCAATCTAGCTACTGGTGCAAATGTCTCCTCGAAATCTACCTCTTCAACTTGTGCATATCCATTGCATACCAATCTATCGTTGTTCCTCATGACTTCTCCATATTCAATCAATTTATTTATAAACACCCATTTTGTGCCAATGACATTTTTGTCTTTATGCCTATGAACTAGTTTCCATGTTTCATTCTTCTCTATTTGATGTAACTCCTCATTCATAGCATCTATCCAATATTTATCTTGACTTGATTCTCTAAGATTATTAGGTTAAATCTTGGATAATAGATCAACATTATCTTGATTAATATTATTTACCAAAATTCTCCTTGTTTGTATACCTGCATTCTTATTGCTAATGATTTGAGATTTAGGATAATCTATTTGAATTTTTCTTGAATGTCCTTTTGAGTCTTATCTCTTTTCAACTTCTTCCTCCTCATAAACCTCTATGGTCTTCTCATTATTCTTGAAGCCTAAATTATCTAAAGTATTATTTGACTGTGAGTGAGATTTTATTGTTTCATCAATCTTTACATTTGTACTTTCCATTATATTTTGTAATATCTTGTTGTAGCATCTATAAGCTGAGCTCATTGATGAGTATCCTAATAATATGCATTCATCATATCTAGAATCAAACTTACCCAAGTTTTCATCATATCTTTTGATGAAACATTTTCTCTCAAAAACTCTAAAGTATTCTATATTTATAGGTCTACCATTCCATAGTTCATAAGGAGTCTTATTACCATTTATCCTTATTTTTACTCTATTTATAACATAGATATTAGTGATAACTACCTCTCTTAAATATCCATCAAGTAATATAGATTCATGTAATAAAGTTCTATCCATTTCTTGAACTATTCTATTTTTCCTTTCCACTACCCCATTCTGCTGAGGCGTCCTACCTACTAAAAATTATCTTCTTATTCCATGAACCTCACAAAAGTCATCAAACTTATTGGACCAAAACTCTCCTCCTCTATCAAATATTAAGCACTTGATCTTCCCATTCTTCTCATTCTCAACAAGGTTCTTGAATGTTTTGACCCTGTCAAGAGCTTATGATTTCTCTTTCAGGAAAGCAACCCAAGTCATTCTTGTGTGATCATCAATGTGTAACATAAAGTATCTATCTCATTGAATGCTTTGAATTCTCATAGGCCCACATAAATAATTGTGGATTAGTTCCAAGTGTTTTATGATAGATTACTCCTTGGAATTTGACCTTCTCTTAGTCTGTTTACCATGCTGACATGCCTTGCAAAGAATGTTTGTAGGTTTGATGATCTTTGGTAGGCTCTTCATAGAGTTTTTAGTGCTAATTCTGACCATATTGCCAAATTTTAGGTAACCTATCCTTCTGTGCCATATCCAAATTTCATTTATCTTGTTCAAGAAATATCTCTCCTTCTTGATCTCATTTAGTACATATAAGTTATTCTTAGTTCTCTTGGAATTGGAAATTAGCCTTCCTAATTTGGCTCTTATTATCTCACATTCTTTATCATGAAAGGTCAGTGTGTGTCCTTGAGTGCAAATTTGAATTACACTGAGTAGTTTATGTTTTAAACCTTCCACATATAACACATTTTGGGTCTTTGTCTTTCCATTAACCAAACTTAAGACACCTTTGCCAACTATATTAGTAGTTGTATTATCTCCAAACCTCACTATTCTTGCAACATTATTATTTAATGTGATAAACTTATTTCTATCTCCTATCATGTAGCTTTAGAAACCAATATCTATATACCCTTTCATGACTTAATTTTGAATGTGAAAGATAGTCTGAGCTATCATAGAATCCTCTTTGGTTTTTTATTCCTTCTTGTAAGATGATTTATCTTGCTCCTTGAACTTAATATGTTTGAACCTAAATTTCTTTGGCTTCTATACCAATTTTTATTCCTTTTTGTGTATTCTAGAGGCTTCATGTTCCTTATTTAATCTTGTAGGTCTTTCAACTTTATTAGATCAAAATATTACAATATGTCATGTATAATGATAGATGTAACAAAAAACATTCCTATACTTTGGTTTCAAGATGATTTATCTTTCATTGCATTGGGCTGCCTAATTATTTTTTTGTCATTATTTAATTGGTATAACTTTTCATGTTCTCTCTCAAACTTGTTCATTTTGTCCTTCAACTGGTTATAGTCAAATTCCTTTGATTTGAACCTTGTGTTAATATCTTCTAACTGACTATTGAGATCATGGATAGTCTTATTTTTATTCTTCAAGTCATCAAGTTATCTTATGAGCTCAATTTCAAGGTTACCTTTATCTCATCCCTCTTTACTATCATAGAATACTTCTTTATCATACATGTTATCTTCTTCCTAATGATCATAAGACATCTTATGCTTCTTGGGATCTCCTTCAAGCTATTAGAATTTATCACAAAGGACCAAACTCTGATATAAATTATTGGAAACAAGATGACTGAGAGGGGAAATGAATCAATCTTTAATAATTTTCATTCAATTGTTTTTAACCATTCATGAACCATTTTAATAATCAATTACATATAAGCAAACATAAGCATCAAATAATAGGAACGTGAAACACATGAACATAACTCATACATTAGAAACCCTCTAGGGGAAGAAAACCCATTAATGAAGCAAATGTAATATAGTCCTATAAGATAAACATCAATATTTAGTGAAGCACCAAATTCACATAGAGGACCAACCCCAACCAACTCAGCATGAACTCAACTAGGGGTTATCAAACACCCACTTGTAAGGAGGCACCATCCCCCTAGATGACTCTGCACTAAATCAACCACCTGATTATTTTAGCACCTTTAGAAACCCTTATTTATTATACAATAAATGATGATTTACTCATTTATATCTTCACTCAATTTTTTCCCTCTCAAACAAACCTTTGACCTTCTTCACTCTACTAGCCCTCTTCATGGCTTGATTTGGTCTTTTGACCTTTATCCTCATCTAAATAACCTCTGTTAGATATTCATAACACTTATCTTATGGTCTAAATGACCTCATTTTTTAATTCAATGATCTATATCATTTTCTTATCCTCTTCTTCTCTCTTTCTCTAAGCATACCAAAATAAGCCTAACGTCCTTGCTTTTATACAAGTCACTTGATCATATCCTTCTAGGTGGGATATATATTAAAATCACTTAGTTTAGAAATTAATAGGTATTTTAATATTAAAATTTCATGTATTAATCATGAATCAATCACTATAATAGGTTAGCCATACATCAATTATCCCTTACTCCTCTTTTAGGCTTATGGATACCTAATATGTCTTCTTAACAACATGTTAACCTTTGATATTTATTTAAGCATATACAAACACATCATATGGTAGGAACACATCATAATATAATCCAATAACCCTTATCCAAAATTCAATTTGGGTCTATAACACCTTTTAGGTCCAATTACCACTTAAAACTTTTATCAAATCAGTACATATAAAAGGCTTGCACATATACAAAAATTTTATCTTGAACAACTGAGGCATATACTCAATTTCACCAAACACATATGGAAAAAAAATTATATCTTCATAAATATCATGATCCTAAGGTCATCACAAATTTTATCTGATGCTTCAACTTAGGGTAAACAAGCTCAAATACTCCTCTACAAGATGTTCACTTAGAACTACCAACTAACTCCAAAACATAGTCAAGGAAACATGAACATATGACACATGATTGAATATATTCAAGGGATTTTAATGCATGAAAAAATATTAACACATCCTTAGAGTAAACTCAATAAATTATATTATGATCTCTAATGAAAACTATTGGTCTTATAGATCAATCTACTGACCTTCTCTTTCACAGACTCTACTCTGTTAGATAAGCCATTTTGGTTTCAATGTTTCAACCACTTATACTAACTTCAAAGCTTATAAAAATCATGGATAGATCTTTAAAGACCCAAAAAACATAAACATTCATCTCAATGTATCACTCTTATATGAAAACACATTAGGAAACATCTTTTCACTTCTATCTTATTTCTTTACAGTCTACACCATAGGGTCTGTTAGCGACTGGTCAAATTTGATCACAAACTTTGCACACATAAGATCTAGAACCTATCTACAAAACTTCATGAAAATAAAATACAAGTCTCACACTTTTATCTTCATCTACTTATCAACTTTGACTCGATCAACTCTATCTTCTATGATAAATATCTGAAAGACAAACACTTTTCTATAGTTTCTTCTCACTCACCTAAAAAACCAATCACACCCAGAGATGAATGGGAGAGTTTAATTCAAATTAAAACCACTTGTATAACCTTATTAAATTATTATAATCTCTTTAGAATAACATATTCAATATCGGGTCACTATTAGGGTTTTATGAGGGTTTAAACTAACTTCTAGTCTTAATAATCATTCATAAAACTTAGCTCCTCTTTCCAAAAATCAATGCTTGGAACTTTGAGATAGAACCATTCATCATATACCATGAACAAATTATGATCTCATGTAGATGTTTCTCATGCCAATGAGCATTTAAAAAACTTTCTCAGGTAAACAACTCTTCATTCTATGCATTTGAGAAACTTTGAAACACTTTTCAATCATTTTCTTGCAAAAATTGATCTAAAACTTCATGAAAATACTTGAAACAACTTGAATCACCTCTATCAATGTTTACCTATTCACCCATGTTATGGAAACTAAAATTTTTACCTCATTAGGCCACCATATCTCTTCTTCTTTCTAAGCCTTGACCTGTAGGTCTTATTAGGCCTTGAATTTGACCTTCTAGCCACCTTATAGACTTCACCATGAAACTCTTTTGTGTTTCATTTTATCTTATGTATGCTCAAGTAAATTCATACACTCACTCTTCTTTGAATCTTCAACAAAACTTATTTAGATCTACTTACATATCTTCAAAGCTCAACCATAACAACTTTAGAGCTGCATACATAAATATTTGGAGTTGACCTTATGATAATTTTTGAGGTCCTCAACACCTCATGTAAAAAATAAAGTAATATCTCTCATGATAAAATACTATTAGGTATTATTTAGAGAATTCATTTTAGATCATTCTCATCTTTGTAGCTCATTTAGAGCATCTTTGGAGCTACTTACATAGATCTTCAGAGCACACATTTCTTCTTTGGATCTTGATCATTTCATCATGTCACCTAAAAATACCATCTCACAAAGTCTAGATAACACATTCTAAGATGTTTATATTTGATATACTAAAATATACTTATTCATGCTACTTCTTAATTATTCTACTTAGGTTGACATCAGAACATTCTTCAAATAGTATTCTTTTATCACAACAACAACACTCATTATGATGGCAATATAACTCATTCAGATACATACATCAAGGCTTACTTGACTAGGAATTTGTATAAGAACCTTTGACATCAATGATATTAGATTGAAACCAATGAAAGAACCTTGCATCTTTATTAGAATGTTTGACATCATTGACAACATTAAATATCAAAGCTAGACACTCAAAGACAATGTTCAACAATCTCTCCCTTAATCAATGATAATGTTCAACACTCCAATAGTGAGGGTTATATTGGGAGGTAAATAAAGGGATAAATAAATACCCAATATAGTGTCTGAATGGATTTAAGCTATCTAAGAAGATTCTAATAGGGGACTTCATAATGATTTGAGAAAATGAGCAAAATGCTAAGAAATGAGAAACAAAGAACTAAGTTGTTTATATAGGAGAGCAAGGTCAACAATAAGACTAAAAAGTTGACCAAATAAACTTAATACTATAAATAGGGAAAAATATAGTCTGATAAGGAGACAAAGTTGACCAAGTCAATTTAGTACTGTAACCTAATTGGCAAAAGGGATACATAGTTGACCAGGTCAACTTGATATTATAGGTAGAAAAAATATAGTCTATAAGAGACTGTGTCAAACAAAATGACATTATGCTAAAAATAGGGAAAGTTTTTGCAATGTAATTAAAGTAATAAATGGAAGCAAACACATAAATAATTATATCAATGAGAATGATTCAATTGGCACACAACACAAAACCTTACACCAATGCTAGCCAATGCAAGTTATTACAATACAACATATAATGATTAGAGAGCAAGAAACCAACTAAAAAGTAAATTATAACTAAGTGGTTATTCTAAGTGGTATTATATTATTATAAAGTGTTATTTTAAGTGTGATAGGGAAGTTGGCTGAAAATAGGAAACTAGAAAGTAATCTATAGATGGTTTCAATACATTTTGGCTGAAAGGGATCTATGTTAGCAATGGTATTGGATTGGTATTGGGGCCTACCCCCTCACTTCACAATCATGCAATGATAAGGGTGTCAGGTACTTTGTCAATATATACCATTTACCATATGTTTATACTTTTCCATAAAACCAAGTCAGCTTCCCCTTTGGTGATGAAATCTAAGTAGGTAGGCCTTGGGAAGACAAATATTAAATGTGTTTTGAGTATTATGTGATTTGGTAGCGTGTGAAAAAAGATCAAAATAGTGCAACTAAATGTTGTTTTTAAAAACCACCTAATTAAACTATGTGAACTAATCTAAGCATGCAAACAACTAAAAATGAAAGTGTGAATTAATTACTAGAAAATATTTATTAATTCCCAAATTAAGAATGGTATAGAGTCAATTTAGATGACACTGTATGTAAAGATTATATAATAGAGTCAACTGGGTTGCTACTATTCTGTAGAAGAAAGATTCTTTAATAACCAAGTTGATCAGGTTGACTTAGTATTTTAGATAGAAGTTAGGCTATAGAACTAAGTTGACTAGGTCAACTTAGTTTGTTGTAGGATTATAGTTTTGAAGATTTAAAAATTTTCACAAAATAAAATTTTAATGAATTACTAAATTGAAAGAGAGAAATAAATGAACCTTGGTGGGTTGGAAGATGTTGACTATAATTTTCTTGTTAAAGTGCCTTGAATACTACTTACAATTTCTACCAACTAAGTCAATTGGGTCAACCTAGTTCTATGAAACCCTATTTGATGAAGCTTGTTAAGATGACTAAGTTGCCCTGGTCATTGTAATTTTTTATTTGGATGTTGACTTTAAGACTGAGTCAACCTACACGATTAAGTTTATTATTATGGATGTTGATTGGGAGACTAAGTCAATTTATTCAACATAGTTTATTATTTGGGACTAAATTAGAGTACCATGTTGACCTATTTGATCCAATAACTTATATTCTATGAATACTTGTAAAGAAAGAAGAGTTATTTTGATGTGACTATGTGTTAAACCTATGCATAAAAGTTAGAACTATATCGGCCCGGTTGACCTAGTATCACAAATATAGAAAAATAATAAAATGATAGAAATTAAAAGCGTGAAATAAAAAATACAAGATTTATATTCATGTTGGGTTCACCATAATGTATGCAATGGGAAATATAACATATCTACAAATCAATCCTAGCTTAGAGAAGATTGACCTTACTTAACCTTTCAATTGGGGATACATTAGATAATCAGAATCATTACCAATATGGATCCACTAGATCTAATTAAAGGATATATTACCTTAATAATATCACTGAGGGTTTCAAAGCCTCTAGCCAAGAAAAACTATGCAATAACCCTAATTAGGTCCTATGTTTTCATATTCACTATACTAATAACAAGTAAATCAAAATCTAATCTAGTGCTCACCAAAGCTTGTGGCACAAAGTGGGGGTTAGTAAACATAAAAGTAAATATGTTTAAGAGAATCATATTTAAGCTATATATAGTTAAAAACCTAATGCATGGAGATAAATATTATTTGAAATCCATTACTTATGTTACTTCTATCTACTAAAGAGAGGAGTAAAGTTACAGATACTTATCTGGAAGATGAACCTGTCGAGGCTCAATCTCTCCCTTGGATAAAGGTGATTTACAAGAGGTTGTTTTGGTTTGTAAATATCACTAAGAAAATCCAAAACATCAAATAATTCTCCACAAGACTAGATTTTTATCCAAGTAGAAACCTTAAGATAAGACTCATCAAGTAGAATAGTGGAAGAGTAGATTGTAAAGAAGCATAAATGAATAATAAACCTTGTTCTATTTTTAAGAATGGTGAAATAGATATATTTATATAGGTATATCTAACCCTAAACCCTTCTAAAATTTTTGGCTGACAAGGTTAACCTAGTCGACCTATTATTGTCATTGATAAAAAACTAACTAGGTCACAAACTAGGTTGTCTAGAGGTTGACCTAGACCCTAATAAGTTTTGTCAAAAAGAATACAAGGTTGATGTGGCCAACATAGTCATGTAAACTATAAAAAAATGGGTTTAGGTTAGGGAAAGGGATAATGAAGGCAATAAAAGACTCAAAGAGGGTATAAAAGAGGAAGCGAAGCTTAGGGGAATGTTTTTAAAGAGACAAGTGTGTAGATAACAAGTGGAAAAAGGGATAAAAATGTTACAAAACACCAATGGTTTACCCATCCCTTTCCTAGTACACCCTTTAAGGCATGCACTCAAAGAGATTTAGACTTGATGGGTTCCTGTAAGATAAAAATCATTAGTAATTAATAAAGTGTGAAAATATTATGTGTATACACATGGTTGAATTTGGATGGCTCAAATATAATGTATGTATACTCATTTCTACCACCAAAATTGAACATGGATGGATCAAATTTGACTTTTTAAGTTTCCATTTTAGTTCTTTTGAAAAATTATATGAAGTCAAAAAAGCTTGGACCTTTGGTCATGAGAGAGATCTGATAATAGTTTGTAAGGATAGAAAGTAGTAAATGTATTTTCATCTTGTATTTTAGGGCCAAGTATGTATTCACTTTAGTTGGGCTCAACATCCATTTCCTAAATCCTCCATTCATGGGAATTAATTATAGATAACCATTTCATTACTTGTCTATTCTATTTTGAATTTAAATTTTTATGATGTCAACTTTAGTGGGGTTGCTTTCCACATGGCACTTTATTGTGGAATTTTATTGCCTAATCAAATTATTGAGTCATTTATTGGGACACATGCTAATATATCATACAAATGGGATGTATATTTCCTTTCTTTCATTTTCTTATTTGGAAGATGACATGTGGCCTCTTATCACTAAATCACTTGGATTTGATATCTATGTATTTTTTTGTTGATTATAACTCAATGAAATGTGGGCATGTGGCCTGATCTCATGCATTTGCTTAATCTTGTGGCTTCATGTTTTGTACAATTAGATGTTAGCTATATGTGAGTAGTATGTCGACATGTGGATGACTCTCGATTATTTACTTGATAGCTAGGATTTATAATTTTTGTCACTATGTATAGGTCATGGATGAGTGGGAAGATGACATGTGGATGAATCTCATTCATTTAGATGTTTGAGGAACTCTCTATTATGTGCATGTACATTTTAGTCATGGATGAGTCCTATAGTGACAAGTGGATGACTCTCATTTATCTAGATGGTCATCAAAGATTAATGCTTTGGAAATTTACATGCAAGTAGGATGATGACATGTGGATGGTCCTCACCCTCACCTATCTACTTGCCCAAAAACTCCATGATTTATCTGTTTAATGTGCAAGGAGTGAGTGAATAATATTAAGATACGTGACATGATCTCTTTAACCTATATAGTCAATAAGCCTTGTGCCTTAGTCCTTTTATGTATAAGCTATGAGTAAACAAGATGATGATACATGGATGGTTCTCACTTTCTCAGGTGCTTGAATGAAATATGGATTTATAAAATTTATTATATTAGCCATAGATAGACAAGATTTAGACATGTGGATGATTCTCATTCACTCAAATGAAAATAGACTTTTAAATTTTTATTTTTATTCATGAATAAGTTGGATAGAGATGCATGCCATGATCTCACCTGCTCAACCTATCTAAACACTTACAATGCTTTAACACTCTTTGGTTTGATGACTATTTAAGTGCTAAAGGGATGTGGAAAAAATCAATGTCGACCTGTAAAGTTAATATAGCTTGTAAAATACAAAACAACCTTTGACAAACACCTAGTTAGCTTGATTAATCTAGAATAAATTCAAAACCTGATTTTGATAAATACCTATATTTGAAAGTCAAAGATATGTAAGAATACTTTATCATTTTTAATTAAATATAGGTTAATAACTCTTAGCTTGAATATGGACGTAGTTTTACCATGATAATACATGAACATGAAAATTTCAAGCTAAAGTGGGTCCTCATTTGATAATTTGAAAATGGGGGGTGTTGGTCACAACAAGCCTATAAGTGTCTATGGCTACTAGAACTATCCATAATATTTTAGAAAATGCAAAGCTAGATATAAAAATATTAGGCATCTCTATGACACAGTAAATGGAGATCAAAGTGATAAAATAGACTATCACATAATCATTAAAGATAATAATTCATCAATAAGTACTTAATTCAAAATTTATATTTGATGTGTAAAAATTCACTTAAATCATGGTGTAAACAAGGATTATACCAATTTTGGGTATCTAAAATAAACATGGAGTTGTATTAGTAATAAAAAAACTAGAAGACAGATAAAAAAAGAACCACATAATATTTCATCAATTGCATAAGTATGCTTATATGTATTCTTTTTCAATAGAATGTTGCAAAGAAATCTTACACAAAATAACAACATAGGCTTTACATTTGAATTATAATAAATACAGGGGCCTGTATAGTCAAAGGAATCAACTAATTTCATTAAAATGATCACATTACATATAAATAGAAAAGGAGGAAGATTAAGCCATTAATATTTAGCTGCACATTTACAAAGTTAGAAGAGGAATTGATCATAAAGTCTTGATTTTTCCCATGTTGTCCAACTTTTCTTGATGTAGCTTCCTTTCTCATTTAGTTTCTCAATAAATATTCCCATGTTTCCCATGTTATATCATGAAAACTCTATTTTAAATTTAGATTTCACCAACATTATTTTGAATATTGATTTTGATTCTTATGGATGACATTAATTAATTAAAGCTTTGGATAGCTCATGTGCTATTATTTTAAAAAAAGTAAAAAGTTTTTAACTAAAAAATGTATCTATAGATTTTACTTTTAGATATATTTCACCTTTAAATACATGGGCTCTCTCTAAAATAAGTTTATATTTAAATGGGTGAGCCCGCTCATTAAATAAAATTATAGCTCTAAATCATTAATAAAGCAATTAATGTATATAAAAACAAACCTTTTATCCTTGAAAATAATCAAGTTAATAAATAATGGAGCTTGGTGCAGGAAGTTTTTAACACATTAGTTTGAAAAATGGAGAAAAAAATGGAATAATAGAAGTGACATTGGAATCAATGGAAACTTGAGTAGGATTAGAATAAATTTGGGTAATAACTCCATGAAAAGATAAAATTTGACAAGAAACTTCTTTCAATTCATTCATGAGTCTCTATATTTCATCAAGGTCATCAATGATATACTTTCTAAGGTATTATCATCCATATCTTTTTATTCTATGTAAGCCTCGTGATTATGATCTTCCTCATGTTCATGATTTTTATTATTTTTATACCCATTCACTATATTATTGTTCTAAAAAGACACCTTGGTTTTTTTTTAAAGATACATCATTTAAAAAAAATAATATTAGCAACATAAGAAATATTTCCAGATTTTGTTTTCTTTTTCAAGCTTAACCTAGATTTAACCAAAGGAATTAAATGATTTTTTTTATCAAGCTTGGGAATCTCAAATCTAATATATTCTAGGGATATAGATTTTAATAAAACATGAAACATAAACACCATTCATGTGTATTAGGATTTGATTATAAAAAAATATTGTAGGGCTTGGGTTCATGATAATAAATAAATCTGAGGCTATGGTTATTGGATTTAAGAGCATGCAATGGATTTATCGATTAAAAAAAGTTCTATATGAATTAATATTTAAGTCTAGGAGGTAGAAAACAATTAAACTTAAAGGATCACGTGCAAGACAATGCTAATTCACCAAAATGTAATATAGAAAAATAGATTACATAAAAATTGAAGCATATTTGTCCAATTATGATTAAATAAACATCATAAGACATGAACAATATATGAATAAAGCCCAATTAATTAATTTAATTCCAAAATTAGGGAAATTATGCATGGTTCATAAGTGTCACTTAAATATTGTGAAATATAATGATAATCATCAGGTCTAAAACATATAAATACATGCCCAACAGTGATAATGATCTCCCTTAGAACTATAATAGTGAAATATGAATATACATTATGTAAGTGATATTCATGGAAGGTATGAAACATGATTGATTATATTGGTAGATGATAGACACAATGGAACTAATTTATCTTGCCTAGTCTAGATCATTAATTCCTCTTTAGTCCATGTGTTACAACACCTGAAACCCACAAAATACATTTATTATTTGTCTTGCCTTAGAATGACAACAATGTCCTCTCATAAGTGTTTTATCCTAATTTGGATTAATGGGTGATATTAATATAATTAATATGTAACTTTAAAATGTAATTTAGATCAATAGATAAGGCATTATATCATGCATATTAATTTAAAATACTGAGATTTAATCTTATGATTTTATAAGGGAATATGTTAGAAATATAAAGTACTAAGGAAATCATGATACTTAGCTTTTGTAGTTGACAGTCTGATTGTGACTATATTCTAGAAGTGAAAATTAGAGATAAGTAGACCTGTGTTTTGTTTAGTTTCAAAATTGATTTATTGTTTATGTTAGGTTAATTTCACAAGATCATGTCAATATCACCGATCAATACTAAACATATGTGAGGTACTAAACAAAGTAGGGCATAATGACTGTGTTATTACTTGCACTACATGCCCTATTTTTTTTATAAATCACAGTACCCATTTTTTAATTTTTGAGTTTGGTCTTGCTTATTATGGTCCAGTTAAGTCTTACCTTTATTTTATGTGGCTAGCCAAATTTTCACATGTGAGATCATTGTTTTGGGCATATCCCAATTTATATTCACAATTAAGTCCTAAAAATTAACCCATTACATAGAGTGAGTTGAAATGATAAATTTTCATATAACACTTTGATTGAAAATTCATTTTGGGGCTTCATTTTTCTAGTATGATCAGGGTCCAAAAAGGGAGAAATGTTCTTGGGATAGTTGTGCTGAGAAGGTCTAGCTGTGATCAGGTCTAAAAAGGGATAAATGGTCTTGGGACAATTATGCTAAGAAGTCCTAGTTCTAAGTGGGTCCAAAATGGGAGAAATGGTCTTGTGACAGTTGTGTTGAAAAGGCCTAGTTCTTAGTGGGTCCAAAAAGGGAGAATTGCTCTTGGGCTAGTTGTGATGAGAATGCCAAGTTCTAATTGGGCCTAAAAAATGAAAATTGGTCTAGAGGTGTCATATGAATGTTTTTTTTAGTTACATATTTTGACTCATAACTTCATTTTTGATGTTTTCTATTCCATTGGAAATTTAGTTTTGATGGCTTTGCGATGGTGTAAGTCTCGGAAGGATAAAATGGAAATTAAAAATCCATCATTTTTGGGTGTCTTAATTGTGATATTAATTAAATTTCACATTTATATATTTTAATATCACTTATTTTCAGCCATAAATGTGATATTTTATTGTTGGCATTTTGTATAATTGGACAAGAAGACACTCATTTGAGAGGAATATTATGGTTAGAGGATAAATCTGACCATCAACATTTAATGTGGCCAGATAGTGCATCAAGGAGGGAATATTTATATTAGAGATGTGAACATGTAATATTCCATTCCAAATAACCATTGCCACCAGTATTTAATGCTTTGAAAGGGTGTATTCAAGGAAGGAGTATTATCTAGGAAATGTACACATGGAATATTCTATTCACATACTACCTTGTTAGTAGTATTTAATGTGACCAAAAAGTGCATTCAAATAAAGAGATTTATCTTGGAGATGTATTTTTGGGATATTAAATTATTTCACTTATGCCTTGTTACCAAAATTTAATATCAGGATTCTTGTCGCATTAATTGCCTTGAGATGATATATTTGCCATTGATCTTGACCCTTAGAATTAATAATTTTTACCCACCTCATAAGTGGAAGGATTATTCTCATTTATACCAAGAGTATATATAAATCTTGAAATAAGAATAAAATATGTTGTTGGAGGTTTTTTAGAAACACTTATAAAAACTTGGAGGAGGACTTATAAATTTTGGTAGCATAAAAACATAACTCATGTTTGGAGGACTTATGAGCTATGTGTTTATGCTACTAAAATTTATATAATTTAACCAATCATTGTGAATTCCCAATTATTTTTGCCTATGTAATATATATTTATTTGAAAGGAATTATAGGATGAAATTCATTATCTATGATAGTATATGGTGATTTTGTTATAATCTTCTTCATTGCTGAAATCTCCTAAGACTTCTGCATCATCTGTTAGTTGTGGTTGCATGTATACTGGCCAATATAAAGATTATTTTTATGGTATTTTATTAATTAAATGAGTTGGATTTTTATACATGACAAAACAAGATCATTATTTTCCTCTTTACCCTCATCTTTTGCTATTTTTTATGAATGAGTTAGAGTAGGTTTAAAATAAACTTGAAATTGTAATTCATTCTTACATGATCAATCTTGATTATAAATTTTTATTCATTATCATTTATGCATTATTAAATACATACATGTAATGAATGTGAATTAAATCAATTATATTATTGCGTTAAATATAAACTTATTGATTTGTGGGAAGTTTATTTACATTTTATTCATGTTTGTTGTCTCTTTTTATGTGCTTAAACCCACATTGACAAATCAAAAAAACTTGCATTATATTTCATTTTATTCAAGATAAATATATTCCAAACATTCCCATGGAAATGGAAAAATTCCACATCAACTACTAGGTTATCCAAAAATCTAAGATTTGACAATAATAGACCTTGGGGAGATTTCATCTCCTTTTAGGAGAGGTAGGGCATATTTATACCCTGCCTAAGTTGGTGTGCGAAATAACTACATCAAAAAATTAGCACTAGAAAGATGGCATGAATGGGAATAATTTTTTTGGCCATCCTTTATGATTTTCACACCCTGTTATGTGCTTAAAATACATATTAATAGGTTGTCACTAGAAGAAGGGCCAAACTAGATTATTTATTAGATCTATGATTTGTTATGGTCTAAAACCATAAATTTAAATTTTTTTTGAAACATTCCCAAACTGAGACATTCTAGGCATCAATACTAAAAAATATAAATTCCAAAATCCACCAATGGCTGTTGCTTGGATTGGTGGAGGTAACTATCATATTAACATTCTAAGAGTTTTCCATGATTTACCTAAGAATCTTCAATTTTTTTTACAAAAATATGTATAGGGTGGGATTTAAACCACAAAAGAAAATGTACATGATTTTAAATATTCCATTATAATAAATTATATTCACCATGAGGATGTGACTTGCTACCTATTTACTTATTCTCTAAATGAGATGGCATATGACTAGTACTTTGGTTGGCTAGATGGACATATTACATCTTGGAATGAATTTGAAACTACATTGGTCAAGAATTTTAGAGTGCCTATTGATCCTTAATAATATATCATTAGTTTTATATTGTATATAGACATCCAAATGAGCCCATGAACATGTTTAACTCTTGATTCCATTAGTTGTATAATAGAATGAAAAAATCATACCTTCAAACAAAAGTTATGGCTATTAAAATTTAATTAAGAACTTTCACCATTGAAAAACAAACACTAGAATATTTATCATTAACATATCATGAAGCTTTCACCATTGAAAAACAAACAATGCCACACATATATGGTGTTGATCCATCACCTTCATTACGATATCCAAGCTCATACAATCTAATTCCAAGAGTAATGTACCCAAATCAAAATCAAATTTATGATACAATTAATTTTAAATACATATTTGGGATTTAAAAATTTCTTTCAAATAATATGTTGTAATAAACACACAATAAAAACTCCTCCTTGCATCCTATGATACTATTGTTGTTTCACCTAACACAAGTAATTATGTTGGTTTAAAATTTAATCAACAAGCTATTTTACCATTGTTAAATATTTAAACTTATTTTTATATTATTTATAACCCCATGACATTTGATACAACACCTATTATTGAATTAATTCCAAAAGTTGTAAGTGATTAAGCATAATAACTTGGGATCTATGAGATTGGAATTGGAACAAGAGCAGAAGCAATTTTGTTTGCTGAAAATTATTCATTCATTAGGTAAGAACTAGTCAAAGAGAGTAGTGATGATGATTCTTATGATGAGGATATATTAGTCTTTTTTGATGATTTTATGACTAAAAATACAAATGATAAGTTGTTGTTAATGCAAGAAGAAAAACCATAAACTTCCAATGATCAATATGAGTGTGACATGGAAAAGATAGAATAGTTAGATGAAGAGGATATATTATATGCATTTGAAACATTCTCACCATGTGGATATTCCTACACCTGAAGATCTAATTCATGAGGATCAACATGCAAATTAAAGTAGTTTAATGTTCCTCTTAGTATTAGAAATGGGATAAACTATAGTAGGAAATATTGAACATGGTTTTCCATGTGAATAAGAAGAGTGTTTAAATCTCAAACCTAGAATATATCTCACTCAAAAACCATGTGGCTCATTATTTTCTTGATGTAGACATGATTAACAAGATCAAGAGACACCCTTCAGTGAAAAATAAGGTATCATCACTCTTGATGTTAAAAAGAAAGATAATGATAATGTTTCTATGAATCTCATGTTAGAAAGAGAACAACCAAAAACTATTTGTGTGATCAACTTCATTGAAGAAAACATATTTTATAGGTTTAGAGTGTCATTTGATTTGATATGTGAGAGTGCTCATGCTTATCCTTATTCACAATTTACTATACAGGTAGAGGTATTTCTCAAACCTTTTTGTAATTATTGTACATGAATTAATAGTAAGGATATTGATGAGGTTAAAAATAAATATTTATTAAATATAATTGAGAACATTATTAATTAGAGTCTTTGGGATAAGGTTCACTAACTAAAAGGAAAACATCATCATAAATATGGGTTGGAGTGATGAGGCATTTTATATAGTTTTATTTATTTAGTTTGGTTTTATGTTATAGTTTAGTTTGTTGTTTTGGTTGTTTTATCCATTAGTCTAGCCTCAACCTTTGCCTCTCTTGTGAGTTGGCCTCTTTTGAATCATGTGGTACCTTATGATAGTAAAATAAAATTGGGTTGGGTAAATGACACCAGTCATGTTTTCTTGTTTAAATACTCTAGATTATTTTGTTATGAAAAATTTTATTTAAGAATTGAGCATTGAAAGATTAGACTATCACATGTGATGAATTTATTCATGTTTTGGTAAGTTTGGATATATTTTTTGACTTATGAATTTATTATCTTGAAACCTTACACAAAAAACACACTTTAATTGATTTCTAGGTTTGATTATATGAAACTATTACAAATAAGATCTAGAGTGAAAAAATTATAATTTTACCTCTCGATTGTCATAGTGGCCCCCAATATAGCATTGGGATGCTTAAGGAAAATAAAATGTAGAAAATTAAATACAATATATTATCCAAAAAAAATTGGGTGATTTAGGTAACCTTTACTAGGGCTACAAATGCCTAGCTAGGATTATAGCAAGGCCTAAAGTGGGATCATAAATAACTCTGTTAGGACTATAGGCACCTAATAGGCAGTGGGGAAATGTCCTAGAAATAGTTTCAAGGTATAATTCAATATCTTGATGATATAAGTTATAATGATTAGTATTTTTGAAGTTCATGAAAGGGAATGAATTTATTTTGCACACATTATGGTCAATGTGAATATATGCTTTCATCTTATATCCATTCCCTCATTATTATTTCATGAATTTATTTATATAATTTATGCTATAGTAGTTAGATATTATGGGTTTGTATACATGTTTATTTTTTTTTAAAGATACTCAAGAGTATTTTACAATAGAGTCATCATTTTTTATTGCTTGCACAACATACCCAAATTTCATAAAAATCATGGTAAATCTTTTTTATATTTGAGTCTAGTCTCATTTGTTGTGTTCCAATTGAGTCTTGCCTTGATTTTGTTTTGATAATTGTTTTTTCACACGTGCAATCATTATTTTCAACATATCTTGATTTATGTGCATAACTAAACCCCACAAAATAGTCCATGACTAGAGTGAGTTGGAATGGTAAATTTTGATATATAATAATTTGACTGAAAATTAATTTTGGGGCTTCATTTTTTTGGTAAAAGTAGGGTCCAAAAAGGAATAAATGGTCTTGGGATAGTTGTGATGAGAAGGCCTAGTTATGAGTGAGTAAATAAAGGAAGAAATGGTCTTGTGACAATTATACTAAGAAGGCCTAGTTTTGAGCAGGTCTAAGAAGGGAGAAATGGTCTTGGGATAGTTGTGTTGAGAAATCCTAGTTATGATTGGGTCCAAAAAGGGATAATTAGTGTTAGACCAATTGTGCTAAGAAGGCTAAGTTTTGAACATGTCTAAAAAGATCAAATTGGTCTTGAAGTATCATGCAAATGTTTTTATTGGTCATATATTTTGACTCATAACTCCATTTTTTATATCATCTATTGCATCAGAAAGTTAGTTTCAACATCTTCATGGTGGTGTAGGTCTCATAAAGGGAAAATATAAATTGGATTTTTGTCTTTTTTTGGTGTCTTAATTGTGTTACTAATGAAATGTCACATTTATTTATTTTAATATTGATTATTTTATAACACAAGTTTAATGTTTTATTATTGTAATTTTACATAATTAGACAAGGAGACACTAATTCAAGAGAGTATTATGGCTAAAAGATAGAGCCTACCATAAGAATTTAATGTGGCCAAAGAGTACTTCAAGGAGGGAGTATTTGTATTGGAGATGTGCACATGTAATATTTTATTTTAAATAATCCCTTGCCACCAATATTTATTACTTCCAAAGGGTGCATTAAAGGAAGGAGTTTTGTCTTGGATATGTACACATGAAACATTATATTCAAAATATTCTATTATTACTAGTATTTAATGAGACTAAAAAGTGAATTAAAATAAGGAGCTTTGTCTTGGAGATGTATATCTAGGAATATTAAATTATTTCACCTATGCCTAGTTACTAGAATTTGATATTGGGATTCTTGACTTATTCATGGCATTCATTGTGTTGAGACGATTTATTTTCACACTGAATATAGGCCATTCATTAGTTTATACTCATTTAGACCAAGAGTATATATAATAATTTTAATAATAGTAGAACAGGTTATTGGATGTTTTTTTGGAAGCACTTAGAAAAATCTTTGATTTTTATTTTTATCATGGTTGAGTCTAGGGTCTGGATAAGTCAAATGCACAAGTATAATGATCACACAAACCAAGTAGGTACACACCATAAATTTAGTTGAAAGCAAATGAAACCAATATGCAAGAATATTACACAAAGAGATTGTAGCTAAGACCAAAACTTATATTAACAAAGCTCACAAATATGAAAAGTATAAATAGGAGAGATTAGATACTCCATAAAATGTGGTCAATAGACCCTCTTAATAAAATAGTTAATCATGTTAGCTATCTAGATAGCACCCTAAATAGGGGTCAGATCTATTCAAGTTTGATCCATACCTAGACTAACATAAGAATGGTCTAAGGCTATGGGTTACCTATATCTAGACTAGACCTCTAGGATTTTTATGAGTCCAGCTCCTTATATTTTATAATTTGAGCCTTTACTTATAAAACTTAAAACTATTAGGGATGAAAAGGGTCAAGAGATTTTTACAAAATAAAAACTATGCTAAAGGGTGGTGATACAACAAGAATTTATCAAATCCACTCTTGAACTTGGAATATTTAACACACTAATGAACTATGATAAAAACTAATGCAATGCTTACTATAGTTTCTATTCAATGATATTTTGTATAGGGGTCAGTTTGATACACCCAGGCTAGAAATCAACACTGAGACACACTATATTACCTACAAAGAAAGTTTCTAACACTTAGGTTGAGTTTGGAAATGAAAGAGGAAGATGACATTCATATTTACATATTAAACAAACATAGAACACTAAATATAGATTAGTAAATGATTGCAAAAATACTCTATTCACTACTCTAAGAGGTGTCAAATATAATTTTGGTAGAGTCTAGTTGCACTAGCCAATGGGATGAAAAACAATAGCTCAAGGGTTATACTTATAGTAGAAGGGAAGCAAGAGAGAGGGTGTTTGGTGCTTAAAAAGAGAATCAAATGAGTTTAAATCCTTTTAAAAAGCTTCTAAAACTACCTCTACAAATCAAGCTCACTCAAACCCTTCTTGATTGATCTAGGTCACTCTCATCCACTGCATCATTACATTATTCTCTCTATGATGCTCCATGGTGGTTTTAACGATGGGATTGAGTTATTTTTACTTTGTCTTGATGCAAAATTATTCATGACTAGTCTATTGGTGCATGTGAAAGTGGAGAGAGGAGTCACTTTCATGTGGATAGTTTTGGAAATAAAGCCATTGAAGTGTGTCCACCTTCACTTTCCATATCATCTGCCACTTATTACTCATTATGAGGGATAGAGCTTCATACTATGAAACTAATAGAGCTGCACCATCTAATCCCAAAATATCCACTCTTGGCCCAATCTAGATTGTGCTCAAGCTTGGCTCTTTGATTTTGATTTAGTCAAAAAAGGCTCTTAGGTTTAACTTTGGATGTCAAAAAATGACTTAGACCAATTAAATTGTTCCATCCTATATTTGTTCTCATTGTTTTTTTGGATCTTAGCTATCAAATACATGACTTGCTAGCCGAGCTTGTTCTATTGATCCTTCTTTGTATGATTGCTCATGAGTCATTGATCCTATGGTAGTTGAATGCTTCCTTGACACTTATCTTACACACATTATCTCTTTATATTATCTGGGCCTTTGACCTTCACTTATTATTAGATCTAAATGTATGATACCATATAGATCATTAGATCAACTGAGACCCATAGTTTGAAAGCTAATGATTAGTTAGTGATCTTAAAATTGACATCATTAATCCCATAAAATAATGTTTGTGTAACCATAGTTGACATTCATGTGATCATAAAATTTAAGCTCGATTAGATTTCCTTTACTTTATCTAAACCTTGACATCTATCTGAACATCTTATACTTTTTGACCAAATTTGAAGGCTTGGATCTCAAATCACAATAATCATGAAGGCACCAAATTTTTAGGAGATGTTTTTGAGGATAAAATAAAAAAACCACTTGATTTGATGATATTGAGAGCTTTCTAGGTGAAGATATTAAATTCAAAATTTAATTGGTCTATTTGATCCTTCATGACATCTTGGTGATGGTCGAGCTCATTTGGCTAAGTATGGAAAACTTAACAAAATCTCACTGAGGAACCAACTTTACACATGCATAACTCCATTTGTGCTTCATCAAAGGACCTAAAAATTAGCACATAAAAACTAGGGACCAAGATGAAAACATACATGTGGCTATTTTCCCCTACAACTACTGCACATGTAAGATATAGCTTTGTGAAGATACTCACTTGACTCTGCTTGAACCTCTTGAAAATTGCTAAGTATGGAAAAATAGTGGAATTTGGTTGAGAGGACAACTTTGGATTTCCATAAATTTTGATGCACTTTGGTGGAGGACATGAAACTTGGTGCATATAAACTTGGAATAAATGTGAACAAACCCATATGACTAATTTTCCCTAACTCATCCACACGTGGAAATGGTGATGTCAGAAAAGTGCCTACTCAAAATTTTTATTACTAAACCCAAGTGTCTCAATGAACACAATGAAGAATAAAATGGATTCCTTGTACTTTTAAGTCATTCTAAGCATTCTTGGCATCCCATGGGGGGCTATGCAAATCTAGACCCGTTCTTGAAATTGTTCAGTATCATAAAAACTCATTTGGATCCCATCCACTTGCAATGTTGAGCTTGCTTCTAAGCCACATAATCCATTAATCAATTAGGACCATTTTCATATATTTAAACTAGGCAAAATATTGGTATGTGGGCCAAAATGGCCAACAATTCTGGGGATTTAGTTATCTTTACTATCCACTGGTTATAAAACCTAGACCTTGATCAAATGAAAAGTTACGTACAAATAGACTCTTATTGACTTATAGAAATAAATTTTTGGAGTAATGGGAAAAAAAAAAGATAAATCAAAAACCTAAACTACAAATAGAACAACCAAAAAAAGCAATGTGCAAAAGAACTTGGAGGAAAAGAACATACCTATCTACTAATGTACAAGGGGCAAGATATGAGACTAATAATAGAACTTGAGATGCCTCCCATTGATAGGGATAGGGAGGTTATCTCCACTAAATATATAAAGCTCAAAATAATTCCTCTCTTTGTATCCTATGATGACATAGGGTTCATTCCAAAGGTTGTCAAACTTAGAGTGTTTTCCTAGTTTTGCACAGTCTTCATCCCATTTGAGGACAATGTCACCTTGATGAAATGTCTTAGATAAAGATCTTTGATCAAAATTCATCTTGAATTGATGTTATTTTTGCCACATGGTATGCATGGTATCATCCCTTATTTCCTCTAATTATCTTAGTTCATTCATTTTGACCTCTATTACATCACTTTGTAGAAGCTCTAGTTGGTGTACAAGCTCCAAAGCTAGAAGCTCTAATGAAATTGGTAGCCTTGCTTCTCTTCCATAGAGTAAGAGATAGGGTGAGTTACCAATGGCCTTCTTAGGGGTGATCCTATCAGCCCATAAGGTAGTCTTCAACTTTGTGTTCCAGGATCTCTGATTATCTTCCATTATTCTCTTAATGACCTAAATCAGGTTCTTATTAGTGGACTCAGCTAGGCCATTACCTTATGGATAATAATTAGATGAAGATGTCAAATAGATACCTTGATCAAGATCCCACTTACATACCTTTGTGTTTCTAAATTCTAAATCATTATATGATATTATGGTAGAATGTGCCCCAAAATGGGTGATTAGGCTCTCATAGAACTCAAGTACAGATTTCTCACTTTCTTCTTTCAAGGGAATTACTTCCACCCATCTGGTGAAGTAGTCTATGGATATCAAGACACACTTATGGATAGAACTAGATGGAGGATTAATCATGCCTATGAAGTGTAAATCCCATTTCATAAAAGGTTGTTCAACTTGAATAGGTTTCAATGGCATAGTAGCTAGTTTCTATTTCCCCATAAACATGGTATATTTTAAACACTTCCTCACCCATGCATGTGCATCTATGAATAAATTGGGCCAAAATTAACCAGATCTGATTATTTTTATAGTTGTGGTCCTAGCTACAAAATGGCCTCCTTGAGGACTATCATGAAATTTCCTAAAAAGCTTGTCAAATTAGTTAGTTTGAACACATCTTAAGAGCATACCTCCAATGTCCTTTTTGAACAATACTCCATAAATAAAAATGTATGGCACTAATTGTATCTTGAAGGGTCTTCTTTATTATTCATTTAAACCCATTAGACACTCTCCTATTTGGAGAAATATAACAAAATCCTATGTCTAGCTTGATGGAAGGGTAGCTTTATCTTCTTTTTTGAGTGTCTTGGATTAACAAAACTAACTCATTTTATTCTCTCACATCATCTGCAAGATGTTCACATAACCCCTTCCCTTAGACTAGCTTTGTGACTCTAAATTTAATGTCATACTCTATACACTTAGTGACCATCTAGATATTTTTTGGTTTAAGTCTCTGTTGAGGATAAAATACTTCACACTTGGATGAGCCACCATTAGTATAATCTTACTATTTGAAACTAGATGCTTGAATTTCTTTAAATTCTTATAATAATAAGCACATGTTTTTCAACAAAGCTATATCTTTACTCATAACCTTCCAAATCTTGGTTGAAGAAAATAATGGGTTGATCTAGAACTTGATCATTCTATTGCATAAGCATAGATAAAATTACATCTAATGTAGAGAAGGCATACAAATATAATTCCCCATTGAAATATGGATGTATAAGAGTGGGGGCATGAGATATGACCTCCTTCATGGCCTCAAAACTTATTTTACCTTCTATTGTCCATGTGAACTCTTTGCCTTTTCTCAGCATATGAGTGAGAGGCTTGACCATCTCTACAAATCTTGGAATGAATGTCTTAATGAATTTGATCCTGGCCAAGAAGCTTTGCAACCCTTTCTTGTGTTTGGGAAGTGATAGAGCAAGCATTACTTCTATCCTCTCTGGATCAATGAAAAGACCAGATTTAGAAACCACATGTCTAAGAAGTCTTCCTTCATGAAATTAAAAAAATGCATTTCTTTGGATTCAAAGAAATTCCAGATTGTCTACATCTATCAAAAACAACCCTTAGGTGCATTAGATGATCATTAGGATTCTTTGAGAAATGTTTTATATCATTAAGGTAAACTAAAACCATATCATTCAATAGACCATGAAAATTAACATCCATTGCTCTTTGGAATGTGGATCCAGCATTGGAGAGTCCAAAGGGAATTTTACAAGATGCATAGTTTCCCCATTTTATAGTGAATGCAATCTTATGCATATCCTCCTCTTTTACCATGATTTGATTATAGACATAATAGCTATCAAGCAATGAGAACCTTTGATAACTTCTCACCTTTTATAGGATTTGATCCACGGAGGTAAGTGGGTAATGATCCTTTAGGGACACCTTATTGAGGTCCCTAAAGTCAACACATAACCAAATATCTCCATTATTTTTCCTCATTGACACAAGATTTTCCACCCAAAAAGAATGTTTAATTGAAAATATTATTCTACATTCAATCAATTTATATAGTTCTCTTCTCATGAGGTCCTCTAACCTTAGGTTTATAGGCCTTTATTTTTTCCTGATTGGCTTGGCATTGCTTTCTAATTTTATTATGTGTTGTGCAAGTTTGGGGTCAAACCCTTTCAAGCCTTTATACCCCCAAGAAAATATATCAGATAATTATTAGCACAAATCAATAAATACAACTCTTTCTTTTATTGTATTGACCTTTCCTAGCTTCAATAGCTTGCCCTTAAAGATATATATCTTTTTTTTGTATTCCCCCTTGGCTAAGATGCATGCTTTCCATTTTTTTGATTGGTCATCTTCATTAAAGATGTTCTCTAAGGTCACAAGCCCTTGGGGTAGCTTATTAGACCTCATTTATACTATTTGATCACCATATTGATTCTATAACTTGTCTTGGTTCCTATGACATAATTTTGCCTCTTGCATTAGAAAACATATGATTTGATCATCATTATCAAAGACTTTCCAACTCATCTTGTTATCAGGTATAACTGCTCTACATATAACTTTGACCTTTTCTTGGCTTTAGATGCTTTTGACTTCTTTTTCTATCTCATATTGGGCACCAATGGTAGCAAACATATCTACATGTTGGTTTGCTTCTCTTGGTATGGACTAGATATTAAATGCCAAAAAATCCTCTATAAGGTCCCATACATGGTGATTATAGTATTTCAAATGGTGAATCTTGACTACACTTAGGCCTCTCACCCATTGCACTACAAGGTCATTATCACCCTTGACTTTGAGGAGTTAGATACCTCTCTTCTTTGCTTCTTTCAAATGATGCAAAAAATCTTCAATTTTAGTTGTATTTGAGGTATAACTAAATTGGAGTCTTGTGTAAGAATAATAATTTTGACCTGAGAGTGAAGTCAACATGGATCCCACTCCACTTTCATTCTTTGACCTTGAGCCATCAAAGAACAAATTCCATATACCATCCTCTTCTTGAGCAGTGTTAGTCAAGGAAGGTATATCAACACCTTCTTCATGCATACAATATACTCCTAAGTCTATCTCTTCAATATTGCTATATGGATCAAATCCATGAATCTAAACTACCCATTCATCTAAGTACATGTCTAATATGCCTTCAAGATGATCATGGGGTTATTTATCAATAACCTCTTCAACCTCTTCAAATATGACACAATTGGTATTTTCAAGATTGGGCATATAGGGTTTTAGGTGGAACATAATGATAGGCTCAAACCTTATGGTGACTTTGGTTCCATATTTGGTTCTAAAAACCATGTATGGATAACTAGATGATAAATAACCCCCAATCTTAGCAGTAAAGTCCCTATACAAGTATAGGGAAAAATATGGAGGTAAGTCTACCACCATTACACTTTGATTAATTACATAATTTGGATAGGCAACTAATGTAATCTATAAATATTTTAAGATGCCTAATATATTATTGGGGGAGCCATCCAATTAAATAACCTCTTTTTTTTTAGGCACATATTTGAGCCCAAGCTTATCTGCTATAGCATTGGGCATCATCGAGGTTGAATCACTTGAGTCTATCATGTAATTATGTACTAAATAATCCCCTATGATAACTGATAAATAAAATGGGGGAGGATTAAAAATCTTAGAAGTGTGAAAAACATTTTGAGATTGAATTTTGTCTAGAACTTGATTGGGAACTTGGCTAGGGACATGGCTAGGTTCACTATTATTGATGAAAATAGTGTTCACTTTATCAGCTACCTTTTCCACATGAGAAAGTTTGGAGAGCTCTTTCTAGAGAATCTAATTTTGCCTAGGGATAGACATAGCATCATACATAGACATAGTTACATTAGACTTCTTCAAATGATCCATAATATTAAAGGGGGGCACCCCTATCTATCTATCTATCTATCTAGATTCTACAGAAAGATAAAGAGATAGATATGGCTTTATATAGGGTCAATCGAATAGATATTTCGATGCCCACCAGGATCAAAGGCCTATATATGGACTAAAGTCACCTAGTCAGTCCTTGGCCTTGAAGGAGTGAGTGTAGATTGATCAGATCAAATTAGATAAGATCTATATAGATGGGAGTGGTTGGGATGGGATGGGTGGATAAATGGGCAGATGATAGGCAAGTAACTTTAGACTACACCTTAGAAGTGGAAGAATCACTTCGAATTTGAGTAATATGAGGAACAAAGGGGGACTTCTAATACTATCCATGTGGTTGGGGCACTTGTTGATCTACAAGTACTCTAGTAGCTACATCTGAAGAAGTAGGTTGCTGACTAGTCTATGGAGATGATGGAGAAATCTTAGATTACCCCAAGTTGTCTTACAACATCCTCTTCTTATCCATTATTTTAGTTGAAATTGGTTTATTTATCCTCTATGAATATTATCCCATATAATATACTACATACTCAAATACATATTCCCCTTCTTGAAAATTCATTCATGTGGTATCCGTTGGTGATCTACTCATTCTCCCTTGATGTTGGCTTTGAGCTTCTGATAATGACATGGCAAGAATGTTGTCTTGACTCATTTGAGGCTCTTGTGGTAGAGGAGGCATCATATCATGACATTGAAATGAATAAGCATGATACCAACTAGGGTCTTGATACATATCTCTAGTAGTGGCCATCACCATCTCATTACACTGTCCCTCTGACTACCATTGACCTTCTTGAGCATAGTTGTTCTGAGTTGGCACAAAAAATCCTGGGTTGAATAGGAATATTTTGGGTGACAACAGGGGGAAAAAGAGGGGTAGGTGTAGGTTTTTATTGAGGGCATTTTTTTTTGTTGATTATAAAGGAAGTTTAAAGAAATCTAGCTCTGTCCCTTTTGTAGAGGATCTTGTGATAACTCTAGGGGGCATGGAAATTATGCAAATATGGAGATGAAATTCTAAAATTCACTACTATACTTAATATGCAAAATTAGTGGTCCCACTAGGCATGCTAAAACTATTAGCTATCTAGATAACACCCTAAATAGGGGTCAAATCCATTCAATTCTTACCCATACTTAGACTAATATGGGAATGGTTTAAGGCTATGGGTCGCCTATATCTAGACCATACCTCTAAGGATTTTATGAGGCTAATTCCTCAAATTTTTTTAATTTGGAGCTTTACTTCTAGAACCTAAAACTATTTGCAATGAAAAGGGTTAAGATATTTGCATAAAATAAAACCTATGCTAAAGGGTGGTGATATACCAAGAATTTATCAAATCCACTCTTGAGCTTGGACTCTTTTACACACTAATAAACTATGATAGAAACTAATAAAATGATTACTATAGTTTTTATGCAATAGTATTTTGTATAAGGTTCAATTTGATAGACTCAAACTAGGGAGCAATGAAAATAAGGTCTGGTTAAAGACACTTAAATTTGGTTGTCCACTATATCTTTGAGAGATCAACACTGACACACTTTATATGACCTACAAAGAAAGTTTCTAACACTTAGGATGAGTTTGGACATGCAAGAGGAAGATGAAATTCACATTTTCATATAAAAAAACATAGAACATTAAATATAGATTAGTAAATGACTACAAATATATTTTATTCACTACTTTAAGAGTTATCAAATACAATTCTAATAGAGTCTAGTCATATCAACATGAGGGATTCAAAATAATATCTTGAAGGCTATACTTATAGTAGAAGGGAAAGAAGAGAGGGGGTGTTTTATCACTCAAAAAGAGAATGAAACAAGTTCAAATCCTTTTGAAAAGATGATACAACTACCTCCATAAATCTAGCTCACTCAAACCCTTCATGATTGATCTAGGTCACTCCAATCCATTGCATCATTACATTATTCTCTTTGTGATGCTCCCTTGTGGTTGTAATGATGGGATCAAGTTGTTTTTACTTTTTCTTAATGTAAAACCACTCATGATTGGTTTTTTAGTGCATGTCAAAGTGGAGAGAGGAGTTACTTTCATGTGGCTAGCTTTGGTGATGAAGCCATTGAAGTGTGTTTGCCTTTATTTTCCATATCATCTACCACTTTTTATTCATTATGAGGGATATATATTCATAACTTGAAACTGATAGAGATACTCTATCTGATCCTAAAATATCCACTCCTAGCCTAATCTAGATCATGCTTGAACTTAGATTCTTACTCTTATTTTGGTCAAAAAAGGCTCCTAGGTTTGAATTTAGATGTCAAAAACTGATTCAAATCAGTCAAATTGTTCCATCCTATCTTTGTTCTCATTGGTTCCATGGATCCTAGCTACTAGATCCTTGACTTGCTGACCGAGCTCACTCCATTGATCTTTCTCTATATGATTGTGTGTGAGTCATTGATCCTCTGCCAGTTGAACACATCCTTGACATTTGTCCTACACACATTCACTCTTTAGATTCACTAGCCATTTAACCTTCGCTTGCTATTGGATCTGAATGTATGATGTCATGTGTACTATTAGATCATCTGGGACCCACTATTTGAAAGCCAATGGATAGTTAGTGATCTTAAAATTGATGTCCTCACTCCCATTAAATGATGTCCACATGACTGTTATTGATGTTCATGTGACTAAAAAATTTAAGCTCAATTGTATTTCATTTGTTTTATTTAAAACTTGATGTCTGCACAAACATCTTATATTTTTTAAACAACTTTGAAGGCTTAGATCTCAAAGAAAAAGAATCATGGAGGCACCAAATTTTTAAGAGATTTTCTTAAGGCTAAAAGGAATGAATCCATTTGATCTGATGGTCTTAGGAGATTTCTAAGTGAAGATATTAAATACACAAGTTGATTAGTCTATTTTATCCTGTGTGATGTCCTTATGATGGTCAAACTCATTTGGCTAAGTATGGAAAACTTAACTAAATTTGATTGATGAGCCAAATTTACACATGCATAACTCTAATAATGCTTCATGAAAGGACCTAAAAATTATAATGTAGAAACTAAGGACCAAGATGAACAAACCCATGTGGTTGTTTTCCCTTGCAACTACCACATGCATGAGATATATCTTTGTGAAGATGATCATCAACTCTATTAGAACCTCTTGAAAATGGCTAAGTATGGAAAAATATTTGAATAGGGCTAAGATGCCAAATTTATATCTCCATAACTTTGGATGTGATTTGGCCAAAGACATAAAAACTTGTCACATACAAACTTGACACATATGTGAACAAACCCATATGACCAATTTTCCCTGACTCATCTACATGTAATAATGGTGATGTTAGAAAAGTTCCTACTAATAATTTTTGTTTCTAGACCCAAGTGTCTCAATGAACACAATGAAGAACCAAATGGACCCCATGCACATTTAAGCCATTCTAAGCATTCTTGGCATGCCATGGGGGGCTATGCAAATTTGGACCTATTCTTGCAACTATTCAGAACCATGAAAACTTGCTTGGATCCCATCCACTTGCAATGTTGAGCCTAATTCTAAGCCACCTAATCCATTCATCAATTGGGACCCTATTCATATATTTAAACTAGGCATAATATTGGTATGTGGGCCAAAATATCCAACAAATCTTCCATAAAGTGTGGTCAACAGAGCCAAGTGTTGACCAAAGTTCACCCTATAGGTTAAATTGGGACCCCTATAGGTAAAAACTTGAGTTTTAGGTGTTTTATGGCTCTAACATATGTCTTAAGTTGTATTATGGGTCATTTAGTGTGATTTCATGCTATATTAGCCTTGGTCATTAGTCATTTTAGTCCTTATATCATTTTGAGTCATTTAGAGGTCATAAATAGGGCATTAAATGAGCTGTATGACCTCCTAGGGAATTGTGAAGATGTAATAAGGGTGATGTCATGTGACATGTGTCATATTATGACTTAATTAACTATTTATAACTGAAAGTGTTAGGTTCTTCAGAAGAAAGAGTAGGTTTCTTGGGAAAAGATAAGATTTTGGAACTTGTACTACCCATGAAAGAGTTTTACACATGGGAGAAGGTCATGGAATGTCTCTTCAAATTCCTCAAATCCATTTCCATGCTTGAAGTACTCTAAAATTTTCAAAATTGGGCTAAAATTGTTCTACTCCTTTTTCACCCTTCTAAGCACAAAACTAGTCTTCAAGTTTATACTTGGTACATACAGTTGGAGAAATTCCAAGTCAAATTCCTTTAGGAGGTGAAATTAAACTCATAGATATTTGTTAAATTAATAATATTTTGAATAATGGTTCTTTGTGCTTTATGAACCATCCTCATGAAGTTGACTATGTTTTTCTACTTATTGTTTCATGCACCTTATAGGTTTTGATCCATTTTGGACAAGTACATACAAAATAGTTGGTGATGTTGACTCCAAAGGATGTTGTCTCTCTTATCATATTCTCTCAATTTTTAGTTTTATGTTTCATGATGTTTTGATGAACAAGTTATCTCATGTTGTGGGAAGGTGTCACCATGTGAGATTTTAGTCAAAGATCCTTGTTTGCACAATGTTTGGTTCTTAGATGAAGTTTCATAAGAATATAATGTGATTTTTCCAATGTATCAATTCCATATTGATCATCTTACCTTCATGTTTAGTTTCATAACATCATGTTTGGATCAAGTTTTTAGTCTTGCTATGCTCACAGTTAACTCTTTGCTCAATTACAAAGTTAGTCATGGTACATCACATGTATGGAACCTTTATGGCATGATAAAAGAGGTGTTATAAACATTCCACATCTTGGTGTATCTTTGATTAACATGAAATAATAAATTAAACTTTCAAATGGTAAGAGAGGGTTGTAATAGTCATATATAACACTTTAGTGTAGTCTAGCATTAGAGTGTGTACTTACAAGTTTTGAAAAGGTTTCTAATGTTGAAATGTGGTGTATGTAGACACCTAAATCTAGCCACCAATAACTTCTAACCAAGATTTTGGCTAATTTCCACCCAAAATGCATAATTTGGCCTAAAAACATTAAAATATGCTAAATGATATGAAACTGACATATTCAAGTGCCAATTTTGGCTAGGGTAACATTAAATAGGGTAAAATAATTTATGGGTCAGCTAACTTTGATCAGATCATTTCAAGTCAAAATGCTAATTTTGCACCTGGGTTCTCTGGATTGCTCTTTCCTATCAAATATTTTGCATAAGACATGTGCCTTTTTAATTTGTTGTTGGTAACATCTTAAATGGGAATACAAATCTAATGCATCTAAAAATGACTTCTAATTTCAATCCAATCAAATTTTAGACCAATAACAAGGCATTCTATTTAATCTGAGTAATTTGTGCACAAAGTCCTTAATCATGCTTAAGAGATAATTAACCCAAATTAGGGAATAATTAATAATTCTATGGAAACTTGTTGAATACTTGTTTTTAGAAATGAATATTGAATATCTGCATCATCAGGTGACCTCATTTTTTGGGAAGACATCCCTAGGCCATAAATGCCAAAAATATAAGGATTCATGCCCTCCACGCCTCATCAATGCCTTCCATGATGCCCTCTATGCCTCTTAATTTCCCCTTATTCCAATTTCATGATGAGGATAATCATAAAATTAATTCCAAAAATTGAATTAATTCTCAACCACACATCTCAATCTTAAGATGGATGATTTAGGTTGACTCTAGACATTATCAAAAATCTATAGATAGAGAGGCCATGGACATCATTTCTAAGCTATTTTAGTGCAAAGTTATAATGCAAAAATATCTTCAAGAATCCATTGAAATTATTGTTACCATGACAAATTGATTCCAAGCCAAGCCAAGCCACAAACCAAAGATGCCTAGGAGAGATGGAGGTAGCCAAGCTTCCATTGCCAAGGACTTCATGAGCACAAGCTAAGCAAGCCACTACAACAAGCATTTTAGATCATCCAAGGAAGGTAAAAGAGGTTTTATTTTGCATTTTAGTTGTGTATTTTATTTATGTTTGTTAACTAAGCTCTCCATAGTGTCTAGGCATAGAGATGTTTTGCTATTTAGTGTGTTTCTTTCATTTTGTTTTCATTTTGGAGCTAACACCATACTAACAATCCTCTCTTGAGTCAAATTTCTAGATCACATAATGGCACACTTGGTGGGACTAGACGTATATCACACCTGAATAAGATCATTTTACAACTTTAAAATATTTATTTGGACCCTTAAAACTCTTACAAATTGTTTTTTTAACTTTATTTTTCCATTTTTGTTTACCATGGTTTTATACAATAACTGACGTTGGTAAGTAAGATTGACATCGGTTGTATATCTTAACTAACATCGATTAGTAAAATCGACATCAGTTGTATACTTGCTATCAGTCACATTGGTATAACTGATGTCAGTTTAATAACTAACATCAGTTAGAAAATGTCATAGTCATTGGTTATATAAATTAATGTTGGTCACTATGTTTTTCTTAAAACACAGACCCAATAGCTCTTTTTCTAAAGTTTATTGTTTCAAACCAAAAAGAGCTTCAAATCTAAAGGACATGCTAACATTTTTGTTGGAGGACCAAGCTTGATATTTTCTAAATACATGTTTTAGATCACCTTTTGTATGCTTAAAAATCAATTAGGAACCTTGTTTTGGTGTTTAACAAAAGAATTTAGATGTTTATGGTGAATGTTTTTCAAAGTTACAACTAAGACCAAGGGGTCAAATGAACACCACCTCACTTTACCTTTTGGCTTAAAAATGAACTCAACTTTTTAAAGCTTTTTGTATATACTTAGTTGTTTAGATTAAATTTTGTTTAGAAAAAAGAGAGATGTTGTGTGTATGCTCTTCCATTTGTCCCTTTTAGGGAACCCTTGGAATGAAAAGTGCCATTCCTATTACAAGTATCCTAGTCCAAGGCTTAGAAATAAATTAATCTAAATCACTCCCCAAAAACTCATCAAAGTTTGGGTGACCTTGAAAATGACCCTAAAGTCTTTCTACTTTCATGCTTTCTTTATTTTTATGTAAACTTGTCTTACGAGAGGGGATTCATCACCTCCCATGAATTATTTAAGGAATATTTGACCTTTGGTTTCATCTCCCAACATTGAATTAATTTGGATCCTTTGGAGTTACACATGGGATGTAGTGGCACTTTGGACATCGCACTACATTGAGCAAACAACATGATGTAGTGGTTGCAAAAAGGACTAGACCTTTTTGCAACAAGCCAAGTGATACCAACCCAAAATATGTGCTTTTCTTTTGCATTTTTTGGCATAAAAGTGATTATGTAATTGATTCCTCTAGATCATTCAGAAACTTGTTAGATCTTAGACAAATCCCCACTTTCTACATAAGTATTGTTGGTACAAGGTGTGCCTCAAGGTCCATGTCAAAGTACTATCATTTGAAAGAAGGGGGGTGTAAAAACCCTACTATATAAAGTGCATTTACTTTTTGATGAATACTTAAAATTCTCTCAAATGATATATATTGATGAACTCCAATAATACCAAGAAACCTTGTTAGTTTAGGATCTAAGAGCGATTAATTAGTTGGTCTTGCCCTAGATTAAAGTCTTGTTTGGAGTCAAAACTTGGTATAAACAAACAATCCAAACCAAACACATAGTCCAAATTTTCCTTTGAGCAAAGAGGCCTTATGCTGCTCATGTGAGATCATCAATTTACCTTGTTCAAAAGTTCTTCAAAAGCTTGAGATTCATATCATCCGCTTTGGTGTAGTTATACTACCCAATTGAGTCTAGACCTTTACCAAAGTTGTTTAAATCCTTAACTTATAATCTAAATTTGAAATTACACCTATATAAGTTTATATGGTTGATGTGTTAAGTGGGTTCACCATTTTCACTAAACTTGAGGGAACTTAGGTTCAATTTCCAATTTGGGTTGAAGGTCGTTTAAGACTCATAATCATTATCATTATTTGATAGACTTAAGCCATTTTATGATAAAAACTTGCACTTTGAGTCTATACACCACAACATTTTTAATCAAGAAAAGTAGTGTTATGCTATCAAAATTGTAAGAAAACATCTTTGCCTTAGAGAGTTTTTGAAATAAACCTTTTTGTCACACCTTTTGGGTAGTATAATGTCATTACATTGCCAAAAACATTTTGAATATTGTTTCATAGACCCTCTGGCATAGATTTCCAAATTTGTTCCTACATTTTCAGACCAATCCAAGTGTACTTTTGTGATATTTTGTCTAAAATAGTTATATTGTTCACTTTTGTCCAGCTTGTTTGTCAAAAGAACCAAGTTTTATACCATTTTTTATGAGAAAATAAACTATCTCTAAAATTACCTTTTGTTTCATACCTTATACCTAGTTGATCAAGTTCATGTCCAAGAATCAAATGCCTAATGTTTGTTAGAAGTGTTTCAAATCTGTTAGATTAAAACTTTCATCTATTTCAAAGTCTAGGTTTTGACGCTGTTTGGCCAAGAGTCCTAGTGCATGCCTTGTTTGAGCCTTGATTTTGATGTTGCGTTTGGCCAAAAGACATAGAAAAATTTAAATTCCTATATTAGACTAATTTGAAACACTTCAACCTTAGAGTTTGGCATTTTGATTTTAGGTCCATTTACTTGCTTATCTTTGTGTGAACAGTGAAATGTTAGATACTTCATGATAGCTTCTTTCCTCACAAAAATTTGTATAAACCTTTTGATATTTTTGACAAATCTAGACCAAGTTGGAACATAATCTATTTTAGACATTTTCCTTTTTAGATTTTGTAGAACTCTTTGACCTTTTATTGTAAAATCATTGACTATGGATCCCAACATGTACTCCTACACTCGTAGTAGACTCATTTACAATCCAGGGATTAGTAATATAGTTGCATAGGAAGAAATGGTGCAAGACCCCTATGTAGATAATATTACTTATGAGATGGATTCTTATCCCTCTTATAATACTCAATCAGGGGCACAAAGCCAAGATCTGTTGGGTAACTATCTGGTTAACACACCACCTTATTCAGAACAAGACCAAGATAAAATTGCATAATACCTAGCTATAATACCTGTAGTGGATGAGCTAGTACTTTAACAATCATATTCTAGTAATAAGGCTTCCATGTATGGTCTATTTTTGTTTGAGTGACATTTTTTAGAGAACAAAGATGAGATTTTGGTTAGAGCCATAGAGGTAGGGGACGAGTTTTTAGCATACTTCTCCCATAAAAATTTACCAAGTCTAGTAAGAGTACCCCACAATATCATTTACGATCAGTAGGATTCTTATAGAAATCATATGGCTCTAGTCCAAAAAATGTACCAAGATCCTAATCTATCTGATTAAAGCAAAAAAATCATGAAAGCTCACTTTAACCAAATGCAGACAACATATCAAACCTACCTGAATCTAGCATATGATTTTAATTAGATGAACATGGTAAGTACACCTCTTATTGACCCAGTTCCTTCAATAGGAGTGTTGATAGAGTTAACTAGACAAGAGAATCCAAATTTTGACCCATTCATATAAACTGCTTTGATAGATAACTTGATACATATCCCTATTATTGAAGAAGTGTCTTCAACCTATACATAAAATAGTGAACCAAATGTAGTAGATAATGTGCAAACAATGTCTAGTCTCAATCAAAGTGGTACTAATGTGTAAACAATTAGCCAATAATATGTGCCTATAGTTAATCCTATAAATAGGTCACCATACCAAGGAATAGAAGTTTCTACACCCCAACCTCAATTGGATACTTCCTCAAGTGTAAAACCTATGGGATTAGGTAATCAAACAATGGCTAATGTCATGCCTCAATGATAGAATGTGATGAACCCTACTCCTCAATAGGTAACAAGTAGTATTCCACAACAACAGATATAATCTAGTGTATCAATGCAATAGAGGAAAAATACATTGCCACCTTAACTAGGAGAAACTAATGTTCTACCTCATCAGGTAATGACAAACATACCTCTTCAATTACAGACTAATATGCCAATCCAAAACCAAGCAATGACTTGTCAATAACATGCAAATATGGCTCAGCGATAGATGCCACATATGTAACCTACTTTTTATTAGTGTAGGTTTTTATTTTTCCTTATTTATTAATTAGGAAAATTTTATTTCTTGTGCATACATGGAGTTTTCCTATATTTGTGGGATAAGCTAGCTTATGTGGAGGTTTGTGTCATAGATGTGTCATAGGTGTCATAAGAAGGTCATAAGTAACTCCCTTGATGGGAGTTACTTCTCTATTATTAGCACCTTGTCACCACCTTTCATGAAGGAGTTACAGTCTATTCTTGGGGTGCCTTATCCACCTTTTGTGGAGGAGTTACGTACTCTCTTATATGTATTCTTCACTTTGGCCATCTCATGCTAATCAGATTTTGGTTTTCTCCATTTTGTCTTATGCAATTTATCTTATTGTGTTAATTTTAAATTGCTTTAGCATCTATGTGGTGTGCACTTGCTTTAACTCATGTGATCACGTCTCCATTGCACTCGCATTATCCGGATTTTGGCAACAACTCCGATATGGTATCAGAGCAAGAATGGTAATCGTTTGTATGGTTATGCTTTTAGTTTATTTTGAAATCAAGAGGAGTAGAGTTCTCTTTATTTTTTTTATTTTCTAGATCTAATCTAAAATTAAAAAAAATATATCATTTCTGGTATCATTTTCTTGAAAATCCTTGGCCTTTGGGTGTCTTGGCTGTCTTCACTTCAGGCGCTAGTTCATCTGTTTCTCTTCTTGGATGCCATTGTTGTGTGGAGCAGTAGAGGGAGCAACAACAACTCCAAACAACAGTCCTTCTACAGCCAGGGTTCAACGCCTAGCTTCTAGTCTTTAGTTCTATTTTCCACACCTTCAACAGTGCCTAGCCTTTGGTCTTCACTTCTACCACGCCATCCTTTGTATGCCGTCCAAAACAGGTCGTACGATGTGTCCTTTCGGTCAACAGTCTGTGCCAACTTAAGCCTCTGTCCTTCCAGCACGCCAGTCTCCAGCAAGGTGCCTTTAGTTCTGCCACCAAGTAGGGCGTATGGTGTGTCCAACAGGTCTGCACATTTGTCTTTTATCTTTTCTACAGATAAATTCTAGATTGTGCCCTTTTGGGCACCCCTTCCTTTTTTGGCGTCCCATGTGGACCCTTAGATGCTTGGCCACCTGTTCAATTTTGTCTTTAATTTAATTTTTTTAGTTAAAATTGACTTGATAAAACAAAAATCAGTCAATTTGATTAAATATTCAGTTTTATAGACAGTTTTGTAATTTGGAGGTTTTCATTTTAAACTTGTATCTTCGCCTGTCGAAGATGAAAGGTGAGGCCCAGGTTGGTGGGAGTCTAATTTCCCCTCACACAAACCTCCTTTATATTCCTCATTCTGTGCTGAATCTAATGAGTGGTTAGAAGGCCACTTTTTCTCTTAAAATAGGCATTTTTAAAATGTTTTAGTGCTTTTTTTGCAAAAACACTAGTTTACGGGAAAATTGAACCTTTAATATCTTGCAAACGGTAGCTCAGATTTGGGTGCCATTTTTTTCAAAAGTGTTTGTAATTCAATTATTCATAGTGTAGGCTTGTTATTTTTCAAAAACACACTAGTTTATAAAGTGCCAAAAATTTGGGTCTCTCAGGACGCATTTTCGACTGAGTCCGACGTCCTATTTGCTTTAGTCTTGCACTGATTTTTCTAAGACGCATTCTCGACTGAGTCCAACATATTTTTGAGCGTGCACTTGCATATTTAGGGGGGATCAATATTTTGGGGGGGGTGTGATTGCTTTTCACAACTTGCATAACTTCACTTTTATTCTCCTTTTTGCATAATTTCACAATTTGCAATCAACACAACTTCACCTAAATTCAGCTAAAAAAATAGATTCTTTTCAACTTAAACCCCTAACACCCTTTAACTATCATGAATGAAAAGTTAAAATGTCAATCATTCTTAGAAGTAAAGGGTTGTATAGGATCACCATGGGTACTGAAGTAAAACCCAACACTGATGCTGAAAAGGTCAAGTGGTACAACTGTAGTGATGAAGCCTATGGATTACTGAGCTTGTATGTGTCTCCAAAACTTCTCATCCATTTAGAATCCTATCAGACTCCCAATGACATATGGGACACCTTAGAAAAATTATTTGGGAAGCTTGATGAGATGAGAGGTCACGAGCTCAAAAACAAACTCATAAGTCTAAGTCCTAGCAACTTTGACACCCTACAGGACTTATTCACTAAGTTTAAGGCCCTTAAATTGAAATTGAAAGAATGTGGGATAGAGAAGAAATATGATCAAATCATACTTTCTATTCTCTCAAAGTTAGGTCCAAGCTATTCAGTCTTTGTCTCCACTTTTCATGCCACAAAAAGTGCCCTTGGCACTACATGGAAAATGTCTTCTTTGGATTCATTCATTACCGACTTGACTAGCGAGCAAGATAAGCTAATTCAAATGGGCACAGTGAAGTCTACTCAACCCCAAGATTTTATAGCTATAAATGGTAAGGATAAGACTTCAATAAAGGAGAAGAAAAAAAGAACAAGGACCAGGAGAAGAAGAAAGAAAACACCAATCCTGCCAAAAAAAACAATGAGACTTCCTCTTCCAATGCTAAACCTAAGAAGGAGAAGGTTAAGTGTGCCTATTGTAAAAATATAGGGCATGATGAACACAAATTCATGAAGAAATAAATAGATCACCTAACTCATCTTCTAGAGAAGAGCAACATAGGTGTTCCTAAGTCCATCAAGCAGAATTCATCTACCCAAGATTCTACCAAGGAAAAAGGCAAGGGTAAGGAGAAAGAAAAGGGAAATGCCCTTGTAGCTACAGTAGCTTCTACATCTTCATGGGTCATTAACTTGGGTATTTCTCACCACATGGGCTCTTCACTAGTTGAGTTTTCATCTTTAGAGCCTTGTAGCATGACTTCAATTAGTTTGGGTGATGACACATCCATTTTTGTTGCAGGGAGAGGGTAAGTTGAAATGGAAGGAGGAACCTTCAATAATGTTCTAAGTGTTCCTTCTCTTTCAACCAATCTTCTATCAGTGTACAAAATTACTCACATTGGTCAAGGCATGAGAGTTGAGTTTTCACCATATTTAGTGGCTATCAGGGAGTTGCATAGTGATACTATAGTGTGGGTAGGGTAGATCACCAAGCTAGGTCATACACCTTCTCACATTTTGCATCAATTTTTTCTCCAACACCATTGCTGACTCATTTAGATAGAGTTAGAAAATTGTGGCATGAGTGGTTTGGCCACCTTAACTACCGCTATCTTGAGCAACTTTGCAAAAATGACATGGTCATTGGCTTGCCTCGTGTCTAATTCTCAGAAGGACTTTGCAAGGGGTCCTCCCTTGGGAAGCATCCTGAAGAAAAATTTGACAAAGGCAAAGCTTGGAGGGCTTCACAACCTTTGGAGTTAGTCCATGGTGATGTATCAGGACCCTTTCCCAAACCATCTTTCACAAGGACCAAGTACATCCTCACTTTCATTGATGATTTCTCTAGGTACACTTGGATATATTTTCTCAAAAAAAAGTCTGAAGTGTTTGAAAATTTTCTAGACTTCAAGGCTCTTGTTGAGAAATAGAGTGAGAAATCCATCAAGTTTCTTCAAACTGATAATGGAGGGGAGTATGTCAGCATCAAGTTTGAGCAATTTTGCACTACAGAGAGGATTGATTTGTAACGCATAGTCAATTATAGTCCTTCACAGATTGGGGTTGCAGAATGCAAGAATAGGTTCTTAAAAGAGATGGGTAGCTGTATGATTCACTCCAAATCCTTAGCACCATAGTACTGGGTTAAAGCCATCAATTGTGCTTGCTATATTCAAAATAGGGTTCCTCATAAAGCTTTGAAAGGGATAACACCCTTTGAATCTTGGCATAAAAGGAAACCTGATGTTGAGCACCTTAGAGTTTTCAGATCCCCAACCATGGCCCACATTTCAAATAAGAAACGTAAAGCTATGGAACATCAGTCCAAAGCTTGCATCTTTGTAGGATATCTAGATAGTATTAAGGGATATCGCCTTCTAGATCCAGTTACTCATGAGTTGTTCATCGAGAGAAGTGTCCATTTTTAGGAGAGTCCTAGAGACTCAATACTTGACACTTCTTCTCCCTCATTAGATCTACTTCTTCATGATTATTCCTCATTAGATTTAGATCAGCCACAATAGGTTCTTGAGCCAGAGACATCTTCTTCTTCTTCGAGTTTAGATAGTGAGGATAATGATGCAGAGTCATCCACCTCTAGTCAGTTAGAGGATGAGGAGTTAGCACCTAACTCACCCACTTTCAGGTCACTTTGGGCCAGACAAACACTTGAAAGTGCTAAAACTTTGGTAGGAGATCCCACATATGACAGATGTACTAGGGGGGATTTTTAGAGAGATCCACATGCCTTTTTTGCTTCAGTTTTGAATCCATAGACTTTTTGAGAGGCATCAGGGGTACCTGAGTGGGATAATGCTATGGAGGAAGAATATTCTTCCTTAATCAAAAATCACACTTGGGATTTGACTTCACTTCCTAAGGGAAGAAAGATGGTTCGATGTAGGTGGATATATTGGACCAAGTTTGTAGCAGATGGGTTGGTTGATAAGTACAAGGCGCGATTGGTCACTAAGGATTTCTCATAGGTGGAAAACATTGAATACTTAGAGACCTTTGCACCCATTACAAAGATGATTTCTATCCGACTCACCTTGGTTATTTTCACAACACATGGTTGGGATGTGCATCAAATGGATATGAAGAGTGCCTTTCTTCACGGAGACCTAGAGGAGGAGATCTACATGGAGCAACTGCCAAGATTTGTTCAAGATTCTTCTTTAGTATGTAGACTTAGGAAATCTATCTATGGCCTCAAATAGGCCCCTTGAGCTTGGTATGCCAAGATGGATTCCTTCCTTCTCACAGTGGGTTTCACTAGGTTCCATTCCAATCTCAATGTCTACTTCTTGCGGCAGGATGATTCGCTCTTGATTTTGGTTCTATATGTTGATGACCTTTTGATCACCAGGAGTTCTTCATCAGCTATGACAGTGGTGAAGGCATCTCTCCAAGATAGATTTGACATGACAGACTTGGGTTTGTTGTACTACTTCCTTGGCATCGAGATCTCACAGTCAGATTTAGGGATTTCTCTTGCATAGCCTAAGTATGCTCTTGACTTATTGGCTCAGTTTCACATGGTTGATTGCAAGCCATCTCTGACTCCCTTTCTATTAGGAGTCAAGCTTGAGACTGATTGTTCTTCACCATTGGTTGATGCCACTCAATATCAACAACTTGTTGGTAGTCTCATCTACTTGACTCACACCAAGCCCAACATATCAGCCCAACATATCATATACAGTGGGACTTGTTTCTAGATTCATTTAGGAACCTCATGACTTGAATTGGAAAGTAGCTAAGAGGATCTTGCATTACATACAGGGTTCACATAGATATGAGATTCATTATAGATTTGGCATAGAGGTTGACTTGGTTGGATAGATAGATTTAGACTAGGCTGGCGATTCACAGACTCACAAGTCCACTTTTGGTTATAGTTTTTCTCTAGGTTCTAGTCCTATCAGTTGGTCTAGCAAGAAGTAGAATGCTATTGCTATATCATCCACAGAGGCAAAGTACAGAGGAGTTGTTAATGTAGCTACTAAGGCTATTTGGCTTCAAGAGATACTTTCTGAGTTTGGCATTCTTATCAGGCAGCCCACCATCATTTATTATGACAAGTAGAGTACCATTTAGATTTTCAATAATCTAGTTCAGCACTAGCAGACCAAGCACATAGAGATTCACATGAATTTATTCAAGAGCTTATTCATAGTCAGGTCATTGACTTGATATTTTTCTAGTCTTTAGAGTAGGGTTTAGACATCTTCACCAAACCTTTCACTAAGAGCAAGTTCATTCATCTATAAAATATTTTTGGGGTGCGGTCCACATTTGCAGTAGCATCATCTTCAGGGGGGCCTTCTAACCTCTTCATTTCTTTTATGTCTCTCTTTTGGGGGGGGGAGTTTTTTTCCTACGAGTTTTCTCCTTTTCTCTATCTTATGGGAGATTGCATTTGTACATGGGTACCTCATCATGCCTAGTTGTCGAGACCTATTTTTATATTTCCACACTGCCAACCTAAGCTACGCTTATGGGGGGTATTAGTGTAGGTTTTTATTTTTCCCTATTTATTAATTAGGGAAATTGTATTTCTTGTGCATACATGGAGTTTTCTTACATTTTTGGGATAGGCTAGCTTATGTGGAGGTGTATGTCATAGATGTGTCATAGGTGTCATAAGAATGTCATAAGTAACTCCCTTGATGGGAGTTACTTCTCTATTCTTAGCACCTTGTCACCACCTTTCATGGAGGAGTTATAGTCTATTCTTGGGGTACCTTGTCCACCTTTTGTGGAGGAGTTACTTATGTACTCTCCTATATGTATTCCTCACTTTGGCCATCTCATACTAATCAAATTTTGGTTTTCTCTATTTTGTCTTGTGTAATTTATCTTATTGTGTTAATTTCAAATTGCTTTAGCATCTATGTGGTGTGCACTTGCTTTAACTCATGTGATCACATCTCCATTGCACTCGCATTATCTAGATTCTAGAAACAACTCTAATACTTTCACTTCCTTATAGGGATTTAGGTAATAAGGATGTCCTCATGTTTTTCAAGTACCTACTAGACAACCATTTGTTCCAAATGTGCCACAAATCTAGAGACAAAGTCTTGGTCCACAAGTTCCCACTCAATAGTAAGGTTTGATTAGTCGGTAATATGTCCCTTTTCAACCACAATAGGCATATTATAGTTATATCCCTTTGTCTTGACCATAAAATCCTCTCTTAATTCAAAATCCTCTAATTCAAACCTTTATCACCAACCCAAACCAAAATATCACACAACTAATTATGCAATTTCAAGTACATCTTAAACCATGTATGCGTATTCCTAGTCCATTCCCCAACCAAACCAATGTACCCAAACAAATATCTCCATCTTACCTTGGTCAAAGTGTCCCACTTGTGACCTCCCAACCATCTACCCAAATTCTCCCTCAAACCAATATTATTTCTAGTTTCCTATCCCAATAATTACAACAGATGAAGGATGCAATTGCTACCATTCAAATTGGTAAACAAACTAAAAATTTCAAATTAGATGATTTATGTTACTATCCATTCAACATGGAGTATTTGTAGATAACATTTTCTCTAAGATACGAACCACTAAAATTTGATAAATATAAAGGGAAATGTGACCCTAAGGCTCATTTGACCGAATTCTTTGTCGCATGTCAACTAGTGGCATATAACGACATATACCTTTTGCTATTGTTTCCAAGGAGCTTGGTTGGACAAGCCTTGTAGTGGTTTTTAAGTTTACCTAAAAATTTAGTAACAAATTTTGATGATCTTTCTGATAAGTTTGTGCAACACTTTTCCTATAATCTTGAGCATGATATTTCATTAGTGGACTTAACACAAGTAAATTAAAAAGCTGGTGAGAGTTTTACAAGTTATTTAAAGTGATGGAGAGCCCTTGCAATCCATTTCATCCACAATTTACTAGATAAATAATTAGCTGCTTTATTTACCAAAAATTTGCATAATGAGATAGTTTATCATTTGGAACTATAATGTGAGCATACTTTCAAGGAAATAATGATAAAAGTTTGTTGATCAAGTAGGTGCTCATCAATAAAGGAGTCATCAATCTTAATTCAACTAATCAAAATCAAGGTACCAATTAGGGAAATGACCAACATCCCATTCAAGTACTAGCATCACAACTAACACAGGCCAATAACTATGAAAGATCAAAACAATTCAACTGTAATAGGAATGCTATGGGAAATGGAGTAACCGAATCCTATCATATCTAAATAGTGCAAACATTATCTACACTAAATTTTTAGCTTAATCCTACTCAAGAACATATCCAACCAATACCACAAGCATAACAACTAAGACCTGTACAATAAATACAACAACCTTTACCATTGTAAACCCCTCCTCCTAGGAGAACTGTGCCTGCACATCATATCTTTAGTGACATAGGATAACTTATTGAGTCTGTATTTCACAAGCTTGATACCATTAATCTAATTAGTTGGCCTATACCAAAGCATTATTCAAAAGGTATTCCTTATCTTGATTAGTACCATGAAAATAAATTATGTGACTATTATTGGGTCAATGGGCATAATCTATGAAGATGTGTCCAAATCAAGCATTTAATTAAGAATATGTTGGAGAATGGAAAGATAAAATTAGATAATGGTGCTTCCAATTTAAATAAAAACCTTGGGATTTATCAAAACCCCTTTCCTTGACATAACAATAAATAGTAGAAAAATAATTAGCAATAACAACAATAATAGCCAGTGCAACAACAAAATCAACAATTTTAAAATCAAAGGCCAAACCAATAGAATCAACAAAATTAGCAATAGAACCCACAATGATAGAACAATGGATAAAACCAAGGTTAGAATGGGAATAAGAAATAAACCTACTATGCAATTTCACATGACTACAATAGGGTTGTAGGTCATATTTCAAGGGGTAGCATTAATACCATCTCCATTAATCCTAGACCAAGCACTAATCAGCCTAGACCATTGCTAAACAACAACATTCAACCAAATTACATGGATAATCCTTATTTGACCTATAAATGCATATAGGCAAACCAACAAACTAGGATTTCCCCTTTTGGACCTTATATTGACAATGCATCCTTGCCATGTGACCACATACAAGTACACTAGCAACCGAGACTTGTCCTATCTGGTCCCACACCATTCGCAAGATTTGTTAGCAATAATGGTATGATATTTAATCTTGATTGTGTAATCACAACTCAGAGGTCAAAGATTGCTATCCTAGGCCCACAACCATCTACCACTTTGCCTTTCATCCAACCAACCATTCAACCTTAGAATAAACCATTCACTATTGACCAAGATAAGAAATTTGATATTATGGAATAATTATAGAAGACACCAACACAAATTTCTATTTTAGATTTGATGCAAACATCAATAATCCACAAGAACATCTTGAATGCTTTTTTGACCCAATCCATTGTTGCTAGTGACATATCTCCTAATAAATTTCAAGTTTTAGTTGGACACTTAGATCCAAACCAACAAGTCATATTCAACCAAAGTGATGTCTTCCCTTGGACCGATCCATAATAATCCATTATATATATAATTTTTTATCAAATGGCATAAAGTGAAACATGTCCTTATAGACAATGGATCTAGTCTCAACATAGTGTCTCTAAAGCTCATCAAGCTTCTTGGGTATACAGTGGTAGATCTTTAGCCAAAAACAATAACTATCAAAGCCTATGATAATCAGGAAAGAGAATTGTAAGGCACCATTAGTTTTCCAATTATCATTGGGCCTTTAACCCATGATACATTTTGCCATGTGCTTGATCTTGAGTTATCATACAATATGTTTCTAGGTAGACCTTGGTTACATGAGATTCATGCAGTCCTATCAATGTGACACCAATGTATCAAGTTTTCCCACTTAGGGATGGAAGTGAATATTCTAGGAGATTTATAGACATATGAACACTGCAAGCATCTTGAGGCTAAATTTCAAAGCTAAAATTATTAGTATGACATGAATCCAAGTTCCAATTAGGATAAAAGAGAGGCTATACTTATTTATCCTTCACTAGATAATTGCATAGATCCTAATACCTTGGATTCCCTTTCCCACATGCCACCTCTTAAAGCTTCTAATCATTTCACCATTTCAGATAATGGACCAAGAGAGTATGTGACCCATGATACATTTCATATTTCCAATCTTCCTCGGAATTCAAAAACCTTTGGGTGACCTAAAGTCATCCCACATATGCATTGGCAAAAAAAGAACAAAGATAAGAGACCTATCACATTTGTACCAGCATCTGGCCTAGGACCTGATCATCTTGAAGGGGATGAATCACAGATATAAAATGACAACTAAGCTAATTGTTATAAAACTACAAAGTATCCTATTATAATAAGATCATGGAGTGTCATAATTATGAAGGAAGAGGCCTCAGACCGAATCAACAAGGAACCATTGAGCCAATTTACATGACTAAGTATGAAAGACCTTATGGACTTGGATTCAAGCTACCTAGGGGTGACCACACATATATTATTCAAACACCATCACTAATGACTAGTGATGATGATGCCAACAATGAAGCAGAGTCTGATCATTGCCTCACCTTTGATGACCTAGCTAAAACTAACTTGTTTGATTATAATGCCATTTTAACCCTTACCTTGGCCATTCATCATAACCCATTACCATTATATTATCCCCAATTGATAGATTGGGACCAACAAGAATCGAGTCTATCAATTGATGAGTTCCAAAATGATGAGGCATTATGTGAGTTTTTAGGCCTTAGAGACAATGTTCCATTGGGAGATCACAAATCGGGATTCTCAATCACATTGGAACCTATAGCCTATTTTAGAGAGTAAGTGAACACCCTTAGCCAAAAACAAATAAGTAAAACATTGAGGTCCCAAAGTGAAAATCTCTTTGAGGCTCTTTCTAACCAAAGAAAAAGTAAAGATAAAGGCCAGTCTAGTGGTGAAAACCTATTTAAGGCACCATTAGATAGGCGTGTTCATTTTTTTTTTAAAATTTAGACCAAGAGACCACCAATGATGAACTTGATTATAGATCTGAGTTTAGCTTTGAGAAACAACAAGTATTTGATCAAATTATTCAAGAATTTTTGACTATTTTTATTATATGGCTAGATCTCCCATTAGGGGACTCAGATTCATCATGCCTAGGAGAAGTTAAAGAGAAAGTCCTAACAGAGGACCCTAACATAATTCAATAGTTCAAATCATTGCCTACTATCCAAGAAGATGGTTCAACCCTTATAGTCAAAGATATAATAGAGGTTAATATAAAAACTCCATCAAACCTAAAATGGATAAAATTAAGGGTATCCCTCACTGAGGAAGAACATGACATATTTGTAGCTTTATTGAGAGAATTTGTAGATATCTTTGCATGGGCCTATTCTGACATGCCAAGTTTAGACCCTACCTTAGTTCTACACCACCTTGTGGTTAATCTTGATGCCAAACCAATAAAACAAAATTTACGTAAGATGCATCCTTACATTACTCTATTGGTAAAGAAAGAGTTGGAAAAACTCTTAGAAGCAGGATGTATCCGATCCATTGACTACTCAAAATGGATCTCTAATGTGGTACCTGTTAGTAAAAAGCTTGAAGGGATCAAAATTTGTATTGATTTTTGAGACATCAACAAAGATTATCCTAAAGATGATTTTCCTTGCCTAATATTGACATGATTTTTGACTCCATGGTAGGCTATGAAATGCTTTCACCCATGGATGGATTTTCAGGATACAACTAGATCAAAATAACACCAAATGACCAACATAAAACAACATTCACCACTCCATGGGGAACATTTTGTTATCAGGTAATGCCATTTGGCCTTAAGAATACTAGAGCTACATATCAAAGAGTCATGACTATCATATTCCATGATATGATGCATGATATTGTTGAAGACTATATTGATGACATATTAGGAAAATACAAAACTAGGGATGACCATCCAATAATGTTGCATCAGATATTTGAAAGATTACAAGAGTAAAAAGTCAAACTCAATCTAAATAAATGTGTGTTTGATGGAACTTCATGCAAATTACTTGGCTTCATCATGTCTCATAGAGGTACTAAAGTTGATCCGACTAAAGTTCGTGCTATAACTGAGATGTTGCCACCAACCAATTTAAAGCATCTCCATAGTTTGTAGGGTAAGATCCAGTCAGTCCAATGCTCTGGGGGCACTCTTGGCTCAACATGATGATAATGAAAAAGAGCATGCTATATACTACCTAAGCTGTACCTTTGTTACATATGAACATAACAATGCACCTATTGAAAAAGCTTATCTGGCCATGGTTTTCATACCTCAAAAAATACACCATTACATGTTGAATAATAAGACCATGGTCATTTCAAAAGTAGATCCACTCAAGTATCTACTATTTAAATAACTTTGAAAGGTATAATGATAAATGGATCATGCTTCTTAGTGAGTTTGACATAGAGTTTGTTAATCAAAAGTCAATTAAGAGATAAGTTCTTGCATATCAACTTACTAAAGCACCTCTCATAGATACAAAGCCACTCATGTTTCAATTTCTTGATGAATCCATCATGATCATCATTGACATACCCCTTGAGTAGCCTTGGAAATTATATATTTATGGTTCATTTATTGCACATGGATTGGGGGTAGGCCTATTTTTTATTACACCATAGGGGGACCTAGTCCCTAAATCATTCAAAATAAACTTTCTTTATACAAACAACATGACTGAGTATGAAGCACTTGTTGTAGGACCTTGACAAGTAGTGAATTAGAACATATCTCATCTCCAAGTTTATGGTGATTCTTAGTTAATCATCAATCAACTCAAAAATCATTTTTAGACCAAAGATGATAAGTTGGTTCCATATAAAGCCATGGTTGACACTCTTAAGCAAAAAACTACCAATATTTAGTTTGAGCACATACCAAAGGCTAGTAATAGAACTATAGATGCCATGGCTACTATTATCTCTCTGATTTGACAAATAGATAAAGCTAGAGAGTATCAATTCCTCATCAAGAATTTTTTAGCACCAACTCATGAACCTTTAATTATTTCCATGATTTGTGATATTATTGGTCCTAATTCTATCTGGTACTCAACATTTTACAACTACCTTCATGACCAAGTTCTACCACCTAACCTATCTCAAAAACAAACCAAAGTCTTTATTCATCATTCCAATCATTATACTCTACTTAGATCCACCCTTTACTGTCATAGTTTTGATAGAACTCTGCTTCATTGTTTAACTTTGACAGAGTCTACACTAGCATTAAGAGAAGTTCATGAAGGAATATGTGGTGCTCATTCTATCGGGGTAGTCGTATCCAAAAATCTCTTGCATACTAGTTATTATTGGCCCATAATGGACATAGATGCCACTGCATATGCAAAAAAGTGTGCCAAATGTCAATGACATGCTAATCTGATTCATGCTGAATCAAAAACTTTGAATCTAATGTTGACACCATCACCATTTTCTACATGGGGACTTGACCTCATTGGGAAGATTAACCCCACTTCATCTAATAGCCATAAACATATCCTTACCACCACTGAATATTTCACTAAGTGGGTTTAATCTATACCCCTCACTTATGTGATTGGAAAGTAAATTTCCAAATTCATTTTAAACCATATTATTTACCGCTATGGTATCCCCTCTGACATTATATCTAATAATGGAGGATTGTTTAAGAATAAGGATGTAGACTAGCTATATACTAAATATAACATCACATAGCATTTTTCTACAACATATTACCCTCAAAGTAATGGCCAAGCTGAGGCATCCAACAAAACCATTATCAATATTCTCAAAAAGATTGTCAATGATGCTATTCATGATTGGCACTTGCACATATTCCCTACCCTTTAGGTATACTATACCAATCATTGTACTCCCATAGGAGCCACTCCATACTCACTTATTTATGGTACTGAAGCCATCCTTCCCATTGAGGTTAAATTGCCTTCATTATGCATCTCTTTCAAGCATGTCCTAGATGATCATGACTATCGAGTAGCCCACCTATAAGGACTAGACTTACTTGACGAAAAACATACAGTTGTGCTCAACAATCTTTAGGCATATCAAAATTGACTCAAAGGACACTATAATCAATGTGTTAAGTATAGAACATTTAAACTTGGTGATTTTGTCCTTAAATAAAACCAAAATAATACCATGATTGAGAAGAAGCATAAATGGAAATTCAAACCAAATTGGATAGGACCTTTCATCATCACTGTAGATTATAGATCAAGAGCATATAGGCTTGCCACACTAGACAGAGATGAAATTCCTGAGCCAATGAATATTATTCATCTCAAGCAGTATTATACTTGAACACTAAGGTGTATTGTCTATAAGGACCATTTTAGTTATGCCATTTTATCACTATTCTTATTTATACAAATACCATCCTTATTTGTCCTCTTCATCATATCCACTTTTTGTTTTCATTCTATTGACCTAGTGTGTTCTAAAGCCTAGCTTATTTGACCTTCATTTTTGCCATTCATTATGTAGTTTTAGCATCAAGGTATTTGAACACTTTCATCAATTAGTTTAAATACTACAGATAGATATTTTATTTTTGGATAGTGCGATAGAATTTTCAGTAGTTGCATCCTTTTTTTGTTATTCCTTTCTTACCGCTGGTCTTGTTATTAATTATAACCACCTTTGGGAAAATTAGTAACATTGATCTATGCCATTGTGTCTTGGTTATAACCACCTATAGGAAAATGAGGGGCAATATTAAGACTTAACACACTAAATTTCCACTTCATATATGATACTATGCCTTTTTACCAATTGTGCCTATTTTATTTGAACTGATTGATACACTAGTCAAATTCCTCTGCTGTAAGGGTGGAGCTACAGTGACTTGAGGTCTTACTTTGGGAGTATGTAGGTAATGATCGATACTTTTTGAGGTTAGATTAGTCACCCTAATCCATGCTCTTTCCATTTTATGAGTAACCTATGCCATATTCTCACCATTTTGTGAGTAACCTAAGCCATGTTCTCATCATTTTGTGAGTTTGAACCATTTAGTGTCTCATCATTCTTGATTGAGTTGAGATACTTCAAAAAATTCTAAAAACATTTAAAAAATAATTAGAAAAGGACAAAAACATTGGCCGCTTCTTTGCCTTAAGGATTATGGGAACCCTTACTAATTTATAAGCAAACCACATGTCATTTATTTTTCCCATCCCTTTTGGCCTTTTCTCTCATGCACTTGTCATTTTGAAATACCATTTCTCTTTTTCTATCACATCCATTATGTTTGTTTTCCTTAGTTATCACATTCTTCCCATGCCCTGAGAGAACTACATTTGACCTAAAGTTTTTTTATCAGATATTATATCCATGGAACTATGTAAGTAGTATCCACTTGCCTAGTGCATATGGAGATAGTTTGGCCACCCCCTTTCTTTTATTTTATTCCCCCATTTTGTTCATTTGTTAAGTTGTCACCTATTTTTTAGGGGCAATGTTCATAAGGTTTCTATTGAGTGTTTCTTTATTGTTTGTTTGTTTGTCTATTTGTTTGCTTTTAGCACTATTGCCTTGATTCAATTTATGTGTGTTCATTGGGTGATTATTTTCCCACACTTGTACTAGAATCCATCTATATTCATATGTTTACATTTTCATCATGGTTTCTATCATTGGTGCATTATTTTCTATTGAGTATTAGATTACGGGAGTCAGTCCTTATACATATTTTGGCCAAGTCCTCATAATGTTATACCATGATGCCTATTGACACATGTTATAACAAACCTTAGCTTCAAGAAGTCTATTCAGTAATGGCGATATAAACATCTCTTCAACACCAACATCTTGATTCAATCCCAATAATATTCCAAATAGAGTAATTAACCATGAAAGAATTTCAACCTTTATTAGTTTAGATGAGCATCTCCCTACTAGTAGGCTATTCCAATTCATCATTACCCTTTATGTTAAGTTATCATCATCCTTATCCAAGTTTATCATGTTTTCCATAATCGAGGTCTAATGATTATAACTGCCTATGGGTAAATCATTACACACCATCCCACCTACATTTCTCAATGATTATAACCACCTTTAGGCAAATTAATATATTGTCACCACTTTACTTTTTTTGCCTATACGGGGGAATGTTATTATCTTGTTTGTCTATCCTAACTAGGGTAGCTCCATCGTCTCAATGATTATAACTACCTTTGGACAAATCATTGTGTTATCATACCAGGTTGCCACTATTGGGGTACAATCTTGTAACCACCTTTGGGTAAACCATTATACACCATCCCACTTTCATTCTCAATGATTTTGACTAATTTTTCACTATAATTGTGTTTTCACCCTATCATCTTTCCTTTCTTTGGTCCTCTCATTTTGCTTCTTTTCGAGGGACTGTTTACCAATAACAAGGCATTCTAATCAATCTGAGTAATTTGTGCACAAAGTACTCAATCATGCTTAAAGGATAATTAACCCAAATTAGGAAATAATTAATAATTCCATGGAAACTTGTTGAATACTTGTTTTTAGAAATGAATATTGAATATATACATCATTAGGTGACCTCATTTTTTGGGAAGACATCCCTAGGCCATAAATGCCAAAAATATTAGGATTCATGCCCTCCATACCTCATCAATGCCTTCCATGATGCCCTCTATGCCTATTAACTGCCCCTTATTCCAATTTCATGATGAGGATAATCATAAAATTAATTCCAAAAATTGAATTAATCTTCAACCACACATCTCAATCTCAAGATGGATGATTCAAGTTGACTCTAGACATTCTAAAAAATCTATAAATAGAGAGGTCATGAACATCATTTCTAAGCTATTTTGGTTCAAAGTTATAATGAAAAAATTGTTAGGGTGTGGAGCTAAAAACTTCACCAAGGAGCATTCATTATCAGGTTCGGGTCTACACAGACACCGACGTCAGTCAGGAGCGATCGACATCGGTCACAGGCAATTGCAGAGACACCGATGTCGGCAGAAGGTCGGCCGACGATGGTCACAGACAAGCAGCAAGAACCGACATCGGTTACCTGCGTGTCCAAAAATCTATTTCCGTGGATAGAAGTGAGTGTTTGCATGATAAGTTTGAGTTGAAGTCTCAAGCTCGTGTCTCTATTAATGGAATTACTATTTTTAGAGCCCTTGTTCAAGTGGCTTAACTGCTTGTTGGTTGTACATGCTCAAGTCTCCTAATTCTATATGTAGAATTAGATCTTCTTAGCTTAGTAGTAGTTTTGTAGTGAATTATTGTATTCATTGTGTGTGAAGAACAATACAGAATTGAATCAATCCAGGCTTGTTAGAGTTGATTGTTCTTGAGAGAGAGAGCTCTTGAGGAATAGAGATCTAGTGAGAGATCTATACATCTAGGAGAGGTGTGGAAGAAAGAAGCTTTCTTCAATTGTATTCCTTTTGTAAAGAGTTTTGTTAATACAAGTTTTCAGGGTGTTTTCTTGTATCTCTTGTTCTTGCTATTATCATTCTAATTACTTGTCAATCTGGTTTAATTCTGCGTTTATTGCTGTCATAATTGTAATCTATTGTTGGATTGATCCCCCATCAAGTGGTATCAGAGCCTTGGTTACAGGGTCAGAGCTTGATTATTGGTATTAAAGTTCAGGTTCACTAACAGGTAGTTCAGATCTGTGTAGTGTGTATTGATTACAGGTTCTTACAAGAGTTTCTACAGAGATTTCTGTTTGAGTGGGAGAAGCAATGGTAGATGAAAGTAAATTGAGAATGGAAAAGTTCAATGGCAAAAATTACCAACACTGGAGAATGCAGATAGAGGATTATTTGTATCAGAAAGATCTCTACTTAATGTTAGGAGGTATTGCAAAGAAACCCAAAGACATGGAAGATGAAGAATGGGAAGTTCTTGATAGAAAGGCTCTGGGGTCTATAAGACTGAGTCTAGCATCCACTGTGATATCTAATTTATCACAGGCAAAGTCTACGGTAGAGTTGATGACTACGTTAGCAAATTTGTATGAAAAACCCTCAGCTTCCAATAAGGTATATCTTATGAAGTAGTTATTTAATTTGCATATGAATGAAGGTGGATCTGTTTCTACTCATCTAAATGATTTCAATGGTATTGTGAATCAATTAAGTTCAGTGAATATAGTGTTTGATGATGAGATAAAAGCTCTTTTAATATTATGTTCTTTGCCTGAAAGCTGGCATGGCTTAGTAATGGCAGTAAGTAATACTGCATCTACATCAAATATTTTGAAAGTAGAGGATGTTGTTAGTGTTATCTTGAATGAAGAAATATGCAGGAAAAGCATAGAAGAGACATCTGGGAACGCTTTAAGTTTTGAGAGCAGGGGAAGGCAAAAAGAGAAGAGCAAGAAAGGCAGAGCAAGATCCAAGTCAAAGGGGAAAGGCAGATCTAAATCCAGAAATGGCAGGAAGCCACAATGTTGGAATTGTGGAAAGATGGGGCACATAAGTAGAGATTGTTGGTCAAAGCTCAAGGAGGACAATCAGCACGAAGGAAAGGAAGAAGCCAAGATTTCAGGTATTGCACAAGCTGCTTTAAATTTCTCTCTGCATAATAATATAGAATTTTGGGTATTAGATTCTGGTGCATCTTTTCATGCTACTCCTAACAGGGAATATTTCAGTGACTATATCCATGGAGATTTTGGAATAGTGTATCTAGGGGATGATGAGCCCTGTAAAATAATTGGCAAAGGTAAAGTGCAGCTGAAGATGCAGAATAACAACACATATTTTTGATGCACTACCTTACCCTATAACATTTTCCCTAAAAACCTATCTAACCAGTACCTAACTCTAAACCTATAAAATTATATTAACAACCTCCCTAAACCCATCAAAATCAACAACTAGCTTTTAAAAATATTGAGAATTTTAACACACAATCATTTGAATCTACACCATGAAAATGAAAATTGAAATATCACCTAAAAGGGTGCAAAATTTCCTAAATGGTGACTTTGCCACATTTTAAAATTGTAGCTTTTTCCCTAGAAGCAAAAAATGTATAATTTAAATGATATGTAATACAATAGGTAAGAAGGAATAACACTAAAAAAACATGAGATAATAGGTTATATAAATTGGGTATTAGAAATAGTTTTAATTTTGTGAATCAATAGGAAAACATCCTTACCAACTCCAAAATATAAAAGGCAACAGCAAAGTATAAAAGGAACATACATCCAATAACTATTAAGTCCTAGAGATTAATTTTTAGTCTGCTACATTGAAAGTTTAAATCCCACATTATTGGAGTGTAATCCTCCAATAGAATAACCATTGGATTTTTCTACCTATTCTATGTATAATAAAAACCCATTTGAAAAAAAACATTAGTTGTAAATATGTTTATCACACCCATAGTTGAAACCAATCTAGTGAATAATATTCAAACAAATATGAGGGGTCCATAAATAGTGTGAACACTGATCTCAACACATCAAGATAGCTAATCACTCTTAAAAACATAGATACATTAGCATCAATCTAAATCTACGATACTACCTAGAGCTAATCCTATCCTACTAAACCTAATTGACCCTCTTTAGGAGGCTTAACCCCTTTCAGGTCCCCAAAATATACATTTTTTGCTTCTAGGGAAAAAGCTACAATTTTCCTATGTGGCAAAGTCACCATTTAGGAAATTTTGCACCCTTTTAGGTGATATTTGCAATCATATAAATTTCAAATTTGACACAAGTGGGATCCACATCATGCTTGATCACACACATTTATGAAGCCAATCTCATCACATCACCATCTTTCAACTCAAGGTTAAACAAATTCAACTGAAACTAAATGAATTAAAACTCTAAGTGAGAATTATATAGGTATTTAAATTTATGAAGTGCTTTCCATGGAGTAATACACCCCTAAATTTGATGAAACACATCTCCGTCAACTGAGGCCCTCATCAAGGATAATGCTTTCTGGTTTTTTTTGCTTCCATGTCTAAATGTGTTTTGTACTTTTTGTTACCTCAAATCACTATGTATCTATGTTATAAATATCAAATCATAGATCATTGAATATGAGTGTGTTATTCACTTGTCTATACCATTCTAACTAGTTATCTTTGTTGATCAATGTTGTGCCAATGATTGATTTGATTGAATGCATTATTTTTTTTTTTGAGTTTTAAGTTTTTAAAACCCTCAATTATGTTTATTCTCCTTGTTAAAATCCTTTTGTTTCTCATGACTCACAATTAACGAATGTGATGTAGAGGATTTAGTATACCCATATAAATAATCTTATCTTACTCTCAAGTCAAGTCAATATCAAAATCATCTAAATATGGCATGGTCCATATAGCTCCAAGGCACGTTTTCTAATATAAAAAGAAGAAAAAAAGACAGAATAGTGTAAGCCCAATTTTGGCAAGGATTGAAAGAATCAATTGTTCATTTAGGGGTTGAGGGTTGTACAGTAACTCTCACAGCAAAATCTTGGAAGGTGACCAAGGGTGCACTTGTTATGGCCAGAGGTAAGAGAGAAGGTACTCTCTATTTGTGTAATTGTGTTACTAACAGATCTCCTTCTGTATTATCTACTTCAGATGTGGATGCTAAATTGTGGCACTCAAGGCTTGGCCACATGAGTGAGAAGGGGATGTCAATTCTTAAGTCCAAAGGTATGCTTTCAAATTTAAAAGGCATAGATCTAGAGTTTTGTGAGCACTGTGTATTTGGAAAATAGAAAAGGGTTAGTTTTCTCAAAATTGGGTCTACTAAGAAGAGGCACAAGTTGGAGCTTGTTCACACAGACGTGTGGGGACCGGCTCAGGTTGCTTCCATTAGAGGATCACAGTACTATGTATCTTTCATAGATGATGCCACAAGGAAGGTATGGATCTATTGTATTAGAAGAAAATCTGATGTATTTGATACTTTTAAAGTTTGGAAAGCTATGGTTGAGAATGAAACAGGTAAAAGATTAAAGTGCCTGAGATCAGACAATGGTGGTGAGTTCTATAGTCATAAGTTCAGAGATTATTGTTACATGCATGGAATCTGTAGGCAAAGGATGGTTCCAAGGACACCTCAGCAGAATGGTATTACTGAAAGGATGAACAGGACAATAATGGAGCGTGTAAGATGTATGAGATTGCATGCCGGTTTGCCCTTACAGTTTTGGGCATAAGCTGTTGACACTGCAGTATACCTGATTAATAGAGGACCCTCTACAGCGCTGGATGGTGGTATTCCAGAAGAGGCATGGACAGGTAAAAAGGTTGATCTCTCATATCTCAAAGTTTTTGGTTGTGAAGCCTTTGTGCATATAGATAAGGAAAATAGAAAGAAACTTGATGCTAAGTCTATGAGATGCACGTTTATTGGCTATGGCTCAGATGATTTTGGTTACAGATTGTGGAATCTAGAAACTAACAAGATAATCAGGAGCCGTGATGTTGTTTTCAATGAAAGAGTGATGTATTGTGATCAGCTAAGGAAGTTGAATCAGTCTGAGCAGAGCAATGGTGAATTGGATGAGGTGAAAGTCCAAGATGAGCTCATGGGAAAAAGAAATAATCACTTACAGGAAAACATAGAGACCGATGTCGGCAGGTTAGGAACCGGCGTCGGTAGGACAGAAACCGGTGTCGGCCATAAAGAGACCGACGTCGACTGTACAGGTACCGAGGTCGGTCAGGCAAAGCTGATGTCAGCCAGTAACAGGTCTACAGGTGACCGAGGTCGGTCACTATCAGAGAATTTGAGTGGACAGCGTGTTGTAGACGAGTCTCAGACACCCATTAGGAGGTCAGAAAGGGTGAGTAAGCCTCCAATTAGATATTCTCCTTCTTTATATTATTTATTGCTAACTGATGGTGGAGAACCAGAGAGTTTTGAAGAAGCAATACAGGTGGAGTCCAAGAGTGAGTGGGAGTGTGGCATGGTTGAGGAGTTGGAGTCCTTAAGAGAGAACCAAACATGGGATTTGGTTGAATTGCCAGCAGGTAAGAGAACACTCAAGAACAGATGGACCTATAGGTTGAAGGAAGGTGAGAATGGACAGATGAGATACAAGGCCAGATCACTGGTAAAAGGATTTACACAAAAGCCAGGTATTGACTTTGGTGAGATTTTTTCTCTAGTTGTTAAAATGACTTCAATAAAGGTTGTATTGTCTTTGGTTGCTTTTGAGGATTTGCATCTTGAGCAGCTAGATGTTAAGACAACGTTTCTTCATGGAGATTTGGATGAGGAAATTTATATGGAACAGCCAGAAGGATTTGAGGTCAAGGGTAAGGAGAAGTTTGTGTGCAGGTTGAAGAAAAGCTTGTATGGCCTCAAGCAAGCTCCTAGGCAATGGTACTTAAAATTTGATAGGTTTATGACTGAGCATGGCTACATTAGGTGTCAATCAGACCATTGTGTGTATTTCAAGAGATTTGATAATGGTAGATATATTATTCTATTGTTGTATGTAGATGACATGCTGGTTGTAGGATCTCACATGCAGGATATCTCAGAGCTTAAAGTAAAATTAGCTCAAACATTTGCTATGAAGGATTTGGGAGTAGCAAAGAAAATCCTTGGCATGAACATTAAGAGAGACAGGAAAAATCACAGGTTGATATTGTCTCAAGAAGATTATGTGGAGAAGGTGTTAAAATGGTTCAATATGCAGGATGCTAAACTGGTAAGCACACCTTTGGCTGAACATTTTAAGTTGAGTAAAGAACAATGTCCTAATTCATATGATGAGGTAGAGTACATGAGTAAGGTTCCATATTCTTCCGCAGTAGGGAGTTTGATGTATGCAATGGTGTGTACTAGATCAGATATTGCCCAAGCAGTGGGAGTGGTAAGTAAGTATATGGCCAATCCAGGTAAGGAACATTGGAAAATAGTTCAGTGGATCCTTAGATATCTGAGAGGAACCAGCAGTAAGCACTTATGCTATGGAGGTTCAGATACTTCTCTACATGGCTATGTAGATTCAAATATGGCAGGTGATTTGGATGGCAGGAGGAGCACTACAGGTTATGTTTTTACTGTAGGTGGAATGGTGGTTAGCTGGATATCTAAGTTGCAGAAGGTTGTTGCCTTGTCAACTATAGAAGCATAGTATATTGCAGCCACAGAAGCTAGCAAGGAGATGATATGGATGACATGGTTCATGGATGAGCTTGGTAGGGAGCATGAGAGTTGTAAATTGTACAGTGACAGTCAGAGTGCAATCCATTTGGCTAAGAATTCGGCCTTTCATTCAAGAACAAAGCACATACAGCTAAGGTATCACTTCATATGATAGGTATTGGAAGATGGTGAGTTAAAGCTGGAGAAGATCCATACAGATAGGAATCCTGCTGATATGCTAACAAAGCCGGTTACAAAGGAGAAGTTGAATCTTCATTCAACTTCTGTTGGTCTTCATGACTGAGTTGAAGATGGAGGAGCTAGAAGATGTTGCTGTACAGGTACTGGTGCAGCTGTTTATCTCCAAGTGGGAGATTGTTAGGGTGTCGAGCTAAAAACTTCACCAAGGAGCATTCATTATCAGGTTCGGGTCTACACAGACACCGGCATCAGTCAGGAGTGACCGACATCGGTCACAGGCAGTTGCAGAGACGCTGATTTCAGTAGAAGGTCAGCTGACAGCGGTCACAGACAAGCAGCAGGAACCGACGTCGGTTACCTGCATGTCCAGAAAGCTATTTCTGTGGACAGAAGCGAGTGTTTGCATGATAAGTTTGAGTTGAAGTCTCAAGCTCGCGTCTCTATTATTGTCATTACTATTTTTAGAGCCCTTGTTCAAGTGGCTTAACTGCTTATTGGTTGTACATGCTCAAGTCTCCTAATTCTATATGTAGAATTAGATCTTCTTAGCTTAGTAGTAGTTTTGTAGTGAATTATTGTATTCATTGTGTGTGAAGAACAGTACAAAATTGAATCAATCCAGGCTTGTTGGAGTTGATTGTTCTTGAGAGAGAGAGCTCTTGAGGAATAGAGATCTAGTGAGAGATCTATACATCTAGGAGAGGTGTGGAAGAAAGAAGCTTTCTTCAATTGTATTCCTTTTGTAAAGAGTTTTGTCAATACAAGTTTTCAGGGTGTTTTCTTGTATCTCTTGTTCTTGCTATTATCATTCTAATTACTTGTCAATCTGGTTTAATTCCACTTTTATTGCTGTCATAATTGTAATCTATTGTTGGATTGATCCCCCAACAAGAATATCTTCAATAATCTATTTCAATTAGTGTTACCATGCCAAAATGATTCCAAGCCAAGCCAAGCCATAAACCAAAGGTGCTAATGAGAGATGGAGGTAGCCAAGCTTCCATTGCCAAGAACTTCATGAACACAAGCCAAGAAATCCACTACAACAAGAATTTTAAAGCATCCAAGGAAGGTAAAAGAGGGTTTATTTTGAATTTTACTTGTGTGTGTTTTATTCATGTTTGTTAACTAATTTCTCCCTAGTGTCTAGGCCTAGAGATGTTATGTTAGTTAGTGTGTTTCTTTCATTTTGTTTTCATTTTGGAATTAACACCATACTAACCATCCTCTCTTGAGTCAAATTCCTAGATTAAAGTGTATAGGTTTGCCTCAAATCCTTTAATACCATCATCCATCATTGGAGTCTTTGTAAGGGAAAAAATTTGGTCATAGAGTCAAACTCATCTCTACTACCTAAATCATTGTTTGCCTGCATATAGCTAAATCTCCACCTACAGGGGTATCCTTGATAAAATAATGCTAAGAAAAGGAATTTGATGAGTGTTTTAACCTTTTAGGATTTTTAGGACTACATTAGGATACTTGGTGAAAGCATATAACTGACAATAACCATATATATCCTCTTTGGTGCTTAAATTCATATTGACTGCTTGTACTTGGCAATGTCTACCTATAGGTGGTGTTGGTAAAGGTATGAAGGTACCAATATAGAAGAGATTGAATATGTTAAAACTTTATTGACATCCTAGTGTGTTAAATAGACCTTGTAAAACTTGTTTTTAAGGTTATAGGGTAGATGATCAGTGGAGACTACCTTAAAAAGCATAAGATGATTGATTTAGGGATCAAATCCCTAAAAGCATAAAATAAAGGTCTGAGGTGTTTTATTAATATCTTGAAATAAGGATAATAAAGGTTTGAAAAATATAGATGGATATACCTTTTAGCCTCTAGAATAGACAAGATCCATGAAAATTTTAGAGGTTAGATGATCAGTGGAGGATGATTTTTTAAGAGTTCCAATATGCACTTTTATGCACTGAGTTTAAGTAGTAATAGATACATATTTTGAACTCCAAGGTGACTTTCCATTTCATGGTTATAATGCAAACAATGTTTCATGATTAAAAGGTCTTATATGGTATAATATAGTATTAATGACCTAAGGATAACTTAGGGAGTCTCATTTACTATGTTTTAGGTCCCCATGTTCACCTACATGTGTCTTAAACCTTTAGGCATACACCTAAAACTGACTGAGTGTGGTAGTGAGCCTGATTAAGGTGTTTGAAAGGTATGAACATGAGTGATAACACACACACACACACACACACACACAAACACACACACACACACACACACACACACACACACACACACACACACACACACACACACACACACACACACACACACACACACACACGACTTAGTGTGATCATAAAACACTATTGATAATATTTTCAAATGTTATACCTAGGTTTCAAAGTGCATGAACACTCACAAGGGTCACCCTTAGATGAGGAAAGCAGGGAATACAGTCAAAGAATAACACTTAGTTTGACTATAATAGACTATGAGGAGTATGTAGGAATTTTAAGTGAGTAGTGTGGGAATTTTAAAAAACTTAATCATAATCATCATAGCCTCATATTGGAGATAGATCAGGCAAGAATATCTACATGACCTCTCACAGTCAACTGTAGTTGATTATGAGGGGCAGAAAACAAATGGATTAGAATTAATGGAGTGTATATGGTATACAAATGAAATAATAAGTTAAAATAAATTATTTATGATTAAGGATGGTTTAAATAGATCATATAAACTAATTTCAAAGTTTGGTCCATCCTAAATCTCCACCTATAGGTGTGATACAATAGATAGGGTAGCACAGTCAAACCCAACAAAGCAAGAATAGTTGGGAATGTAGATATATATGATTGAGAAGGTTAGTAAGTATATTAATTTTTTTTAATATGATAGTGATAAATTTTTGAAACCCTAATTAGTTTTAAACAAGATAAAAGAGATGAATCTATCAAGTAGCATATAGTTCATATAACCAACCTTATACACAACATTCTTTACACAGTCTGCCTTGGAAATTTAAGGATCTAAAAGGTCAAATGATGTCATAAAGGGATAAAATTTGGTGGATAACATACTCAAAACTTATATAATACCCTAAAATACTTGGTTATTATGGTAAAATAGGGGAGGTGCACTCTATTTTGTCTTAGACAGAGGGCACTCCGCTTAGGCATAAAACCTACAATTTTAGAGAAAATGTGTGAGAAAGGTAGACCAGATGGTATAGGGACCTTTAATGAAGGTATGGGAGGTTAAATAATACCTTTATAAACATTAATACCAATAATAGAGGAAATAATCCCAACAAGGAGGTCTAAACCCTTAGAGTTGCAGTCAACCCTGCTAGGCATATTCAGGACTAGAGGCCAAATGGAGGGTCAATTCCATTTGTGACATGAGATGAGAATTATAATGGATTGTGTCATGTTTTTTAATTAATTAAAAAGGTATTAAATATAAATTAATGAAAATAATCCCAATTTGATTTCCTATAACACAAGGGTTACAACATGCTTATTAGGCATGTTTAGGCCTAAAGACCAAATGAGAGACCAATGCCACTTTTAGCTCTAGGAGTTGATTCCAATTGACCAAGACAATTTTATGGGGGAATAATAGATGTGATTATTCTATTGTTATTTATAATAAATAATTATAAATCCAATTTAAGTCTTAAGACAACTCAAGCCTATTAAACAAGGTTTAGGCCTAGTGTCCAAATGAGAGGTCATTTTTATTTCTAGATGTATATGAGAATTAAAACCTATTTTATCATGTTAATAAGGTAATTAAAGGTTTTTTTAATCTCTCCCCTTGTAGATAAAACATTAGGAATCAATTTTTGGGCTCAAATACAATATTAGGCTTGTGCAAATGAGGAATTAAGCTCGACAAGACAATTTTGTATGCTCACATCTCCCTTGAGGCTATGCATGGGGATATAAGAAGTTAAAGGATGTTTATGAAGGTATTATAATATGAATTTGTGGAATTATTTGGAAAATCCAATGTCCAATCTTCATGAACAAACCTTAAGAGTGAAAATAGGCCTAAAACCCTTGTAAACCCTTGCTAGTGACCTGATTGGGAAGATGAGGATGGTGAGCTACTAAAATTGAATAGTTTACCTATAATTATGATTTAAAATTGTATATACTCCTTTAGGATCACTAAAATAAATATTAGTTATTTGAAATATATATGGATGGGGTACAAAATGGGTTCTTTTGACTATTTTGTGTATCATATAGGTTCTAGGAACATTTAGGAGATGAAAATAACTTTGGGAGGAATATATAGACTTCGGATAACCCATAATGTAAATTTGATACTTAAAAAAAAATCATAAGTTTTCAAAAAAACAACTTCATCTCAACCAGTCAAAACTGACATAGTGAACATGTTAGTGAGAAGGGTGGAAAACTTTAAGTGAGGTAATTTTAAGGTGTTTCTAATGCCCCTAAGGACATGTAAGGTATTTAAACATGTCATTAAATCCATCTAATGGATTTTCATGAAAAAATGATGTATTTTTTGAGGCCAAGTGTGTATGGTGCATGAAAGAGGAGTTTCTTAGACTGTAAATGGTGATGGATCATTTATAGATGATTTTAGATTACCAAGATTTAAAACAATGCATGGAGAGGAATGTATAAAATCCTTACCTATCATTAAAATCATTATACATATCCCTAGTTAGTTTTGGGATGTTTAAATTGGGCTAATCATGAAGGTAGTTTTTTTGAGCTAGTTAAGGGAATTTCATGCCTCTTTTCATGAGTTTCATGACTTGGGGTGACACTTGGGATTTATGACCTTGCATGGTTCATTTCACACCTTCTTATCATGCAAATTTAACTCCTTTTATTAGATTTACAAGTGTCCTTGTTAATTTTAGGATTCTTTCTTCTCCTCTCTCTCTCAAGTTCTATAAGAACTAGCCATTTTAGCTATTGTAACTTATGCTCCACCTAAGTATGGCAAAGCCCTGCTCATTTGAATACCATTTCATCAATAAGACTAATTTTTTTACCTCTTCTATAAATATTTATAGTATTTTTACTTTAATGATGGATCTTGCCTAATGAATATTATAGATTCCTTAGCATGTTGTCTCATTCTCTCACCTATTTACAGCTTCTTCTTGCAAGTCATGTGAAGTGTTCTAGGAAATGTCAGGTTTGAGTGAGTTATCCTATTCATTAGTGACATTAAATGCCTCTCATCTAGTCCTCATAGATTTACACATTCATCCATAAACTCATAATGAAACATTGATGTGAGAAGACTTATATTGGAAAAGTGTATGTTTGGCTAGTCCTTTATTCTCATGTGTAACATGTAGCTAGTTGGAAGTCATAAACTTATTTGGTGTATCACCTCACTTAGGATAGTAGGCTTTTAGTTTTCTCTCTCCCTCCCCCCTTCCAAATTTTAACTGTAGTAGTGATCCAAAGTGGAACATCAAGGGAGCTAGCCCTATCTAGAGATTCACCTCATTCTTAAGCTCACCCATAGCCTAGAGGTGTTTCAATTGTGCCACTTATATGAGGAGAGATAAGACATCTCTTAAAAGGGTGAAAATATAAGTGACAATAGTTTTTAGCATGCTCAGTGGTACTCTTGGTCTAAGAAGTTGAAATATTTTTGGCGTTGTCTTTCAATAATTAGCCTTTGGAGTCATCTATCCAAGTATTAATGGCAATTCAAAGTTATATCAGCTAGTATAATAGCCTAGGTTTTCCTTTTAAGAATGTTGGTAATATTTTCTTTATGTTCTTGCTTTTTAATGATGTTTCATGGCTAATTTTGGTGTTGAGTACTATTTTACACAAGTTGGTGAGACATATCAAGTTTATGGCGCTCCCTATTAACCTTGATGTGATTCTTACTAACCTAAATATGATCCTTATTATAAATATAACTAGCCTTGTCATGAGTTGTATCAATCCTATAGCCAGCCTCCTCAATGTCTTACTTCCCCTAGTCAACCTAGACACTTCTCAACTTAGTCCATTTCAACCTTAAATCAAAATATTTTAGGATATGAGAAGTATATGATAGAGTTTGATACACTAAAAGACATTGTCAAGATGTTCCTAGTCATTTCATACATAAGGCAAGAGATGAATTAGAGTTGGTCAAGATAAAGTGGGCACCCATTTAGAGATCCAATTAGTAAAGGCTCATAAGTGAGATGATATATGTGAGTGGCTTGATTGCATCCTTAGAAGATAGGCTAAGAATTTATGAGGAATAACCTTACCAAACCTATCAACCCTCATATTCACTTCCCCAAGATTGTTATTAATCCTACATGATTCCTACTAATGAACATAATCAAGTTTTCCAAAGTCATCCTTTTCCCAATCAATTAGAAGAGAGAGTTGAAAAAAGGAACCTTGATTTTGAATCAAAACTTGATAGATAGATTGAGCTAGACAATATGAAAATGAATTAGTTCATATTAGTAGTAAAAGAAGTGAAATCTAAGCCTTGATTCCTTCTCCCATCCCATCCTCACCTCAATAAAATATTTATATATATGAGATTCCAAGTTGGAGACAAGGTGGAGAATCCAAGCCTAAGGAGATCTCAAGTTTCTTGAATACTTCATTCACTCCTCAAGTTGCATCACCACCTCAAAAGGAGACTCCTAATCCTAACATCCTAAGCTAGAATAAGATAGTGGAGTTATGGGGAAAGAAAGAAGAGAAAATTCTTGGTAAAGAGTGTGAAGTTGAGAAGGAGTTTGATCATATGCAAACCCTTCCCACCCTTTCTCAAGAGACTCCTTGTATTAAATGTTAGCCCTATTATAATGTTTGTCCTCATGATGGTGCCTATAAACTTCAAGATATAATTTTCCAAGAGAACCTAGCCAAGTAAATTGAAGAGTTAGAGTTAAAGATGAAATTGCTAAGTCAAAGTGTGATCAAAGGTTTAGAGCTAAAAGAAGATCACATGCCTAAATACACCCAATATAACCTTCCTCAAGAGAATGCTCAATCCCATTCAGAGTTAAATGAAGTGATTATCAAATGGAAGGAAGAAAACCAAACTATTTTAGCCCAAGGTCTACATCCCCTTCCTCAAAAACTCTCAAAATAATCCCCTTCAATTCATTTTCAAAATAAGGTCTCTAATGTAGATATAAAGAGAAATATATCTACATTAGAGACCTATTTATAGATGATCTACTTGAGGGTAGATAAAGTGAAGTGCCAAGGAATAGGTCTGATCTACAAAGCATCCAATCTAAGGAGAAACATGCTTGGCACTATAATTCATATTATGAAGAAAAAGATTCAAGTAATTTTCTTTTTGATCATAAAAATGAGGTATTCTTAGTTTATATTTGTGCATAATAGATTTTTTCTAATTCCCCTAAGTACTTTGAGCACATGTGTGTGTGTGTGTGTGTCTTGTTAGTATGTTTGCTTTGTTGGTGTGTGTACTTTATTTTATGTATTTGAGGTAATCAAGTGGTCTTGTCTTGATAAAATATTATGTTCAAAGGTATCCTTATTTTTTTTCAAACTTAAAATGACTCCCTAAACCCAATGGACTAATAAAGCTACTATTATAGTTAGTATAACAGACATACTACCCCTATGAGTCACCAATTTGTTGACCAAATTTGACCCTATAGGGCAAATTGGGACCCCTATAGGTAAAAAATTGAGTTTTAAGTGTTTTATGGGTCTAATATATATGTATTAAGGTGTATTATATGTCATTTAGTGTGATTTTTAATGTTATATTAGCCTTGGCAATTATTCATTTTAGTCTTTATATCATTTTGAGTCATTTGGGGTGTTATAAATAGGGCATTAAATAAGTTGTACGACCTCATAAGGAAGTGTGAATGTGTAATAAGGGTGATGTAACATGAAATGTGTCTTATTATACCTTAATCAACTATTCATAATTAAAGGTGATAGGTTATTCAAAAGAAAGAGTAGTTTTCATAGGAAAAGAGAAGAGTTTGACATTTCTACGACCCATGAGAGAGTTTTACACATGGGAGAAGGTCATGGGATGTATATTTAGCTTTATAAAATACATTTACATGATTTAAGTACTCTATAACTGTCAAAATTAGGCTAAAACTATTCTACTCCTTTTTCACCCTTATAGGCACATAGAACTAGTCTTTAGGTTTGTACTTGGTACAGATAGTTAGAGAACTTTTAGGTCAAACACCTTTGGGAGGTGAAATAAAACTAATATATATTAATTTCCATAATAATATTTTTAATAATGTTGGCATGTGATTTATGAACCATCCTCATTTAGTTGATTATATTTTTTACTTCTTGTTTCATGCACCCTATAGGTCTTGATCCATTTTGGACAAATATATACAAACCAATTGGTGATGTTGAATCCATAGGATGTTGGATATATTCTCATATTATCTCCATGATTAGTTTCATGTTTCATGACAAAGTTATCTCATGTTCTAGGAAGGTGTCACCATGTGAGGTTTCAATCAAAGATCCTTGTTTGTAAAATGTTTAGTTCTCAGATTAGGTCTCATAAGAATGTGATATGATGTTTCCAAGGTATAAATTCCATAATGATCATATTAAATTAATGTTTATTCTAATAAAATCATTTTTGGATCAAATTTTTAATCTTTCTATGCTCACAATTAACTCTTTACTCACTTACATAGTCAGCCATGATAAATCACATGTATAGAACTATTGTCTCCAAATCTTGAACCCTAAAAGAGGGTTGTTTAAGAATCCTATAGATTTGGGCAATGTTGGGACATTTCTAGGCCTGTGGGTGTGCCTATAAATGGAAATGAACCTCTTGTTTGAAAGGGCTATCTCCCTGTATTAGTTTTGAGTAATGAAATCTATTGAACCAGCTTGTTTGGATGAAAAGGGTTAGAAATTTGCATAAATGAAAAGCCTAGTCTAAAATGGTGATACAACAAAAGTTAATTTTCCACATGTATGCCCTATAATTTTGCACAATACAAAAAAATACAAGCTTATTCTTTGATCTATAGAAGATTCCAACATAAATATTTCAATGTAGAGATAAAATGAATGAGATCACATAAGGTAAGTAACTGGAAAGACAACCTATATAGTCCAAAAAAGGGTTAGACTTATGAAAAATATCATATAGTTAGAATTCACTTTACATGACCTATTGGATCAACTCTTTGCTCCAAACCATGAAGGATATAGAACAAAAGGATAAAACATCACTTGCTATTACTTTGTGTCTCTTTCATGCCTAGGCAAATGTCCAAAACTTAGAAAGAAAATAGATTTATGCTTCTTTGCTCAAATGCAAGAAAATGAAAAAACATTCTAGTAGGGCGTCACCATAGTATCTATGGATGAAATAAAAATAGCCCAAGGGTCTTATTTATATCAAAGAGAGAGAGATAAGGGAGGTCTCTTGTGCCAAAGAGAGGAATCAATTTTTTTGGAAGTCATTTTCCTTAGCTGTAACTAATTTTTGCCAATGATGCTTATTAGGGCACTCTGATTGATCCACATCACCTTCTTGAATGCCATGGGCTCACCCCTCTGAAGATGCTTCCCAACCACTTCTCCTTGGCTTGTCAATTTATGCAATGGTGTGAAAAAGGTCACTTTCATTCAATTTAGATTTTTCCTTTCCTTTTGATTGGTCCTCAAGGAATGACTCAGATCATGGTTTTACATCGTCAATCAACCATTTGATCAAGCTCATAAGCTAGGTAGTTCCAAAAATATAATTTGCTTTTGTTTAGACCCTTTCAAGTTTTATAAATGACTTCATTTATAAAACTCACAAGTTAAGCACCTGCTTAAACTTGATTTGCATCTGTACACCCATTTGGGTTTTCTTGCCTACTTTACTTATATAACCTTATAAGTAAAGCATCTTGGGAAACTTGGTTTACACTACTAGGACCTTTTCAGGTTTTCTTGCCTACTTTGCTTATTAAAATTTATAAGCAAAGCACCTTGGGAAACCCAATTTTCATTGACCAAGACCCTTTCAAGTTTTCTAAGCTCTTCTACTTATAAAATTCATAAGTTAAGCATGTTGGGAAACTTGATTTGTATTAAACCTAATGGATAGTTATCCACATTAAATTTGGCATCCTATAACACGTCATTCATCGACCCAATGGCTAGTTTCCCACCCTAAATTTGACATCCTATGGCACATCATGCATCAACCCAATGAATATCATCTTGATTTAAATTTGACATCCTAAAACACGTCATGGGTAATTTAGTTAGGTTTATTTCTTAGGCAATGACTTGACAATTTTACCGAAGGAATTCCTTGGAACAAAAGTTTGAAGGAATTCCTTCAAGAATTTTCCTTTTAAGCTTTGGTTAAGCCAAAGGTCCCTTCAAAAAAATTTCTTGAAGGACACTTGGAGGAAAGTGTCCTTTGGAAAAGTTTCGAAGGACACTTGGGGGGAAACAAAAGCCCCTTTGGAAAATTTTGAAGGGCAACCTTTAGGAAAAAGGCCTTTTGGGAACTTCCCCAAAGGACACTTGGAAGAAAGAGTCCTTTGGAAAAGTTTAGAAGGACACATAGGCCAAAAGTGACCCTTCAAGAAAATTCATGAAGGGCACTTGGATGAAAAATGTACATTCAAATTTTTTTTGAAGGGGCATTTGGGAAAGGCTAGGGCAAAAGTGCCGTTTAGAAAAGTTCTACAAGGACACTTCGGGGAAAAAAGTGCCCTTTATAAATTTTCTAAAGGGACACTTAGATGAAAAAGTGCCCTTTAAAAAAAAATTTAAGGGACACTTGGGCAAAAAATGTCCTTTGAAACTTTTTCGAAGGGACACTTAGATGAAAAAGTGCCCTTTGAAAAAATTTCAAAGGGTCACTTGGGTAAAAGAAGTGCCATTCATATTTTTTTTGAAGGGACACTTGGGGGAAAACAAGGCAAGTGAAGTGCCTTCGAATTTTTTTTGAAGGGCACTTCGGGGATAAGGTAAAACAAAGCCAATGGAAAAAATAATGAAGGGAAAGTAGAACAAGGAAAGATTGAAACAATAAAAGGCCCAAACATAGAAAATGAGTAAGGAAGAATGAAAACTAGTTGAAGAGGTAACACAAACTAGATATGAAAAAAAAAGGGGCAACATTCTGATGATTTTGAGGGGAGGCATGCCTACTATATCCAAGACCAACTGCCTACATCCTTCCATTAGGCATGGAGTCACACAAAGCAAACAAAAGCCAAAAGAACAAGCCCATGGCTGAGAGAAAAATATAAAAAAAACATAGCAAGGAAAACATAAGGAAAGAAGACACCTGAAAGGGAAACACCTATGCTACAAAGCAATTAGGGAAAATAAAAAAAAACAAAGGAAACACACAATAACAAGTATTTACAAGACATGGCTAGCAAGGTCTAGAAGCAATATTTCAAGTGGATCCCATTCATTAGAATAGGAAGCTCTTCTCCATCCATCTTGGATAGCTAAAAGGATTTTCTTTGCTTACACTTGATGAGGATGTAAGGACCACTCCATAAAGTATCAAACTTTGTATGTCTACCTCATTTTTCTCTATCCTCATCCCATTTCAAGATTAATTCACCTTCTTTGAACACTCTTTCCCTTGTCCTTTTGTTAAAGGATTTATTCATGAGAACTTGATGGTGTTCTAAAGCTTTATGTGCATCGTCTCTTACCTCCTATAGATCCATTAATTCTATCAATCTGACCTCCATGGGAGTGTTTTCAACTAATTCTAGTTGTTGTGAAAGTTCCAAGGTAGGGAGATCTTATGATATGGACAACCTAGATTCTCTCCCTTAGACAAGTACAAAGGGAGAATTACCAATTGACTTCTTGGGAGTGATTTTGTCTACCCATAAGACTATCTTTAACTTGTTATGTCATGCTCTTTGATTAGTTTCCAACATTCTCTTAATGATATTGATGAGGTTCTTGTTGGTATACTTAGCCAATCCATTACCTTAAGGGTAGTAGTTAGATGAAGTACTCAAATGAACCCCACTCTTTGCTACCCAATCAAAAGTTTTGGCACCTATGAAGGCAAGTACACTATCTAAGATGATGACATGAGGAGCTCTAAACCTTGTCACAATGCTATCATAGAACTCTAAGATAGAATTTTCATTTACCTCCTTCAATGTAATATCCTCTACCCACCTTGTGAAGTAGTATATAGCTGTCAATATCTATTTGTGTCTAGCACTTGATGGAGGGTTGATCATGCCAATGAAGTCAAGGTCCCATTTCATGAAAGGCTGGTCCACTTGAACAAGATTCAATGGAAGAGCTGCAAGTTTTGGTTTTCCAACAAAGAAAACACATTGAGGATAAACCTTAACCCAATGATAAAAATCCTTAAAAATATTAGGCAAATAGTAACTAGTTCTCATTATCTTTATAGCTATTGTTCTAGGAGAGAAGTGACCACCATCTGCTCCATTATGGAACTTTTCCAATAACATATCAAATTTATCATTGTTAATGCATCTTAGCAATACATTATTCACATACCTTTTTAAAAAATGCCATATATAAGACAATAAGGAATAGCTTGCAACCTAAAATACCTCCTTTGATATTTGTTCAAGCTATTGGGCCACTCACCATTTTGAAGAAAACTAGTGATGTCTTGTGTCCAGCTTTGATTTTGCATTTGATCAGCTGGTTGGGTTTGAACTTGATTGACCAAATCTTGCTCCTTTAGCTCTTGAAAATTAGATGCTAAATTTTCACACAATCCTCTTCCTCTTACCAAGTTTTTTACCTTAATGTCAATGTCATATTCTATCACTTTCATGATCCATAAAACTCTCTTTTCATTGAGATCCTTGCTTAGAAGGAACTCCTTGGTGCTAGGATTGGAAACCATGACATGAATCTTGTTGTTAGAAACCATATGACTAAATTTTTTCAATCCTCTAATGATGTTTAGGGATTGCTTCTCCACAAAATAATATCTTACTTCATACTCCTCCAATCCTTGGCTAAAAAAAGCAATTGGATACTCAACATCTTCATCATTCTTTTGTATAAGCATAGCTAAGATTATGTCAAGGTTAGAAAAGGTATAGAGTATCAAATATTTAGAAAAATTTGAATCTAAGAGAGTAGGATATTTTTTAATTGCTTGTTTGATTTCTTCAAAACCACTCTTACCTTCCTTTGTCCAATAAAAACTTGACTCTTTTTTAGCATGGCAGTGATAGGCTTTACCATAGTTGCAAAGTTTGGGATAAACCTCCTTACAAAGTTTATTTTCCCCAAGAAGCTTTGTAACCCCTTCTTGTATTGAGGCAAGGACAAGCTTAGAATAGCTTCAATCCTTTCGGGATTAATAAATAAGCCTTGTTTTGAAACAACATGACCCAAAAGCTTACCATCATGGATAAAAAAGATGCACTTATTTGGATTGAGGGATATGCCATAATCCGTACATTTCTCAAACACTTGCCTTAGATGTCCCATATGATCAGCAACATCCTTTGAAAAAATGGTTATATCATCAAGGTAAACAAGAAAAAATTTATTGATCAAACCTATGAAAGTCATGTCCATTGCCCTTTGAAATGTAGCTCCAACATTGGATAAACCAAATGGCATCTACTTATAGGCAAAGGTCCCCCACTTGGTGGTGAAGGTTGTCTTGAATTTATCCTCTTCATTTACCAATATTTGATTATAACCTAAATAACCATCAAGAAGTGAGAAATGTTGAGAACCTAAAACAACTTGCAAAATTTGTTCCATGGAAGGCAGTGGATAATGATCCTTGAGAGACACTCTATTTAGATCACGAAAATCCACACAAAGTCTGATTTCTCAATTCTTCTTTTGAACTGGAACAAGTTTGGCTACCCAAGTTGAGTACTTGATAGGAAAGATAATCTTAGACTCAATTAACTTGGTCAACTCTTTCTTCATGAGTTATTCTATCTTGGGATTAATAGGCCTTTGATTTTATCTTACCAATTTATCTCCAAGATCCAACTCAATGGTGTGATGGGATAGACTTGGATCAAACCCTTTCAAGTCCTTGTACTCCCAAGCAAAGATGTTATGAAAATCTTTACATAATTCAATGAAATCTTGCCTTTCTAGCTGAGAACATACCTCATCAATCTTCAAAAGTTTGTCTTTGAAAATCAAAACCCTCTCATAGTTTTCCTCCTTTGTTGACATGCTCATTCTTTGATTCTTCTTTTGATCATCTTCATTGAAGACACTGTCCAAGGTAATCAGCCCGTTGGGTATTTTATTTATCTTCAGCTATATAATTTTCTCTTCATAATGATCATGTAACCTCTTTTGATTTCTTAAAGAGAAGCCCACCTCATTTTACAAGAAGTGTGCAATGTGTTCATCAATTTCAAACACTTGTGATGACACTTCATTATCTGAAATGGAAGTTATCATAATGATCTTGATATGAGATTGATCCTTCTCCTTTGCTACGTTAGTAGTTGAGTCAAAATGTGCTCCCATTGCATCCAATCTATCAGCGTGTTTATTTAAGTCTCTTGGTATGGGTTGTATGTTGAAGGCATCAAAGTATTCAAGTAGATCCCATACCCTATGTTTGTAAGACTTAATAAAGGGGTTTTTTCCTGTAGCTTTACTTCTTACTTGATGACTGACCAGCTCATTATCTCTATAAACTTTAAAATTCTTGATTCCTCTCCTATTTGCCCATTGGAGACCATGAACTAGGCCTTCATATTCTACCACGTTGCAAGTGCAGCTGAAGTGAAACCTATAATAAGAGTAGTAACAATTACCTGATGGAGAAACTAACATGATGCCATCTCCTGCACCTAGTTTTTTCCTTGAACCATCAAATAACATTTCCCACATGCCATCAAGTTCATGAGCCTCATTGGTGAGTAAAGTAATTGGAACATTCTCTTCATGCATACAATAAACTCCAAAATCAGTCTCCTTAATGAAAGTGTAAGGATCAAGGCCATGTGTTTTAGTATTGTGCTTGTCAAGATAAAGATCAGAAATAACTTTAAGAGGGGAGGATTTTTCACCATCCATGAATGTTTCCTCTTCCTTGCTGATTAAATTTTTTTGATTTGACATTGTCTTCAGGTATGGCTCAATGTGGATCCTTGCTAAGGGTTGAGTCCTTATAGTTACCTTGGTTCCATACCTTGTCCTAAAATCTAGAAAAGACCATTCAATAGAAAGGTATCCTCATATCTTGGCTATGAAGTCCCTTGACAAGCATATAACAAAGTATGTTGGAAGGTCCACCACCACAATGTCTTACATGATAGGGAAGCTTGGGCAACCTGTAAAAATAATTTCAGACATTTGACCAATCCTACCATCTTGGTTAGAGTCCCATCTAGTTGTAACACACCATGTAACCTAGATTATCATCCACTACTTTAGGCATGACGGTAGTGCTTACTCCACTATCCACAATATAATTGTGGACCAAATTGTCTCCCACAATGAGTGTTAGGTAGAAAGGTGGAGGATTTTTAACCTTGGTTGAGGGCTCCAAAAGATGATTTGGAATTTTTTTGAGAGCCACACCATTATGCTTTGAAACTTGATGAGTCACATGAATGTTTGCCAGCTACTCTCACAAAAAATATTTTTGATCAGGTATATGCAAGACTTCCCAAAGGGATATACTTTCCTTAGTGCTCTTTAATGAATCGACAATGTTTAAAGAGGGAGCATTCACCTTCTCTATCATTTTTGATGGTAATGAGGGAGCTTGAGTCTATTGCATTACAATATTGGCATCCCCACTTGCATTCTAATTTTTTTGGCAAACATGACTTGCACAGGTGTAGCACTTTGATTGACACTTGGTGGCCTTAGAGAGGCATCACTTGGAGCTACACATGGTTCTTGGCCTTCTCCCAATGCTCTCTTCTTAGCTCTTGTATTGGATGCAACTAACATGCCTTGAGTCAACACAAAATCATCTTTTTCTTAGAAATTCATCATTCCCACATTTGGGATGCTACCTTCTCCATGACTATCTCTTTGGTTAGGACATTCTTCTTTTGCTATCATGTAGAGAGTAGTTTCCTCTTATGTTGTCAAAGCATGGCTGGTTCCTCTATCATCATGTAGAAATTGACCTTGAGGCTACCCCCATTGGTCCAAATGATCCTCTCCTTACACTAGAATTGCATGTATTGGAGCAATAACCTCATGAGAGGAGTAGAATTTGGATTATATGCATTAAGCTACCCATTTTAACCTTGTTGATTTTGTCCTCTCCCTTGATAATTATATTGGGATGGAGCTCTATATCCTTATTAAGGATAATATTGTGCATTAATAGGAGCACTTGCTTGATATTGAGCTTAATTGAGATGAGATCTCAATGATTTTATTTCTTTATCCTTGTCTATAACATTATCCACCTTCTTGGAAAAGGATCTTGGCTTCACATTGGCATTAGGAACTTGTGACATTCTTGGAGACTCAACTAAATTGTGGAAAAATAAAGGCATGGAAACTCTTGGAGGAATTTTTCTAGCTGAAATAAGTTATTCTAAGCCTCAATTGCAACCTCATATGCACCTAAAAGAGTTAATCCTCCCATTTACTACAACATAATAGTAACATCAGTACCAATCCATTTTAGGTATGTTAGGAACACAAAGCTAGGAGGAGGTCTCATGATTGGTGGAAACCTATACCATGTTCTTTGAAATATCTCATTGAAATCTCCCATAGATTTATTAAGACCTCTTCTTATTACATCCAGTTGATGTATTAGTGAAGCATGATCACTAATATTTTCAAATATTATCACCAATATATCTCCAAAGCCATCCCAACTTGTAATGCAACCCCCTTCCAATGTTCTATACTAGTCAAGTGCTTTACCTTTTAAAGACAATAAGTAGCCTAGTGGCTATGTTGGCCCTAGTAACATTATGAAAATTGCAAAAAATAGAGATGTCTCTAATATGTTTAGATGGGGTAATAGGACCCTCTCCATTGAAACTAGGAATACTTTTAGTAACATTTGGAGGGATGGGGTCATATGCAGGAAGTTCTATTGGGTTTTGGGTATTAAAAGTAGGGAAGGGTTGATGCCTATCCATGTATTCTCGATTTTCTACTTCTTGATTTTTTAGTTTATTTAAATTCCTCAACCTCTTCTCCTTCCTCTTAAAAACCACCCTAACCAGGCTCTCTAAGTGATAGGAATGGTTTAGGATGTTGTTCCTCAAAAAGAGCTTCAGCTAGAGGTTCTTGGTCAAATATTCTAGATGACCTAATGAGGACCATGAAGTAAACTATGGGAAATTTGGTCTAGAACTAGGGATTCTCACCCTTTAGAGTCACCAAATGATATATTTTAGAATAAAAATGATACTTTTCAAGACCAACATTCACCTTGACATGAAAATAACAAAGAATTCAGTCCCAATCTTACACCCTAGAAGAGGGTTGTTCAGGCCTCCTCTAGATTTGGGTAATGTTGGGACATTTCTAGGCCTATGGGTGTGTCTATAAGTGGAAATGAACCTCTAAGTTGAAAGGGATATCTCCCTATATTATATTTTATGCAATGAAATATACTTAACCATCTCATTTGGATGAAAAGGGTAAAAAATTGCATAAATGAAAAGCCTAGTGTAAAATGGTGATACACCAAAAGTTATTATCCACACATATGCACTGTACTTTTTCATAATATAGTAGAGTAAAAGCCTATTCTTTAAGATATATAAGATTATAATATAAATATTTTAATGTATAAAAAAAATGAATGATATCACACAAGATAAGTAACTGGAAAGACAACCTGTATAGTCTAGAAAAGGGTTACACAAATGTAAAATCTCATACAGCTAGAATGCACTCTATATGACTTGTTGGATCAACTCTTTACTCAAAATCATGAAGGATAGATAAAAAAGGATAAAACATCACTTTCTATCACTTTGTGTCTCTTACATGCCTACTCAAATGTCCAAAACTTAGAAAGAAAATAAACTTGTGCTTTTTTGCTCAAAGGCAAGAAAATGGCAAAACATTCTAGCAAGGCTTCATTGTGTTATCTATGGATGAAATAACAATAGACCAAGGGTCTTATTTATAGAAAAGAGAGAGAGAGAAGGGAGGTCCCTTGTGTCAAAGAGAGGAATAAAATCTATTAGAAGTCATTTTCTTCAACTGCAACTAAGTTTTGCTAATGATGCTTATTAGGGCACTCTGATTGATCTATGTCACTTTATTAAACACCATGGGCTCACCGCTCTAAAGATGCTTCCCAACCACTTCTCCTTGGATTTTTGATTTATGCAATGGCATGGAAAAGGTCACTTTCATTTAGTTTGGCTTTGTCCTTCCCTTGTGATTGGTCCTCAAGGAATGACTCGAATCATGGTTCTACATCATCGATTAGCCATTTGATCAAGCTCATAAGCTAAGCAGTTCTAAAAATTTGATTTGCTTCTGTTTAGACCCTTTCAAGTTTTTTGAATGACTTCACTTATAAAATTTCATAAGTCAAGCACCTGCTTAAACCTAATTTGCATCTACAGACCTATTCAAGTTTTATTGCCTACTTTGCTTATAAAACCTTGTAAGCAAAGAACCTTAGGAAAATTAGTTTGCACTACCAAGACCCTTTCAGGTTTTCTTTCCTACTTTACTTATAAAACCTTATAAGCAAAGCACCTTGGGAAACCTATTTTGCATTGACCAATACCCTTTTGGGTTTTCTAAGATTTTCTACTTATAAAATTCATAAGTAAAGCATGTTGGGAAACCCAATTTGTATTGACCCCAATGGCTAGTTACCCACCTTAAATTTGACATCTTGTGGCACGTCATGTATCGACCCAATAGCTAGTTGCCCACCTTAAATTTGATGTCTTATGACACATCATGCATCAACCTAATGGCTAGTTTCTTACTTTAAATTTGATGTCCTCCAACATGCCATGGGTAATTCAATTGAGTTTATTGCTCGGGCATTGGCTTGACAATTTTCCTAAAGTAATTCCTTCAGACAAAATTTTGAAGGAATTCCTTTAGGAATTTTTCTTTCAGGCTTTGGCTAATCCAAAGGTCCCTTTAAGAACTTTTCTTGAAGGACACTTGAAGGAAAGTGTCCTTTGAAAAAGTTTTGAAGGACACCCATTAGAAAACAAAATCCCCTTTGGAAAATTTAAAATTGCATTTCCAATGGAAATGGCCCTTTAGAACTTTTTCAAAGGGAAACCTTTGGGAAAAAGGCCCTTCAATAAATTTTCATGAAGGACACTTGGAAGAAAGTGTCCTTAAAAAAAGTTTTGAAGGACACCTAGGCTAAAAGTGACCCTTTGAGAAAATTCTCAAAGGGCACTTGGATGAATAATGTCCCTTCAAAAAAATTTTGAAGGGGCATTCGGGAAAGGCTAGGACAAAAGTGCCCTTTGAAAAAGTTTTGAAGGGACACTTGGGAAAAATGTACCCTTTGGAACTTTTCCGAAGGGACACTTAGATGAAAAAGTGTGCTTCAAATTTTTTTTGAAGGGACACTTGGGAAAAAATTTCTCTTCAAAACTTTTCTGAAGGGACACTTAGATGAAAAATTGCCCTTCAAAAAAATTCTGAAGGGTCACTTGGGTAAAATAAGTGCCCTTAAATTTTTTTTAAAGGGACACTTGAGGGAAAACAAGGTAAGTGAAGTGCCTTTAGAAAAGTTTTTAAGGGCACTTTGGGGCTAAGGTAAAAAGGGGTTAAGGAAAAACAAAGCTAAGGGGAAAAAAAATGAAGGGAAAGTAGAACAAGGAAAGACCAAAACAACAAAAGGCTCAAACACAGAAAATGAGTAAGGAAGAATGAAAACCAATTGAAAAGGTAACACAAACTGGCTATGTAGAAAAAGGGGGCATCAAGAACCTTTAAGGCATGATCACAGAGGTGTGATGAAGGTTTCAAAGCTTGGTGTATCTTTGATCAACATTAAATAATGAATTGAACATTCAAATAGTAAGAGAGGGTTTTAACAATCATATATAACACTTTAGTGTAGTCTACCATTAGAGTGTGTACTAATAGGTTTTGAAAAGGTTTCAAACATTGAAATGTGGTGTAGAAGTTTGCCTCAAATCCTTTAGTAACATCATCCATCATTTGAGTCTTTTTAAGGGAAATACATTGGTCATATATTCAAACTCATCTCTACTACCTAAATCACTATTTGCCTACATACAACTAAATCTCCACCTATAGGGGTATCCTTGATAAAGTCATACTAAGATAGGGAAGTTGATGAGTGTTTCAACCTATTAGGATTTTTAGGATTACATTTGGATACTTGGTGAAAGCATAGAACTACCCACAACCATGTATATCCCCTCTGATCTTTAAACTCATATTGATTGCTTGTACTTGACAATGTCCACCTACAGGTGGTGTTGGTAGAGGTATGAAGGTACCTATATGGAGGAGATTGAACATTTTAAAACTTATTGACATCCTAGTGTTTTAAATAGGCCTTATTAGACTTTTTACAGGGTTAGAGGGTAGATGATTAGTGGAGGCTACCTTCAAAAGCATAAAATGATTGATTCAAGGATCAAATCCCTAAAAGCATAAAATAGAGGTATGAGGTGTTTTGTTGATATCTTGAAATAGGGATAATAAAGGGTTTGAAACATATATATGGATATAACTTATATCCTATAACATAGACAAGATCCATGTAAATTTTAGAGGGTATATGATTAGTTGAGGATGATTTTTGAAGAGTTCCAATATGCACTTTTTGCACTGAGTTTAAGCAGTAATAACTATTAGTTTTGAACTCTAAGGTGATTTTCTATTTTAAGGTTGAAATGAAACCCATTTTTCATGATTTAATGGTTTTATATAGTATAATATGATATTAATTACCAAAGGATCACTTTAGGAGGCTCATCTACTATGTTTTAGGTCCCCATGTTCACCTATAGGTGTCTTAAACCTTGAGGCATACACCTACAACTGACTAAGTGTGGTAGTGAGCCTCATCAATGTGTTTGAAAGTATGAACATGAGTGATAAGGTATAGATATGGATTAGTGTGATCATAAAAAACTATTGAGAATATTTTCAAATGTTATTCCTAGGTTTCAAAGTGCATGAACACTTACAGGGGTCACTCGTGGATAAGGAAAGTAGGGAATACAATCAAAGAATAACACTTAGTTTGAATATATTAAACTATAAGGAGTATGTAGGATGTTGAAATGAGTAGTGTGGGAAGTTGAAACACGTTAATAATAATCATCATATCCTCATAGTGGAGATATATTAGGGAAGAGCATCTACATGACCTCTCACAATCAACTGTAGTTGACTATGAGGGGTAGAGAAAAAATGGATTGGAATTATTGGAGTGTATATGCTATAAACATGAAATAATAAGTTAAAATCATTGATATATGATAAGAGAGGTTTAAATATATCCTATTCACTAATTTCAAAGTCTATTCAATCCTAAATCTCCACCTACAAGTGCAATATAATAGGTAGGGTAGCACAGTCAGACCCAACAAAACAAACATGGTTGGGAATGTAGATGCAGATGATTAAGAAGGTTGGAAATTATAGTAAATTTTTTTATAATTATAGTGATAAAATTTTTACACAATCATGAGTTTTAAACAATCTAAAATAGATAACTCTATCAAGTCACATACAGTTCATATAACCAACCCTGCACACAACATTCTTTACATAATTTGCCTTGGAAATTTAAGGATTTGAAAGGTCAAATGATGCCATATTGGGATAAAATTTGGTGGAGAACATAATTTAAACTTTTATATTCCCCTAAAATACTTGGTTATTTTGGGAAAATAGGGGAGGTGCCCTCTATTTTGTCTCATACAAAAGGCACTCCCCTTACGCACAAAACCTTCAATTTTGGAGAAAATGGGTGAGAAAGGTAGATCATAGGGTATAGGGACATTTTAGGAAGGTATGGTAGGTTGAATAATACATATACCAACATTAATACAAATAATATATGAAATAATCCCAATAGGGAGGTCTAAACCCTTAGAGTTGTAGTCAAGCCTACTAGGCATATTTAGGCCTAGAGGCCAAATGGAGGGTCAAATCCAATTATGACATGAGATGAGCATTATAATGGATTATTCCATGTTTATGAAGTAATTATAAAGGTATTAAATCTTAATTAATTTAAATAATCCCAATTTTATGTCCTAGAACAAAAGGGTTACAATAGGCCTATTAGGCATGTTTAGGCCTAAAGGCCAAATGAGAGACCAATGCCACTTCCAAATATAGGAGTGGATTAAAATATACCAATAAATATTTATGGGGGAATAATATATGTGTATGAGCTATTGGTATGCAAAATAAATCATTAGAAATCCATTTTGGGTCTTAAGACAACTTAGGCCTGTTAAACAAGGTTTAGGCCTAATATCCAAATGAGAGGTCATTTTCATTTATAGATGTAGATGAGAATTAAAACATATTATATCATGTTAATAAGGTCATTATAGGTGTTTTTCATCTTCCATATTGTAGATAAAACATTGGGAATCCATTTTTGGGCTCAGAGACAATATTAAGCCTATGAAAATGAGGAATCAAGCTTGATAAGACAATTTTGGATGCTCACATCTCCCTTGAGGCTGTGCATGGGGATATAAGAAGTTTAGGGATGTTGATGAAGGTTTTTAAATATGAATTTGTGGACTTATTTTGAAAATTCAATATCCAATCTTTATGAACAAACCTTAAGATTGAAAATAGGCCTAAAACCCTTGCAAACCCTTGCTAGTGACCCAATTGAGAAGATGAGGATGGTGAACTACCCAAAGGGAATAGTTTTACTATAATGATGATTGGAAATTATATAATAATCTCTTATTCTCCCTACCATTAAGATTAGTTTTATGGAATCTATATAGACAGGGTACAAAATGGGTTTTTTTAAACTATTTTGTGCATTATGCAGGTTTTAAGAACATTCAAGAGATGAAACCAAATTTATGAGGAATATATATATATATATATATATATATATATATATATATATATACACTTGGGATAACCACTAATTTCCATTTAATACTTCATAAAATCTACTAAATTTTCAAAAAAATAGTTTCATCTCAACCAGTCAAAACTGGCATAGCGAACATGCTAGTGAGAAGGGTGGAAAATTTCAAGTGAGCTGATTTTAAGGTATACCTAATGCCTCTAAGGACATGGAGGGTATTTAAAAATGTCATTAATTCCATCACATGAATTTTAATGGAAAAATTATTTAATTTTAGAGGCCAAGTATGTAGGGTGCATGAAAAAAGAGTTTCTTAGATTACATATGGTGATGGCTCATTTTCAGATGATTCTAGATGATCAGGAGTATAACCAATACATGGAGAGTAATTTATAAAATAATTACTTCTCATTCCAATCATCAGACATATCCCTAGTCATTTTTGGGATATTTAAATAGGGTTAAACATGAAGGTAGTTTTTTTGAGCTAGTTAAGGGAATTTCATGCCACTTTTCATGAGTTTCATGACTAGGGATGACGCTTGTGATTCTTGAAATTGAATAGTTTATTTCAAACATTATTATTATGCACATGTAACTCCTTTTCTTATATTTACAATTATATTCATGACCTTTGGACTTTTTTCTTATCCTCTCTCTCTCTCTCTCTCTCAAGTTCTATAAAAACTAGCCATTTTGGCTATTGTAAATTATGTTCCACTTGAGTTTGGTGAAGCCTTACTCATTTGCATACAATTTGATTAATAATACTACTAATTTTTTTCTCTTCCATAATTTTTCATAGTGTGTTTACTTGAATTATGGATCTTGCCTAGTGGCAGCTTCTTGTAGGTCATGTGAAGTGTTTTAGGAAATGTCAAGGTTGAGTGAGTTCGATTATTCATTAGTACCATTCAATACCTCTAATCTATTCCTCCTAGCCTTACACATTAATTCATAACCTCATGATGAAACATTGATGTGAGAATACTTATATTGGAAGAGTGTATGTTTGGTTAGTCTTTTGTTCTCATGTGTAACATGCAGCTGGTTGGAAGTCATCAACTTATTTAGTGTATCACTTCCCTTAGGATAGTTTTCTTTCAATTTTCTCTCTCCCTTCCCCCCATGTAATTTTAAGTTTAGTAGTGATCCAAAGTGGTACATCAAAGTATCTAGACCTATTTATAGATTCACCTCATTCTTAGGCTCACCCACAACCTAGAGGTGTTTCAATTGTGCTACTTGGATGAGGAGAGCTGAGACATATCCTCAAAGGGTGAAAATCCAAGTGAAAACACTAAAAATAGATGAGTAACTCCCATATCTAGAATATTCAGTCAAGGGAGTTACTTCCTAATCATTTGGTCAACCTATATACCTAAATAAGCTTCTCCATGAAAATAAAAAAAATCCAAGTGAGAGGAAAAATTCCATAATAAATAAATATGGGAAAATAATAAATCCCTAATTTAACACCCCCCATAAGCACAACTTAGGTGGTCAGTGTGAAAAAATGGGTCTTAATAACTAGGCCTGAAACAAAAACAAAGAGAAACATAAAATAAGAGGCTAGAAGGCCCCCTATAAGATGATGCTATAGTATCTTGAAGCTCAAAAAGATCCCACAAGTGAAGATACTTGCTCTTCATGAAAGGTTTAGTGAAGATGTCTATTATCTACTCTATCATCTAGAAATATCTTAGATCAATGATGTCCCCGTGAATGATCTCTCTAATGAAGTGTATATGAATGCCTATGTGTTTGGTCCATTGATGTTGGATTGGATTCCTAAAAATACGAAGAGTACTCTAGTTATCATAGTAGATGATGGTATGCCATCTAAACTAGATACTAAAATCTATGAGAATACATTAAAGCCATATCGCCTCAGTGGTAAGATTGATATCCCCTATGTAATTTGCCTCAATAGATGAAAAATAAATAGCATTCTACTTTTTGATTGACTAAATAATAGGACCTGAACCAATGAAGAAAATATAATCTAAAGTGGACTTATAATTTTGAATATTGTCAGTCGAGTCTGAGTCAATATAACCAATTAAGTTGATGTTAGTGTCATATTTGTAATGAATCTTGAATCTATATATGCCTTGAATGTAGTGAAAAATTGTTAATAACCTCTTTTCTAGAATGCATAATAACTACATATATTGATTATAAAATACAATATTCATTTTTGGTAGGAAGGAATAACTCCATAATTGCTTTCCACTTCAATGGGGATACATCCTTACCAGAGCATTTGGCTCTAATTTATATATTTTATTGGATGCATTACAATAGCCTATGTCTCTCTATTTATACTACTTTTAATCTATCCCACTCATCTTTTTTATGCATGTGGGATTATTCCTCTAATATACTATTCACTACTATCCATTCTATTATTAGTTCCCTCTATTCTACCCTCCAATATGCATTATATTACCCTCCTTAGGTATATTACATTTCATTCCCCTTAAAATGTTTCTCCCTTAAAACATGATAAAAATTAGGAGGAATAAATGAAGGCCAAACCATACATATTAAAATAGGTTGAAAATTAGATGGAAGCTCTGCCATGCATTCTTTTCTACTTCCACTTATTCTTCTTGTGCTTTGATAGGAGCATGTATAATAGTAGTGGGAAAGGAAACACTGAAACATGAGATGGATGTTCATAGAGATAGATGTATGGAATAACTTCAAATATAAACATGTCAATTTAAAGGTTATAGTGAAGCAATTTAAGTTTAGTTATCATCACCTCAAATTTAGAACAAGGGGCAAAAAATAATTTGCTTGGGAAACTAATTGAGGATACATGCCATTCCTCTCAGCATTGGGCTTGACATACATTTTTGTTGGAGTGTCTAACCCCACTAAAGAATGCACCAAATTATTATAATTGTTTGAGGGAAAAAGAAAAGAAGTTTCTACCATATATATGGAAGACTCGGAGAATAAAAGACTAATAAATCACCCTCATCCATGTGAAAGAGAACTTCATGCCATTCTCTGTAGGTAGCTTCCAAATCCATCAATATTGTGATTTATGATTCATATTATTCAACTATAGGAAATAAATCCTCATACCATTCACTATAATTATGCTCCCAATTCAGCCATACATTAATTTCCTCATCTTACTATGTTATTATATGGGAGTAAAGCTTTATATTGCTACTTAATTGATTTAGAATATTTCTCACTTTATGCAAAGTAACATCCATTTTATAAAGTAATAAACTTATTTTTTGGGCAATAGGGAAGAAAGCTACCTATATATGTACACACACACACACACACACACACACACACACACACACACATAGTAGCATTTAGTAAAACTATGATAACTTCTGATTTACTTAATAAAATTGAAAACTACAAACTATTCTATAAAAATGAAATAGAGGTGTACAAAACTTAGAAAATTTTTGGTGCAATTATTTCTCATTTGAGAGAAACATAAAGAAAAATAATCATTTTTTTACATGTTGTGATTTTTGCTTCATATTCTTCAACTATAGGAAATAAATCTTCATACCATTCACTATAGTTATGCTCCCAATTCAGCCATGCATTAATTTACTCATCTTATTGTGTTATTATATGGGAGTAATAATTTATATTTTTAATTAATTAATTTAGAGTATTTTTCACTTAATGTAAAGTAGCATCCATTTTATAAAGTAATAAACTTATTTTTTGGACAATAGCGAGGAAATAGAGGTGTACAAAACCCATTTTATATAGTAGTATTTAGTATAACTACAATAAAGTTTGATTTAATTAATAAAATTTAAAACTACAAACTATTCTAGAAATATGAAATAGAGGTGTAAAAAACCCATAAAAATTTTGGTGCAATTATTTCTTATTTAAGAGTAACATGCAAAATAACAAGCATTTTTTGACAATAGTATCAGTTACTAAAACTATGATAAGTTTCAAAATACTAAATGAAATTCAAAAATTAAAATTGCTATAAAAATATGGAAATAAGGTAAATGAAACCCATAAATTTTTTGGTATGATTACTTATGTTTAGAGAGATGTGTTTATTGATAGAAAATATAGAAATATGCACTTGTAGATGATAGATTTGGCTTCAAATTCTAATTGGGACAAGAAAACAAGATGTATATTTGACTACTAAAAACCTCCAAGATGCAATGGAAAACTTTAATTACTACATGAAGCTCCAAATATGCCTATAATAATAATACAAAAATGGCCTTAGAAAGAGCTCTGATACCAAATGTTAAGAACCTCTTTGCTAGGATACACAATAACCCAATTCTGATATCAAATGTTAAAAATTTATATGATAGAATACATAAAATAACTATAAATACTAAATATATATTTTATTATATTATATTAATTTTATGTAAGGAATCAGTCAAAATCACTTGTCACTTTGAGGGGGCTACCTCCTTATCAGAACATTTTTCTAATTGATTTGTATTTACTTAGATGCATTACAATAGCCTATGCACCTCTATTTATACTAATTCTAATCTATCCCACTCATCTTTTATATGCATGTGGGATTATTAATCTAATATTTTATTCACTACTATTCATTCTAATATTAATTTCCTCTATTCTACCCCACTATAAGCATTATATTACCCTCCCTAGGTATATTACAAAACTTTGCATAGCTACTTTCTAGTGCATATCATAGGGTTATTGCATGAATATGGAGACCAAGCCCATTGAATATTGTATCTTAGGTCTTTTATGTGTCAAGTAGATAAGTTTGCCCACAAGTTATCAATAAAAGGTAGTATCTCCCAAAGGTGAAGTACACTCTACCTCAAGATTGAATTAAAATAGAAAGGGAGTTGGACTTGGCATACAATCAACCATGTGAAAATGAGAAAGTAGATCGAGAGCATACTTAGGTTGTGCAAGAGTGATCCTTGAGTTGAAATGATAAATTTGAATCCCAAGGAAGTAATATAAGAAGCCTAAGTCTATAATGGAAAATTTATCTTGAAGATCCCTTTTCACCATTACAATGGATGAAGAACTACTAGTGACCAAAAGTTAATCATCATAAAGAACGAGAATCAAGAGATATTCATTGTACCATAAGAGATAAATGTTTAGATCTGAATGTCATATATTGAGTCCTAATAAAATAAGGATTAAATATATCTTAGCATACCAAGCTAAAGGGGCCTATTTGAGATTGTAGATAGATTTTTGAAGTCTACATACAAAATAATGATCCTCAATAAAACCAAGTGGTCGCTCCATGTAAATCTCCTCCTCAAAGTCACTATGAAGAAAGACAATATATACATATATTTGATGAATATCTCAATGATTGGTTGTGGCAATAACAAGTGTGAGTTTTACAGAGTTAATTTTGGTGACTGGTGCAAAGGTCTTTTGTAGTCTATGATAGGCACATGTGAGAAACCCTTTGTGACTAACCACACCTTGAACTTGTCAACATACCCATTTTATCCATACTTGGTCTAATATATCCATTTTAATTGAACCATATTTATTCCCTTAGGAAGTAGTGTCAAGTCCCTAGTGTGATTTCTCAATACGGAGTTATACTTTTCATCATGGTAGAATCCAACTTAGGAATACTTGATGCCTCCTAAAAAGTGTACAGATCTGATTTAGAGGCATAGAAAGCATGTGGACCACTATAAAAATTTGAATATGTCAATTTTTCATATGAAGGTTCCCTAACCCAATTGCCAATTCTATATAGTGTCTTACTTGCCCAAAGAAGACTAGAAGTGGATAGGTTAGGTAGAGAAACATCATCCTCCAAAGTTTGGCTAGATGTGGATGGAAATGAGTCCCCATCACTACTCTCACTATCAGAAGTATTATTAGTGTCCTCAACCTATGAAATGTGTTTGAACTAATATGAATTTTATGAATTGAATCCAAGTGAGTCCAATGAAGTGGGAAAAGTGTCAAGTGTTGAGTTTGTGAGACTCTCTTGAAAGTGAACACTTCTCTCGATGAACAACTCATGTGTAGTAATATGAAGAAGGTTTCACCCTTTGACACCATCTAGATAACCTAAAAAGATGCAAGGATTAATCTAAGTATCCATAACCTTGAGTTTCTTCTTAGGTATATGGGCCATAGATCGAGATCTGAAGACTTTGAAATTCTCAAATACAGGTTTTCAAATGTACCAATTTTCAAAAGGAGTTATGCCTTTTAAATATTTTTGGGGAACCCTATTATGAATGTATCAAGCACAATTGATTTCTTTGGCCTAATAATATGATACAAGTGACTTAGAGGGAATCATACAATTAGCCATCTCTTTTAAGGCCCTATTTTGGTGTTTAATAACTCTGTTCTATTGAAGACTATAAATAAGTATCTGCTACAAATCAGTTCCTTCTCCAATGAAAAAATACTAAAAAATGTTATTGACATACTCACCCCCATTATCATTTCAAATAACCTGAATGAATTTTTTACATTGTTTCTCTGCAAGAACCTTGAAGTCTCAAAACTTGTTGAAAACTTCATATTTATACCTAAGGAAGTAAACCCATGTGTATCTTGAGAAATCATAAATGAAGGTAAGGACATAATTATACCTTGTGAAAGATAGACTGGTAAAATGTCCAGATACATCACTATGTACTAACTCTAATGCCTGTGAATCTCTACAAGATTTGCCTTTGTCAAATTTCTCTTTGGGATGTTTCCCAAGGATACAACCTTCACAAAGACCCTTAAATAAATGTGTGGATCAATAATACAAGATAATTTATTCAATTGTTATAAAAAAATTATTTTAATCACAAAAAATAAAGAGGGGGTGAATGAGTGTGCAAACATTTTATTCAATTCCATTCATCATTCTTTAACCATTCAAACTAACATAGAGATATAACAATGCATAAAAGAGAAATCACATAAGTATGAAGCGAGATATCAACACATGAACACCAGATATATGTAAGAAACCCTAATGAGGGATAAAATAAAATATCACACCACTTTTAATAATGTCATATAATCAATGAAACAACATTTAGTGAGGCACCAACCCCACAAGGAGCTCTAACCCCCACCTAGTCAAGTACCTACTCAACTAGTCTTTAACAAGCTCCAACTTGTAAGGAGGATAAAACCCCTTAAGTGAATTAGAAAAAACAAATAAAATTCAAGTACACTTGTATAATATCCAATCTATAAGGCAGATCCAACTCCCTCTTGAGCAAGCACCAACCCAGCCAAGACAAGCTTGATCACCTTCATAACAACTTGTTGCTTAAACAACTGATGGTGAATTATTATTCAACTCTGTCTCTTCTATATATGAATTACACTCTATATAATAAATTTGTAACAATAATATGATGAATCTAATATTTTTCTCTCACCTCATTCAGCTCACTTCAACCTTCTATCTCTCTCAAACAACCTTCTAGGCTCATTCACTTAACATGCCTATTCTAGGCTCATTAGGTCAATTGGCCTTGCCATCCACATATAAAAGATCTGATATATGATCATCATGATTTATTTAATATTTTTATGTTCCTAAATTACCTTATTTTTCTCTTCCAAATGATCTTTCCTTCATTTATATTCTCATACCTCTAACTAGCTCAAATAAGCCAATCAGGCCCTGCTTATATACTCAACACTTACTCTTACCCATCTTGGTCGGCCAAGAAAATTAACACATTTGTATCACACTTTGAATAGGTCCATAAAAAAATTTCACAAGTTATAAAATCACTCCATAGGTAGGTCATACCCCTTAAGGGCCAAAACCTCCATTAGGCCTAAAGGAGACCTAATGTAATTAGGTCTGTTTTAAGCACATGTTACACTTGGAGACACTTAGAACACATTTAACCTCAAAAAATGATCTTAAAAATTAAAAAAAATTAAATATACAAATTTTAACATACAAATATTTACATACCACTTTTAAGTCAAATTTAGCACTTAAACCATGCTATTAGACCTACTTGCCATTAGGTCTTCTCAATGCCTAAAAGTCTATCTCACAAAATAAAAGTATAAAATAAATGTTATAAAATAAAAATATGATTAAATAACATGAAAATAGTATACATAACCTCATTATCACCACCATGTCCATTTTACATCACCAAAAAATTCAAAAGACCTCAAACTTATTCTTACAACATGACCACTCAGAATGGTCAAACACTGCCAAAACATAGTCAAGAATATTTGATCATCAACATATGAATATGAAATTATAATGAATAAAAACACATTAATATGGAAAAAATATATTTATATAACATAATAATAATCAATATATCCTTAAAATCTTGGAAAAACACCTCAAACTCACCTATTCAAAATGACTACACAGAACTGCCTATAGCTCCAAAAACATAGTCATGTAAAAGTTTGTCTTTAGCACTTGTAATAGAACTTTAAAAAATTATGATGCACATGAATAATTTATATTAGTATTAAATATCATAAAAAAATGGATATATATCAATATATAGTGACAACCATTGGCCTTATAGACCAATTTGTCAAGCTACTCTCTCATAGTCCTCACATAGTCTAACAAGCTATTTTGGCTTCCGCATCTCAACACCTAAAAGTTGTCTCTCCATATTATATAAAACATAAATAATTAATTTATGTATCATAAAATAATTTAAATTTAATTTTATTCAATGAATCTTATCATATATTCTCACACTCTTCACTTCACTTGGCAAACCTAGAACACTCATTCTGCCTTAAGACATAGTCATGTTAAACATGAATTCTCACACCTATAGGATCAATACAATGATATTATAATGAATTTTAAAGATAATTATACATCATTAAAACAAATAAAAACAAAAATATATATATTTCAAATATAAAATGTGAAACATATAGACCAATCTTTGAAACTCACTCTTTCATTGTCTTGACTTACTAAGACAAGTCACTTTGAGAGAACCTCTTTGATTGTGTATGAGCATCATAAACACTTATAAAATTTTATAACATTAGGTATAGGTATTTTAAAAATAACCCAAATAATTTTATTCATTTCTAATAATATAAACTCATCCCTAAACTAATTCTCACTCTAACTAGTTTTTTCTTACTATTCTCACTCTTAGCTAGTTCAGCGATAGGTCAACTTGGGTGGCCAAAATAGTTGACACAGAAGATATAAATTCTAAAAGTAAAACCATGGAAAAAAAAAAAAATCTTGACCTTAAAACTCCATCCATTTTTCAATCTTGACCTAGTCAACCCTGCCTGTAACATCAAATTCTTTAGAAACAATGGTTTTTCTATAGCTTTTGCTCACTGTGCTGATAAATCATTGCTACCTTGAGATTATTTATGGAGTATTATACATTATAAAATTAAAAAAATATATCAACCAAACCATTTTTTTAACTTTCCAAAAATATTTCTTCAATTAAAATCACTGTGAGGGTTTTGGACCAGTTTAGATTATTAACTTTTTTTATATAGCTGTATCCCTAAAACCACTTCCTATTGATTGTAAAACCTTATTAGGACAATTTTAAATCTCTAAAAAAAGGATTATGACACCATGTAAAGTTTACATGTGCTAATAAGCATCTAAACTTCCTTCTCATGTCTATAACTCTTCAATCTGCATACATAGAAGACCTTAAAACATGTTTTCTTCATTTATCCTTTAATCTATGACATAAAAATTGGTAAAAATACTTATAATAACTTAATACACCTATTTTCATTCTTAAATGTGTTATATCACTTTAAAACTCAACTTGACCCTTCATTAGACCACACTAGGTCTCTTTGCACATTAGGTCTAGAACTACCAGTCATGTTTAGACACTAAATACCCTTGGGAATCCTCTTAAAATGATCTAAAAACATAATCAATATTTCATATGAAAATATAATAGGATACAAATCTTCCAAACTTGTTCACACAAGTCTTGTACTATTGACCTCATCAAGCTACCACGATTTTGCCTTCTTACTAGGTCTCTTTATGCAGGTGCTAAGCCTCAATACCTGAACTTGAATTTATTATAAATGATTATTTGCCTTAAACACGTGTTGACACATTTTTTAACATCCTCTAACATGCTCTACCATTTTTTAATCACCTTCAAGATCATACATACCTATATCACCATCATCATGCCTTTAGTCTAATCACATATACCTACTAGGTACCATACCTCTTGAAGACCTTATTGCCACTGTAGATGCTTTCTAGAAAAAATTATGATGCCATGATATGATCAAATAATTCCAAAAAAAACTCACAAGTCTCATCTCAATTGAATTAACTATGCATGCCTTATTTAACACACAAGACCTCACACTTCCTTTGACATCAATGACAGTGCATAAACACATGACATTAATGACAAATTGCACCAATCTCCCCCTTTATCATTTATGGTAAACACTCTTACCATAACATATTACTTTCATCTCCCCAAACTAATCCTTCTCCCATCAAGTATTTCTCCCCCTTTTACATTAATGACAAAGTTAATCTCTAATAGTAATACTAATCCTTGGACGTAATCATTTATAGAACAAGATTTCTTCTTAAACAGAATAGAAGCATAAATCATAAAATAATTCAATAATGTTTTCCTTATGCATACCTAAAACACATGAACATCACATTCTTTGCATGATATTTAGCAACAAATAAAGAATGAACTCCCCTTTTTTACAAGGCATATTTTTAGTAGTGTCAACCATCTTATTCATGATATAACTAAAACCAATAGATCATAGTAAAAGAAACTCATTCGGATACCTCACCTTGACATCCATAGAATAACCTTCCCATGTCCTCATAATCTCATTGGTATTTTAGAAAAATCTAAAACTTATATGCCTTATTGAATCTTATGGTCAATTTGAATGGCTCCCCCTTTGTTCTTATTTTGATACCATTATAAGGACACATAGAAATTTCACAATTTGACCTTGTCTAAATTGAACACATGACAACACTAGATGTTAGCAGACTTAGACTTCTTCCAAACAAGGTCAAGGTATTCCCCTTTAACCTCATACTATGTGCATACTACTGATCTCTTTTTGATCACTTGAACTAACTTTAATAATCATACGAAGATATAAATTCTAAACATATACATAGATCTACCTACTTCTAATAAATTCACTCAATTTGAATCCTTTTAATGAGACCCCATAGAGACCTAGTTTCATTAAGACTATTATTCTTGACACCATCTAAATTATCATTGTTCCAAAATAAATGATCTAGCCTATCTTAATTCATAGAAAACTTTTATCTTGTTTTTGATCAACTTTGGCATGCTAAATTTCTAGTTAGGTATTTGAGACCTCATTCATTATGTTCTACATACCTTGAAAAGACACCACTCACTTCTTTTCATGAAGAATGCCTCTATAAATCCTAGATAAATACACCCCTTTTCATATAGATCTAGAACAATGTGAATTTAGTGGACTCCTAGTTCTTCAATCCACTCCTCTCAATCAACTTGTAATCAGGAGGATGATAGTATTTCTTTGGAATCCTCTTGGTTTTCTTCTTTATTTGAAACTCTCTAGACTTGGTATCCCCTTTTGACTCAACATATTCCTTCTCCTCCATTTGAGCTGAAGCATAGACCTCTTAAATAACTTTATGAGAATTGATAATACATGCTGAAAAAAGGGTATTTTGACACACCTTAGCAAAGAAACCACCTTGACTCTTGGGTTAAAATTTATTAAACATAACTTTATTAGGTCTCCATACCTAGGTTTATCTTTTATTATGCATTTTGGGGAAGAATCTAGCAATATGTCCCATGTTATGACACTATAGTAGGCCACATTATCCATACCTCTTATTGGCCAACTGCTCTTTCTTCTATAATATCTCATTATATGACCAAAATGATTACATGAAAAGCAATGACCATGAAATGAAATTTCACACCTTATAAAATTTAATTATCTAATAGATATTTTTATGTTGCCCTTCATGTTTGCATTAATATGATCTACATTCTTCTCATCCTTTATGGTTGAAGTTGTCTCTTTATCTTTCTCAACCTTACTCATCTTGTCTATGAGTTTCTCATGCACAATCTTCAAAGTACTCAACACAGTCTTCAATGTGGAACATTCTTCCTCTTTTGAACTTATATTTGTCTTTACATCATTTAGTTAAATCCTGATATCCTTAATGAAATTTCTATCTTATTTGATCACTTCAACCATTTCCTTAAGATTAGTTTGAAGATGACTCATCTCTTCTTCTTGATTATTAAGGATTATATCATGTTAATCACCCTTAGAGTTAGCATTACTCCTCTTTGTCTCAATAATACTAATCTGATCTTTAAGACCTTTCACCATATATCTCAACTCTTGATTCTCTTTCCTTAACTTCTTAGCCATCTTATGATTCTAGGATCACCTTCAATATATCAAGCCTCCTCCAAAGGACCCAATATTATATAAATTTTTGAGATAATAACCATTTAGATGGGGGGGGGGTGAATCAGTGTGCAAAAATTTCATTCAATTCTATTCATCATTCTTTAACCATTCAAACTAATATAGAGATATAATAATGCATAGAAGAGTAATCACATAAGCATGAAGCAAGATATAAACACATAAACAAAAAATATATGTGGTAAAAACTCATGGGTGATAAAACCCATTGTCATACCACTTGGAATATTATCCTATAATCAACGAAATAACATTTAGTGAGACATCAAACCTGTAAGGAGATCCAACCCCTACCTAGTCAAGCACTCACTCAACTAGTCTTTAGCAAGCTCCAACTTACAAGAAGGATTCAAAATCATAAGTGACTTGGAACCAAACTATAAAATTAAAGGAAAATTCTTCAATCTCAAACCTACAAGGCATATCCAACTCTCTCTTGACCAAGCACCAACCCAGCCAAGACAAGCTTGATCACCTTCACAACAACTTGTTACTCAAATAATTGATGGTGGATTATTATTCAAATATCTATCCTCTCCATATGAATTAAAATATTTTTAATACAATTTGAAAACATCAATGATTAACATACTAATATTCACTCACCTAATTCAGCTCACTTCATCTTTCTCTCTCTCTCTCTCTCAAATAGCCTTCTAGGATTATTCACTCAACACTATTCTAGACTCATTAGGTCAATTGAACTTATCATCTACATATATAAGATTTATTAGATGATGATAATTATTCATTTAATATTTTTATGGTATTAAATTACCTGATTATACTCCTTCAATATCTCTTTCCTTTGCTTATATTCTCATACCTCTAACTAGCTCAAATAGGCTAATTAAGCCTTGCTTATATACTCAACACTTGATCTTACCCATATTAGTGAGCCAATAACCTTAAAAAAATTGGTTAACACTTAGAATAGGTATATAAAAACTTTAATTTTTTTATAAAATCACTCCATAGGTTTTTCATACCACTTAAGGGGAAAAACTTGCATTAGGCCTAAATGAGACATAATGCAATTAGGTCTGTTTTAAGCACATGTTACAATTAGAGTAAAAAAGAACACCTTTATCCTCAACCAATTATTTAAAAACTTAAAAAAAATATAAAATATACCCATATTAACATCCACATATGTCTATATCACCTGTAATTCAAATTCACCACTTGAACCATGCTATTAGACCTACTTGTCATTAGGCCTTCTCATTGCCTAAAAGTCTGTCTCAAAAAATAGAAGTATATAATCAATTTTATCAAAAAAAATATGATAAAATAACATTAATAGATTCTCCATGATATAATGGTAACCACCATGTCCATTTTACATCACCAAACATGTCAAATACCTCAAACCCACACTTGAAATATGACCACTTAGAACGATCAATCACTACCAAAGTATAGTCAAGAATATTTGATCAAAAACATATAAATATTCACATATCATGAATATAAAATAATTAATATGGAACTTAGACAATTATATAACATAATAATAAGAAATAAATCCTTAAAATATTGGCAAAACACCTCAAACTCACCTCTGCAAGATGACTACATAGAACTGCCTATGGCTCCAAAAACATAGTCATGCAGAAGTTTGTCTTTAGAACTTGTAATGACACATTGAATACTTATAACACATTAATATTTTATATTATTATTATATATCATTAAAAAATGGATAGATATCAATCTTTAGTGACAACCATTGGTCTTATAGACCAATTTGTCAAGATACTCTCTCATAGTCCTCACACAGTCTTGCAAGCCATTTTGGCTTCCACATATCAACACCTTAAAGCTATCTATCCATATTATATAAATAATAAATAATTAATTTATGTATATAAAAAAATTTCAATTGAATTTTATGTAATTATTCTTATCATAGAGTCTCACACTCTTCACTTCACTTGGAAAACTTGGAACAATCATTCTGCCTTAAGACACAATCATGGTGAACATGAATTCCCACACCTATAGGATCACTTATATAATATTATAATGAATTTTTAAGATAATTATACATAATTATAATAAATACAAACACAAATATATATATGTCAAATATAAAATATGGAACATATAGACCAATCTTTGAAACTCACTCTTTCACTGTCTTGACTTTCTTAGATAGGTCGCTTTGAGAGCACCTTTTTGCTTGTGTATGAGCATCATCAAAAATTATCAACAAATTTGAAATGAGGTATAGGTATTTAAACAATAATCCAAATAATTATATCCATTCCTAATCATTTAAAACTCATCCCTAAACTAATTCTCACTCGGATTAGTTTTTCTCACTATTCTCACTCTTAGTTAGTTTAAAGATAGATCAAATTATGTGGCCAAAATAGTCAAAATAAAGGATATAAATTTTAAAACTAACACCATGGAGAATAATAAAAATTATTGACCTTAAAACTCCATCCATTATGTAATCTTCACCTGGTCAACCCTACATGTAAGATCAAATTCTTTAGAAATAAGGGTTTTTATATAGCTTTTGCTTATTGCCCTTACAAACCACTACCACCTAGAGATGATTTATAGAGTAATATACATTATATAATCACAAAAATAGATTAAAAAAACCATTATGTGAACTTTCCAACATGATTTATTCAATTGGGTTAGTGTGAGGGTTTTGAGAGGGTTTTAGACTAGTTTAGATTATTAACATTTGTTCATACAGCTCTATCCCTAAAAACCCTTCCTAATGATTATAAAAAATTATTAGTAAAATATTAAATATCTCCTAAAATTCATAGGACACCATGCCAATGAGCATCTAAACTTCCTTCTCAGGTCTGTAACTCTTTAATCTACATACACAAAAAGACCTCAAAACATGTTTTCTTGCTTTCTCCTTTAGTCCATGACCTCATACTTTGTAAATATACTTAAACTAACCTCTTAAACCTATATAAATTATTACATGTGCTTTATTACCTTGAAAACTCAACTTGACCCTTCATTAGATCACACTAGGTCTCTTTGCATCTTAGGTCTAGAACTACTAGTCATGTTTAGACCTTGAAGACACTTGGGAATCCTCTTGAACTAATCTCAAAACATCCTACATATTTCATATTAAAACATACCATTATCAAAATATACCAACCATGTTCACATAAGTCTTATACTATTGACCTCATCACGCTACCAAGATTGTGCCTTCTTACTAGGTCTCTTTATGTAGGAACTAAGCCTCAATACCCGACCTTAAAGTTATTCTAAAGGATTATTTACCTTAAACACATGTTCAAACATTTTTAAACATCTTCAAACATGATATACCACTAGTTACTCACCTTCAAGATCATACATACCTATATCACCATCATTATGCCTTTAGTCTAATCACATAGACCTACTAGGTACCATACCTCTTGAAGACCTTATTTCTACTATAGATACATTATAGAACACATTATCATGCCATGATATGCTAAACTAATTCAAAAAAAAAACTCACAAGTATCATCTCACTTGAATTCACTATGCATGCCTTTTTAAACACACAAGACCTTACACTTCCTTTGAAATCAATGACAATGCATAGACACATGACATCAATGAAAACTTACAACAATCTCCCCCTTTTTCATTGATGGAAAACACTCTTACCAAAATATATTAATTTCATCTCCCCAATATGGCCCTTCTCCCATCAAGTCTTTCTCTGCCTTTTACATTAATTACAAAGGTAATCTCTAATATTAATATTTATCATTAGACCTGACCACTTACAGATCAAGATTTCTTACTAAACACAACAAAAGCTTAACTCATCAAATAATTAAATCATGATTTACTTATGCATACCTCAAACACATGAACATCACATTATTTTCATTATATTTAAAAACAAATGAAGAATGAACTCCCCTTTTGACAAGGCATCTTTTTAGTAGTGTCAACCATCTTATTCATGATATAATTGAAACCAATAGATCATATTTAGAAAAACTCATTGAGATACCTCACCTTGACATCCACAGAATAACCTTCCCATGTGTTCATAATCTCATTGGTATTTTAGACTAATCTAAAACTTATATGACTTCTTGAATCTTATGATCAATTTGAATGGATCCCCTTTTGTTCATATTCTTGATACCATTACAAGGACACAAAAATTTCACAATTTTCCCTTATCTAATTTGAACACATGATAACACTAGATGTTACCAGACTTAGACTTCTTCTAAATAAGGTCAAGGTCTCCCCTTTGACCTCATACTATGTGTATGCTATTGATCTCTTTTTGATCACTTGAACCAACTTCAACAAGCATATAAATAAATAAATTCTAAACATATACATAGATCTACCTACCTCTAAGAAACTCACTCAATTTGAATCCTTTTAATGAGACTCCATAGAGACCTAGTTTTATTAAGACTATTGTTCTTGACACCATATAAAAATATAATTGTTTGAAAATAAACAATCTATCCTATCTTAATTCATAGAGAAATTTCCTCTTGTTTCAGATCAACTTTCACATGCCAAATTACTAGTTAGGTTTTGGAGACCTCATTCATTGTGTTCTACATACGTTGACAAGACACCACTCACTTATTGGCATGAATAATGCCACTATGAAGCCTAGATAGAGACACCCTTTTTCATGGAGATCTATAATAATGTGAATTTAGGAGACTCCCAGTTCTCTAATCCACTCCTCTCAATCAACTTGTAATCATGAGGTTGACAGTCTTTCTTTAGAATCCTCTTGGTTTTCTTCTTGATTTGAAACTCTCTAGACTTGGTATCCATTTTCAACTCAACATCTTCCTTCTTCTCCTCCATTTGAGATGAAATATATACCTCTTGCATAATTTTATGAGAATTGAAAATACATCATGACAAAAGGGTCTTTTGACACACCTTAGCAAACAAACCACCTTGACTCTTAGGTTAAACTTGATCAGACATAACTTTCTTAGGTCTCCATACCTAGGTTTGTCTTTTATTATGCATTTTTTGGAATAATATAGCAATATGTCCCATGTTATGACAACTATAATAGGCGACATTATCCATACCTCTTACTGACCAACTACTCTTTCTTCTATAATCTCTCATTCTATGACCAAAATGATTACATGCAAAGTAATGACCATGAAATGAACTTCCATACCTTATAGAATTTAATTATCTAATAGATATTTTTATGTTTCCCTTCATATTTTCACTAATATGATTTGCATTATTCTCATCCTTTTTGGCTGAAGTCGTCTCTTTACCTTTATCAACCTTGCTCATCTTGTCTATGAGTTACTCATGCATAATATTCAAAGTACTCAGCTCATTATTCAATTTTGAAATTTCTTCCTCTTTTGAACTCAAATTTATCTTTACATCCTTTAGTTAGCTCTGGAGACCTTGATGATATTTCTATCTTTTTTGATCACTTCAACCAATTTTTCAAGCTTAATTTGAATATGACTCATATCTTCTTCACATTCCACAAGAGACTTGGCTTGTTATTTAAATTATTATGGATCATCTCATGTTAATCACCCTTATAGTTAGTTTTACTCCTCCTTATCTCAATAAGACTAATCTTCTCTTTAAGACCTTTCACCATAGATCTCAAATCTTGATTCTTTTTCCTTAGCTACTTAGCCATCTTATGCTTCTAGGATCACCTTCAAGCTATCAAGCCTTATCCAAAGGACATGATATAATACAAATTATTTAAATCATAAATAATTATAGGGGTTATTAATCAGTGTGCAAACATTTCATTCAATTCCATTCATCATTCTTTAACCATTCAAACTAACATAGAGTTATAATAATGCATAAAAGAGAAATCACATAAGCATGAAGCAAGATATCAACACATAAACATAATATATATGTGGGAAACCCTAATGGGGGATAAAAAACAATATAATATCACTTATAATACTATCATATAATCAATAAAATAACATTTAGTGAGCCACCAACCCCACAAAGAGATCCAACCTCTACCTATCCAAACACCCACTCAACTAGTCTTTAGCAAGCTCCAACTTGTAAGGAGGATCCAACCCCATAAGTGACTTGGCATAAAAATATATAATTAAAAGATGATTATAAAATATCTAACCTACAAATCAGCTTCAACTCCTTCTTGACCAAGCACCAACCCATTCAAGACAAACTTGATCACCTTCACAACAACTTATTGCTCCAAAAATGGATGGTAACTTCTTAATCAAATCTAACTCTTATATATATGAATTAAATATATTTAATATAAATTTAACACTCCTATGATGAATATATTTATTGTATTTCACCTAATTCATCTCAATTCAACCTTTTATCTCTCTCAAATAGCCTTCTAGGCTCATTAGGTCAATTAACCTTGTCATCCACCTGTAGAAGATATGTTAGATGATAATCATGATTTATTTAATATTTTTATGGTCATAAATTACCTAATTATTCTCCTTTGAGATATATTTCCTTTTATTATACTCACATACCTCTAACTAGCTCAAATAGGCCAATTAGGCCTTGCTTATATACTCAACACTTGATCTTACCCATATTGGTCAGCCAAGAACCTTAACATAATTTTATCACACTTGGAATAGGTACATAATTTTTTTTCACAAGTGATATAATCACTCCATATGTTGGTCATACCCCGTAAGGGCCAAAACCTCTATTAGGCCTAAAGGAGACCTAATGCAATTAGGTCTATTTTAAGCAGACATTACACTTAGAGTCGCTTGGAACATCTTTATTATCCAAAAATGATTTAAAAACATAAATAAATTATAAAATATAACCATTATAACATACACATAGGTCAATACCACCTATAAGTCAAATTTACCACTTGAACCATGCTATTAGACCTACTTGCCATTAGGCCTTCTCATTACCTAAAAGTTTGTTTCATAAAATATAAGTATACAAAAAAATTATAAAACAAAAATATGATAAAATAAAATTAAAAAAGTTTAAATTATATCATGGTAACCACCATGTCAATTAGACATCACCAAACATGTGAAAAGACCTCAAATCCACACTTATAATATGACTACTCAGAACGGTCAAACACTGCTAAAGTATAGTTAAAAATATTTGATGACAAAAATATACATACGCACTTATAATGAATATAAACACATTAATATGGAAATAATATACTTATATAACATCATAATAATAAATATATCCTTAAACTCTTGGCAAAACACCATAAACTCACCTTTGTAAGATGACTACACAAAATTGCCTATAGCTCTAAAAACACAATCATGTAAAAGATTGTATTTAGAACTTGTAATGGAACATTAAATACTTATGAAGCACATTAATATTTTATTTTAGTATTCTATATAATTACCAAATGGATAGATATCAATCTCTAGTGACAACCATTGGTCTTATAGACCAATTTGTCAAGATACTCTTTCACAATCCTCACATAGTCTTACAAGCCATTTTGGCTTCCACATCTCAATAAATAAAAGATATATCTATATATTATATAAATAAAAAATAATTCATTTAGGTATAAAAAATAATTTCAAGTAAATTATAATCAATGAATCTTGTCATAGAGTCTCACACTCTTCACTTCACTTGGAAAACTTAGAATGATCATTCTGTCTTAAGACACAATCATGGTGAACATGATTTCCCAAACCTGTAGGATCACCTACATGATATTATAATGAATTTTTAGGATATTTATACATACTTATAATAAATCTAAACATAAATATATATATTTCAAATATAAAATGTGGAACATATAAACCAATATTTGAAACTCACTTTTTCATTGTCTTGACTTACTTAGATAGGTCGCTTTGAGAGCACATTTTTTCTTGTGTATAAGCATTATTAAAACTTATAAACCAAGTTTAAATTAGGTATATTTATTTAAAAATTACCTCAAATAATTTTATCCATTCCTAATCATTTGAAACTCATCCCTAAATTGATTCTCACTATGACTAGTTTTTTCTCACTAGTCTCACTCTTAGCCAGTTTAAAGATAGGTCAACTTGGGTGGCCAAAATAGTTTACATATATTATATAAATTTTTAAAATACCACCATGGAAAAAAATCATAATTATTAACCTTCAGCCTCTATCCATTGTGTAATCTTGACCTAGTCAACCCTACCTATAACATCAAATTCTTTAGAAACAAGGGTATTTCTATAGCTTTTACTCACTTTCCTAACAAAATACTACCAAATATAAATTATTTATGGAGTAATATACATTATAAAACCAAAAAAATATATCAACCAAACCATTATGGTCACTTTACAACAATATTTCTTCAATCAGGCCACTATGAGGGTTTTGGACTAGTTTAGATTCTTAACATTTGTTCATATAGCTCTATCCATAAAACCACTTATTAATGATTGTAAAAAAATATTATGAAACTTTTAAATCTCTACCAAAATCCTTAGGACACCATTAAAATTTTACACGTGCCAATGAGCATCTAAACTTCCTTCTTAGGTCTGTAACTCTTCAATCTACATACACAGAAGACCTCAAAATATGTTTTCTTACTTTTTACTTTAGTCCATGACCTAATAATTTGTAAACATACTTAAAATTAAATATTACACATATATCCATGATTACATGTGATATATCACCTTGAAAACTCAACTTGACCCTTCATTAGACCACACTAGGTATCTTTGCACGTTAGGTCTAGAAGTACCAGTCATGTTTAGACCTTGAATACACTTGGGAATACTCTTGTGCTGATATCCAAACCTCATCCATATTTCATATGAAAACATACTAGTCTCAAAATCTTCAAACCTTGTTCACAAAAGTCTTATACTATTGACTTCATCAAGCCACCAAGATTGTGCCTTCTTACTAGGTCTCTTTATACAAGAGCTAAGCCTCAATACCTAACCTTGAAGTTATTCTAAAGGATTATTTACCTTCAACAAATGTTGAAATTTTTTTCAACATACTCTAACATGATCTACCATTGGTTACTCAGCTCCAAGCTCATATATACGTATATCACCATCATCATGCCTTTAGTCTAATCACATAGACCTACAAGATACCATACCTCTTGAATACCTTCCTATGACTGTAGATGCATTCTAGAACAAATTATCCTACCATGATATGATTAAATAATGACACAAAAAAAATCATAAGCCTCAATTCACTTGAATTCACAATGTATGCCTTTTTAAACACAACATACCTCATACTTATTTTGATATCCATGACAATACATAGACACATGACATCAGTGACAACTTGAAAAAAAATCAAAACAAATTAAATACATAGATTATCAAGCTTAATCCTTGGGTTGAGATATGTAGAAGACAAGAAAGAAATGCAATTAGAAGATAAATAACCATGTTTTTTACCTCCCTTGAATATTCTCTTGTATACTGGTTTAAAGAGGTTGAGCTCAACATGTAAATGTATAAGTCTTTGTCAATGCTTCAATTCTCACATGAGTAGCATCTCTCCTTGTCTACACTTGATTTGGATTTGGCTTCACATGAGAGTGAGTAATCTCCTTGTGTAATTCAATAGTGGAAGTTTGCATGGAGAATATTATTAAAATGAAAGGTATTAGGCTCTTATTTATAGATATTCTAAATCATTATGGACCATTCATCTCATATCAAGATGAAAGGTTGAGGATAAATCCTCAAATCTATGACTACACACATAAATCATGCAAGAGAGGTGAATTAAGGCCCTTTTGGAGTATGGATGTCACATTTAAACAAAAGTGCAATTATTGGTCTTATTAGAGGGTTTAATAGGGGTGTAAGTGGAAGCATGTGTAAGAGCGTGTCTTAAGTGTGTAAATGAAGTGTAAGACATGTCATAACCTTTGATTTATTTCACACTTTTCCTTATGATGTCATCCATTTTTGAGGAAATATTTTAATTTTAAATTTAATAAAATAAGATAATTCCAAATCCATGGATTTTCCTATTATAGGAATGATTAGACTTGATTAAGTGGGATTGGTCAATAATTAGAGGAATAGTGGCTTTTACAATGTTTCTATTTGTCAATCAAGTATTCACTTAATTTCTTTATGAAGACACTTGTAAGAAATTTATTTAATTTAGGATGAATTAAATAATATTAATTATTCAATACAATCCATTGCCCCAATTAGGTATGTATCATTGTGAATTTGGATTAAATTGATAGTTGTGCAGGTAAACTAGGTCCAATGGTGATTTATAGTTAAACCTTCATGTAATAATAGAAAACTGATCTTGTTTACAATTTAAACATGGAAGTGGTTAAAATGAAGTGTCTACATTTTTATCTTTTTTGAGGAGTTACAAGACATTAAGCATAGTGCCGTATTTTCAAAGATTGAAAAAGTCATTAATAATTAATTTGATAACTTTTGAAGAGTGATGTCTTCACTCTTTGCCTTTTATATTTTATGAATTAATAAACTCTAGTTAATTCCCCCAAAGGTGCTTGACTAGCCCTAGATTCCACCTTTATGAGATGATTAGGGAAGAATTTGAAACAAACATGTCCTAAAAAAAAAGGAAGAAAAAATAATGAGCGAGATCTGTGGGCTTGAAATTAGAAGAAAGACTAAATGATGGAGTTGGCCCCAAAAAGAGTGATCTTGGTTGATCACAATAATCTTACCCAACATGGAGTATTTTATCACTGATTGAAGGAGTTGCCCTAGTATGAAAAAAGGTGATTAGTCTAAATGGTTTTACCCAGTAGGGTGGATTTTCATTCTAAGAAATGATGATTAGGCATTTGATGAATTGGTTGGGAGATAGTAAACAAGGAGATATTTTACTACACCATTATTGATTATACTTATAGATCTTGATTTTTGATATAACACCAAATAGTATGCACCATTATATACAACATCATGATTACTAGACTACAATGTGCATAAGGATTGAGCCCCAATCTAATAGACAACTGAAAATAATGCACCAATGATAAAAACCATGATGACAATGCTGACATATGCCAATATATGGAATCAAGTACAACTTCATGATAAGAATAACCATGCTGATGACCCTAACAACATAATAGACTAAGTCAAGGTGAAAATAGAGAAAGGGAAATAAATAAATAAGTAAATAAGTAAGCAAACATAAATTGAAGGAAAAACAACATAAAACATGTAGTTACTCAAGAGGAAAAGCAAAGAAAAACACCAAGAACAATCAACAATAATTATTATTGAAAAAAACATAAACACGCCATAAAATAATAAATAAATAAATTATTTATGTGTTGTGAAAGTAAGGCATTACTCTTAGGTTTTTGGCCCCTAAGCTCTAGAGGACAACTATCATGACAAGATGGTAACTTGGATGAAAGGGGGAATAAAATAAAAAGGAAAGGGTGGTCAAGTTGACTCCAATGCCCCATACAAGTGGACACTGCATACATATTCCTATGGAATTTAGGCCAAATGTAGTTATCATAAGGATATGGGAAAGAATAAAAGTGACGAATAAGTAAGAGATTTTATTATAGGATAGAAATAGGAAGAGGTAAATAAGTAAAATAGTGAGAACTTTTTGAGGTAATCTGGGAAAATGAAATGGAAATAAGATTGGATGAGCTAACATGAGATTCCCAATGCATCTAAGTTCTACCTACATAGTCCATGTGGACCTCAAATCAATTTAGTTATCCCATAAATGGGAGGGATAAATGATAGATAATGGCAATGGTAAACTGGAAATGATCATGGTTGGATAAAGGTTATCCAAAGGTTACCACTTAGAAAATGTAGTAAACCACATCATCTAGAACTAAGATAAATGCCACTAACAAATAATATGACAAAGAAAGTATAAATTTTGTGGCTTAATATCTCTCATGGTGATTGTAAGCCCATTTTGTAACTTTTTTCATTTTTAAGTTATTTCTAGGATTTTAAAATTTTTAGGGTTTTTTAGACTATTTTAAACATTATTAGGTTTTTGGGCATCTCAACTCAATGGAGGATTATGAGATGCATATATTTTTAAGTCAAAAATGGAAATAACATGGCTTAGGTTACTTGAAACATAGTGAGAGTGTGGCTTATGTTTCTCACACAATGATGAGAGCATGGAAAAGAAGTGACCTAACTGACCTTATAAACTGAGTGTTGCCTACATAGTCCAAATGGACCCCATGTAAATATAGTTTAACCATTCTAGGGGATATTATGAATCAATAAAAAGGTTGAAAATAAGAATGGCATAAGAAAAAAATCAAATGGTAAAGGATTTGGAAAGGATTGAATGATGGATAAATGGCAATGAGGGAAAGGACTAGGAGTCTCCAAGGACCATGTCTTGTGAGAACCAAATGTGTCTAGTTAATAAAATATCACATGGATAATAGGCCAAAATATGCTTCCCAAATAGGTCTCAAGATACCTTCCACTTCTATAACTACGTAAAGATGGGAAGACTAATGGTCATAATAAGTTGGGTTGGGCTGAATAGGATTGAATGGCTAAAATGGCTTGAATCACAATTGACTACAATGTCCAAAATAACTTGAATATAATGGTCTATAATGTAGATAGGGTTGGCCCTAAGTGCCAAGGTATTTACCGACAATAAATTATTTATGTATGAAACTAAAAATCTATTTTTCATTATGGTACTTACCCAAGGTGCCAAAAGTATTGGTTTCACTGTTAGACTAATTATTTACTTTTTTTTAATTTTTAATTGATTTTTGTGTTTGTTTTTTATTTATAGCTTCTCAACTCAATGTGTTAGGAACCCGTGGAAGCACAATTGATTACCATATACAAGCAACTTAAGATGCAGAATTAATAAGAAGTAACAAGTAACTAGAAACTAGAAACAACACAGAATATGAGAGACAATACCCAATTGTATTAATACTCATCCAGAAAAGAATACAATAAATAAGATGCCAATTCTTCTTCACACCTCTCAGAGGCTTCCCACACCTCAAGTGTACAGTACTTATTTCCTCAAAGCTCTCTCTCTTATAGTCCCAACACACAACTCAAACACAAAGTTGGTGTTCACCTCCAACCAGTCAGTATCCACTACTGCCAATACACCAGTGCTCCATGCACTCCAAGTAGATCTCCCCTGAACTACAACAACCTGCAACCCAAATGATCTTACTTATGGAAGGAACTACCTTTCCTTCCTCTCTTGCTCTAGACCGAGTACACACCATACTCCAAGTAGATCTCTCCTGATCTTGCTTCCTATTGTGTTGTTGTCCTCCCTGATCTTGCACACCTACAAATCAATCTGGTTCTGCACACCTACAAACCTAGATCATGCACACACATACACCTATAGATCAATGATCTTACTTACCATGCAGATCTCCAAACATGGCCTTGCACCCTTACTGACCAATATCCTACATACATGAAGAACCCTTCTGATTCTCCAAAAACCAGCACCCACACTTGGCACTACTATGGAACTAGGAGGAACACCCTTGCTCACTTCACACATAGAAGGAGCTAACTTTGCTCAACTCAAACTAGCACACATTACTATACAACCCATGAGTCTATTATATCGATCTCATGAAAACAATAATTAGACACCTAATTACAATAATTAGATCCATAGCTCAAGACTATAATTAGCCTCTCAACATGCAAACACCCAATTTGTTAACTAACTGTCTGTGAACTGGTAGTTCTAGAACTACACAGGCGACCAACGTCAGTCCTTATCAGGCTAGAGATGACTGACGTCAACTGATACCTGACTGATGTCAGTTGCCTTTCCCACTATATATGACCAACATCAGCTGATCAGACCAATGTCAGTTGCCCTACAACTTAGCAACCTCTCAACAACCTCTTTCATTGTTTGCATAAGTGAAGCTTTTAGCTCCAAAACCTAACAATCTCCCACTTGGAGATAAATAGCTGCACTATACCTATACCTATAACCCATCTAATCTATATCCTGGCTTGTATCCCTCTTCAAGATCAATCCTGAAGACCACCCACCACACAACTTGTGGTGCACCTCCTGTCATCCAAGTAACCTGCCACATCCACATCTACAAACACATGTAGAAAAGAACTTGACCCTACATAGCATGTCGACCTGCTGCTGGTCCCTCTCAAATACCTGAGAATCCACTGAACTACCCTCTAGTGCTTCTTTCCCGGATCGGCTCCAAACTTTTTGACAACACCCATTACTTGGGCAAACTCAGGTCTATACCAAACCTCATGTGATTTTGGACACTGAACTATCCAGCCCTTGGTGTGCTCTAGTTCTGCATCCTGAACCTCACCAACACCTGATTCACATCAGCTCCCACTGGAGACAAAATCAACTTGTGATCTTCCATGTCTCTCATGCCAAAGAATTTTGCTGCTCCAAATCTTTCATGGCAAACCACTAAACTAATCTTACCCTTAGCTCAACAAAACCCTATATGTACAAACTTGCTAGCAAACCATCCACATATAGTAACAAGATAATATTAGGACCATCATCCACCTGGTAAGACAAACACAATGGTTACACTGACATTGACTAAAGCCCTGCTTTGTCATCCACCTATCAAAACCTGTACCACTGTCCTACAGCTTCCTCAAGACCATATGACCTAGCCTTCCATCTCACATGTCCATTCTCTCTATTCTTTAACCAAGGTATCCATTCATCTCAGTGCTTTCATACTAGCTGGTAACCCTACCAAATCTCTCATTTGGTCCTGCATCCTATTCATGCTATGCTCCCACTGTTTCCTAGATCCTTCTTGCTCTGTAATCAGCAACTAGTATAAAGAAGAGGAACAATGAATTTGAGGCTTACTTGCACTTTCAGTCCTCCCCATGGGTGTTTGAGACTCCTTGATAGCTTTTTGTCCACCCAAAATCTATCTCAATGATCGACCTCAGTTACCACATAGTCTACATCCAACCGACGTTGGTTCCATGCGACTGTCTAGGTCACCAACACTGGTTATCCTACCGACATCGGTCTCCCCCTGCCCAACACCACTGACTTCTCTAGTCTGCACATGATCAATGTTGACACATGTTTGTTCGATGTCGATTACCCTTAACCAACATCAGTACCTGTGTATGCCTGTGAGTGATGACTTTTTACCCGCGAGATCCTTTGAATCAAAACCCATGTCCAAATTGCCCTGCTCAAAAGTATCTATTCCCATCCACTGGTCTCTGTCTGTCATCTCCTCCAAGAACACCAAGGCTTTCTATTTCTTAAGTTTATCAAATACATCAGTCTTCTTTTTCCTACAATAAATCCAATCCTTTCTTGTAGCATCCCACTACTCAAAGAAATCTCAGTCTATGCTCTCTGAAGTTGATCTCTTACCATCTAACTTAAGAACATCCATTCCCTTTTCACTTATGTGACCAAGCCTACCAAGCCACACCTGTGCAATAGAAGTGGAATCAATAATACAAGCAAGTAGATAAAGAGTACCTGATTTCTTACCACATGCTAATTTAAGTGCATCCATTGTGAGAGTTCTTGTGCATCTCTCATCACCCAACTTTCTTGAAGCAATTAGCCACATCTTCAAGACTGGGACCTGCATGACCTTCTTCAACACCCATGTGTTAGCTGCCTGCAATTTCAACAACACTTCTCCTTTGCCAACAATCTGACAAGGCTCACCAACCCCTCTACTTGGGGCTGCATGGAAAGAGGCAATAGAATCTATTAACCATGATTCAACTTTATCCAAGAAACATCCCAGAGCATCCTGTGCAACAACACCTACAACATCTACTTCTTCAGTTCCTTCATGCTAATTTGCTATCAACCAACAATATTTCTTTACCTGCTCTTTCTTTCCATAACACCGTAAGTGACCATTCATGCTATTCAGTTTCTCCATTCGTAGCTTACTTTCTTCTGCCATTGCTATACTCCCACTCAATCAAAAACCCCTGAGAGTGACCTGTAACCAAACACAAAACTTGCTCCCTACAACCTTAGCTCTGATACCAACTGTTAGGAACCCGTGGAAGCACAATTGATTACCATATACAAGCAACTTAAGATGCAAAATTAACCAGAAGTAACAAGTAACTAGAAACCAAAAACAACACAGAATATGAGAGACAATACCCAATTATATTAATACTCATCCAAAAAAGAATACAATAAAGAAGATGCCACTTCTTCTTCACACCTCTCAGAGGCTTCCCACACCTCAAGTGTATAGTACTTATTTCCTCAAAGCTCTCTCTCTTATGGTCCCAACACATAACTCAAACACAAAGTTGGTGTTCACCTCCAACTAGTTAGTATCCACTACTATCAGTACACCAGTGCTCCACGTGCTCCACGCACTCCAAGTAGATCTCCCCTGAACTGCAACAACCTGCAACCCAAATGATCTTACTTATGGAAGGAACTACCTTGCCTTCCTCTCTTGCTCTAGATCGAGTACACACCGTACTCCAAGTAGATCTCTCTTGATCTTGCTCCCTGTTGTGTTGTTGTCCTCCCTAATCTTGCACACCTACAAATCAATCTGGTTTTACACACCTATAAACCTAGATCATGCACACACATACACCTACAGATCAATGATCTTACTTACCATGTAGATCTCCAAATGTGGCCTTGCACCCCTATTGGCCAAGATCCTACATACATGAAGAACCCTACTGATTCTCTAAAAACTAGCACCCACACTTGGCACTACTGTGGAACTAGGAGGAACACCCTTGCTCACTTCACACAAAAAGGAGCTAACTTTTCTCAACTCAAACTAGCACACATTACAATACAGCCCATGAGTCTATTATATAGATCTCATGCAAACAATAATTAGACACCTAATTACAATAATTAGATCCACAGCTCAAGACTATAATTAGCCTCTCAACATGCAAACACCTGGTTTGTTAACTAACTATCTGTGAGCTGGCAGTTCTAAAACTACACAGGCAACTGACGTCGGTCCCTGTCAGGCTAGAGATGACCGACGTCAGCCGATACCTGACCGACGTCGGCTGATCAGACTGACGTCGGTTACCCTGCAACTTAGTAACCTCTCAATAACCTCCTTCCCTATTTGCATCAGTGAAGCTTTTAGCTCCATAACCTAACATAATGAAGGATATGAGATTCATATTGTGGACCCTTTTTTGTCTAGTTGATAACTATTCAGAATGGCTGCTCTATCAAAATCCTACTTCTGATGTGAACTATATTATTTTTATCATGATCTTTGTTGGTTATTGATTCTACTTCCTCCAAAACTCTAGTCAAGATGTCTTTGTAGCCTCTAAAAAGAAGAGTGATATAAAGAAGGGTAAATAAGGGTAGGCATGGGCTAAATGGTTTGATTGGATAATGTAATATAGGTCTTGAATTAATAATAGGATCACAATAGAATGTATGAAGATTGTGATTTTCAATCACACACATTGTTGTTGATTTTGGATTCGATTGTATTTGAGTTGTGGCGAGGAGGATACTTTATTAAAAAAATTAATCAAGCAATGAAGAACTAATTGTATCAATTTTTGGCAAATTGAAGAGGTTTTCACCAATAAAGTCTTCTTGATTATTATGATTTAGTTTATTCAATAATGTCTTGGATAAGGTTTCACTAAGGGATGTTGATAATTCATTTTGATTATCCCTTAGTGCCCTAAGTAAGGTTTCACTAAATGATTCCAATTTTTTATTTTTATTATCGTCTAGCACCTCAAATAAGGTTTTACTAGAAGATGTTGAGTTTATAATTTGATTGTCCCCTAGTAACTCAATAAGGTTTCATTAGGAAATTTTTCTTCTACTTGAATGTTGTCTTGGATCCCCATAAATTCTACCACTGAGATGTTACCATGGAAAGAGTTTAGTAATGTGTGATTCTATCGGTCCAAATTGACATTTGTGGGAGGTGAAATATCAATATAATAGCTAGGATGGGTAATGGTAAAGGCATGTGTATTGGTAATGAAAGGGTAAAAGGAAACATAAACTTTGTATAGGATACTAGGAGAAATTGTGTCGATGATGAAGAAAATATCCTCAAAAATTATAGAAGGATCATAAGTGATTTTAATTAGATCTAATAGGAGATTTAATCTAAATTCATAAAATTTATGAAGGTATGATAATTCTGAATTTGATTCTAAATCATAGGACTTGAATCCCATGTTGATACTGGCATTGATTCTACTTTTGATGTTAAATATGATATTGGTTCTAAAATGGAACTTGATTTTGATGTAAAAGAAGCCACAAAGAGGGCTTATTGAATAACATTATCCAAAAGTACCTTATTCACCTTTCACTTGGAAATGAAGTGTTTAGGTTGAAGAAATGTTTATAAATAGGGGATGGTTGGTAATGGACAAATAATGGTATTTTACTTCATGATAATGGGTTCTTCAAAAGTGGGATAATCAAAGATGGGTCTTATGTCAAATAAAGGTTCTTAATCAAATACAGGTGGATCATCAATGGTTTGGATTCATTCAAAGATGGATGATTTGACAAAAATGTCATTAGTGATTTGATTAACTTGATATTGCTTTAGAAGTGGATATATCTGATCATGTTTGGGAAGAGGATCATGACATATCCTGATTAAGTATTTATCTGACTTGGGCACATTTGGATTATCAATAGATACAAGTCTTTGGAGGGTAAATGGCATAATAGGTCTACACTCTTGACTTGAAAGAGGTGTTTGTTTAGGAGATATTATCAAATAACATACTTTTTCTATTAAAAATCTAGTTGGAAGCTTAACATCGATCTTTAAAAATCATACAAGGTTTTCATCTTTATTGTTAAAAATGTGTCATGTAAATTGGTATTATCCATAGTCTACACCAGATGACTCATTTATGAGGCTTTGTTGATTTTGTTCATGATTGGCACTGATGGCATATTTATAAGTTTAAATTGAGAGAGTTATTCCCTCACTTCTTGACTAAAGACCGATGATGCTAGAATAATTTTATGATCATGAGATGCCATGACTTGGATTAACCTTAGACTAATGCCCCAAAGCAAGGATACATGTAAGGGGAATTAGATGGAAGAAATTATCCCCAAAGAGGGTAGACTTGGTATCAATTAAAATAGACCCAAAGATGGTAGTCTTTGTCCTAATGTAATTGGAATGGGCCTAAAGAGGGAGGTATTTATTATATTAGAGTTGGTTGAAATTGTCTCGATTAAAATTTCCCCAAATAGGGTAGATTGGAATAGATTGAAATGGGCCCAAATAAGGGCAACCTTGGTATTGGATTTAAATTACCCATAACATGATGGATTGGCATAGATTGGAATGGGTCAAAATGGTATTATGTTGATATTGGTCATATTAAAATTGGTTCTAGCTTGGTTTGGACCAAAAAATTGAGAAATATATTTGATTAGAATGGAGTGCCCCAAATAGGGTAGATTGGTTTAAATTGGAAAATACCCCAAACTGGGTAGATTGGCATAAATTAGACTTGGTAAAAATGGTATTGATTTAGTTTGCCCTAAATAGGGATGAATTGTCTTAGAAATGATTCAAATGAAAATGTAGACACTAGAAAACCATACTAGATGTTGAAATGCCTAAGGATCCCTTAGGGATCATCTAACTCTTCTCAACCCACTGACCAACCTATTGGACCTTGGGTGTAGTTAGTACCTTAGCTAACTAAACTCACTAACTTACTAACCTAACCCTTAACCTACCTATTTTAACTCACCTTGACCCTTTACCCTTAAACACTAGATTGCCAATGGTTAGCTTAACCATCAATAGTTATCTTAACCAATTTAGATGTTTGATTGAGTATAAAATCTAAAATTTAGTACATCTAGGCTAATCATCTGACACCATTATCCCTGTGATGTGTGAAGTGAGGGGGTAGGTGCCAATACCAAGCCATGTATTAATGTTCAATATAGATTTTATTTTTGAGCACCTAAACACAACTTGAAACCAACTTTAGACTTCCTCTTTATTACCTGATCTATAATCCAAATTTCTTCTTCACACTTTTTAAGAGATAAGCAAAAATTGATATAAAAATGAATCCTAAGTTTCTAAATGCACTTTAGTGTATGCTTTGATTGCCTTGAGATCTTTTTCTTTGCTTTCTTTGTGTTTGAGTTGTGAGTTTTTATCATTTTTTTCTATTTCTCACATGGTTTTTACTAGATAACAGTTGATAAATCAAACCAACCAAGGACCACCTTCTTCCTCTTCCTCCTCTTCCTCCTGCTCCTCCTCTATGGAGTATACTTCAAATGTTAAGGGTTCTCCTCATCATTATCCCCCTCCTACCATGCCTTGGATAGTTGATGAGGGTGATGTGGATTTTTCCACGTTCATTGATAACAACCCTACGACCCTCGAACATTACCTTAATACCTTATCTCATTGTACCTCTTCTACTTTAGTTCTTCCCATGGATCCACCTTATGGTATTCCACCCCATCTTATGGTTGGTTCCACTTTTACCCAACTCTTGATTACCCAAGCCTCTTCTCTTACCAATATCCCATCCACTACCACTACCGAAACTCAATCCAACATTCCAACTTATATCCAAACACCCCCTACACCAACCAACACTTCCAATTTAGGGGAAACCTTACCTCTTGTTACCTATACCCCATCTACTATGGGGGCATATTCTTCCCCTATTTCCACCATTCCCCTTGTCACTACTAACCCACCAATTTCTACCCCACTTTAGAGTTTGGTTCTTTCTATACCTTCTACCCTTCCACCCATTAACACAAGAGTTATTACTCAACCTCAACCTACCTATTCAACCATACCTCCAAATCAACCCACCTCTATCCCTCAATAAACACCCATGAAATCCTACCAATATGTTCCTAACCCACAAGGATACATATCACCTTCTACCCAACCTTTTATGCCCACATATCAATATGTGGCATCATCCCTACCTTTCATGACCACATACTAATATGTGGCATCCTCTCAACCTTCCACCTCTTATCCATACATTGCAACCACCAAACCTCAACTGAACTTACCACCCCATTATGGAGCTCCCCAATCTCAAATAGATTTGGTTAAGATGTTGATAGATAAAATGTCCAATCTTGAATCATCTATTTTTGGGGTTCATAACCTTTTATCTTATGATCAAATCTACAATGAATCCATTCATCCATCTATTCCATTCTAACCTTATCCTCCTCAGTGGAAACTACCCAAGTTTTCCAAGTTCCAAAGTAAGGAGGACCCCCAAAAACATTTAAGAGCATTTTTCCATTCTTGCTATTTGATTACATATGATGATGTTCTTCTTCTTCATACCTTCCCTATGTCCTTATTTGGACCAACCTTGGATTGGTATAATGGTCTTACCAAGCACTCCATCTTCTCTTTTTATCAACTTACCCAAATATTTTTATATCACTTTTCATTCAACATATCTCAAAAGGTTTCCATTACCAAAATTTACTCCATTAGGCAATTTGATGATGAATCAATTATCAATTTCATAGCTAGATGGAGAGGTCTTATAAACTAAATTTCTTTCTTGTTACCCTAACCTGAATTGATTGAAATATTTTCTTGAGCTTATGATGAACATATTGCTCCCACTCTTCAGGATTAGACTTTCAGAACCTTTGATGAGGCTCTTACCATGGCACGTAAACTTGAAATTAGGGACATTGATGAAGGGAAATTGAAATTGATACATAAGAATTCCATCTTCAAATCCAATGACCCTTCTTCAACCAAAACCACTAACCCATCCAACTATCCCAATACTAAAATAAAGGCAACCACAAACATGGTCATCCTCAAACCTACTCCACCTCCAATTATCAACCAACCAAATCAAATTAATTATTCCAACCCATCAAACCAACAAACTCACAACCAAAACCAAGCCACCATAAGACAATATACTCCCATAGGGGAGTCATATCCTTTAGTTTTGGATAAACTTATCAAATCTAACCTCACACAACTTCCTCCTATAAAACCTCCCTAATAATTTAATGCCTCTCACCCCATACTTGGTTGGTATACTAAAAATGATCTATGTGCCTTCCATCATGTTATTGGACATGACATTAGTAGGTGTAATAGCTTTAAAAATATTATCCAAAATTTGATTGATAAGGGTGAACTTGCATTAAATAATCCCAATGCACCTCAAAATTAATCATTAAACATATTTTGGAAACCTTTTCCTAACCATGCACCTTCTTCCAACCATAACAACAACAAACTAGAATCATCCATGCTTGTGAGCTTCACATGATCAATGTTTTTATCAATGAACCTATCATTGAGGAAATCATTACCTCAACTATCTCTACCTCTACCCCACTTATTGAAGTGGTGTAATCTTCTTCCATTCCTTTGGACAAAAAAATAAAGGAATAACCTCCTCTCTTTTAGTTGATGAGATCCTCGACTTACCCCCCTCTCCTTTGATATAAATACCAAAGGAAGAAACCATTGCTTCAACCACAATTTATTATAGTCCACTTATTGAAGTGATGGAATCATTACCCTTTCCTTTGGACATCCAAACAAAAGAGTCAACAACTTCCTTTCTTCCACTTGACACCATAACACCTTCCTTACCTACACTGGAGCCAACCACTCCCTCTTTGGAAACCACTCTAAAGGAAGAGATCATCTCCTCTATTATTTCCATAAAGATCACCTTAACCTATGGGCTTAATATTTTAAACCAATGACCAAGGAATCAAACCCATCTATAAACCTTTTTCTAGATTAGTCTAAATTCTAGAGTTTGTTTCTCAACCCAATCTAGATAGAGATACCTTTTAGCATTGTCTTGGGATACCTTAGCAAAATAAATAATAACCCTTAACCTCACTTGCATCTACCATCAAACTTGTCTTTACCTCAACCACATCCTCAGACACTTCTTCCCCTAAAACCATAAGGGAATCTTCCAACCCACCTCCCTCTAAAAATTTGAAATCACCTTATGCGCCTCTAACCAAACCCATCAAGAATATATGAATACTTCCTACTCCTATCTTGTCTCACCCATCCTTGAAATTAGACCTAACCCCATTAAGTCCACTAAAGAAAAATTTGACTAAACCTATCAAAAATATGGAACCACCCAAACCATCTCAAACTAGACCCATACCACCCCCTTCTCTTTTACCTTCTATTTTAGGAACTCATCCTTTTACCATCTCAAGAGCTCATCCTTCTACCAAGAAGATGAACCCTCCCACAATTACCTATTCCTCATCTAGTAAACCTTCTCCTTTTTCTCTACCTACACCTACCTACACCAAATTAGTTAAATCTTCATCCTTATTAACTAACCTATCCACCTCTACCTTCCCACAAATTTTCAAACCATCATTATCTAAATCCTCCACCTCTAAATATTCTACCTCCAAACTTACCAATATAAAAAAATCCCAACCTAACCAACCCACCAAAACTATTACACAACCCATAACTTCTATGGTAAAGCCTACTTCCAAGAAGGATCCCACTCTTAAAACCAAAAACATATCACCTCCAACACCTTTTCTTGAATCATATTCAACCATATTACAAAGGTTGTTGCAAACCTCTTCTTTAACCCTACCACCTATCAAACCCTTCGACTCTTTGCATCCTAAATTATCATGGTTCAATGACAATTTGATCTACCTATACCATATGACATTGAGACATGATATGAAGAAATACAAATCTCTCCAAACACTTATCCATAGCCTATGGGATGAGGATGATCTATTATTAGATGAACATCCCTTAAGCCCATTAGTAATAATACCACCACAATTGGTAAATACCAACAATACCACACAATAATACCACAACTGATGAATAATAATAATATTACCATAATAAATGAATACCAATAATACCACCACAATTGATAAATACCATTGAAATGGATACAACCAACCTCTAATACCTCTGATATTTAAACCTGAGTGGTGCATGTGACAACTAAATTGCTTTACAAATAAATTGTATTTTGGGGTTCTTTCTAGAAAGCTTCTTGGCTTTATTGTCTCCCTTCAAAGAATCAAAGTAGACCTTGACAAAGTCAAATCAATCCTCAAGATTCCACCTCTAACCCACCTTAAACAACTTTTTAGCTTGCAGGGGAAGCTCTAATCAACCCGTCAGTTTATCTCTCAATTATTGAATAAATGTCAAATTTTTCACCATCTCATTAAGAAAGACACATATTCTAAATGGACTAAAGACTACCAATAAGCCTTTGATTCACTCAAATAATACCTTCTTTCTCCACCTATTTCGACCCCTCCTAAATAGGACCAAACCTTCTACCTTTATATCTCTACCACTGACCATTCCTTAGGGGTAATGTTTACTCACCATGATGAAAAAAACAAAGAGTGAGCTATTTAATACACAATTCAAACACTTATAGAGTATGAGACTTGGTATACCCATCCTAAGAAACTTTTCCTCACCCTCATCTTCATGGCTTCCAAACTTCACCACTACCTTCTTAATCACGAAACCTACATCATCACTAACACTGACCCACTCAGATACATGCACTCTAAACCATACCAAAACCAACATATGGCTAAGTGGCTCATGCTCCTAGCTAAGTTTGACCTTGATTTCCTTTAGTAGAATTCAATTTAAGGGCAATTCATTTCTAATCAATTGGTCAAAAATCCTCTACCACATAACCAACTACTTTCTCTTATGTTTCCAGACGAGTCCATCTCAACTCTTTCTCAAGAGGACCCCACCTATCAAATGACCATGTTTTTTTATGACTCCAAATTCCAATGTGGTAGGGGTGCTAGATTTATTCTCATTCCCCTCAATGATGAACCTCTTCCCCTTTCATTAAAACTTGACTTTGAATGTACCAATAATGTGGCTGGGTATAAATCCCTAGCCATAAGTCTCCAAACTGCTCTAGCCTTGGGAGTCAAGACAATCAGTGTCTTTGGTGATTCCCAACTTATGGTCAAGTAGGTCAATGGATCCTACCAATGTAAGAATGATGTCTTACTAAAGTAAAAAAACTTAGTAGATGTACTCTTAGCATTATTTAATTAACATCATTCAATCATTACCTTATCCAATCTATTCCATGATATATAAACAAGTTCATGGATACAATGGATTCTCCTACTTCCCAAATCCCATCTCAACCTTACAACTCTAAACTCTTTGTTACCATTCATAATTATATCACCCCATCTTATATCCATTCTAACGTTCCTACCATTTATAATGTGAAAGTATTTCCATCAGATATATGGTATGAACAAACTTTTGATTACCTCAACCTTGGTATCATTCCTCCCAACCTCTCTAGGAATGCTCAAAGAGCCTTTGTTTAGAGTACCTCTCATTATACCATACTATGGGGAATCCTTTTCAAACATGGATTTGATGGCCTCCTTCTCTATTGTCTTCATAATCATGAAGCTTCCCATGCCATCAAAGAAACACATGATGGAATGTGTGGAAGATACTTTAGTGGTTTATTTTTCACTAAAAACATCCCTCACCTTGTCTACTATTAGCCTACATTAATCAAGACTATTATGATTATGTACATAAGTGTGTTAAATGTTAATATCATGCTAATTTACACCACACACTAGCCCATGGCCTTCAAGTATCCAAAAAGTTTTGGCCATTCTCACAATGGGGTCTAGATCTCATTGAAGAAATCAATCTTCATTCATCACAATGCCACCAATCCATCATTATTTCCATTGAGTATTTTACCAAGTACGTGAAATCCATTCCTCTCATCTCAACCAAAGATAGGAAGATTATCGACTTTATCAACCATCACATCATCTATCATTTTGGTGTTTATCATAAGATCATCAATGATAATGGTAGATATTTTAAGAAAAAGAAATTATAAGGTCTTTGTGATGCATTTGGAATTAAATTAAGCTTATTTTCACCCTAACATTGACAAGTAAATGGATAGGTGGAAGCCTCTAAAAAAAATACTTAAAAAATTGTTAACCAAAGTCATCAGTGCTTTAGGTCAGGATTGACACATGTACATCCCCTTCACTTTATGGGCCTATCACACCAGCATTAAACCCACTATGATTGCTACCCATTTCTCTTTGGTCTTTAGAGTAGAGGAAATTTTACCTCTCAAATTCTAGATTCCCTCTTTTCACATATCTTTGTAAAAGATCATTTTTGAGAGTGACTATCATCAAGAACATCTAGCATGAGTAGAGCTACTTGATGAACATCGCCTAGTAGCACTTAATCACCTTCATGTCTACTAATAATGGATCAAGTTCACCTACAAAAAACACCTAAAAGAATGAGAATTCAATATTAGAGACCTTGTCCTAAAGGAAAACCAACATGTCACCAACATGGAGAAAAGCAAAAGAGGAAATTTTGCTTTTAATTGGCTTGTAACCTACATCATAACCCATAAGTATGGATCAAGGGCTTAACATTTATCCTCTCTCTAATGTAAACTATAACCTAAGCCTCTTAATGCTTCACATCTGCATCATTTTTTTGTTAAAACAAGGATTGAACTCACATTATTATCTAACTTAATCTTGTCCCTTGATTTATGAGATTTTTCACCTTCATTTACCTATCCCTATTTATTTGAGGGAAACCAATTACAACATAGAACCATGTGATTAACCATAATAATCCTAGCCTAATCCTAAATATGGGCACCATGGCTCTTACCATGGCATGGTTCTCATAGATAATTTTCATCTCTAATCAGATGGAATCTTATGATTATTATTCCTCAAATCATTCCTTTCACTTAGCATTAACCTCTTGTGCTAAGAGTTTTGCCCTCATAAAGGTAAAAATATAAGCTTAAATAGACTTGTCCATGTCTAAAATTATAATAAAAAACAATTTGGGATACCAAAATATCATTTGGGTCACATACTTTCTAGCATTGTAGACTACTCCCTTGAAGGGCGGCTACCCAAAACTTTCTAAAATTGCTTAAAAGATAAACTGCTCGCTTGAAAGATAGCTACCAAATTAAACAAATCCAAACTTAGACCAATCCTTTGAAGGATGGCTAAGTCAATTTTTTTGAAATCAATCATTTGAAGTTTTTCATATCAATAAACTTCATAAACCTATAAAAAATAAATAACAATAATAAGCAGACCCTATATCAAAATAAAACAAACTATCCCAATAAAACTATAACCAACTTTCATAGCTAGCACTAGTAGACTTCCTGCATCGATCAGTCTATGCATATAATAAGACATGGACTTTTCTATTATGGTTCTTAGGTCACCTATATAAGGGGAAAACTAATCTAGATAAGGTTACCTTACCTATCACCCATCTCCTTTATACTCCTATTACCTACCTCCCCCTTATACTATCTATAAATTAAGGGATTATGAGCCTATTTGACACAATGTGATCAAGGAAACTTTTTATCAACCAAATCATGATAATAAAAAGCATTCAAAAGGCTTATGTTCCCTAATCTAATATAACCTTGGGTTTTTTTTTATCCTTATCATTGAAAAGGCATCATGTTTCTTTTCTTATCCTTTCATTATTGGTTCATGCAAACATATGTCCTATTTATTCTTATCAATTTTCCCACATTTAGTTTATTATCTAACTAACTTTATGTGCCATCATATAACAAAACAACATACATCAAAACATTAACCATAAACAATAAACAACATACATCAAAACATCATCACAACATCACATAATCCATGATCATCATATTAAATGCCATTACATCAACCATATCAATAACCATAATCATCAAACCATCCATAATCATAAACATCATATCCATGAACCAAAACATAACATCATCCATAAAGCATCACATACATAAGATACTAAGTCCACATCTCATAAAGCATAAGCATAACATGAACATAAATGTCCATAATCATAAAACACATCATGAAACATACATCACATATATATCATCAACATCATCATCATATACATAATGTCATCAAAATAATACATGTAATAAATTTATATCATCTCTCTCTCTCTCTCATGTATATCTCAATACTTTGACACATAGGCCGGTATCAAAAATCAAAACATATACATCATATCTATCTAACATAACATATCATACCCATGGGGCACCACTACTACTACCACTAGGTGCCTATCCTCCTAAGGTACCTACCTATCCACCCACTATAGAGTCCCACTACCTTGGAGTAGCCATAATTGGACCACCTACTAAACTAGCCCTGTACTCTCCCCATCTTAGCTCTTATGGACACTATGTCAGTACTATAGTCTCATATTACCTTAACTCCTCAACTGTGGCCAAGTATCATTCCATAACAATCCTCTTATTGGTGTTGCCACTATTCTTACCATCTAACTTAGGGTATCCCTCTCTTAGGTCATCAAGCCAAGTGAGGTCCTTACCTGATCTCTCTCTCTAGTCAAGGTGGTTACCTGACCTTATAAAGTAAAAATCTAGCCTTGTATTTTGGCTACCTATCCCTATAACCCTATATTTTTTACTTGTGTTACTTCCAGTGTTGTCCCTGCCTGTCCATCTAGACCACCACCCTATAACCTACCCCTAACTAGAATCCTCACCCAATTTCACATTTTAACCATTAATTTTTCAAATCTCACCTAAAACCTACATCTAGGCCAAAAACCCCCAAAACTCTATCAAACTAACTACAACTTACCCAAATTCCACTTCAACACTCCTAAATCAAATAAACTATCAATTTTAAAATACTCCCTACCTTATTCATTGATCAATGTCAAGGTTAGATCCCATATCCTACTACTTGGCCATGTCCTCATTCACACTACATATGTAGTTTGAGCTAATCACCTCAACAAACACCTTCAACCAATGACCAATTACCACTTCAACAAATGCTCAGTTAAACACACTTAGAAAAATTCCAAATCAACCAATCGATAGGTTACCAAAAGCATAAAGGTCAAAATGTCAAAATTGAAAATGAAATTTCATTTTCACTTTTTATATTCTATGATTTTAGGGTTTTACCTTGATCATCAATGGTCATAGTGACCATCGATGATCGACTTTGGGACCCCTGATTTTTGATAGTCAGGTTAGCCCACATTAAAAAAAAAGCTTTTTAGGCACCTAAACCTTAAGGCCACTTTGGATATCACCTTTCTCAAACCCATATGAAATTTTGTGAGATTACCCTTCTCCACCCAACCATTCAACCATATCCACCTTGATATTAGCTATTTTTGACCCAAACTTATTATGTGTTTTATGAAGACCTTGCTTGGTCTTTTTTATCACATTGACTAAAATTTCCATGTTGAACATTTGGATTTGCACCACCTCATGCACAACCAAACCTTTTATTTTTTTTCAAGGGAGCACTTCCTACCTTAGATACCTATAAAAACATTAACCTTATTTAGGAGACTTATAAAATAACCTCATCAGCTATGACTAATGCTATGGACCGGTTACTCTATCACTTGTCCTTCTAAAACCAACCTTATTTTTACCAACATTGGTAACCTTTATTTGTGTGTGATATTAGATATCTCACTTAGTCACATTTTTTGCACATATTTTAATTTAAAATGCCCACCCACCTTTGTCACCAACTTCATGACTCACCATCAACTGCTTATCAAACCTGCACCTAATTCTGCTTTTTCTCATCAACCCCTAGTTTGAAGGGGAACACCACTTCCTATGCTCGAGTGAATAAGACCTTCGACAAATAAATTCATTTTTATTTTTTATCTTCTTAATTCAAAGCTTCATAACAAAAAAGGGTAAAATGTAGACACTAGAAAACCATACTAGGTGTCAAAATGCCTCGAGATACCTTAGGGATCATCTAAACCTTCTTGACCCATTGACCAACCTATTAAACCTTGGGTCTAGTTATTCCTTTAGCTAACTAAACTCACTATCTTACTAACCTAACCCTTAACCCACCATTTTTAACTCACTTTGACCCTTTACCCTTAGATATTCAACCAAAGATGAACAACTTAATTATTGATGGTTAGCTTAACCATTGACGGTTAGCCTGACCATCAAAGGTCAAATCCTCACCCTTATAACACATCACCAATTGTATGTGAGATAATGAGGCATAATTAAATATGTTCACCTTATGAAGTGCTAATTAACTCTTAAGAATCAAAATCAACAACTTCACCTATTAATGAATATTCTATCATTTATCTCTCTTTTCCTATAAAAGAAGGGGAGTAGGAGGTGAAAATTGATCCATCAATCAGAAGAAATCTTGTATACATGTATTCAATCTTTCTAGCATCTAGTCTTCCTTTAACATCTCAAAAACAATAAAAAAGACTTGAACCTCTACCAAATTTTTTTTTGAGGCCAAAGTATTATTACTCTAGAAAAATTACCCTAGCCTTCACCCATCAGCCATACACCAAGTTACAGGTTATTCCTTCCTAGCTAAAGAGTTCTCCATCTTCATTTGTATTACACATGCATCACCAACTAGGTATTTCTACCACACCCTTATTACTAGTTTCTTATCTTCTTTCAAAATTAAGAAATGAGTAGAAATCAAGAGAAACAAAAAGAAATGATGGATGATATGACCTTGTCATTCCAAACTGACATGTGTGGGAGATTAAATATAAAGGCAACAAATGATCTTGAACTGGCATGTAATAGATTCATAAGAATTGGATTTGGCAAAAATAGACTTAATTTGTCATTAGAATGTGGTTTAAGATGAAATTGATCAGAATTAGAATAGTTTTGTGCATAATTGATTTGGTATGTGGTTCAAGACAAACCTAATTTGGATTTTGATTAGTTAGGTGAATGGAATTGACCTTGGTAGACATTAAATGTTTACTTGGGTCTATTAATGTAAATGTTCAAATGGAATAGTACAATCAAAGTTTATTCATGTAAGTATCCAAATAATATAGGTGTATGAATACAAATTTTGTCAAATAGTGTACATAAATCTTGGTACATCAAAGTATTTCAACAAGTTTCAATTTTTGGTTTGGAAGGTTGGTTTGAAATTGGAAATTTGGATTAGGTTGTAAAATTTGACTTAGGTTGTAAACAAGTTTTCTCTAGAATGTTCATTTAGTTTGAAGTTGTGTGAAATTTGGATTAGAAGTTATATTTATTTTGATCATTTTACTTTAATTAAACTTTATTTGATTTGGAAAGTTGATTGAATTTGAAATTTGGAAGAATATTTGAATTTTGGAAAAGGTCTAATTTGATTTGATTTGGGTTGACCTAGTCAACCCTATTTAGATTTAAACTTGAATTATATTATAATTGGAATTTGGAATTTTATTTAGTATTGGTTTTGAATTGTATGGCATAATGACATGGTTTGAATAAGAATTTGAACATTGGTCTTGGAATTAGTTTAAAATTGGTAATTTGATTAGGACAAGACTCTTGGTTAAAATTAGGCTGCCTAAAAATGTGGTTTGGACAAGTAATATAGGTATTGGAACCAAGTTTTAAAATTTCACTCCTTTTTGAACCATAATTTTAGTAGATTAACACCTCATTGTGTGTGTATAAAATATGTATTGGATTTGGACTTGGTTTATTTGATTTGGTCTAAAGTATAAATAAAGTTTTGACACAATACTCAAGAAACAACACACAAGTATTGAAAGACAATTTAGTAACTGACACATGTTTATATCACATCCATTAAACCTTTGAAATACTCACCTTGAGAAAGGATTATAAAGTTTAAATGTTCATTACAAAAATTGTTATAATTATTGGTGGTATATTAACCTCACCCTTCTCTCAAAAGGTCTATACAAGCAAGGTAATATTTAGGGGTCGTTACCTATGCATCCCTATATTAATGAATTATTTATGGTAAAAGCGGTATCTAAGAAGCAATATAAGATTGGTCCATTCATGATAGGGTCTTTTCCTTCACAACCACTTCATCTTTAAGGTTCTTAGTGAAGTGTTACTAGATTTGGGGTTTGCTTATAATTTTACTTGGGATTTATAGATGGTCCCTATATAACTCATGGTGCATGGGCACAAGTCCATCAATGTATAATTTTACTATTATTTCCAAAATTACTCATTTCAAGGGTACCATACCTTGACCTAGGATATTGGAAAGAAATCTTTGGGGTTACTTTACTTACATGGCAATGTGCAAGCATAAAGCTAGAGCTTCACGATGCTAACATTCCTCAATTTTTATACCCTACCAGATAAATGAGGTGTAGTATGATGCTAGGATGTCACTTCCTATGTTAATGCACCTCTAAAGATTTATGGGAAGCTGATGAAATCCACCCCATAAATCCAAAATGAAAAAAAGAGTAAAAGACAAATAGAAACTTTTGCATTTTTGAGTCACCCAAAAGGGTAGATAATACACACAAAAGAACCCCAATTGAAAATCAAGCAATAAGAAAACTTATAATAATGTAAATAAATTTGAAAATAAACAAGTTTTTTTATAACCCAATTAAAATGTGAATTCATTTTAATGCCAAAATCAAAATGTGAAGTATAATTAATTTGTTTGACTCAAAATACCACTTCTTTGACTAAGGCCCTGAAGTACAAATAATTATAAGTTTGATAAAAGTGGTTTTAAGTCAGAAATAAACTTGAAATAAGGTTTTTTTAAGTTAAAATATTTTCATAGAATAATTTTGTGATTACACAAACCAATTTTTCTACCAAAGTCTTCTAATATCACCACATTAACCTAAAAATATAACACAAAAAGTCAAAAAATGATTTCACTACTATCAAAAATGTTTTCAATGCCAGAGATGATTATTTCATTATTAAAGTTGATGATTTCTCTAATGTTGAATTGAACATAAAAATAGATATCAAAGATATGAAAATTTTTTGCCATTGAGATGGATGATTTTTCAACTATTATTTATAATTTCACAAATATCAAAAAGACAATTTTGTGAATACTTAAAATGATTTCATTGATAAGTCCTCCTATTTCATAATTAGGGCCTATAAGAAGAAAATAATCCAAATAGAAAATAAATTACATAGATACAATTTTATTAATACCTATAACTATTTTAAAGAGGATGGGTTCATGATTTTATAGGAAAATATAGTTAGAATATAAAATACAAAGAAATGATTTCTCAATTTGGTAACAATTTCATTATAACAAAATTGATTTCACTACAGAACCTTGTAATTTTGTAATTTTTTAAAAAATAGTAAAAAATAAGATAATGATGATTTTACTACTACAAGTAATGATTTCATTGTAGAAGGATCTGATTTCATAGTTTGATCCTACATAGAATAGAGTCAAAGCACAAAGATTGATCTTACTATTGCAAGCAATCATTTTACTGATGATCTCTTTAAATTCATAGTTACATAGGAACAAATTTTTTGTTTTGTCTAGAATAGACTTGAATGGAATTTGGAGAAAAAGAGATAATTATCTTATTTACAAGGCTAATTCTGGTAATTAGATGAAGACAAATGATCTAAAAGAGATTGTGGGATGAGTTCAATCCTTTGAATCTCACTAGGTGTGTCATTATGTAGATCAAGAATTCAAGAGAGGTTAGTCAATTGTTAGTGAACAAAAAAAAAAAGTTGAAGACATAACTTCTCAAGCCTAATCCCTAGGTTGAGCTATGTGGAAAATAAGAAAAAAATGCAATTGGAAGATAAAGAAATATGATTTTTACCTCCATTGAAGATTCACTTGTAGATTGGTCTGAAGAAGCTAAGCTCATCTTGTAGACGAATAAGTCTTTATCAATGCTTGAATTATCAAGTTAGTATCATCTCTCCTTGTCTACACTTGATTTGGATTTGGTTTGGCATGAGAGTGAGGAAGATCCTTATGTAATTTGAAAGCATAAGTTTGCATGGAAAAGCTTTTTGAAATGAGAGATGTGAGGCTCTTAATTATAGATTTCCTAAATCATTATGAACCGTTCATCTCATCTCAAGATGGAGGGTTGAGGATCAATTCTCAAATCTATGATTACACACATGGAGTGTTCAAGATAGGCAATTTAAGGCCTTTTTGGAGTATGGAAGGCACATTGGAAGAAAAGTGCAGTCATTGGTCCTCTTGGAGTGTATAAGAGGAGTGTAAGAGGAAGAGTGTGTAAAAGAGGTGTAAGAACTTATCATGAGTGTTTAAGTAAAGTGTAAGACATGTCATAACCTTTGATTTCTTGCACACTTTTCCTTATGATGTCATCCATTTATGAGGCATCATTCCAATTATGAATTTAGGAAAATAAAATAATTCTAAATCCATGGATTTTCTTATTAGAGGAACGATTAGTCTTGATTAAGTGGGATTATTCAATAATTGGAAGAATAGTGGTTTTTTTAATATTTATATTTATCAATCAAGTATTCATTTAATTACCTTGTGAATTCACTTGTAAAGGATTGATTTAATTCAGGATGCACTAAATAATATTAATAATGCAATACGATCTATTTCCCTAATCAAAGGTGTATCATTAAAAATTTAGGCTAAATCGGCAGTTGTGCAACTAAATTAGGTCCATTGGTAATTTCCAATTAAGCCTGCATGTAATTATGAAAAATTTCTCTTGTTTTTAGTTTAAACATAGAATGGACTCGAGATAAGCCTATGACCATGTCTTTTTTGTTGATTTTTTCTAGGTAGCAATAGTTGAGGTGACCAAACCACTCATGCCAAAGCTTGATAACTCTATTTGAATGAGTCAAAAATGCAATCTGACAAGAATTAGGTGCAAAATGTGGGAAGGTGTATAACCTAGCTTGGTGATATTCCCTACCCACTACCACTATAAAATCATTATGTAACTCTCTAATTATGACTAAATCTAGTGAAAACTCTACCCTCATGCCCTTACTGATGTGAGTGATTTGATAAATTGATAGGAGATTAGTTGAAAGTGATGGAACACTTAGAAAATTATTGAATGTTCCTCTATCCATTTCAATAGACCCTCTCCCTACAAATTATACTAAGTTGTCATCACCCAAAGTAATAGAAGACATGCTAAAAGGATCTAAAGAAGAAAAAATTACTTATGGATTCAACTTATCCAAACCTTGGGATCCCATGTGGTGGGAAGCACTAGATTCAATAACCCATGAAGATGTTGGATATATAAATGATACAAGAACCTTACCCTTTTCTTTCTCTTTCTCTTTGCCTTTTGCCTTAGAATAATCTTATGTTGATGAATTCTATTTGATAGACTTAGGAACACCTATGTTGTTTTTTTTTATAGAAGATGAATTAGGTGATCAATTTGTTTCTTCATGAACTTGTGTTCATCATTCCCATTTTTCTTATAATAGGTGTAGACACCTAAATCTGGTCACTGATAACCTCCAGCCAAGCTTTTGACTAATTTTCACCAAAATTCACAATTTGGATTAAAAACACTAAAACACATTAAATGAGTTGAAATTGATATATTAAAGTTCTGATTTTGGCCAAGGTATCATTAAATGGGGAAATACAATTTATGGGCCAACTAACTTTGATCAAATTATTTCGAGTCAAAATGCTAATTTGGCACATGGGTGCTCTAGATTTCTCTTTCCTATCAAATATCTTGCATGAGACATGTGCCTTTGTTATTTGGTGTTGGTAACATTCTAAATGGGATAATGGATCCAATGCATTTGACATTGAATTCTAATTCCAATCTAGTCAAATTTTGAGCCAATAACAAGGCATTATGATCAATTCGAGTAATTTGTGCAGAAAGTGCTTAATCATACTTAAGAGCTAATTAAACAAAATTAGAGCCTAATTAATAATTCCATGTAAAATTGCTGAATACTTATTTTTGAAAATGAATATTGAATATTTTCATCATCAGGTGACCTCATTTCTTGGGAAGACATCCCTAGGCCATAAATACCACAAATATTAGGATTCATACCTCCCATGCCTCATCCATGCCCTCCATGCCTCTTAATTTCTCATTTATAAAAAATATTAATGATTCTATTCATGGATTTTAATTAAATAATTAGATTAATCCTTAGCCACACATTTCAATCTTGAGATGGATGGTTCAGGTTGATTCTACCCATTTATAAAAGTCTATAAATAAGAGGCCTTGCCACATGAGTTTTTAGTCTTGATAATGCAAAGTTATAATGCAAACGTGATTCCAAAAGCTATTGAAATTAGTGTTACCATGAAAAAATTATTATAATCCAAGCCAAAGCCAAAGGTGCCAAGGAGAAGAGGAGATAGACAAGCCTCCTTTGATGAAGACTTCATAAACACAAGCTGAGCAAGCCACTACAAAAGCATTTGGAGTATCCAAAGAAGGTGAAGGATTCTTGTTTTCCCTTATTTTTTAGTTGCATTTTTCATTTTTTTTTGTTATTAAGCTCACCCTAGTAATTAGGTATGAAGGTGTTAGTTTAGTGTGTTATTTATTAATTTGCTTTATTCATTTTGTCACTAACACAATACTAATCTCTTCTTCTTAGTCAAATTCCTAGTTCACTTAATGGCATGCTCAGAGGGACCAAACACATCCTAAACATGAAGAAGATCATTATGAAACTTTCAAATCTTCATTTGGATCATTAAAACTTTTACAATTTGATTTTCTATCTTTGTTTTGCCATTTTTCTTTGTTATGGGTTTACACAGTAACCATCATCGATTGAGTAAACCATCAATAATCATTTTCAACCATTATTGATTAAGTAAAACCATCATCAGTTAATTTACTAAAACTATAATTGGTTTGTATAATCATTGCCAGTTATTAAAACCATCGTTGGTCTACATAAACATCACCAATTAGTGTAACCATCACCGGTTAGTGTAACCATCGCCAGTTAGTGTAATCATCACCAGTTAGTGTAACCATCACCAATTAGTATAACCATCAATAGTCACTATGTTTTTTTTTACACGAACCTGAGAGATCATTTTTCTAAGTTGGTTGTTTCATCTTTAAAAGTCCTAAGCTAAACATTTTGCTAACATTTTTTTTGTAGGTTTTACTTGAAAAATCATCAAAGCATGCTTAAATAGATCATTTAAAACTTATTTTAGGGTGTTTTAAAATGAATCAAACTTTTCATTTTGGTGATTAAAGGAAAATCATTTAGGGTGATATTATTTAAATCTTGTAGTTAACTTTCAAAGTTACAAATTAAGACCAAGGGGTTAAAATAACACCACCTAATTTTTCAAAATGGTGCTTAAAATTGAACTCACTTGTCTAATTTTTTATATTAAATAGTTGTTTAGGTTTTTTTTAATTGGAAAATATAAGGATGTCACATGTATGCTCTTCTATTTGTCCCCTTTAGGGAACCCTTAGAATCAAAAATGTCATGTTTATTACAAAAAGCCTAGTCCAAGGCTTATAAATAATGCCATCTAAAGCACTCCCTAAAAACTCGTCAATATTTGGGTGACCCTAAAAATGACCCTAAAGTCTTTCTATTAGTCTTTTATTTCATGAAAATATGGCTTGTGAGGGAGACATCATTACCTCCCATGAGTTCTTTAGGGAAGATTTGACCCAAAGTTTTATCTCCTAGCATTGACTTCATTTGGCTCCATATTGGAGTTTCACATGGGATGTAGTGGCACTTTGGACATCTCACTACATTGAGAAAACAACAAGATGTAGTGGTTGAAAAAAGGACTAGACCTTTTAGAAACAAGCTAAGTGATATGGACCCAAAATTTGTGCTTTTTTTTGCATTATTTAACATGAAAGTCATTGTGCAATTGATTCCCCTAGAATGTTCAAAAACTTGTAGATCTTAGATAAATCCTCACTTACCACAAAAGTATTGTTGGTGTAAGGTGCACCTCAAAGTCCATGTCGTAGTAATATCATTTGAGAGAAGGGGGGTATAAAAACCCTACTATATGATGTGCATTTACTTTTGGATGAACACTTAAAATCCTCTCAAATGATGTATATTGATGAATTCCAACAATATCAAGCAACCTTTTCAGTTTAAGATCTATGAGTGATTAATTAATTGGTTTTATCCTAGATTAAATCTTGTTTAGAGTAAAAAATTAGTGTAAACAAATGATTCAATACAAACACATTGTCTTCATTTTCCTTTGAATAAAGAGGCATTATGTTGCCCACGTGAAATCATCAATTTTCCTTGTTTAAAATTCATCAAAACTTAGAGTCATATCATCCACTTTGGCACAGTTATGCTACCCAATTGAGTCTATACCTTTACCAAAGATTTTAAAGTCCATTTATAATCTAAATTTGAAATTGCACCTTTATAAGTTCATGGGGTTGATGTGTTAAGTGGGTTCACCATTTACACTAAACTTGAGGGAATTTAGGTTCAATTCCCAATTTGGGTTGAAGGTCATTTAAAGACTCATGATCTTTATCACCACTTGATATACTTAAGTCATTTTGTGCTAAACACTTGCACTTTGAGTCTATGCACCACAACATTTTGAGTCAAGAAAGGTAGTTTTATGCTGTCAAATTTGTGAGAAATTATCTTTGCCTTAGAGAGTTTTTGAAACAAGCATTTTGTCACATCTTTTCGGTAGTCTAAAACTGTTATGCTACCCAAAACATTTTAGCTATTATTTCATAGGCCCCCTTGCATAGAGTTCAAATTTATTCATATATTTTCAAACCAATCCAAGAATACCTTTGTGAACCTTTGTCTAGCACAATTACATTGTTCAATTTTTGTCTAGCTTATTATTTAAAAGAACCAAGTTTTATACCATTATTTTTGAGAAAACAAACTATCTCTAAAGTTCCTTTTGTTTCATACCTTATACCTATTTGATCGAGTCCATATCCAATAATCAAATTCCTAGTGTTTTTTAGAAGTGTTTCAAATCCATTAGATTAAAACTTTCATCTATTTTAAAGTCTAGCTTTTGATGTCATTTTGTCCAAGATTCCTAGCACATGCCTTGTTTGATCTTAGATTTTGTTATCGTGTTTTGGCCAAAATACCTAGCAAATTTTAATTTCCTAGATTAGACTAATTTGAAACACTTTAACCTTAGAGTTTGGCATTTTGATTTTTGGTTCATTTACTTAATATTTTTGTGTAAGAGGTGTAACGTTAGACACTTAACGTTAGCTTGTGTTATCATAAATATTTGCATAAACCTTTTTTATCCTTTTGAGAAATCTAGAATAAGTTTGAACATCAACTTTTAGATATTGTATTTTTAGATTTTATAGAAGTCTTTGACCTTTTATTACAAAAACATTTATTATGGATCTCATGTATTCCTACACTCATAGTGGACTTATGTACAATCGAGGGATTATTAATGTGATTGCATAAGAATAAATGGTGCAAGACCCCTACACGTATAATATTGCTTATGAGATGGATCCATATCCCTCTTATAATACTCAATTAGGGGCACAAATCCAAGATCCATTAGATAAATATTTGGTAAATACACTACCTTATTCAGAACAAGACTAAGAACAAACTACATAATAATTACAATACCTACAACTAATAAACCAATTCTACAATAGTCATGCTCTACTAATACGCCTTCCACATATGATCCATTTCTATTTGAGCATAATTTATTAGAGAAAAAAGATGAGATTTTGGTTAGAGCCATAGAGGTAGGGGCCAAGTTTCCAACAGACTTCCCACATGAGAATTTACCAAGCCTATTAAGAATTCCCCACAACATAATTTATGATCAATAGGCTTCTTCTAGAAAATCCTTTGGCTATAGACCAAACAATGTAACATGACCTTAATATGCCTAACAGAGGAAAAAAACTCATGAAATACCACTTTAACCAAATGCAGATGGCATATCAAACTTACCTGAATCTAGTATATAATTTTAATTAGATGACCATGGTGAGAAAACCTCTTATTGACTTAGTTCCTTTAACATGAGTTTTGGTAGAGTTAATTGGTCAAGATAATTAGAGTTTAGACCCATTCATGAAAAACACTTTAGTAGATAACTTGATGCATATGCCCATTATTGTAGAAGTGTCTTCTACTTCTTCTAATATTAATGAGCAAAATATAGTGGATAATGTGTAAGCAACATCCAATATAAATCAAAGTGGTACTAATGCACAAACAACTAGTCAATAAAATATGCCTTTAGTTAACATTGTAAGTGGTTCCCCAAATCATGGAGTAAGAGTTTCTACATCCCAACCTCAACCAACTACTTCATCAACCATGCAATCAATAGGATTAGGTAGTCAAACAACACCCAATATCACGCCTCAATAATAAAATGTGATGAATCCTACTCCTCCTCAACAAGGGATGATTATTATTCTACAACAATAGGCACAATCTAGTGTACCAATGTAATAGAGGCAAAATGTATTGCCACTAAAACAAGGGGAAACTAATGCTACACATCATAAGGTAGTGAAAAACATACTTCTTTAGTCACAGACTAGTGTACCAATCTAAAACCAAATGATGATTAACCAACAATATGTAAATATTGGTCAATGATAGATGCCAAATATTCAACAGGAAGTCACTTTCTAACAAGGATTCATGTAATAAGGATGCTCTGATGTTTCTCAAGTACCTACTAGATAATAATCAATTCAAAATGTGCCACAAGTTTAGAGACAGGGTCTTGGTTCACAAGTTCCCACTCAACAACAAGGTTTGATTAGTCGATAACATGTCTCTTTTCAACCACAATAGGCACAATATAGTTATATCCCTCCATCCCAACCATAAAATCTTCCAAATCAAACCTTTATAGCCAACCCAAACTAGAATATTTCATAACTAAATGTGTAATTTCAAGTATATCCTAATCTACATATGCATATTCCTAGTCCATTTCCCAACTAAAATGATATACCCTAATAGATATCTCCATCATACCCTGGTCAAAGTGTCCCTTTTATGACCTTTGAACCATCTACCCAAACCAATATTCTCCCTCAAACCAATGTTCCTTCTAGTTTCCTATCCCAAGAATTATAACAAATGATGGATGTAATTACTACCATTTAGGCTGGGAAATAGACTAAAAAGTTTAAGCTGGATGACATGTGTTCTTATCCATTCAACATGGAGTACTTGAAGATACCATTTTCTCTAGGATATGAACCATTGAAATTTAACAAATTTAAAGGGAAAGGTGACCCTAAGTCCCATTTAACTAAGTTCTTTGTCACATGTCAACTAGTGGCATATAATGATATATACCTTGTGTTGTTATTTCCAAGGAGCCTGGTTGGAAAAGCCTTGGAGTGGTTTTTAAATTTGCCCAAGAATTTAGTAATAGATTTTGATGATCTTTTTGATAAGTTTGTTCAACATTTTTCCTATAGTCTTGAACATGAGATTTCATTGGTTGACTTAACACAAGTAAAACAAAAGGTTGGTGAGAGTTTTGCAAGTTATCTACAAGGATGGAGAGCCCTTGCAAGCTGATTCACCCATAATTTACCAGATAAACAATTAGCCACTATATTTACTAAAAATTTGTATAGTGAGATAGCTTATCATTTGGAACTACAATGTGAACATACTTTCAAGGAGATCATCAAAAAAGGCTTGTTGATTGAGTGAGCCCTTATTAATAAAGGGATCATCAAGCTTACATCAACAAATCAAAATCAAGGTACCAATCAGGGAAGTGGCCAAAATCAACATCCAATCCAAGCACAAGCATCACAACCAGTATAGGCCAATAATCAAGATAGAACAAAGCAATTCAACCACAATAGGAATGTTGTGGGTAATGGAGTAACTGAGTCATGTCATGTCCAAATAGTACAAACATCATCTACACCACCTTTTTAGCTTACTCTTAACCAAAAACCTCTCCAACCAACATCTCAAGCACAATAACCAAGACTCACCTAACAAATGTAACAACCTTTACCATTATAAGCCCCTCCTCCAAAGAGAACTATGCTTACACGTCATGTCTTTAGTTACCTAAGAGAGCATATTGAGTTTGTATTTCATAAACTTGTCACTTTTAATCTAATTAGTTGGCCTATACTAAATCATTATCCATAAGGTGTTCCTTATCATGATTGGTACCATGAAAATGAGTTCAATGAATATCATCAGGTCAATGGGCATAATCTATGAAGATGTATGCAAATCAATCATTTGATTGAGAATATGTTGGATAATGGGGAGATAACATTGGATAATGGTGCTTCCACCTCCAATCAAACTCTTGGGATTTATCAAAACTCATTTCTCCATCATAACACATAATAGTAACATAACAATTAGTAACAACAAAAACAACACCGATCAGTGCAACATCAAAATCAAAGGCCAAACTAGTAGAATCAATAACAAAACCCACAACATCAAAACAATTGACAAAACTAAGGTCATAATAGTAATAACCAACAAACCTACCATGCAATTGCACATGAGTACAATAGGGTTTTAGGTCTTATTATAGGAGGTAGCATTAATACCATATCCATTAATCCTAGACCAAGCACTAATCAATCTAGACCATTTATAAATAATACCATTCAACCAAATTACATGGATAATCCTTCTTTAACCTGGGACCACACATAGGCAAACCAACAAATCAAGACTTCCACTTTTAGACCTTATACAGATAACTTTCCCTTGCCACATGACCACATGCAAGTATACCAACAATTGAGACTTATCCTATCTGGTCCCAGACTATTCCCAACATTTGTTAGAAATTATGGTCCAACATCTAATCTCGATTATGAAATCACAACTTGGAGGTCAAATATTACTATCTCAGGCCCACAACCATCTACCACTTTGCCTATTAGCCAACCAACCATTCATCCTCAAAATTAACTATTCACAATTGACCAAGATAAGAAGTTTGATATTGTGGAATAATTACATAAGTCACCAGGACAAATTTCTATTTTAGATTTGCTACAAACATCAACAATCCATAAGAATATTTTGAATGAGTTTTTAACCCAATTCATTATTGTCAGTGACATATGCCTAAATTAATTTCAAGCTTTGGTTGGACACGTAGCTTCAGCCCAACAAGTCACATTCAACCAAGGTGATATGTCTTCCCTTGGCCCACTCCATAATAATCCATTGTATAGAGAATTTTATATAAAGTGGCATAAAGTGAAATGTGTCCTTATAGACAATGGATCAGGCCTCAACATAGTGTCACTATATCTCATCAAGCTTCTTGGGTACATAATGATAGATCTCTAGCTAGAAATGATAACTATCAAATCCTATGATAATCAAGAAAAAGAATCACAAGGCACCATTAACTTACTAGTTATCATTGGGAATTTGACCCATGCTACACTTTTCCATGTGCTTGATCTTGAGTTATCATATAATATGCTTCTAGGAAGGCCTTGGTTACATGAGATTTATGCAGTCCCATCAACATTGCACCAATGTATCAAGTTCTCCCACTCAGGGATGGAAGTAAATATTCTAGGAGATTTACACCTATATGAACATTGTAAACATCTTGAGGCTAAGTTTCAAAGCTATAATTACCAATATGACATGAATCCAAGTTTCAAGCAAGATAAAGGAAAGGCCATACTTATTGATTCTCCATAGGATAATTGCATATATCCTAATACCTTGGATTTCCTTTCCCACATACCACCTCCTGAATCTTCCAATAATTTCACCATTTTAGATAATGGCCTAGGGGAATATGTGACCCATGATACCTTCCATATTCATAATCTTCCTTAGAATCTAAAGACATTTAGATGACAAAAAATACCCCACACATATATTGGCAATGGAAGAACAAAGATAAGGGACCTATCATGTTTGTACCAACTCTGGCCTAGAACTAGACCCTCTTGAAGGGGAAAAATCATGGTTGTACAATGACAACCAAGATGATTGTTATAAAAGTGAAAAGTATCCTATTCACAATAGGATTATGGAGCATCAAGATTATGAAGGAAGAGGCCTCAAACTGAATTAATTAGGATCCATTTAGCCAATCTCCATGACTAAATACAAAAGACCCTATGGACTTAAATTTAAACTACCTGGGGGTGACCCCACATATCTTATTTGAGTTCCATCACCAATGGCTAGTGATGATGATGTCAATAATGAAGCAGAGTCTGATCATAGCCGTTACCTTTTATGACCTAGCTAAGACTAACCTATTTGATAATAATGCCATTTATACCCTTACCCCAGTCATTCATCATAACCCATTGCCATTATATTATCTTCAACTGATAGATTAGGGTCAATAAGAATCTAATTTTTTGATTGATGAGTTTTAGAATGATGAGGCATTTTATGAATTTTTAGGCCTTAGAGACAATGTTTCATTAGGAGATCATAAATCAAGATTCTCAATTACATTGGATCCTGAAGCCTATTTTGGATATCAGGTGAACACCCTTAGCCAAAAGTATATAAATAGAATATTGAGGTCCCAAAGTGAAAACCTCTTTGAGACACTTTCTGACTAGGGAAAAAGTAAAGATAAAGGCTAGTCTAGTGGTAAAAACTTGTTTCAGGTGCCATTAGATGGGGGTGTTCATTCTTCTTCAAATTTAGACTAGGAGACCACCAATGATGAACTTTCCATGGATCCAAGTTTAGTTTTGTGAAACAATAAGTATTTGATCAAATTCTTCAAAAAAATTTGATTGTTTTTATCACATGACTAGATCTCCCATTGGGGGACTCATATTCATCATGCCTATGAGATGTTGAAGATCAATTCCTAATAAAGGACCTTGATATAGTCCAATAGTTCAAGTCTTTGCCTACTATCCTAGAAGATGGTTTGACCCTTCTATTCAAAGATACAATAGAGGTAAACATCGAGACTCCATCAGACCTTAAATGGACAAAATTAGGCATGCCCCTCATTAAGGAGGAATGTAAAGTCTTTACAGCTCTATTGAGAGAATTTGTAGATATCTTTGCATGGACTTATTCTGACATACCAGGCTTAGACCTCACCTTGGTTCTACACCACATTGTGGTCAATCTTGATGGCAAACTAATGAAAAAAAATCTACGTAAGTTACATCCTCTCATTGTTGTGTTTGTAAAGAAAGAGTTGGAAAAAATATTAGAAGCAACATGTAACCAATCCATTGACTACTCAAAATGAATATCTAATGTTGTACCTATTAGCAAAAATCCTAAAGGGATTTGAATTTGTACTAATTTTTAAGACATAAATAAATCTTGTTTTAAGGATGAATTTTCATTGCCTAATATTGACATTATCATTGACTCCATAGTGGGTTATGAAATGCTTTCACTCATGGATGGATTTTTAAAATACAACCAGATCAGAATAACACTAGAAGACCAACATAAAATAATGTTCACCACTCCATGGGGAACATTTTTTTATCAGTTAATGCCATTTGGTCTTAAGAATGCTGGAACTACACATAAAAGGGCCATGACTATCATATTCCATGATATGATGCATGATATTGTTGAAGACTATGTCGATGACATATTAAGAAAATCTAAGACCAGGGCTAACCATCCAATAGTGCTATGAAGGATATTTGAAAGATTATGGGAGTACAAAGTTAGACTCAATCCAAATAAATATGTGTTTAGAGTAACCCCAAAAAGTTACTTGGCTTCATTGTGTCTTTTAGGGGCATCAAAATCAATTTGGTCAAAGTCCATGCTATAATTAAAATGCCACCACCAACCAATTTAAAGCAACTCCACAGTTTGTAGGGTAAGATCCAGTCAATTCGATGCTTCATCTCTAAGCTAGAAGATAAGTGTCATCCATTTATAGATCTTCTAAAGAAGGGAGTTGTATTTCACTAGGATGACCACTGCCAAATAACTTTTCAACAACTCAAAGACTATCTAGTTAATCCACCTATTTTGTTATCTCCTATGCCAAGAAAGCCATTCTTGTTATATCTATCCACTAATGATAATTCCTTGGGGGAACTTTTAACTCAACATGATAAAAATATAAAAGAGCATGAAATATACTACTTAAGCCATACCTTGGTCACATATGAATACAACTATGCACCTATTGAAAAAGCTTGTCAAGCCATGATCTTCACAACTCAAAAACTATGCCATTACATGTTGAATAATAAGACCATGGTCTTTTCAAAATTAGATTCAATCAAGTATCTACTATCTAAAATATATTTACAAGGTAGAATGTCCAAATATATCATGCTTCTTAGTGAGTTTGACATAGAGTATGTTAATAAGAAGGTAATCAAAGGATAGGTCCTTGCAGATCAACTTGTTGAAGCACCCCTTGCAAACACAAAGCCACTCACATTTAATTTTCTTGATGAATACATAATGAACATCATTGACACACCTCTTTAGGAGTAACACTGGAATCTATATTTTAATGGTTCATTTACTACACATGGATCAGGGGCATGCCTCATATTTATTACACCATAGGGGGATCTAATCTCTAAATCATTTAGAATCATTTTTCCTTGTACAAATAACATGGGTAAGTATGAAGCACTTGTCATAGGACTTAGATAGGTAGTACACTTGAACATATCGCATCTCCAAGTTTATGGTGATTCTTAGTTAATCATCAATCAGGTCATAGACCATTTCCAAACCAAAGATGACAAGTTGGTTCCAGATAAGGCTATGGTCAATACCCTAAAAAACAAATAGAAAATATCTAATTTGATAATATACCAAGGGATAGTAATAGAAACACAAATGTCATGGCTACTATTAGCTCTTTGATTTGATAAATAGACAAAACTAAAAAATATCAATTCCTTGTTGAGAATTTGTTCACACCAGCTCATGAACCTTCAACTGTTGCAATGATTTATGATATTGTTGGTCCTAATTCTATTTGTTACTCATACCTTTACAACTACTTTCATGACCAAATTATACCACCTAACTCATCTCAAAAACAAACCAAATCCTTTATTCATCATTCTACTCATTATACTCTACTTGGATCCACCCTTTATCGTTGTAGTTTTGATGGAAATCTACTTCATTGTGTAACTTCAACAGAGTCTACATTAACATTAAGAAAAGTTCATGAAGGGGTATGTGGAGATAATTATAGTGGGGCATTCCTATCCAAAAATATCTTGTATACTAGTTATTATTGGCCCATGATGGATGTAGATGTAACTACATATGTAAAGAAGTGTGACAAATATTAACAGCATGCTAATATGATTCATTCCCTAGCACAAAATCTAAAATCAATGTTGACACCATGGCCATTTTCTATATGGGGACTCGACCTTATTGGTAAAATCAACCCCACTTCATCTAAAAACCATAAAAATATCCTTACTACTACTGAGTATTTCACTAAGTGTGTTGAAGCTATACCCCTCACATGACTGAAAAATAAATTTCCAAATTTATCTTCAACCATCTCATTTTATGCTATGGTATCCCCTCTGACATTATATCTGATAATGGAGGATCATTCAAGAATAAGGATCTAGACCAGATATGTATCAAATATAGCATCACACAACATTTTTCTATAGCATATTACCCTCAAATTAATGGCTAGGTTGAAGCATCGAACAAAACCATTGTCAATATTCTCAAAAATATTGTCAATGATGCCAGTCATGATTGATATCTACATATATTCTCTACACTTTGGGAATATCATGCCAATCACCATACCCCATAAGATCCACTCCATATTCACTTATTTATGGTATAAAATCCATCCTTCCCATTGAGGTCAAGTTGCCTTCACTATGCATATCTTTCAAGCATGTCTGAGATGATCATGGTTATTGAGTAGCTCACCTCCAAGATCTAGACCTACTTGATGAAAAATGCATAACTATGCTCAACAATCTTTAGGTTTATCAGAACTAACTCAAAGACCATTACAATTAGTGGTTCAAGTATAGAACATTTAAAATTAGTAATCTTGTTCTTAAAGAAAATCAAAAGAATACCATGGCTAAAAAGAAGCATAAAGTTAAATTCAAACTAAATTGGATAGGGCATTTAATCATTACTATATATTATGGATCACGAGCATACATGATTGCCACACTAGACAGAGATGAACTTCCTGACCTGATGAATATTATTCACCTCAAGTAGTACTATGCTTGAGCACTAAGGTGTATTGTCTATAAGGACCATTTCATGTTGTGTTGTTTTATCAATACTATTCTTTGTACAAATATCATGCTTATCATTTATTTTAGCCCATTCCATCTGATTTACCATCTTATTCTATTAAGCAAACATGTTCTAAATCCTATCTGATTAGCCCGTTTGACCTTATTTTTTTGCCATTCATTGCACATTTTAAACATCAAGGAATCTGATCAGTTTCATCAATTATTTCAAGTACTTTAGATAGAGATCATATTTTGGAGTAATATGATATAAGTTTTAGAAATTTTACCCTTCATTTATTATTCATTTTTTATCATAGTTCTTGCTACTAATTATAACTACCTTTGGGCAAATTAGTACCCTTGATTCATGTCATTTTGTCCTAGTTATAACTACCTATGGGAAAATTAGGGGAAACATTTGTTTATTGAGCCTTGACATACCAACTTTCCACTTCCTATGCCATACTATGCCTTTTTACTAACTATGCCTATTTTGTTTGAATTGACTACTACACTAGTTGAATTCCTCCACTATAAGGGTGGAACTATAATGACTTGAGGTCCTACTCTGGGACTATGTAGGCAGTACTCAATACTAATTGAGGTTAGCTTAGTCACCCTTTCCACCATGTTCTCATCATTTTATGAATAACCTAAGACATGCTTTCACTATTTTATGAGTAACCTATGTTTGAACGCTCTCACCATTTTGTGAGCTTGAACCATTTAGTGTCTTGTCATTCTTGATTGAGTTGAGATAATTCAAAAATTCTAAAAACCTTTATAAAATCATTAGAAAAAACTAAAAACATTAACCATTTCTTTGCCTTAAGGATTCTAGGAACCCTTACTAAGTTGCAATCAAACCACTTGTTACTTAGTTTCCCCATCCTTTTTAGCCTTTTCTCTCACGTGCTTGTCATTTTTCAAGACCATTCCTATTCTACTATCACATCCATTCTATTTGTTTTCATCAATTATCACATTCTTCCCATTCCTTAGGAGAACTAAATTTGGGCTAAAGTTTTTTATTGGATATTACATCCATGGAACTATGTAAGTAGCATCCACTTGCCTAGTGCATATGGAGATAGCTCAGCCACCACCTTCCTTTTTCTTCTATTCCCCTATTTTATTCATTTTTTAAGTTGTCGCCTATTTTTTAGGGGTAATTTTCATATGATTTCTATTGAGTGCTTCTTTATTTGTTTCTTATTTTGTTTATTTGTCTACTTGTTTGTTTGTTTTCCATACTATTGCCTTGATTCAATTTGTGTGCATTCACTAGGTGATTCCTTACTCCCACTTACACTTTAATCCATCTATATTCATATGTTTACATTATCATCATGGTATCTATCATTGGTGCATTATTTTCTATTTGAATATTGGATTTTGGGAGTCAGTCTTTATGCATATTTTGACCAAGTCCTCATGATGTTATACCATGATGCTTACCAACACGTGCTTAAAAAAACTCAACTTCAAGAAGTCTAATCAACAATGGTGGCATCTCTTTAGCACCAACATCCTAATTCAATTCTAATCATATCCCAAATAGAGCAATTAACCATGAAAGAATTTCAACCTTTATTAGTTCAGATGAGCATCTCCCTATTAGTAGGTTGTTATAATTCATCATTACCCTCTGTGTTATGTTACCATCATCATTAACTAATAAATCATGTTTTACATAATTAGGGTCCAATGATTATAACCACCTTTTGGAAAATCATTACACACCATCCCACCTACATTTCTCAATGATTATAACCATCTTTGGGAAAAAATTGAAATTTAGGGAACTTACCTTTGGGAAAATCATTACACACCATCCCACCTACATTTCTCAATGATTATAACCACCTTTGGGAACTTATTTTTTTTGCCCATATAAGGACATGTTATTATCTTTTTTGTTTGTCCTAATTGGGGCAGATCTATCTTCTCAATGATTATAACCACCTTTGGGTAAATCATTGTGTTATCATGCCATATTGCCACCATCGGGGTACAATGCTTATAATTGCCTTTGGGAAAACCATTGTATACCATCTTATTTGAATTCTCAGTGATTTTGATTAATTTTTCAATATCATTGTGTTTTTCACCCCATCATCTTTCCTTTCTTTGGTCCCCACATTTCACTTCTTTCTTTTTGAGGGACCATTTGCTAACCTTTCTTTGTGCCATCCATTCCCTTGAGGGGGTATCATATAGTTAGTTTATCATCATTATAATTGTAGACATATAATACCTTTTAATTATTTGATAATATGTTACTATGATTATAGTTTGTAATGCCTTCCCAAATAGGGGAAAACTATAGACACCTAAATTTGGTCACTTATAACCTTTAGCTAGACTTTTGGCTAATTTCCACCAAAATGTACAATTTGGATTAAAAACACTAAAACACATTAAATGAGTTAAAATTTATATATTAAAGTGCCAATTTTAGCCAGTGTATCATTAAATAGGGTAATACAATGTATGGGCTAGCTAACTTTGATCAGATCATTTCAAGTCAAAATGCCAATTTTGCACCTGGGTGCTCTGGATTGCTCTTTCCTATAAAATATCTTAAATGAGACACGTGCCTTTGTTATTTAGTGTTGGTAACATCTTAAATAGGATAATAGATCCAACACATCTGACATTAACTTCTAATTCCAATCTAGTCAAATTTTGAGCTGATCAATTTGAGTAATTTTTGTACAAAGTGCTTAATCATACTTAAGAGCTAATTAAACCAAATTAGAGCCTAATTAAGAATTCCATATAAAATTGTTGAATACTTATTTTTGGAAATGAATATTGAATATCTTCATCATCAAGTGACCTCATTTTTTGGGAAGACATCCCTAAGCCATAAATGCCATAAATATCAGGGTTCATGCCTCTCATGACTCATCAATGCCCTCCATGCCTCTTAATTTCTCTTTTATCCCAAAAATTAATGAGCCTATTTATGGATTTTAATTACATAATTTGATTAATACTTAGCCACACATCTCAATCTTGAGATGGATGATTTAGGTTGATTCTACCCATTAGCAAAAATCTATAAATAAGAGGACTTGCCACATGAATTGTAAGTATTGATAATGCAAATTCATAATGCACAAATGATTCCAAAATCTATTACAATTAGTGTTACCATGCCAAATTAATTCCAAAGCAAGCTAAATCCAAAGGTGCCAAGGAGAAAAGGAGAAAGAAAAACTTCCTTTGATGAAGACTTCATGAGCACAAGCTGAGAAAGCCACTACAAAAACATCTGGAGCATCCAAAGAAGGTGAAGGATTCTTGTTTTTCCTTACTTTTTAGTTGTGTTTGTTATTTGTTTTTGTTATTAAGCTCACCCTAGTAACTAGGCATGAAGGTGTTAGTTTAGTGTGTTATTTGTCAATTTGATTTGTTCATTTTATCACTAATACAATACTAATATCCTTTTCTTAGTCAAATTCCTAGTTCACAACAGGCACACTTAACCTTTTCTTTATTAGGTTTATCATTGGAAGATAAAATTTTAGTGGTTATTTTGGTAGAGGTTGATTATTTATTATTCTCTTCATCTTTTTTATATTTCTTTTTCCCTTTTTTTAAATCCATTGCTTTCCCATTCCTAGTAATTAAGGATTGAGAATTTTTGGACTTAAATGTGCCCATCTGTATTAACTTGTCTTCTCCCTAGTCAAGTCTAAAATGAAAGAATCTAAAGAGGGAATTTTCAATGTAATGCCTAAAGTAATTTTAGTGGCATAAAAAATAGAGACAAATACTAATTAATTAGGACCTAGCTTTGAGAGTATAGAAATAAGAAGTTGGTAATATTATTTCTCTATTCCACATTATTTTAATTGTAATCTTAAAGAGTTGAAATTAGTGAAAAAATTTTGAAGGATGTCAAAGTTTCTAGGATTTAGGCTGATAAACTCTTTTTCAAATTCATAACCTCTCATCACATCTAACTTCCCAAAAATATTTTCCAAGATGGTCCACACTTCATTGAGATATTTAGAAGGTTGTAAGAGAAAGAGAAGATTAGGAAACACAAAAAGACACAACCCATAGGCTTCCTTAAAATGATTATACCATTTAACTTTTTCTACTTTTGTATTAGGTTCAGTCTCATTTCCCATAGTAATATGATGTAAACCCTTTCTCCTTAATATATTTTGCATTTTGGTTTTCAATTCATAGTGGTTAAATGGTGTTAGAAGATTAATTAAACTTGTATCCACTCTACAAAAATAAAGTACAATGGTTGTAGTTAATTTTTTGTTTGTTGCATAAATAGAACTACACAATAGAATGGAAAGTGACTCATAAACATAATACACCCCCCTGAACTATGAAATGATGAACCCACCCTAATTTTTCAAATAATGCATGCTCAAAAGATGTTAGGAACAACTAAAAATGTGTCTAGCGTGTAGAGTAGGATTACAAGATGCGTTAGTCCATGTGTTAGTCAAGAAAACCTCTTATAAATAAGCATATAGACACTAAAACATCAATCCCACTCCTTCATGGGTTGTTGCAAATGAATTTTTAGATATATTTAAAAAAGGAATACTACCAAACCTTCTAAATAACATCCCTTCTTCTAAGTGTAGCCAAGAATAGTGTCTTTTTATGAATTTGGTGTTCTAAGTCTATGTCAATGATGAATAACAAGCTCCTCCATCATTTCATAGTGCAAAAATGGCTTAAGATCATGAGTTTGATCAATTTGTATAAATAGGTGAAGTTTTTTTATAAAAATGTGCATAATAAGTTTGCATAAATAAAGCTCTTAAAAATGGTGGTATTGGCTCACTTATTAATAGCTTTTTAAAAATAGTCAGAATCAACCATGACCATCCATCTTGAGATCAAGATGTGTGGCCATGAACTAATTTAATTTTGGAGGGACAAGCCATAAATATTTAGAAGAATGGGGCATTAATGAGGCATGGAAAGGCTTAATCTTGATATTTTTTCCATTAATGACTTATAGATGCCACCCCATTGATGATGTCACGAGATGATGCAAATTTGAGGAATGAATTTCTAATTAATAGTTTTTCAATAACTTTCATGGATTTTTTACTTAGGCTCTTGATTTGGTTTAAGTTGCTTAAGTGGCTTTTCTTAAATTTCTACAATTATTTGGAAATCTATTGTACACTTTATCAACCTAGTCAAAAATGTCATTTTATGAAGTTATAATTTTATTGGAGTATAATTAGAATAAGGTGTTGGTTGCATATAGAAAAATAACCCAGTTAGGGCATTATGAACATGAAATAACACATTCACGTAATGTGTGTTACCGAATTATAATAATTCAATAGTCTAGAGCATCATTTTCTGTGGTCAAAATTTAAATCTAAGTGTTTTGAAAAAAGATAATAATCACTTAAAATGCATTACCCCATTTAGGGATACATTAGCCTAAATCAACACATATATGTGATAAGCTTGAATTATTTAGCACATTTTAATGATTTTGGCCCAGATTGTGCATTATTACAAAATGTTGCTTAGATTGACAAATTCATCAAAATAGTGATAGGAATTGGATGTTTATATTTTCCCCCTATTTGAGAAGGCATGGTGATACATTTAGTCAAAGTAACATCTTTTCAAAGAATAAAAAAGTCACTATAATCTAAAGAAATAAATTTTGTTCCCATTTTTGTTTTCAAAATTTACATGAATTATAGAGAAACAAGTTTTAAAAATTCCCCAAACATAGTTTGGATGGCCTATGATTCCCCCTCAAGGGGAAGATGGAAAATTTGAAAAATATTTGATGGGTGGGCCCTCGATTGAAAGAAATTATAATATCATTAATTTCAACAAAATTAGCTAAAAAATAGATCAATTAAAAGAAAGTAAGAGGAAAAATAGATTAGTGGGGCTAAAATAGTAGCCCAAGAAAGATAAAATGCAAAAACTATAGGCCTAAGGGGTGAAAATTTTGAAAAAATTACTATATTTTAACCCTTGGGGGTAAAAATAAGTCATTTTGCACCCTAAGTATAGTAAATTTGGAGCTCTAATATTTGCACATGAGTGAATTGAGTAAGATGGACAATATCCTACACCAATAACATCTTTGGGAGATGTATGAGAGTAATAGTAAACATTAGGGAGTGGAACATCAATAGGCACCTTTTTGGGTTTTTGAATTTATTATTTAATTCACTGATTTCACATAGGATATAATAGTTGGGGTGATCATGCTATTTTCCCAATTTAGAAAATGATGAGTTCACCCATGAAATTGGCATGAACACAAAGAGATAAAAAATCTTGTTGATCCTTTGGTGGGATCATGGGTCAAAATGGTAAGATCACCAAGACAATGGTGATCATGCATTTTTAGGTTAATTTTGCCTTGTCAAATGATGAGTTTGCCAAAATTGGCAAGATAGCCCTGCCAAATGGTAGGAATGACCTAAAAATTTTAAGGTCATGAAAAATAGTAGGATTTCCCTAAAAAATAGTAAGAACATCTTTTTAAATGGTAATAATGTCCTACTAAATGGTGGGATCACCAAAATAATGGTGATAATGCTATAATAAAGTAGAATGGAGCTTATAAGGATTTAAACTAGGCCCAAAATTAAAATAAGATAGGTAGAAGCACATAGAGGTTTAGTTTAGGCCTCAAAATTAGAAGAATATGATTTATAAATATAATTGATGTGATCCCCACCTTTTTATTTTTAAGAACGAGTAATAGTTATCACATTGTAGGAGCAATGCTTTTGAGTTCTACAGTGATAGGGGCTCATGATAGACAAGCTCATGGGCATCTTGGTAAGAGTGGACCTATATCACCTGACATGCTTGCTAGTGATTCATGTAAATAGAGCATACTTGTTAGCACTGGTAAAGAGATGTTACTTTGAGACTTCCACCTTTCATCTTTTGACTAGGGAGGTGATGGTGACATTAGAGGATGTGCACTAGATTATATGAGAACCCATATAAGGACCTAGGATTACTTGGATGGGGTTAGGGAGATAAGATATGATGGATGATCTGCTTGGGTTAGTGGATTAGGAGATTATGGATGACTATATTGACATATATGTATTGGAGGACTTGGTTTGGCCCCTAGAGGGTGGAGTAGGATAGAGGATAATCCCCCCTAAGTTAGTGGTTTTGATAGCTCTTGTCAATGGCCTTATGTTACCTGAAAAGAGTGGGTGGTAATTTCACTTGGAGTTAATTAGCATAGTAAAATATATGTTTGATCATCTAATATGATTCACTCAATGACTTATGATTATATCTTTCTTGTATAAATATCTGCATATGATCACATACAAGGGAGGGCATATCATAGGGCATAACACATTGTTATAGGTATGAGCCTAAGAACACATTATGATTGCATGGTGAATGGGGTTGAGGTATCAAAGGGGACCAAAAGATCATATGGCTTAGGCATGGTACCCAATAGGATTAAGGATGTAGGAACACTTATGGGACCTACCCTATTATAAGTAGGCCATTGACAAGATGGATGGTAGGGACTTCATTTGGAATCCCTACATAGGGACATAATTTATGTGGGTGGATGACCTATCTGTGATAAAATACATGATCACACCATATTATATCATAGGGTGACATAAATATATTATAGATAGATACAAGCTAGATCACATCCAAATTTAATTTGGTATACAACAAGATGTCCCAAAGGGTCCACATTACTTCACTCATATGACCAGGGAGATCAAGGAGTGGGGACCTTTAGTGCACAAGGCAGAGGTCGTGATTGATTATGATAGGGTAGTCCATGTTTTGTGGGATTACATTGATGGAGCACTAGATGTAGGGGTAATGGATTCCTATGTCATATGGTGGTTGGAAGTATGACCTATTTGATTAAGATGAAGAGGGATTGGGGATAGGCCCCAACACAATAACATGGTTAGGTACTAGTATAGATAACTATCTCATTTTATATTATGTTATATGTTGTATAGCCTCAAAGGTACTAAGATCTGATAGAGGATGTGGAGATGGTCGAGCTAGATGGCTAGGACATAGATATAGGGGATACCCCAGGTACAGTGATAGGTTATGGAGAGGCAAGGCCCTCAAACATAGGGAGGTTTGTAGAGGACTAGACATTGATTAACAGGCTCTAGAGGGATGTATCTTCACACCTTGTAGAGATAAAATTATTATAGATCACTATGGTTGGGTTATAAGCATAGTTAGAAATTGCATAAGGAGAGACTATGAGGTTTTAAGGTTTGATCATAGCCAAAAATGCAAATATTGAAACTTTCATGAGATATGTGGTATAAATAAAAGGGGTTTAGGTATGATTAACCACATGAGATGTAAATAATGTGACCATGGTTGGTGATTAGGACTTTATTTAGATGGAGATAAAGACGCTGACCAAGAGAGAGATGAGGCACATAGCACTAGGGAAAATATAAGATTAGGATTAGTGAGAGCCTTGGCCAATATGATTATGGCCAAAGATGATACCTTACACACAAAGGATAATGTATTACATGCCAAGGATGAGATAACCTACTAGAGGTAGGCATACAAGGTGATGTTTCCCATAGATCAGTGAGTGTCTTCTTATAGGGAATATATGAGGTCAAAACAAACTAGTCAGAGTACCAGGTCGAGGCATGAGATAGAGTCAAATTAGTCAGTGATGTAGCCAAATTTATAGCGGGTTATCATTGGGCCTCCACCACAACATCCACCAATAGCTACTACATCTAGGATAGGTTAGGGTCTTCATCAAAATCTTCCCAAGGTCAAGTATGATGAGAGTTGATTATACTAAGTTTGTCTTTCTTATATATTTATGAGATGTGTAGATACTATTGTGATGTATAGAAATATGTTTTTTTATATATATGACACTCATTTTTGGTGTAATTATACTTGTACATGGACTGTAAATATTATTTCATTGTCACATAATGTGTTCATTGATATTGCTTTTGTTATGATATGTTTTGATATGCTAGTTTTAGGATATGCACATCCTTAGCATATGGATGTTGATGTATTTGTGTTTGATTTTATGTATGACTATATGCTAGAATATAATTTAGGATATTCACATCCCAAACTAACCATATAAACAGTTAATTAGAATCACAGTTTATGTCAAGAGATGAACATCTTGCATAGAGTCTTGTATTAGGTATGGTGTATTCAGAAGTGATTTTTAGAGCTTCATTGACTTTTGGATTTGGATCACTTGGTGTTTATTATAGCAATTTTAAATTATGCATCATAAGTATGAGTAACTTATAAGAACATTGTATTTTTATTGAAAATGGTTGGTTCAAATATGAATATTTATAACTAAGAATAATGATAAAAGATTTACCAAAATTAAAGTTATAACTATTTATTTCTAAACAAAAACAAAGATAAAAAACAATACACAAATTTAACCTAACTTAAAATCCAAATATAAACAATCAAGACTAAAGTAGGAACAAAAATGTATAAAAAAAGCAAGAACAAATTATTAAATAACCTAAAATCAAAATATGAATAATCATGATCTAAGTGTATTAACAAGATGTATTGGGAAAACAAAATAATAAACAAGTCAAACACAACTCTAAACAAATCAAGCCTAAATGAAATCTAGACTAAAAAATGTTTGTAGAATGTATTCAAACACAAAAGAATAAAATAATACAAATACAATACCAAATAGTAAACAAGAGATGCCCAATAAAACACTAATAATACAAAGAACAAAAGACTAAATAAAAATGAACGAATAATAAAACAACAATAGAGAAAGTAACCACTCAACAAAAAAACAACAAAACACTAATAAACAAAATAAAGGCATGACACAAACTACGTAAAAATGAACAATAAAACAACAACAAAAATAAATGAAGAGATTATAAAGCACAACAAAACAATAATAAAAATCAAATAAACACACACAAAGAATGGCTAGTCATAATGTTAGGGAAATATAAAATAATTATTCATGCAATGTAATAGAGGCATTACTCTCAATGATAGGGTAACCCCTAATATAAGAAATACCGACATTGGCATAATGGGATAAGAATAATAGAAGGAAAAATTGCCCCTAAGCAATAGGAAAATAACAACACAAAAAAAATGGGGGAAATAGAAGAAAATAAAGGGGTGGTCGAGCTGACTCCAGATGCCCAAAGAAAATGGATGTTGCTTACATAGTTCTATGGATGCTAGATCCAACATGAACTTTAAGCCAAATGTAGTTCTCCCAAGAAATATGATAGAAGAAAATTGATGATAAGAAAATATGATTGAAGTGTAGAGGAACGGGCTCACAAAATGATGAGTGTGTTTAAATGATAGCTTAAAAAATGGTGAGAGAATGGTATTAGAATAAACAAAAGTGTAACATAATGTTTTTATGTTTTTGGGATAAACAACATAAATGAATTATTAACAAAAGGTTTAGGGAAGTACATAAATGAAAAGATGCACTTCTATAGGTAAGATTTTAAACAACAACCAAATTGGCTGCAATTGGGATTAGGGATATAAATAATGGTACATGGAACTAAAATAATAAAGGAGATACACATCCAAGATATAAGTTCCAATAACAACTAAAACTAGCTATAATGGCCTTCATGATTATAGACAATTATACAAAAAAATTACCTAACTAAGGAGTTGTATGTCCATAGGCAAGTAAAATAGCTAAACTGAATGCAATAGTATCTGTGATCTTGTTAAGGCAATAATGTCTACCAAACAATAGAAAAATAACAATATAACAACATGAAATGTTAGATAAATTTAAAGAAATATTAAACAGGAAAAAACCATGAGCTAAGGGATCTTTGTTCACTTGTCTATAAGAGGAAGCTATAAAATACTGTTCAAGCTGAATTGATTTATAGAACTGGCACTAAGTTTGTCCAAAATACCTATGGGTTATAATCAAGATCATGGTTGGTTAAGGAATAGAACTATCCAAGTTACAACGGTCCAGGGTATGAAAAGAATAGTATTCTAAGTAGAATGACCTTGGGTTACAATGGTCCAAAGTGGAATAAAAAAGAGTCTAATGTAATATAAATGATCCAAAGTGCCAATGGTCTAGGGTTATAATGGTTCAAAGTAGTAAGAGAATATTATTCATGTTATAATGGTCTAGGGTAGGTCAAGACGTAATAAAAATGGTTCAAGATAGGATGGTCCAGGATAGGTTGAGATAGGATAAAAATGGTCTAAGATAGGATGGTTCAGGATATAATAGTGAGATAAAATGACTTCAACACAAGTTTCACCCAAGTAATGGGTATTTTAGATAATGTTTCAATTTTTTTTTAAATATAGAACATCTTGAGATGTAAACTATTCATAGGCTCTAAGAGTTCTTCACCATTTGGAGTAGCTAGCCAGTATGCCCCCAATCCATAATGTACTGTGATGACATATGGGCCTAGCCAATTGGGTTGAAGCTTACCCTTATTTTTATAGTAAACATTAGTGTTCTTTTGATTCTCTTTTAAAATTAAATCACCAATTTCAAACTCCTTGGGAAAAATTCACTTGTTATAACTTATATGTAATCTATTATGATAGGCTTGTAAGTTGTCTAGGGAATCCAAATGCTTACCATCAAATATTTCTAGCTCTTGTAACTTGGAAACTCTATAATCTTCATCATCTTCAATATTCTAAAAGGATACTCATAGTGAAGGCATCTCGATCTCAATTAGGATAATATCTTTTGTGCCATAAATAAGGGAATATGGAGTGACTCCTATGGGGGTTCGATGATTAGTGTGATAAGCCTAAAGGGCAGTAAAAATTTTCAAATACCAATTATGGCTAGCTTCATTAACAGTCTTATTTTGGATTGCAACAATGGTTTTATTCAACACCTTGGCTTGATTTTTGCCTTGTGGGTCATATGGTGTGGATTTCTTGTGCTTGATTTTGAATTTTACACAAAGAGACTTAACGTCTCAGTTTACAAATGATTCACCATTATTGGATATAATACAAGTTGGGATACCATATTCATAGATAATATGGTAATGTATGAACTTGGTAATCTACTTCTCAGTGATGTAAGTAAGAGGAATGTCCTTGATCCACTTAGTAAAATACTCAATAGTAGTGAGAATATGTTTATGGCCATCAAAATATGTTGGGTTAATTTTATTGATGAGATCGAGGCCCCACGTAGAGAATGACCATGGTGTAGTAATTGATTATAGTGGAAAGGAAGGTATGTGTATCAAATTACCATGTTGTTGGCAAGAAACACACTTCCTAACATAAGTATAAGCATATGTTTCCATCTTGGGCCAATAGTAACCTATTCTGAGGAGATTTTTAGCTAGGACCACACCATTAGTGTGGGCCCCACACATTCCTTCATGAACTTATTTAAGTGCTAGCTTGGATTCTCCCAAAGATAGATAATGAAGTAGCATCCCATCATATCATTTATGATAAAGTGTTTTTATAAAGAGGGTATAATGGGCTATGTGATAAAGGAAATTTTTTGGTCAGTTATTGGAAAGGTCAAAAACCAAATAAATGTAGAAAAAATGATTTGTAAGATAAAATGAGGATGTCAAGCTCAACTAAAAATAATTCCAATATGAGTACAAAAAGTGAGAATAAGAGAAACATATAAGTGTATATTTGAATGTGAGGGGTTTTGGCCACCTTCCAAACTGAACCTCACCCTTCGATCATCATCTACTATAAATATGAAGAGGTTTTAAAGAATAACAATTTCCCTTTTTAAATAGATTCAAAATATATTGTTTTTGTAATATATATATATATATATATATATATATATATATATATATATATATATCTTAATATTATTTTTATGAAAGAAAAGTAAAAAAATATAAATCCTTGTTATACTCACCCCCTCCATAAGAAGTTTCACCCCCTTATACAAGGTCAATGTAATAAAGTTTTACAATTATGTTGTTTTTTTTTAAAAAAATTTTAGAAATAACATACAATGTAAACTAAACTCTTGCCCCCTTTAAAAAAAAAATTAAATTAAAAAAAACATGAATTAGAGTAAAGGAGGTTTTGAAAATAATAAAGGGTTTGGCATGTGTCAACAATAGAAATGATGGCTTGAGAGGACTTAGAGGTGGATGATGATGACCTTCATAGGGCCATGGAATAGATTGTAGAGAAGATGTGTTGAACTAGAGAAGACTCCAACCATTAAGCAAAGACATTTGGATATGGAATTCATGGTTTTAGAGGCTCAACCAACATAGGGTTGGAACACTTTATGAAACCAGTGAATGAAACAGAAACTAACTACCTTACTAAGATTTATGTTTCCATCAATGAAAACTTGAAGACATGAAATCGCCTACACAATGTAGTTGAATGGAAATTAGGCTATGATAATGGCATAAAAACCTCTTTATACTTGCTACATACCCTTCTAGTTTAGATGGCTAACTAATAGGTCCATGACGAATCCAAAAAAGGGTTTATAAATGACAACTAGTCAAAATGTATCGACCATAAAGCACACTTAAAGCCTCAAAAAATAGATTATAAGTAGAAGCTGAGCATAATAGAGGAGAAGTTGAGCAAGAAAAGATTCCATACAGTCCACCATAGATAAATCTTTCTACAAGTAACTCAAATCACCATGAACTACAAATATGTGTAAGAAAATATGAAACTACTATAGTATTTTCTATATGGTAGTGAAAAAGAAATGCAAACATTAGTAAAAATATCCCTACAAGGTTTTTGAGATTTAAAGAAAAACCCAATTTTTTTTTGTAAAACCTCTAAAATCTACCTCACAATACACTACAAAAATATCAAAATTTCAAAATAAAGCTTACAACATAAAGAAACTAGACACAATTACTGGGGTGGCTTTGATACCATATCGTAGTTGAGTCCAAGGTTTGGATAAGTAAAATTCACAAGTATATTGTGAACACAAACCAAGTAGGTACACACCACAAATATAACTGAAAGCAAGTGAAACCAATATGCGAGAATATTGCACAAAGATATTAGAGCTAAAACCAAAACTTTCATTAACAAAGTTCACAAATGTGAGAAGTAAAAATAGGATACTGATGAGTAACTCCACAAAAGGTGATAAAAAAACCCTTGTAATAGAATTGTAACTCCTCCACAAAAAGTGTTCAATAGAGCCAAGAATAGAGGAGTAATTCCCATACCTAGAATATCTAGTCAAGGGAAATACTTCTTAATAATCTGATCAACTTGTACACCTAAGTAAGCTTCTCCATGAAATTAGGAAAACTCCAAGTGAATGAAAAAATCCCATAATAAATAAATATAGGAAAATAATAAACCCCTACTCTAACAATTTTTACTTATTTTTATTTTTATTTTATCTTCCTCCAAACATGAATTATGTTGGTATGCTTCCAAATTTTTTATAATTCAACTAATTATGGTGGATTAATACAAGTGTTTTCTATGTAATTTTATTAAATTGAAATTTAGTTAATGATAAATTTCATTGTCTGCACATGTATATCATGATTTGTTTAAATATTCTTCATATATAAAATCCCTTTAGACTTTTACATCATCTTCTTGTTGTGGTTTTGTGTATATTGGCTGAGATAAAGATTGATTTTATGGGATTTTATTAATCAAACAAGTCATTTTTATATATGAAAAAATAGCATCATTCCTTTCCTATTTACCCTCATGATTTTCTATTTTTTATGAATTGGCTAGAGTAGGTTTAAAATAGATTTGAAATTAAAATCTGTGCTTACAAGATCCATATTTATTACAAAATGATTTTCATTGTTATTTATGCATTTTTAAATCTATGTATGTAATGAATTTGAATTTAATCAACTACATTTTCATGTTAAATATAAACTTGATGATTTATAGAAAATTTACTTACATTTTATGCATATTTATTGTCTCTTCTTATGTGCTTAAACCCACATTGACAAATCAAACAAAATTGCATTATATCTCATTTTGTTCAAGAAAAATATATTACAAACATGCCCCTTGAAATTTAATAGTTTCACATTAACCAATAGGTTATCCAACAAGCTAAAACCTAGAAATAATAGACCTTAGGGAGATTTCATGTCCTTTCAAGAAAGGTAGGGAATATTTCTACCCTCCCTAGACATGACAAATGACCCATTGACTATTTGATCACTTGCGACTATATTTTATTGCTATGTGTTTTTTGATCCCAAACCTTGATGATGCACACAACTCTAGATATGAGCCCTCTCTACCTTGAAACCCTAGGTGCAATTTTAAGGGATATAAACCTATAAAAATAGGGGAAGTGTAATAGGATGAATTGACCCTAGTTAACATGTTTGATGATTGACTATTGCCTACATACATAATACTTCAAGTAGGGAAATAAGGCCACATGTATTTCTCCCACTTAGTGTGATTATGTAATTGTGTTCATTCATTATTTGTATGCAGCTAATGAAGTGTCATTTGTATTGGACAATGTTTTATTTGACATGCATTTTGAATCTTTAGACTTGGCTTGTTACTAATCCTAGTGATAGGTATGAAAATTGGGAACAATAAGGCATATTTTCCAAGTTTGAAATAATGTACAGATATATAATAGATAATTTCCAAATTCCTTTTGAATGAGACCTTGAATTTTTTATATGGATCTAATTTAATAATTTCTCATGACATTGATATTCTAGGATTATGAAATGGGCCTAAGGATGGGCTTGATTTTATAAAATATCACTTGTGGGAGTGGGTCAATTATTAATAATGCAAGCCATTATTAACTATCGATAATGACCATAACTTAAAAAACTTATCTATTTATAGGTGAACTAAACTGAGAGTCTAAAGATGTCTATGTAGGATTTTACTAGGTTTGATATTAATAGTTAGGTTATTTTAGGTGTGCAATAACAAAATTTAAGGGTTGAGGCATAATATAACATATAAGTGTGAGAGAATAGTGGATTAAGACCTTATTTGAGTTATCAAGTCATGCATGGTAAATTTGTGTCAAGTTTGTCATTTTAAAGTACCAAAAACCAAATTTTAGTATATAAAAATTCCCCCATTTTATTCTAGTGAGGTAATTTTTAGACTAAAAGGATAAATGTACTTGAGTGTGTAAAACACACTTTACCTTTCAAGAGATGTTCCAAATATACAAATTTATTTCATAAATTTTTTTAATGAAAATAAAGTTTTCAAATGTCCATGTGTAAAATTAGAAATTAAAAATTAGAAGAGAAAGGGTTAGAGTACATATGTGTAAGTGGAAACCATGTTTCCCTTGAAACTTGTTGGAGATGATGCTTTCATGTTGAATCATTGGATAATTTTTCTTCCTTTATGGATCATATGGAGAGTTGGGGTTATCCTTCCCCAAACTTGTGTAACTCTGTAAGATCCTGAGTTGGGAAGAAAACATGCCCCAACCATCATTAATGTGGGGAAAAATATGAAATGTAATAAACCAAATAACTATGCATGAAAAAGAGAGACTCATGAGGTTATGTTTACTCAAATAAATCACCATGCATGTAAAATAGAATATCATCAAACAAAACTCACACAAATAAAGTGAATCAACCACTATCGATGGCTTAAAGATTAATTATAATATTTCACTTGTGTTCGATCAAGTTTGATCCATGTAAAAAAAAATTGCATGATCAAAATGGTGTAATAAAATTACTTAGATGTTTCAAAATAATGGAATAATATATTTCAAAATTAATAGCATAATAATCAAATCCATAACAATAATTGAAAAGAGAACAAAATACTTGATAATTATGAGTGAGTTTCATTTAGGGGAAAACCTCCATAAAATATAATAAGATCAAATTTTTTAAAATGATGATCAAGACTAACCACTACCTCCTATATATACTCTACTTATCCATGGTTATTTCATAGGTTGATTGTACTAAAATCATAGATAAATGTGATAAGATAATATAAAAGGTATATAATCTATTCAGCTACACATATCCTTATACACACTACAAGTTAAGGGTGTAACATGCCCCTTACCTTAAAAACAACATTTACCTCAATGTTGGATCAACTTTCAATGCTTTTATATGAAAATTTTATCCTCCCATGTTTAATCTTCATGATTTAATAACCTTCCACTTGATCAAATACTCCTTAAGCTCTCTTGTTTGAAGCTTTTTTTTTCATGTGAAGGATCACTTCAAGTTCCAAAATGAATCTACTTTCTTCATCCAATTTATGTAACTTAGTATGGGTAAAAACTCTTTGTATACTACCTTTATTTAGGCAAGATACATGAAATAATTGAATTATGCGAGTGGATTGGGATATCTCTAGTTTGTATGCCACATTACCAATTTTTTGTAAGATCTCATAAGGGCCATAATACTTAGGAAAAAGTTGTTATCATTTTATATTACTTTAAAGACATATTATTATATGGGTATAATCATACAAATACCCAATCACCGATATCAAAATTCCTCTCACTAGGTGTTGATCAACTTGATTTTTCATTTTATTTTGTGTCATTTCTAAATTCTACGTTAAACTAGCTAGTACCTCCTATTGATGTTGAATGTGTTCCTTAATAGCTTGAACATTGGATTTCACATTTAAATATGAATTTATGGATGGGGGATGATATCCACAATGTGCCAAAAATGAGGAAATTTTAGAATAGGTGTGGAAGGAATGTTGTACCACCATTATACTAGTGGCAACCAATGAACCCAACATTCTTTTTTATCTTATACAAAACAATGAAGATACCCTTTTAGGAATTTGTTAAAAACCTCAATTTTCCCATCATATTGAGGATGATAAGGTGATATATGATCCAAATGAGCACCCAAACTTACAAATAACTCATTCTAAAAGTTACTAGTGAAGATAAGATCATGATCACTTACAATTATTTTGGGGGTACCATGCAACTTTTAAACTATATTAATAAAATAAAAAACTATTACACTAGTTACAAATTACTATGATAAGGGGAAAAATGAGAATATTTTTGAGCCAATCCATAACTACCATGATGACATTTCTACCTTCATACCTAGGCAACCCTATAATTAAATCCATGGAAACCTCCTCCCACTATTAGCTAGGGATGGATAATGGCTGTAGAAGATCTAGTGTCTTAATTGTTTCTCCTTTGTTTTATTAAAAAACCATGCAATCTACCATAATTTTTTGTATATCCCCCTTGATTCCTTACAAAAATAAATCTTTCCTAATTCAATGATATGTCTTCAAAAATCTTGAGTACCCTACTATTGGAGATACACAAAGCTCCTAAATGATCTTATGTTTGAGGAGAGAATACTTAAATATGTATAATCTATATTTATAACATAAAGTCTTCCCTTTACACTAATTTTTTTTAGAATCATCTAAACCATGTTGAATATTCTGAATCAAGATATATGTATCCCTGTCATTCTCCCATTTTTATCTTGCCTCTTCTAATCAATTTACTTTCCAATTTGTCATTGTACATAACAATACCTCAACTAATTCATCCCTCACATAAAGTACATATTATACCACATGGAATTTTCCTTTCTTATATACTATTTCAAAGTCATTAAAAAAATTTAGCCACTCATATTTGTTTTCATTCTAATGATAATCATTGTTCTAAAAATTATTTTAGACTATCATGATCAGTGTTTACCTAAAAGTGTGTACCCATCAGATAAGGTCTTTATTGCTTGATTTCATGAAGAGTATCCATCATATCTTTCTCATAGATTGGATCGATATTATTTTTTCCTTTGAGTCGATGTTTCTTGAATTTAATGGGTATTCATTTTTAAACGATTACTACCCCCATGGCATAGCCTGATGCATCACATTCAACAATATTTTTTTTGGAAAAATCAAGGGTTACTAAAAAAAGAGTGGTGTGCATAGCCTCTTTCATATTTTCAAATGCATTGGTAATTGGTTTAGTCTAATGGAAGGAATAGTTCTTCAACAATGATGTGAGTGGAGCTAGTATGCTACCATAATGTTTTACAAATTATTGATAATAACATGTTAGCCCAAAAAAATCCATGAATGTTCTTGAGGGTATTTACACTTGCTACTTAATCATATATTGAATATTCTTAGGGTCAACTTTGAATCCTTCATTTGAAAGAGTATGACCTAATTAATCTAGCTCATGGAATCAAAAATCACGAGTAAAGTTTCACGTAAAGTTAATGTTGTTCTAAAAATAACAGTACATGTTTCACATGATTCAAATGTTATTCCAAATTTTTTTTGTATATTAGGATGTCGTAAAAAATCAACACAAACTTCCTTAAAAAGGGCCTAAAAACAATATTCATTAAACTTTGAAATGTAGATGGTGCATATGTGAACCAAAAAGCATGACCATAAATGCATAATGGCCTTCATGAGTTCTGAAAGTTGTTTTAGGGATATCCTCATAGATGATCTAAATTCTATGATACTAAGAATGAATATATAATTTGGTAAAATAAACAACACCATGTAATTCATCTAAAAAATAATAAAATACTAGAGTAGGGAACTTATTTTTGATGGTGTACTTATTTATATCTCTATAGTTAGGGAATATCCTCCAAATGTCATCCTTCTTCCACACCATGACCACTATGGATGAATATTCACTTTGGTTATGTTAGATAATACCTACCTCCAACTTAGCATGTACCATGTTTTCAATTTCATCTTTTTATGCATATTGATACCTGCATGGTCGCATGTTCAGTGGTATACTACCTAGAATCAGTCTGATGGCATGATCATGTTCTCTACTTGGTGGTAGGTCTTTTTTCATTTCAATAAAACCTTTTAAATGGTCATCAAGAATCATTTGTAAATTGGCATGTGTAAACACATTTGTTGACTAAAATTTTATCGAAAACAATCATGCTACAAATATTTTTACCCTATTTTAAAGAATATTAATCGTCTTATGTGAACTAACTAATTGGGTATAATTTTCTTGTAATCCCCATAGTTTAAATGTCCTACCTTAATAATGAAATCACATGAACATTTCTTTTAAATCCATCTCTATTTTACCCAAATTCATAAGCCATTGTACTTCAAAAATAATGTCACCCCCACCCATGGGACTAACAAGCATATAATAATTAAGCAGGTAATCCTCATGTTAATCTTAATATTATGGAATTTTATAGAATAATTGACTGTGCCACCATATACAATAATGACTTGAAAATCTAGAGTTGTATACATAAAACAATTCAAGTGAGTAGCCAACTAAGTGTTGATGAATTTATGTGTACTTCATGAATCAATAAACACTAACACATTTTATTTATTGAGGATGCTTACCACCTTAATAGTTTGAGGAGTACTTATACTTGAAAGCTCATGACAAGAGATAGTAGGGTGAGAATCTTTAGATTCCTCCTTAGGATCTTCCATACTCTCACATGAGGCCTCATCATCTTCTTCATCTTCACTAGCTCCTTTAATGTAGAATAAATTATTTTTGGAATATTTATGTCCTTTGCTCCACTTGTCACAATGAAAACATAACCTTTTAGCACACTTTTTTTAAATTTTTATGAAGGGTCTTGTAGGTTGCAAAAATGATGGTTATATGTAATCATGTATGCAACCATGAGTGAAATCCATCCTTTTTACCAAATATTTCCCCTCTTACTTCACATGAATGGTATGGCTTCAAAAATAGATTTTGGATTAAACATGCAAACCTCAAGTTGGATGTTATCCTTGAGCTCCACCAAGAAGAGGCTAGTAATGTTGTTCTCATTGATGTCATCCATGAGTAAGGATATAATATGAAATTATTGAATATGATCCTTAATAGTACCTATTTTTCATAGCTTTTATAATTGAAAAGTAATTTTTTGAGATGTTACAATAGTGCATCTATAGCTCCTCAGTAAAAACTGACCAAGTAATAACAGTGCCCTTATTTTTGTGCACATGGGGTCTAATGTAGATAAAATAAAATTTTTATTTGATTGATCCAAGTGAGTGGATCTTTATCATCAAACTTACGCACTTCCACCTTTGATAACATGTGCTTCAAACTAGTATTAAAGTTGTGAATTTTTAGATTAGGGGAACTCTATTAGAGAGGTGGAATATTTTATTATGGAAGCTAATCCAAAATAGTGGTCAATTGATCACTCAGAGTTGATGACTAATTCTTCATAAAATACATTTGAAATTTTACTACATCTAGATCCTCTTTCCTCACCATGCTTTATATATCTAACAAAATTTGTTAAATCACCTCAAAAAATGATAGATTTGAAGTTTCAAACTCCATGTCACCCTTTTGAGGAAATTTTGGAGTGTCTTAACCATTCCCATGTCAGGAAGTGTTGGAATCATCCATGAAAAGAATTTGAGGGAGGGTTTCGGGCCCAAAAAAGTGTACCAATAGATTATTCCATTGTGATCATATCATCTAGATGAATCTAATTAATGTTAATTTTCACAAGGTTGTGAAAAAAATTTAGACTTTTTTTTCAAAAAATACTTTGAAAAATACTATAGTGGTGAAAAAAAAATTCTTCCTAGATCGTAAGTTATATTTTTTAAACCTACAACTATTTTGATTGCCACAATAACATATTCAAAAAAATACACCAAAAAAACTAGTCCAAATGATGCTTTGATAGCACTTGTAATTAAATTACTTAGATGTCTCACAAACATTGAATAATATATCACAAAATTAAAAGTATAATAATCATATCCATAACAATAATTGATAAAATATTAGAATACTTGATAATTATGACTAAGCCACTTTGAGGGGGAAATCTCCAGAATAATGCAATAAGAGTATAACTCATAATATGATGATCAAAATATAATCAATACCTCCTATATACTCTACTTAACCATGGTTATTCCATAGGCCAACCATATAAAGAAAAAAGAGAAGTGTAATAAGATAATATGTAAACTATGTAATCCACAAGTCAACCACACATATCCATATATGCACTATAGGTTAAGGGAATCACAAATGGAATGAAAAATGTTCATTCCCTCATTAAGTATGCAAGCTTTATCATGTATTTTCAATAAATGTATAATAAATTTCATGATCAAAAGAGAATAGAAAATATTTGTGCTTTGATCATGACTACATATCTAATAAGTTTGAAGTGGAATGATAACCAATTTTTCATTCAATTATATTTATGTTTATGTGTATGTTCATGAAATAATACAATGCCTTATGAATATGTATCAAATTTTTATATAATTTTATGCATATATATGTTGAATTTTAGATCTTGTATCTCAACTATACATGTATGTAAAAACTTATAATTATATTCCTATAATTATTGTGCATATGACCATATATATGCACCTATGTGTGTGTGAATATATATTTAGGTGTTTGTAAAGTGAGTGCATATGCATGGCATATTCCCATATACTATGTATCAATGTACCAATATATATCATGTATATGAACTAATTTGATATCTAAAACATCTGAATATTTGAAATAAATACTTTAATCTATTTTTTTACTCATGGATGCTTATGTCTCTATGTCAATACCATTGTAATTCCCCCTTTTTGAGATGAGGGATGTATCTTGTAAGTCATTCATCTCAAAATAAAAGTTAATTTTATAATGTTACATAAAGATAACATCATGTAATTGTTATCACTATAGAGTGCACCCTACTTGAAGATGTGAAAGCACACCCTCACTCTGGTTGATACAATGGGAAATTCTCAGATTGTGGGTGACTCTATGATGAGAAGAACCTCTAGAGAGGGATAGTTACCTTAAGATTTATTAATTAAATTTGAAATACTGTGATTTTGGGGTGAAAAGGGAAAGGGAAAATTGAAATGAAAACCTATCTAAAAAGGTGATGCATCTAAATTGATTATATCCTCTGGAAGTTATTAAAATTAATGCACGCATATAAACTAATAAAATTCCTATTTTGCCCTTAAGCATAAATATTTTAGATGAAGTGTTGAAAGGATTTTGGATTATAAAATTTATTTTACCTCTTCAAATGACCTATAGAAAGTGAGATAGAAAGTAATAGGTGAGGAAGGGACCTGACAAAAGGAGATATAATATCACTTATACACTGATTCAAAATCAAATACACTCTATTCTCTATCAAAACTCATGCAAAACAAAATCTTCTTTATTGATGTATGGTCAAGATTACAATTTATTTTTCTACTCAAGGAATAATTTAAAAAATGGCTCGATTAAGCCAATATATATGTCTCTAAACCTAATCCAATCTCTAAGTGAAATTGAAAAGGGATAAGGGGTGGTCTTGGTTGACTCAACTCAAGACAAATCCTTTTAAAAAGATTAAAAAATTCATAAAAATCTTTATCTCTACAAAATTTTCATGTTTTTCAAATATTGGCATAGGAATATGGTGGTGGGGCCCAAGTTTGACAAGTCAAACTCCCTTGCATGAAAATATATGCCACATCTTTAAAGAGAAACTCCACTTGATTTGTTTGGAAGTTGAGTTGGAACATTGAATGCATGAGATGACAAGGAGAAAATCATTACTTTTTAACTAGTCAACCAAAGTGTAAGATCAATCAACTTGAAATAGCCTTCTTCTGCATGAAAAGGACCTTGAAGGATTAAAAATGCATAATTATTTTCTTCAAACAACATCAAATTGGTGTGGAACTCCAAATTGAACTCCTTGATGACTAATTTTATTGATAAAATCCAAATTGAAAATTTGATCAACAAAGCTATTAGGTTGATCCATGGTGATTTTATGCAAGAAAATCCATTTTTCTCAAAACTAGTTTTTTAGGCATTTAGGAGAGTTTTAAAGTTGAATCTTCAAACTAATGATTAATAAAGTATATACCTAAAAATACTAAACTGATTTCATTTATGTGTATCACATTGACATGTTTGACATCTCTAAAAATATTGAGCTTCCATGCAAAATATATGAAAAGTTACCATGTAAATAAAATTTACCTGTGGGGTTTTGAATGCATTCTGAGCTGCCTATGCTCTTAGTGATTGTTCATAAATCTAAACCCCTCAAATGATATCAATTATTCATGAATTATAATCACATATGGGTCCTTAAAACATACTAAGAGTGTTTGGCCAAACTCCACACGTGGTGAATAAAACAAGCATTTGAACATGAGGCTTGGAAGGGTGCCTAGAACTACAAAAAGTGAAAAAAATTACTATGATAAAAATAGTTATTTAAAAACTTCAAAAATATTGAAAAAAGAATTATGATACCTTTACCATCCTATCAAAATACGTGGAAATTCATTTTGTCATGAAAAGTAAAAAAATGGCTTTTTGGCATAAGTGCCTACTTGCCTGCAAAACATTGTGTGAGCATATTTTGAGTAAAATTTGGAGTTTTTACAATTTATAAATGTATTTTTATTATTTAAAAACATCATTCCATGCCTGTCAATCCTTTACTTGGCTTTAAAAGCTTTCAAGACATTCTGGGATGAAGTGTGCTCCAATGGTGATATCAAATGAATAAGTTGAGGTCTGAGACAAAATAGTGAATAATTCAACTTTTACAATGGCCAAAAAACTTATTCAAATGATTCAAAAACTCATGATGACACTATGTACAAAATTTCAAGTCTAGATTCTACCTGTAAATGTTAAAATCTTTAACTTTCTCTTAATTTTGACCTCTATGCATGGACTATCTACTTTTTTTACTATGTTTTGAGGGAAAATTTCATGTATTTTAAATTTTTTAAGGTCAAAAACATATTAATTTATCTCAATATTCCTTTCAGGATTTTGGAAAACTCCTCTACCCCTATTTTAAGCATACTTTAACCTTGAAACAAGTCGATTAGGCCTTCCCAATGACATATTCTATATAATGACTTCAAGTTTGATTGTATAGGAATATTAAAAGGCTCATAATTATTCCCATAAATTATTATTTATTTATCATTCATTACTCATTCATAATGAATTGACCTTCTATCCCCACTATGGTCTTATCCTCTTCATCCTGGAGAAAAGATTTGCTTATCCCTATGGTTATGGGTGATATTTTGTAAGCTTCTAATGTATGAATGGAAACATAGGTGTCTATATATTTTATCCTTCCCTTAATTGAACTAAATGCTAAATTTTCCTATGAAACTTCCATTTCATCGAGTGATGTCACAACTATGCCACTACTTTATTTTCTAATTCTCCTTGACTGGAGGTTGTGTTTAAGTGGTTGTAGGGTATCATCAAGTTTCTTTTCTTATGTTGATCCTTTGAAAAAACCCATTATTTTCCCTAAAACTATATAATGAATTTAATGAATCTTGATGGCTAATAACATGATTGGTAGAGATCCTAAAAAAGTTACCTTGCTCTTCAAGAATCCTCCTTAATATAAGGTATAGGCCTATACCATAGCTTTAGGGTTGAAGGTTATCACCTTATTTTCATTAGACCTATATACCAAGTACCCTTCCTAAATGACAATTACCCTTTACTCAATTTTTTTTATTGAATTCATCTTTGGAATCAACTTAAAGTGCCATCATCAACTTAGCAGTGACCTTTGAAAAATATTATTTGCTTCTATGACTGTAGGTGTGTTCTTTTACCTTGCTCAAAGCTCAACTGCATCCCCTAAATGATCTATATTATAATCACTCACCACCATATTTACCTATGAATTTGGTTATTTAAACCTTTCAAGTCATAAAAGTATATATAAAATGAATGATATAGCCCTAAAAAAGGCTTGTGGAGTAATCTCTTTGGTGACTATAAGTGATGTGCTAGCTGTAGATGTAGGTTTTGGCTATGCTATGATTATATCCTACCCTAATAACCTCCAATTCCATTAAATGATTACCATACTCAACGCATTCCATTCACTTGACCCCAAACCTTCTTGAGTTCTCCTAAATGATCAAACACTTAGGTAACATAACCCTATGAGAAGTTATCCATACAAGCCTGTAGGTGTAAGTTTAGGTACTATAGGTTCCTCCTTTTGAAAGTCCATCGATGAGATTTTTCTCCTCCACTCCTTACCCCTACTTACCTCTTCATTCTCTACCTCACTATCATGATGATTATTCAAAACTTAAAACCCTTATAATGAATCAAAACTTTTATACCTTGCAAAATACAAGCTTGTAGGATCTCAAAATGGCATTATAGGTTTTGTTAGTGTCACTGAGTTAAATTCAAGGCCTCACATGTCTTGTATGGTTTTCCTTCATTGAATTATATCCATATCATATTCAAAATCTCCATTGAAATCATTCACCTTCAAGAGATCTCCTCAAAACCTCTTGATTGTACCTCTAAGTGCCAATTCCTTTCCTTGGCTATAGGCTCTCTTCTTCATGTTTGCATAGACAGGGTTGTGAAAAGATGGTAAAATGACCACATGAGCTATATAATTGAGTTTATCCATGTCACTATGACATCACATGACCTACAACCTTCTTGACATGATCAATACTCTTGATAAGGTCTTCAAACTCCAAAATCTCTACTTGACTATAGGTTGCCTCTTCCTGTAGATACTTAACTATGATAGGCAAGAGATTTATTCTTTGAGCCTTTGAAATCACATAAGGATTTAGACTGAGCTTGGATTTAAGGTTTGTATTTAATTAGTAAACTAATCATATTTATCACCTTGAAAATAGAACAAGTTTAAGTAAATTGAGATCCTAGCCACTGTAGGTTTTGGTAGTATTTAGGTTTGTAGGTCTCATGTTACCCTATAGTGTCTGCAGGTAAACATTATACCTTGAAACATTTCCATTTTTACCTACTACCATTCATCATACCTTATTCCTTCCTTGAAAACCAATCCCCTTTCCAAGTGAAGATTTGATTGTGTTAAGTAACTTGTAGGTCTCATGCTTGGCTGTAATTGACTATAGGGTTTGACTGTTAGTTGTAGGTTTCTTTTGTGGTTCTTTAGACCTTTATTTAGACTTGGAATTATTTTTAGTATCAAATTTATATATCCATACCATGATGATCACTTTAAAACATGAATAATCTTTTGAGAATGTCAAATTCTCTCAAAGGTCTCCTCTATGCTACTTCCATTTCCCTGGCTTTAGGATACTATCCATATAGATTTGTAGGTGGTCATTTACATCCTTTGAGACTCATTAGGCTCATAATATATCTTATTATAATCTCTTCTCTTTCTTATCTTATTTGTTTACTCTCCTTTCACTTACTGAGGGTAAGTCTCCTTCATATGTGTCCCCTATAAGCAGTGCCTTAGGTTTCTTTGAAACTTTGAAGTGTCCCTAATGACCCTACCCTCGCTATATATAATGACTCAAGGAGTAGCTTGTAGGAGTTAAATTAGGCATTTTAGGTCATTTGTATATCTTTACTCATATTTAATTTAAAAAACTAGCCTTCAAATGAGATCACTTACCTTTCTATTTGAAATCAATCAAAATATTAACCAACATAGTTCTCCATGACATATTTTCAAAAATAGTAAAACTTGACTGTGCTTTAGGCCTGAGAAAAACCCTGTATGATGTTTTTAAGGCACTAGAGCACTCCTTCATGGATAATATGTGTATGGATTAAGATGTAGGTGACCTTAAAGAAGGCTATACACTTGATTGATCTTTGATACTCTTCTTAATTATGCACAAAGAAGCTCATTTTATTGTAGAAAGGAACCCACTATCATTTTGGATTGATTCAATTGATAAGCTCATTGTATGGATAGTGAATGTAAGGTGCTTATAGAGTCTATTATGCATGTGTATGACCTTTGTTTTGGCCTCTCATATGTTAATGAGACTATTCTTATGCATCACTATAACCATGAATGATATCTCTTCAAGATTGATGCCCCTTGAAACTCAAAAGACTCTTTTGACTTCCTTTACTATCTATACCTGTTGATAGTGTTCCTTTTGACTATGCTTGGTGATTTGAAAATGAAGGTCCAATTTGCCCTTGTTAGCTCTATGGTGACTTCCACTTTACACCATGAATTGTTTTCTTCCACTAGCCTCTAAGAAAGGTCTCTCTCTCTCCAAAATAGATCTTGAATCTTCACAGCCATACTAACTGAGCTATTTTTGCTTTTTTTGTAGTAGGTCATAATTTTATTGTGCTTTAATGCTTTGATTGCCTAAATGTCAGGATCTTGCTCCACCAAAAGAGCACAATATGATTACCAAACCAAGCAACTTAATATGCGAAAATTAACCAGAATCACAAGTAACTAGAATTCAGAATAACACATGATATGAGAGACAATACACAACTTGTATTAACACTTTTACAGAAAAGAATACAATAAAGAAGATGCCACTTCTTCTCCACCACCTTACAAAGGTTTCTCACACCTCAAGTGAACAGTAATTCTCTCCTCAAAGCTCTCCCTCTTAGGTCCCAACACCCAACTCAAACACAGAGTTGGTGTTCACCTCTCGTGCTCCACGCACACCACAAGTGCTCCACGCACTCCACAAGTACTCCAGGTACTTCAAGTAGATCTCCCATGAACCTGCAACAACCTACTGTTCAATAGACCATACTTATGGAAGGAATTGCCATGCCTTCCTCTTAGCTCTCCATGTACTCCACATACATCACAGTGAGTACACACACCGTACTCCAAGTAGATCCTGCCTGATCTTGCTCCCTGTTGTGTTGCTGTCCTATCTGATCTCCAACCTACAGATCAATAAATGGTTCTACACACCTATGAACCTCGACCTTGCACACACACACACACACCTACAGATCAACGATCTTACTTACCATGTAGATCTTCTATAAGGGCCATGCTCACCTGATGACCAAGATCATACATACCTAAAGAATCCAGCTGACTCTCCAAACCAGCACCAACACAACTGGTACTGTGGCACTAGGAGGAACGCACCATTGATCTACCTCACACACCGAAGGAGCTTATAATTATGCTCTCTTACTCCCTAACACTTGTTTACAATATAGCCCATGAGTCTATTATATAGATCTCATGCTTACAATAATTAGACTATCTTAATTACAATAATTAGACACGCAACTCAAGACTATAATTAGCTTTTAACATGCAAACTGACAGTCCAAAAATAGACTCTCTGGAATCTGCATGCAAACTGCATGTTCGCACACAGGCTGCCGACGTCAGCTCCTCCCTGACTGATGTCAGCCGACTTGTAACCGATGTTGGTTGCTTCTTCACTGCTATCTGACCGACGTCGGTTGATCAGACCGACGTCGGTTGCCCTGCAACTCTCTGCAACCTCTGCAACCTCTATAACTTCCCTTATTTGCATCTTGGTGAGCTTTTAGCTCCATAACCTAACAATCTCCCACTTGGAGATAAACAGCTGCACCTGTACCTGTACCTATACACCGTCTAATTTATTCCCTGGCTTGTATCCCTCTTCAAGCTCAATCCTGAAGACCAACCACCACACACCCTATGATGCTACACCTGTCATCCAAGTAACCTACCACATCCAAACCTACAACTCCATGTAGTGAAGACCTTGACCCTACATAACATGAATCCCTACTGCTGGTCCCTCTCAGATACCTGAGAATCCACTGAACTGCCCTCCAGTACTCCTTCCCCAAATTAGCTCCATACTTTCTGACAACTCCCACTACTTGGGAAAACTCAGGTCTACACTAGACCTCATGTGATTTCAAACACTGTTCTAAGCTCAGCTTGAACTGTCTAGCCCTTGGTGTGCTTACCAATTTTGCATCCTGCATCTTGAACCTTGCCAACACCTTCTTCACATCAGCTCCCACTAGAGACAAAATCTCTATGTCTCTTATGCCAAAGAATTTTGCTGCTCTAAATTCTTCATGACATACCTCTGAACTAACCTCACCTTTAGCTCAGCAAAGCCTTGTATGTACAAACCTGCTAGCAAATCACCCACATACAGTAACTGGATAATGTCGCGACTCATTATCCACCTGGTAAGTCAAATACAATGGTTACACTGACATTGACTAAAGCCCTACTTTGTCATCCACCTATCAAAACCTGTACCACTGTCTGCAGCTTTCTCAAGACCATATACCTTGGCCTTCCGTCTCACATATCCATCCACTCTCTTCTTTAACTTGGGAATCCATCCGTCTTTCAGCTAACAACTCCACCAACAAACTCTTGTTTGGTTCTTGTCCAAGGACTCACACTCCTCATCCATGCCAAGCTCCCACTATTTCTGGATTCTACCTGCATTGCTTCTTCACATCTTCCTAGTTTTCAACCATCAGTAAGCAACTAGTAAGAAGGTGAACAATGAATATGAGGTCCACTTACCCTTTTAGTCCTTGATATGAGTGTTTGAGACCTTTTTGACAGCTTGTTGTCTGCCTACCATCCGTTCTAGTGACCGATCTCAGCCATCTCCCAGTCTGCATCTGACCGATGTCGGTTCCCTGCACTGACCCTAACTATCGACGTCATTTCCCTAGCCGACGTCGGTATCCCTTCTGCCGACATCGGTTCTTATATGACCGATGTCGATCTTCTTGTTGTCGACGTCGGTTACTGTCTGACTGACACCGGTACCTGTGTTTTCCTGTGAGTGATAACTTTTTACCCACGAGCTCCTTTTGGATCAAAACCCTGTTTAAATCAACACAGCCTGCTTAGAATAATTCAGTCCTCTCAGCTGATCTCTATCCGTCATCTCCTCCATAAACACCAAGGCCTTCCAGTTCTTAAGTTTATCAAAAATATGTCTTTCGCTTAAGAACATGCATTCCCCTCCTACATATGTGACCAAGCCTACAAAGCCACATCTCTGCAACAGAAGGTGAATCAGTAATATAAGTAGATAGATAAAGGATACCTACTTTCTTACCACCATCTAATTCAAGTGCATCCATTGTGAGAGTTACTATGCATCTCCCATCACCCAACTTTCCTGAAGAAATTAGACTCATCTCCAAGACTGGAACCTGCATGACCTTCTTCAACACCTGTGTGTTACCCGTCTGCAATTTCAGCTTGACTTCCCCTTCGTCAATACTCTGACAAGGCTCACCAGCCCCTAAATAAATCTCTCTAAAGACATACCCATGAAAAGATGCTCTATTTTAGGCTGCATGGAAAGAGGCAAAAGAATCTGTAAACAAAGATTCTACTTTATCCAGAGCAACCTGTGCAACATCACCTGCAACATCTGCTTCTACACGCTGATCTTCTACCGACCAACAATCATCCTTTCCCTGCTCTTTCTTTCCATCAATCAGACCATTCGTGCTATTCAATTTCTCCATTCGTAGCTTACTTTCTTCTGCCATTGCTATACTCTCACTCAATCTAAAACCCCTGAGAGTGACCTGTAATCAACAAACATTAACCAGATCTGAAACCACCTGTTAGTAACCCAACCAAAAGCTCTGATACCAACTGTTAGGATCTTGCTCCACCAAAAAAGCACAATATGATTACCAAACCAAGCAACTTAATATGCGGAAATTAACCAGAATCACAAGTAACTAGAATTCAAAATAACACATGATATGAGAGACAATACACGACTTGTATTAACACTTTTACAGAAAAGAATACAATAAAGAAGATGCCACTTTTTCTCCACCACCTTACAGAGGTTTCCCACACCTCAAGTGAATAGTAATTCTCTCCTCAAAGCTCTCCCTCTCAGGTCCCAACACCCAACTCAAACATAGAGTTGGTGTTCACCTCCCGTGCTCCATGCACACCACAAGTGCTCCACGCACTCCACAAGTACTCCAGGTACTTCAAGTAGATCTCCCATGAACCTGCAACAACCTGTTGTTCAACAGACCATACTTATGGAAGGGACTGCCATGCCTTCCTCTTAGCTCTCCATGTACTCCACGTACATCACAGTGAGTACACACACCATACTCCAAGTAGATCCTGCCTAATCCTGCTCCCTGTTGTGTTGTTGTCCTATCTGATCTCCAACCTACAGATCAATAAATGGTTCTGCACACCTGTGAACCTCGATCTTGCACACACACACACACACACCTACAGATCAACAATCTTACTTACCATGTAGATTTTCTATAAGGTCCATGCTCACCTGATGACCAAGATCATACATACCTGAAGAATCCAGCTGACTCTCCAAACCAGCACCAACACAACTGGTACTATGGCACTAGGAGAAATGCACCATTGCTCTACCTCACACACCGAAGGAGCTTATAATTATGCTCTCTTACTCCCTAGCACTTGTTTACAATATAGCCCATGAGTCTATTATATAGATCTCATGCTTACAATAATTAGACTATCTTAATTACAATAATTAGACACGTAACTCAAGACTATAATTAGCTTTTAACATGCAAATTGATAGTCCAAAAATAGACTCTCTAGAATCCGCATGCAAACTGCATGTTCACACACAGGCTGCCGAAGTCGGCGCCTCCCTGACCGATGTCGGCCGACTTGTAACCGATGTTGGTTGCTTCTTCACTGCTATCTGACCGATGTCGGTTGATCAGATCGACGTCGGTTGCCCTGCAACTCTCTGCAACCTCTGCAACCTCTGTAACTTCCCTTGTTTGCATCCTGGTGAGCTTTTAGCTCCGCAACCTAACACTAAAAACTACCCTTAACTATGATTTATGGTCCTTTTTCAATATCTTAGCTCTCTTGATGATGCTAACATGTAATTGATATGGTGAGAGGTTGGAAAATGATGAAATATGTTTGAAACATCATGAAAGGAGGGTGAAAAGGCATAAAACCCAATGGAAATATAGACATTTGACAATAGTACGGGAGTGAGTGAGGTGGAGATGAGAAAGGAGAGTCTAGGAGCATGAAAATACTAGGATGAGGAGAGTATGATAGGATGAACACATTACCATTATTATATATGGATTTTAGAGGCCATTAGAGAAGGTGAAGAGAGTAGAATTGAAACCTGGTTTTCTCAAAAAACCTTAAAATTTGACAAATTCCTTAAAATATGCTAAACTAACTCTTTAAGACACATGTAAACATGAATATGAGCTTTATTTCCATGAAATAATAATAACCTCTAAGAATTATGATTTTAAATCATTGAAAATCTAATGGAAACTCTGAAAACATGAAATTCTTGAAAACTTGAAGCTAACTTCTCCTCTAAGACTGTACAATTCACCCTTGCAATATTGCTAATAGTGTAGATTGAATATATAACTTTAAGACCTCTATTTGACCTTTAATTATATAAATAACACCTTAATAATTCCATGGATAGATAGATAAATTTTCCAAGATCCTGTAACAATTTGAATTTACCTAAAACTCTGCGTAGGTGAAGAGAAATTTGAGAAAAACAACTACCTTTCTAGTTGCTAGGTAGCAGAATTTAACCTAAATTTAACTAAATGGTTAATTATCATGGATAATCCAATTTAAAAATATCTTAGACCATCAATAATCCCTCTTATTCTAATTTATTCACCCAAAAATTTAGAGTTGTACCCTCCTCCAACAGACCATATGATCAAAAAACCTATAGGCAGGTCTCTTTGTGCCAACAAGAAAGAAACCAAAAGGAAGCTGGTTTTGGGCCTATATGTCTATGAATATTCATGAAATATATTATTAATCTTGAATATTCTTTTAATAAAGCTTCCCATGCCTTGGATTGTATAGAATCTATATAGATTCCATACTCTTCTTATAAAATAAGTGAAAATAAGTTATTTTCTCCTTTTAAAAGCTAATTATCCATCTCCACTACTTGAAATAGAATGTTTGAAAACTAATACATGGTATAACATGAAAAATACACTTTTTCAACCTTTTTCCATGCCTTAAAAGTGAAAATTTGGCACATGGGAGTCTATTTTAGGACCTTTTTGGGCTATTTAACCTTTCAAAACACCTTTTCATGAATTAAACTTATAGACTTATGATATTTTAGTATTTTTGAAAATGTCCAAATCTCTTTTTCAATGAAAATGAATCATTTTCAATCCATTCTTGATGTTTTTGACCAAAATTCACATTTTTAGGTTCAAATTGACTATTTTGACCAACTACAAATGGAAATCGATCAGTTTTTAAGAAAGTTTCAAATGGTAGGGGTAGTAATTTGGCCTTGACTAGCCAAATTAGTAACAATTTTGGTGACTTTCATGGTTTAACCACCCTGATGGTCAAATAAGTAAAAAAATCTGTTATGAATAAACCATGACAACACTAAAATGGGGAAATCTTGCATACCAATACACAATAAGAAAAACTAACACAACAACAACCAACATGTACACATATGCAATTATAGGAAAGGACAAAAACCACATTGAAAATGAAAACAACTACTAAAATCATGTGTGGAAAAGTAATTAGAGGAATGAAATTATGACTATGTACAAATGACTGACTCTCTTAATAGTAGTATTTAAGAAACATCACATTCACAGGAATGGGAAGATCTTCTCCACTCAATCTAGATAATTGAAAACCATTGTTCTTCCTAATATCAATGATAATATAAGGTCCACTCTAAAGGCTATCAAGTTTAGATTGCTTACTTGGATTTACATTCTCTTCATCCCATTTTAGTATTATGTCTCATTGCTGAAATGTTTTTGATGAAGCTCTCTTTTCAAATATCTTCTTGGCTTGATATTGATTTTACCATATGGCATGCATAACATCATCTCTCATCTCCTCCAATTCTCTCAGTTCATTCATTCTAACCTCCATTACATTACTTTCTAGAAGCTCTAATTGGTGTGCAAGTTTTAAAGCTAGAAGCTCCAATGAGATAGGCAACCTTGCTTCTCTTACATAAACTAGGAGATATGGTGAATGACCAATGGACTTCTTTGAGGTGATCCTATCAACCCATAAAGTAGTCTATAACTTTGTATGCCAAGATCTCTGATTATCTTCTATTGTTCTTTTGATGATCTGAATTAGGTTCTTATTAGTAGACTCAGCTATTCTATTGCCTTATGGATAGTAATTTGATGAAGATGTTAAATAAATATCATGTTAAAAATCCCATTCACATACATTTGCACTGATAAATTGCAAATCCTTATCTTATATTATAGTAGAAAGTGCTCCAAAATGAGTGACTAGGCTCTCATAGAATTTAAGCACATAGTTCTCATTTACCTATTTTAAAGGCACTGATTCCACCCACCTGGTGAAATAGTCTATAGCTATCAAAACCCACTTATGACCAATACTATATGGAGATAAATCATGTCAATAAAGTCTAAACCCCACTGCATGAAATGTTGCTAAACCTGAATTGGCTTTAGTGGCATAGCAACTAGTCTATGTTTCCCTACAAACATTACACACTTTGTACATTTTATAACCCATGCATGTGCATATATAAATAAATTAAGCCAAAAATAACTATCTCTAATGATTTTTTTAGCTGTAGTCTTGGCTAAAAAATGACCTCCAGAAGGACTATCATGAAATTGCTTGAAAATCTTGTCAAATTGACTAGTTTCAACACACCTTAAAAGAAAACATCCAATGTATTTTTTGAAAATCACTCCATAAATTATAATTTATGAAACTAATATTATCCTAAAGTGTCTTATTTTTTATTCATTTAAACCCTTTAGACACTCTTCAGTTTTAAAAAATCTAGTAATGTTTTGTGTCTAGCTTGTAGTAGGTATATTTTTAGCTTCATGTTGAGTGTCCTAAATTGTCAAAATTATTTCTTTTTCTTCTCTTACATCTTATGCAAGATGTTCACATAATCCTTTTCCTTGGAACATATTTTTAACCTTGAATTCAATGTCGTATTCTATTTATTTAGTGACCCATCCATCTCTTTTTTTGCTCAAGTCTCTGTTGAGAATGAAGTCCTTCACACTTGGATGAGCAACCATTAGGATAATCTTGTTATTTGAAACCAAATGTCTAAATTTTTTTATACCTCTTATAATATAAATAAAATAATTTTCTACAAAGGAATATCTCTCTTCATAACCCTTTATATATTGACTTAAAAAATCAATGGACTATTCCAAATCTTCATCATTCTACTGCATAAGCATGGCTGAAATAGTACTAGAAGTAGAGAAAGCATACAAGAAGAAATCCTTACTCAAATAAAAATTGAGAAAATTCAGATCTTGGTTGATTTATTTTTTGATAGCTTCAAAACTTATTTTACCTTGTTTACTCTAAGTGAACTCTTGATGTTTCTTTAGCATTTGAGTAAGTGGCTTTACTAGTTTTACAAAACCAAGAATGAATCTTATGATAAAGTTTATCTTACCCAAGAAGCTCAACAATCCTTTCTTGTGTTTAGGCAATGATATATCAAAGATTTCCTCTATTCTTTTTGGATCAATGGAAATACTAGATTTGGACACCACATACCCAAGAAGTCTCCCCTCATGCACTAAAAAAATGCATTTCTTCAGATTTAATGAAACTCTAAATTGTCTAAAACTATAAAAAATAATCTTCAAATGTGTTAGATGATCATTATAATTATCTAAAAATACTATAATGTCATCAAAATAAACTAAAACCATTTCACTTAAAATACCATGAAAAGTAACATCCATTGCCCTTTGGAAGGTAGCTCCAACATTGGAGAGTCCAAAAGGCATCTTCTTGTAAGCAAAAGTATTCCATTTAGTGGTGAAATTTGTTTTATGCTGATCTTGCTCTTTCACTAGTATCTAGTTATATCCTGAGTAACCATCTAATAAAGAAAATCTCTATGAACCTAAAACTCTATGCAAGATTTGATCCATGAAAGGAAGTGGATAGTGATCTTTCAATGATACTCTATTTAAATCTCTAAATCTACACAAAGTCTTATCTCTCCATTCTTCTTTCTTACTGGTATAAGATTTGATACCCATATTGAATTATTTATAGGAAAAATAATACCTGATTCAATCAACATTGTAAATTCCTTCCTCATGAGAATTTCAACCTTGGGGTTGATAGGCCTTTGCTTTTGTCTTACTGATTTTTCATCATGTTCCAGTTCAATAGTATGTTGTGCCAATCTTGGTCCAAAACCTTTTAAATCATGGTATTCCTAAGAAAAAACATACATGACCTCTTAACATAATGAAATGAAAGCTACTCTCTAAAAATTAGTATTCACTTTACCCATCTTGAGTTGCTTGCCTTTAGCTATGCTAATTAGCTCATAATGCTCTTTCTTGGAATAAATGCTCACCTTGTCTTTCCTTAGCTGATAATCTTCATTGAATATGATTTCTAAATTCACCAAACCTTTAGGAATATTATTTTATTTCAATTGTATAATCTAATTTTCATATTGATCCTGCAATTTATCAGGATTTCTTTGGCAAAACTCCACCTCATTCTGTAGAAAATATGTTATTTGCTTATCAAAGTCAAAAACTTGCCAACTTACATCATTATTTGGGACTAAAAGCCCACATATGACCTTGATTTGGGTTTTATTTTTATTTTCCTTAACCTGATCTGAAATATCATATTATGCTTCTATGGCATCAAGTCTATCATCATGTTGATTTGCTCCTCTAAGAATGGAGTGAACTGTCAAATGCAAAGAAATATTCCATGAGATCCAAAACTCTATGTTTTTAGGCCTTTGAAAGAGGATTATTTGATGAAATTAAACTTATAACTTTTTGGACTACCAATTCACTATCACCTTTCACCTGAAAGAGCTTAATATCCCTCTTTCTAGCCCATTGAAGACCATAAATAAGAGCTTCATACTCTGTAGTATTAGAAGTAAAACTAAACTAAAATATAACAGACGAATAATAACTTTGATTTTTTGGTGAAACTAACATTACACCATCCCTACTTCCATTATTTTTTATAGATCCATGAAAGAATAGATTCCAAACTCCTTGATCCTACACTGAGCTAGTGAGACTAGGAAACAAGTCACCTTCTTCATGCATACAATAGACTCCAAAACCAATATATTCAATAATTTTATATGGGTCACGTCCATGATTATCAACAACACATTTATATAGAAGAATATTTGGTATACCCTCAAGAGGCTTAGAAGGCTCTTACTCAATGACATTATCATGTGCTTCTAAAATACTACAATTCACATTTGACATATTTGGCATATATGGTTTAAAGTGAAATCTGGAAATAGGATCTAATATAATAGTAACCTTGGTTCCATAATTGGTTCTAAAAACCATGTATGACCAATATTAATAAAGGTAACCTCCTATTTTGGAAGTGAAATCTCTTGATAGGCATAGTGCAAAATATGGAGGTAGATCAACAACAACAACATCTTGTAAAATGGTAAAATTTGGACAAGTAGCTAGTATGATCTTTAGATCTTTTAACACACCTAAAATATTAGTAGGAGACCCATATAATTTCAAAAAACCTTTCTCATGGGGTTCATATTTCAATCCTAACTTATCATCTATTTATTTAGGCATAATAGAAGTACTAGCCCCAGTATCAATCATATAGTTATGAACTAGATAATCTCCAATGATAAAAAAAGGTAAAATGGAGGAGGTTTAGTCACCTTAAGAGGTTGGGACTCCACATTTGGATTATAATTATTTATTATATCACTTACTCTTTATTTTTTAGATGGTTTCTCAAAGATATTGAACTTTGAAAGTTCCTCTTGAAAATACTCCTTTTATCCTGGGATTAGCATAATATCCCACATTAGAATTGATACTGAAGTTTTATTCATATGATCCACAATATTGAGTGAAGAAATGGTTGCCCTTTACTATAATTTAGGACTAGAAGGAACTCCCAAATGTTGTGTGAATTGAGGTATGTAAGGTCCTTTCATGTTCTTATCTTTTGGATCTTGAGATTTTTGATTTAAACTTTTTTGAGGCAGCTCATGTGTTGTTGTCTTTTGTTGTGGCTGAGAAGAAGAAGAGGCTGACCTATCAGGACCTAAACCCTCACCAATTTCTCTTTTCTTGGATCTAGTATGGGTTGAAAATGAATTATAAATATTAGGTAAATCTTGACTTTGATTTGCAGCCAAATGCTTAAAAGAATTCTCACCTTGAAAGTTCATAAATGTAGTTTTAGTAGGTGCCTTACCACTACCTTCTCCTTGCTGATTTGGCATTTATGATTTAGTGAATGAAGGAATGTATCTATGAGAAAGAGAATATTCCTTATTTTAAGAAGGTGGTTGGTTTTCAAATGAACTCTGTTGCGTGAAATATTGATGAGAACTCTCACCTATTCGAGCCATTGCCATGTTGTTTGCTTGATCCCATCGATTATTCCATTGTCCTTCTTGAGCATAATTGCTTTGAGTTGGCATAATAGATTTGGAATTTTTTAGAGCATTAGGATTATACTTATTTGATTTATAATTCTACCCTTGACCTTGTTGATTGAATTGATAAGATGGCTTATTGGGTTGATAATTTTGAATAGTATTCCAATAAGGCCTATAGGGTGGAGCTTGTTGTCTTTCCATTACAACCAACTTATTGGTTTGAGCTTTGAGAAGACTCTCTATCTTCCTAAATCTATTAGTTTGATAACCTTATATTTGATATAACTTTGATGACTCTAGAATTGGAGCAATAGTTGGAGTAGGAGAATGGATCTTTAGAAAAAGAGGCATTAGTGGCCTTAGAGAAAATTTACCTACTTGTATAAGGAAAATTTCAGCCTTGATCACTACTTCAAAATCTTCAGGTAAAGTTTTACCTCCCATGGATTGGATCATTATAGCCACATCTAAATTAAGAGCCTTCAGATAGTATAGAAAAACATAGTTGGGTGTAGGCTTGATCATTGTAGGAATTTTGTCCCAAGTCTTATGGAATTTGTAGTTGAAATCCAACATCAATTCATGGTTGAATCTTTTAGTTGTTTTAAGCTACTCCATAAGTGAAAGATGATCACTTTTGTCTTCAAAATGTTTGCACAAAAGTTATCCAAATTCATCCCAGTTATTTATTGATGCAAGAGTCAAACTTTTGTATTACTGAAGTGCCTTTCCTTTGAAATAAGTTGCCAACAACCTCATTGATACATTTTCCTGTGTCACATGATGTACTAAAAAAAGATTAGTAATATCTATAATATGTTCTATAGGATTTGTTGAATTTTCTCTTGTAAATTAAGTAAGAGCCTTTAGAGTATAAGCTGGAATATCATCCCATTGATTGAGATTTAGAGGACTACCACCATTGAATGCAACAAAAGCCTATCTTTTAGGAACAACCATCTGAGGTATAGGATTCAAAACAATATATGGCTAAGCAATATTGGCTTAAAAAAAAGGATTTTATGTAATATCAGGGATAACAGAGGGTGTAGGATTTGGATTTGACTGAGAAGATTTATTTTTCTTTGCTGATTGGAAAGATAGCTCAGAGAAATCTATTTTTTCCCTTTTTTAAGATGATCTTGTGAAAAATCTTGGTGACATGAAAGGTATATAAATATGAAAATAAAAATTTAGAAATGAATAATACACTCAGATACATAGATAATAATTCAAAAGTGTTAATAAGTTGTCCCACTGGGTATGCCACAAATCGATATCACTCTAGAGTGCACCTTTCTTGAAGATGTGAAAGCACACCCTCACTCCAATTGATATAATGGGAACTTCTCAGAGTGTGGGTGACTCTATGATGAGAATAATCTCTAGATAGGGCTGGTTCCCTTAAGATTTTTTAATTAAATCTAAACTACTATGATTTTGGGGTGAAAAGGAAAGGGAAAACTAAAATGAAAACTTGTCTAAATGGGTGATGCATCTAAATTGATTATATCCTCTAGAATATGTTGGAATTAGTACACAAATATAAATAAATAAAATTCCTATTTTATCCTTAAGCATAAATATTTCAAATGAAGGGTTGAAAGGATTTTAGATTACAAAATTTCTTTTGCCTCTTCAAATGACCTACAAAAGGTGAGATAAAAAGCAATAGGTGAGGAAGGGACCTACCAAAACGAGATATAATATCACTTATATGCTGATTCATAATCAAATACACTGTATTCTCTGTCAAAACTCACATGCAAAACAAATCCTTCTTTATTGATGTATGGTCAAGATTACAATTTATTTTTTTGCTCCAGGAATAATGAAAAAATGGCTTGATTAAGCCAATATATATGTATTTAAACCTATTTTGAGCCCTAATTGGAATTAAAAATGGATAAGGGGTGGCCTTTGTTGACTCAACTCAAGATAACTCCTTTTATAAAGATTAAAAAATTCATAAAAAGCTTTATCTCCACAAAATTTACATGCTTTTCAAACATTGGCATAGGAATATGGTGGTGGGGCCCAATTTTGACAAGTAAAACTCCCTTGCATGAAAATATATGCCACATATTCAAATAAAAACTCCACTTGATTTATTTGGAAGCTATGTTGGAACATTAAATGCATGAGATGACAAGGAGAAAAGCATGACTTGTTAACTAGTCAACCAAAGTGTAAGACCAATTAACTTGAAATAGCCTTCTTCTACATGAAAAGGGACTTAAAGGATTAAAAATGCATAATTATCTTATTCAAAAATAATTAAAGTGGTGTCAAAATCCAAATTGAACTCCTTGATGACCAATTTCAATGCTAAACTCTAAACTGACAAGTTGATCAATAAAGCCATTTAGACCAAAAAGGTTTAAAGGCTAATTTGTGCACTTGGACACCATGAAACCTAAAAAATAATCTATGAAACCTACACAAATAACAAATTATACCTATAACAACCTTATTCATCATCAAATATGTGCTTTTGATGTGAAAACCTTCATCATTCAGTCAACAGAGTTAACTAGGCCATTTTTGCTCAAATTTTTAGTAGACTAGCCATTTTGATTGAGTTTTTATAGATACTTCCAGGATTATTTTCAATCAACTAAAGATTTTAATATGAATAAAAATTCTTAAGCTTTGAGCTCCATTGATTATATTCCATTAAATTACCTTGTACTTCATTTTACATGCTTTTTTCCACAAAAAACATGATTTCTGACCTCATATTTACAAATCCATGCATTAAATTTACATTTATGGAATCCTCTCTAAGTTTTATTGATGTTTGAAAAGGTTTTAGGTTGATCCATGGTGATTTGATAGCAAGAAAATCCATTTTTCTCAAAACTAGATTTTTAGGTGTTTAGGAGGGTTTTAAAGCTGAATCTTCAAACTAATTATTGATGAAGTATAGACCTAAATATACCAAACTGATTTCATTGAGTTTTTGGCCAAACACCACATGTGGTGAACAAAATGAGCATCTGAACTTGAGGCTTGGAAGGGTGCCTAGAACTGCAAAAAGTGAAAAATATTACTATGATGAAAATGGTTCTTTCAAAACTTCACAAATCCTAAAAACATAATTATGAGACCTTTACCATGCTATCAAAACACTTTGAAATCTATTTTTCCATGAAAAGTCAAAAAATGCCTTTTTGGCCTAAGTGACTATTTGCCTTCAAAATAATATGTGAGCATGGTTTGCATAAAATGTGGAGTTTTTACACTCTCTATAGGTCTAATTATGATGTAAAAACATCATCCCATGCTTTTTAATCCTTTACTTGGATTTAAAAGCTTTAAAGACACTCCAGGATGAAGCATGCTCCAATGGTGATCTCAAACGAATAAGTTGAGCTATGAGACAAAATAATGAATATGTCAAATTTTACAATCACCATAAAACTTATTTATATGATTCCATAACTCATTATGACCTTTTGTACAAAATTTTAAATCCTGATTCCATCTGTAGCTCTCAAAATCTTCAATTTTCTCTCAATTTTAACCTTTGTGCATGGACTATCTGCATTTTTAACTATGTTTTGATTTTTTTAAGGAAAATTTCATGTATTTTATAGGTTTAAAGGTCAAAAACATCTTCACTTATCTCAATAGTCCTTTTAGGATTTTGGAAAACTCCTTTACCCCTATTTTAAGCATACCTTGACCTTGAAACAAGTTAATTAGGCCTTCCCAATGGAATATTCCATACAATGAATTCAAGTTTGACTATATAGGAATATTAAAAGTCTCATAATTATTCCCATAAATTATTATTTATTCATCATTCATGACTCATTCATAACCAAATAACCTTCTATCACCACTATGGTCTTATCCTCTTCATGCTAGAGAAATGATTCGCTTATCCCTATGGCTAGAGGTGATATTTTGAAAGATTTAGATGTATGAATACAAACATAGGTTTTTATAACTTTTATCCTTCCTTGAATGGACCTACATTCTATATTTTCCTATGAAACTTCATTTCATCAAGTGATGTCACAACTATGACACTACTTGATTTTCCAATTCTTCTTGACTATAGGCTATGTTTAAGTGAATGAAGGCTATCATCAAGTTTATTTTCTTATGTTTATCCTTTGAAAAAAAACCATTATGTTCCCTAAAAATATATAATGAATTTAATGAATCTTTATGGCTAATAACATGACTGGTAGAGATCCTAAAAAAATCTCCTTGCTCTTCAAGAATCCCATTTACTGTAAGGTACATGCCTGTGCCATAGCTTTAGGGTTGAAGGTTACCACCTTGTTTTCATCATCCCTATTTACCAAGTACCCTTCCTAAATTAAAATTACCCTTTACTCAAAAAACCTTCATAAAGTCATCTTTGGAATCGAATTGAAGTGCCATCATCAGCTTAGCAGTGCCCTTTCAAAAAGATTATTTGCTTATATGATTGTAGGTGTGTTCTTTGACCTTGATCAAAGCTCAACTACATACCCCATATTATCTGTATTAGAATCATTCACCACCATATTTACCTATTCATTTGGTGATTTAAACCTTTCAAGTCATAAAATCATATATAAAATGATTGATATAGCCCTCGAAAAGGCTTGTGGAGTAATCTCTTTGGTGACTGTAAGTGATTTGCTAACTGTAGATGTAGGTTTTGGCTATGTTACGATTATATCCTACCCTAAGAACCTCCAAGGCCATTGAATGATTAACATACTCAACACTTTCCATTTACTTGACCCTAAACCTTCTTGAGTTCTCCTAAATGATCAAACACTTAGGTAATAAAACCCTATGAGAAGTGATTCATATAAGCCTGTAGGTGTATGTTTAGGTACTGTAGGTGCCTCCTTTTGAAATTCCATTGATGAGATTTTTCTCCTCCACTCCATACCCTTTCTTACCTCTTCATTCTCTACCTCACTATCATGATGATTCTTCAAAACTTAAAACCCTCATAAGGAATCAAAACTTTTATACCTTGCAAAATACAATCTTATAGGGTCTCAAAATGGCATTATAGGTTTTGTTGGTGTCATTGAGTTTAATTCAAGACCTCACATGTCTTTTATGGTTTTCCTTCATTTAATGATATCCATTCCATATTCAAAATCTCCACTAAAATCATTAACCTTCAAGATATCTCCTCAAAACCTCTTGATTGTACCTCCAAGTGCCAATTCATTTCATTGGTTGTAGGCTCTCTTCTTCATGTTTGCATGGACAAGGTTTTGAAAAGATGTAAAAATGACCACATGAGCTATCTAATTGAGTTTATCCATGTCACCATGACATCACATGACTTTCAACCTTCTTGACATGATCAGTACTCTTGATAAGTTCTTCAAACCCCAAAATCTCTACTTGACTGTAGGTTGCCTCTTCCTATAGATACCTGACTATGATAGGAAAGATATTCCTTCCTTGAGCCTTTATAGTCACCTAAGGCTTTAGACTAAGCTTGGATTTAATGTTTGTAGTTAATTAGTAAACTAATCATATTTATCACCTTGAAAAATAGAACAAGTTTATGTAAACTGAGATCCTAACCATTGTAGGTTTTGGTAGTATTTAGGTTTATACATCTCATGTTACCCTATAGTGGTTGTAGGTAAAAATTATACCTTGAAACCTTCCCATTATTACCTACTACCCTTCATCATACCTTATTCCTTCCTTAAAAACCAATCCCCTTTCTAAGTGAAGATTTGATTGTGTTAAGTAACCTGTAGGTCTCATGCTTGGCTGTAGGTTGGTTTTGTGGTTCTTAGACCTTTATTTAGACTTGGAATGATTTTCAATATCAAATTTATATCTACATACCATTATGATCACTTTAAAACATCAATAATATTTTTATAATGTCAAATTCTCTCAAAGGTCTCCTCTATGCTACTTCCATTTACCTGGCTTTAGGATATTATCCATACAGATCTATAGGTGGTCATTTACATCCTTTGAGTCTTATTAGCCTCATAATATATCTTATGCTTGGATCTTCTCTTTCATGTCCTATTTTTTTAATCTCCTATCACTTATTATGGGTAAGTCTCCTTCATCTATATCCCCTATAAATAGTGCCTTAGGTTTCTTTGAAACTTTGAAGTGTCCCTAATGACCCTACCCTCACTCTATATAATGACTCAAGTAGTAGCATGTAGGCGTAAAATTAGGCATTGTAGGTCATTTTTACATGTTAAATCATTTGTAATTTGCAAAATTAGTCTTCAAAGGAGATCACTTACCTTTCTATTTTCAATCAATCAAAAAATTAACCAACATAGTTCTCCATGACCTACTTCAAAAGTATCAAAACTTAACCATGCTTTAGGCTTGAGAAAAAGCATGTAGGATGTTTTTAAGGCACTAGTGTACTCTTTCATGGATAATATCTGTATGGATTAATATTTAGGTGACCTTAAAGAAAGCTATACACTTGATTGATCTCTGATACTCTTCTTAATTATGCATAAATAAGCTCATTGTATTGTATAAAGGAACCCACTATCACTTTGGATTGATGCAATTCATAAGCTCATTGTATGGACAGTGACTATAAGGTGCTTTAAGAGTCTATTATGCATGAATATGACCTTTTTATAGCCTCTCATATATTAATGAGACTATTCTTATGCATCACTATAACCATGAATGCAATCTCTTCAATATTGATGCCCCTTGAAACTCAAAAGAATCTTTTGACTTCCTTGACTATATATACCTACTGACAGTGATCCTTTTGACTATTTTTAGTTCTTTGAAAATGAAGTTACAATTTTCCCTTGTTATATCTATGGTGACTTCCACCTCACACCATGTTTTTTTGCTTCCACTAACCTCTAAGAAAGGTCTCTCTCTCTCCAAAATATATCTTGAATCTTCATGGCCATATTGACTGAGCTATTTTTGTTTTTTGATGTAGGTCATCATTTTACTGTGCTTTAATGATTTGATTGCCTAAAAACTAATTTTGACCACTATTGATGGTCCTTTGTCAATATTTTGTCTCTCTTGATGATGGTAACATGTAATGGATATAGTGATAGGTTATAAGATGATCAAATACGTTTGAAACATCATGAAAGGAGGGTGAAAAGGCACAAAACCTAGAGGGAACATATAGACATTTGACAATAGTATGGGAGTGAGTGAATTGGAGATGGGAAAGGAGAGTCTGGGAGCATGAGAATAGAAGTATGAGGAGTGTATTCCAATATGAAAACATTACCATTGGTATGCATGGATTTTATAAGCCATTGGAGAAGGTGAAGAGAGCAAAATTAAAACTTGGTTTTCTCAAAAAACCTTAAAATTTACAAAATTCCTTAAAATATGCTAAACTGGCTCCTTAAGATACATGGAAACATGAAAATGAGACTTATTTATATGAAATAAGAATAACCTCTGATAATTATGATTGTAAATCATTTAAAATCTAATGAAAACTTTGAAAACACCAAATTATTGAAAAATTGAAGCTAACTTGTCCTACAAAACTATACAATTCACCCTTGCAAGCTTGCCAATAGTGTAGATTGAATGGCTGAATTTAAGACCCTTTTTTACCTTTAATTGGATAAATAACACCTTAATAATTACATGGATGGATATATAAATTTCCCAAGATCCTGTAATAATTTGAATTTTCTTGAAACTTTACCCAGGTGAGGAGAAATTGGAGAAAAACAACTATCTTTCTAGTTGTTAGGTAGCAGAATTTGACCTAAATTCAACTGAATGACCATGAGAATGGATAATAAAATTGAGAAACCACTTATACCATAATTAATTTCTCTGAGTCTACTTTTTTCACCCCAAAATTGAGATCTGTACCCTCCTCCAGGAGACTGTACCATCAAAAAACCTATAAGCAGGTCTCTTTGTGCTAACAAGTAAGAAACCAAAAAGAAGTTGGGTTTGGGCCTGTATGTCCATGAATATTCATGATTTTTTTAATGAATCTTTAATGTTCTTTGAAGAGAGCTTCCCATGCCTTGTATTGTATGGAATCTGTATGGATTTTGTACTCTTCTTGTAAAACATGTGAAAATAAGCTATTTTCTCCTTTTAAAAGCTAATTTTCCATCTTCACCACTTGAAATAGAATGTTTGAGAACTAATACGTGGTATAACATGAAAAATAAACTTTTCCAACCTTTTTCCATGCCTTAAAAGTGCAAATTTGGCACGTGGGAGGCTATTTTAGGACCTTTTTGGGCTATTTAACCTTTCAAAACACCTTTTCATGAATTAAACTTATAGACTTGGGATATTTTAATGTTTTTGAAAATGTCCAAAGCTATTTTTCAATGAAAATGACTCATTTTCAGTCCATTATTGATGTTTTTGACCAAAATTCACATTTTTAGGTTCAAATTGACCGTTTGACCAACTACAAAGGGAAATTGACTAGTTTTAAAAAAAGTTTCGAATGGCAGGGGTAGTAATTTGGCCTTGACAGGCCAAATTAAAAATAGTAATATCATTTAATCATGTGTAAAATATGTCATCATAGTAATGTATGTATCACTCAAGGCATGCATGTAGCATATGTAATATAAGGTATGTAAATAATATGTCTAGATAGATGTATCAATGAAGCACACAATATATAATTGAATAATACCATAGAGTAATGGTGGACGATATATATCATGGTGTTACTCATTATTATCAATATCAACAAGTGAAAGTGTTAGTGTCACACATTAGGCTAAAGTCTACATACAAGGTACACAAGATGTCACAACAAACAAAGCCACGGGCCACACATAAGAGAAAATTAAAAATGTCAAAAATAATGAACATTAATTATGTCATATCAAACAAGGCTAAAGGCCACACATAAAGTAACTTATCATGTAAAATCATAACAACAACAAGGTAACATAAACAAAAGAGCTAGTTTATACCATCTATATGTGTAAATGTCATAACATAATATAATGGTATGTCATGCATCATTGTGTAATAAATGAGTAATTATAAATTAAGTTGTAATTAAAATAAGTAGCTCAACATGGTACAAATATCATAGGAATATATAACCTTTAATAGTGAAACCTATGGAGTAAGATGCCCCTAGTATATGAATAACCATTAGATAGAGGGAAAACCATCATTTGTATGTCCATGTGTAACTTGCATGTCATGCATAACACTTAAATATTTTGAAATACATGTTCATATACAAATAATATGCCATATACCAAAAAAATGTGATAAATGACATATGTAAATAATGTAAACTAGAAATCATGTCATGTTTATGTCTTGATTTCATATTTTTTGAATATTTTTATTTTTTTATGTATTTTTTGGTTACTTGATTTTTTTTATATTTTTGGAATATATAATATTTTAAAAAGTGAGTTCAAGTGTCAAAGGTTCTAGTAATATAATAATTTATGGATACAAACAATCTATAACATGTGTCAAGGTATAACATGAACTAGATGCAATAACATGGCTGTGTGGGTGAAAGGAAAGCAACCCATATGATCCCATTGTAATTATGCCTCAAAAATATGTGGGATGTGGAGAATGAATTTACATATTAGTTTTATTATCTTTAAGTCAAAATATATCCATATGTGCACAATTCCAAACCTAAATATATTTGTCTTGAGATGATCTTATTTTGGACAATGTGTTTTTATGATAGTTACCAATTATGGTTCTATTGTCTTATAAATGGGGATGATTGTGAAAATTTTTGTGGGTTAATTTTTATATGTATATATATTCAATTATGACTTGGATTATTGAAAGTGACCATGATGGAAAATGCAACCTAATTCTATACACATAGGGGCTATCATGAAATCGAGAGCAATATAGGATCACTATTTTTAGATTGTTTAGATCGGTATAATCATGACAAGGCATGAGTAGAATGTCAAAAAATATAAGGGATACAAGAATGGTTAATTTGAGGGTGTATTTACAAGGTATAAAGGTAATCGAGGATAACACAAATAAACATACAATATTGTGTATAATAATATGTGTCATTGCTGACTAAAAGAGCTCATGTAGAGGTCTTATATATTATGGTTAGAAAGTTTCATTATATATGTTATATCTATTTGATATCTTTTTATGTATATCATACTCTAAATTTAGATCTATAATTTGAGTATGTGTTGTATTATATTCTATATTATTAACATGCCTTAGTGGTTCATAGATGTATTGCCTATTATTAGTGATCATGCTATGTTTTGAATTTTGATTGTTATCCATTTTTTAATCTTAGTTTTCCTAAAGGTGTCCCAAGTTTAATACTATTTTTTTCAATAAGATATTTTATTTTGTGCCTCAATTTTTAACATTTATTTTTTGAATTCCATATAATATGATGATAATCACAATATGCATTTCTATTATAATTATTTGGTGTAGGACTATTCAAATCAATATTTAGTGGAGGTTTAGGTGTACTAAGATTTCATTCTATTAACTTATTTATTCTCACATTAAGATATGATGGTGATAGTAAAATCTACCTATTTAGTAGAGTTTCCATGTTGGATTTCCTAGTATGTCATGTTATAGTTTAAATTATAACCTTTGTTTCTTTTCCATGTGTTGTTCTAGGTAGTGATGGAATATGGTACTTGAAAGGATTCTTGTCTTCTTAAAATGTATATATATGTCCTCCATGTGTAAAATTAACACACATGTAAGGTAGATAGTATTGTTTTCATAATATGTATCCAAGGTTGGCCCAATAATAGGTTTTATTATGTATCGTGAAGCATGACATGAAGTAAGGAATGCACCTTATTAGGTCTAAGTATCACTTCAATTAAAATTGTTCTAAGTGGTGTCCATAGTAATTGATATGATTTAGTAATGATGTGATTTTTGATATTTAACCATTGCATATTAATTCCTAATTCATGCAACAGTGATATGTTTCAAAAAAAGTTAGTTGATTTAGAATAGATAATAACTCATTTGATGAACTTGTGTGATATCATAGCTTGAATAAATAATTCATCATAGTGGTCCATTATTTACTTGATACTTGCGTTTTATGTGATTTTATTTTGATGGACATATATTGAATGGAGTAATCTTGTAGAGTGTTGGGCATATGTGTGTTAAGAAATTCATTATAATATTATTTTATTGATTTTATGAAATCAATGTGTGTTTGACATATTATTTTTTGAACCTGCTATATACCCAAGACCTTGCAATCTATTATTATTAGATGTTTGAACGGGGTTAACAATGCCTAGTGTATATTTTTATGATTCTTTTCTTGTGTATCCCAAATTTTGTAAATATCTCAATCCAGAACCATGTTGGGTTTGGTTTGATAAATAACTTTATTACCAAGTGTTTAAATATTCAACAAAGCTTTCAATATCAATTTTAATATATTATAGGTGTCCTTAAAAATCATCTTAGATGTAGTGTTATTCATATCTTAGTTTTCCTTGAGATGCACCTTACCTTTTAAGATAGTAGTAGCATGGACCTCTATGGAGGGAAAACAACTAGCACCATATTGAGGATAGGTGGAAAGAATATTATAAGAATCCATAAAATAATGGCTAGGGTTTTAAGGGTATTTAGGGATATAAATCATAGTAAACCCTAAAATACCAAATAGAAAGATAAGCCATATAATCAAAGGGAGCATAAATGAGTCTGAAATAAGTATGAAATATAAAACCCTATAAGGATGAAAACCTAAAGAAAAACGTATGGATTTTCATTGTTTGATATGTATATGGGTTCACCAATATGTTTTACCCTAATTTGGATTAATGGGTGAGATTTTATTTTAAATTATTGGTAAAATAAAAGGTTTTGATAGGGGCCCAATCCTTGTACAAAAAAAGAGATAAAAATCAATTAATCACATAAAAAAGATCAACCCACTACAAAACAAGGTTACAAAAACCCAAGAAAATAAATTACAACAAAAATAAGCCTATCAACAGCCAAAAATAGTGAAGAAATAAAAAAATGAACAACAAAAGACTAGATAAGTGTTTGTAATATTCACTAAGGCTTCAACCATCTTAAATTATTCTTTCAATAAATTAATGACATCTTTAGCCTTATCAACATTAATATTATTCTCCTAAATCTTTCCTTTGCCATGCATTTTGAGTCTCTTACTAGCTCTCTTATTGATATGATCTTCTTTTTTCTCCTCAAGGATATCCTTTAGCGTATGGATACTCATATGAAAATTCTTAATAAAAACTATGCTGAATTGAATATGATTTTACATGTTTTCATTTTCATTACCTATTTCAATACCCATATGGAAAATATTTTCCTCTAGCTTGGAAACATTCTTGGATAAATATTCCACTTTATATTTTAATTTCCCATTATTCTTCTCAGTTAAACCCTCCATGTTTGTGACCTTTTTCAAATTCAACACAATATCTCTAAGAGTTTGTTTACCCTATAATTAATTGGTGTTAATCAATTAACTTAAAATAAAACTATTAAAACTAATATATAACAATAAAAAATAAAATACAGAAGGTACAAAGTTGAAAGTAAGCTATAAATGTAAATTGCAAAGGGAAATGGATACTTAGCTCACAATATAACTTTCTCTTGACCAAACAAGATGATATAAGATATTATGCTAAGTAAATGAGCTCTATTAATGCATCATTGTTGATAGTATAGAGTTAAATCATACATGGATAAGACCATAGCAAGGGACAAGGATGCAATGTGTTGTTGTTTGATTAATGTAGCTTTGTCCTATTAATTAGTGAGTTGGATCTAAAGATATGGGTCAGTTCATTATTATTTGTATGTGATCTATCTTTGTATGTATCATGATTTAATATTTGAATGACCTATAATGACACACTTATAATTATTTCACAAGAACTTAATAGTTATTAAACATAAAAATGGTAGATATAAGGTAAAGGTAATAGTTGAGATAGCCTTAGAAACCTATTTGATTAATCTTTGCCTATATAGCCTAAGTGGGCTTTAGGTCAATATAGTTACCCCCCTAGATGTGTGTTTTCAATTATGGTTATAATACTAGATGCTTTTTCAATTATTAATACCTTTGGCACAAGTATGGAATGATATATTCAATGTATATTCTATAGACCAATCAATTATTCACCATGTATAAGAATTTTTATAGCTTTTGATCATTGAGAGAAAGTTAAGTTTTCCTTTGTAAGACTTATATTTATATATGCCTTTGTATTTGAATTTAGGGACCTGTTGGCATGCAAAAGGACTGAATAAAAATCACCAACAGTCATACAAAGAACTATTGCCAACATATAAACTCAAAACCTTCTATATGTTATGTCAGGATAAATTTATGCTACAAATTTTTTGATGGTTCATCCTTATCCATTTGTGTGGTCTTGTCCAAAAGACCTGAAATGAACATAGAGAAATGTCTTGGGTGAATAACTTCCCCAAGTAGAGATAGTGTGATTTCAAATTTTTTTGTCTCCTATCTAGGGAAAAAAATAATTTTGAAAGTGGTAAGAGGTTGAGTTTTTGGGTCATTGAGTGTCACCAAATTGTAATTGTACCAACATGATAAGGTGATTCCAAGAGTGATCGAATTAAACTATAACCATACCAAATCGATAAGGTAATGTTGATAGTGATCATCCTAATGAGTGAAGCTTTTGATTTGATTGTATATATGATTTCACATATCAGGAGTGTTATAAAATAATTAAAAATAATAACCATTGAGTGTCACTACAATCCAACATGAAAAAGGGTAAAGAATGGGAACTAATATATGGTTTGTCAAAGTGTGACCAAGATGTGGAGTGTCACTAACTCAATCAATTCCCATTTGATGAAAGATAAAAATGAATGGGAACTAGTACATAGTTTGCTAAATTAAAACTAAGACATGGAGCATCACTAAGATCAAACATGGTCCACTTGAAAAAATATGAATCAAACCACTGTAGATGAATCAATTTAATAAATAACTTTTTGAGACTTCAAAAAAAATCTTATCGAAAGTTGTAGCAATTGTTATTTTGAAAAGTTTGTAATATAATGGGAGGGATAAAATGAATCAACTTCATGCCCCCAATAAATTATATTTTCATATACTTATATTGAGTGTTTTTGTATTTATATAAAGTGATTTATGATAGGGATGTCATGTGCCCCCAAGTTCTTGTAAATTATTTTCTTTATTTTTTATGTTGTACTTAATGAGTATCATATTTTTTACAAAGATAAAGATCATTTTGAGTATTAGAGATATTGATGTGTTCCCACTTTTTGAGGTGAGGGTTGAGATAAATGAAGTGTTTTCTTTGAAATGATATAGTGAATTGCCAAAATGTGCTTTAAGATAATGATATTGTAAATTATCAAGACTTTTAAAAAGAGTTTAAATATATCATAAGTGATATGATGTATAAATATATACCATTGGTATTCTAATGAATATGATGGTATACAATTTGGATAAGTATTGTTTAAGATATAACCAGTTGTAGTTAAATCACTGATTGATTAAGGAGGGTATGATGGAGGCTTGGGCTTAGCCACATTATTAAACTATTGGGAATATGATCACATAACTTTTATCAGACCTTTTGGTATGCCCTTATATGTATGGGCTCATCCTAATATGTATGCCTAGTGTTGGATGAGTATGAGTCAGGTTACATGATCTATTATGATGGATTTTTTTTCATATAGTGGATTAACTAACATCGAATAAAATTATTAGAGACCATACCAAAGTTTTGAGGGATGGAAGGAGGATGCCATGGAGTTTTATTGGATTAATTTTATTTATTAGATCCATGGTCAATTTCCTAGTGTATATGAGTGATTTCAGTTTGTTCATGTGACACTAAAATTTGGTAGTATACTAGGAGTTCCTCCAAAAGTGGTTATATGGGTATGGTCAGTGAGATCCCTACCATGAGAAAGTGAGCAAGATTTTATATCAATAATATATGTGGATCTCTTACCCATATATGTGAGAGATGAGGCTATAGTTATTACAAATAATAATGATGTTTATTGTATTTATAATTATATGTGGTGGTGGAGATTATTAGTGTATGGTTTTTCCCACTATGTGGCTTAGGTTAATAATAGGTCATTAGGGGAAATGTACTTTAAGTCATTTTCTAATTATGAGTTGAGTTAATTACCTTTTTGAGTGACCTAATTACTCACTATATAATGTACCTTCCTATGTACTTTCTAGTTAATGCTATTAATTCAATCTTTTGGTTATGAAGATAAGCTTCTTCCATTTTTAGTTATTATTCATATTTCACTACTCCATATAAGTTCAGCTTCATGAATTTGATTATATATAGATCTATCCTTGATTATGGCCCATTAAGACATGGTATTTAAAATTTTTGAAAGGTTTCAAGGCCATTTTTTGAATTCTGCAAAATCTATATATCCAGTGACTTTAAGGAAAAAATATTTCTAATTTTTTTGGGTTTGTTAAGAAACTAAGTGGGTATTTTTTAGTTTTTAGAGAAACATCAATAAATCTATAGATTTTATAGTTTTCAACCTCATCAAAGTATCTAACTTTCATAGGTAGTTTTGGTAGTTTTTATCAATCAGTGGAATTTTAACCCTACTCAAGCACATAAAATGATCTAAACACCTTAATTTCATGATTTTTGAAACTAGAAACCCTTATCTTCATACTTTTTGGAACCCATGACCCCTACTTTTATTCCCATTGGAACTTGAGACACCTACTTGCATGCCTACCAAAACTCAACACCCATGCTTACATCATATTGGAACCTGACACCCTTGATTTCATACCTCTTAGATTATACAACACATGAAAGCAACCTAGGTGAAATTCTAACCCTGTAAATCACTACATGGATTCTGACCACCATCTTTGCATGCTACGATAACTAGGAGGATGCCAAATTTAATCAAGTGGAAAATGGCATTATTCATTTAAAAAATGGAGCCATTTTTTGGTTGACATCACTACCACATCAATCAAATCAATCAAGGGGCACCCTCATCCTATCCTTTATACCTCTGGTCACATGGGAATATAAGCCTTTGGTCATAACTAATCCAAGGGAGATTAACTTTTCCTTGTAAAAATTGGCTAAAATTTTAGACACCCAAAACATTTTGCAATATGGAGATCATTATTTTTTGTGAGCAAGAAACATTCAAACTTCCATAACTTTTAGTTGACAACTCTTTTTTAGGTACCTTTCTTTAAAGTGAAATTTTTTTCAAGCTCTATACATTGGTGATATTCTCATTTCTTGTAAAATTAAACCTCTATAGATTCAGGGGGGTTGTATATCAAGTCTTTTATAACACGTAGTTCAACACATACTTCTTTTTACACAATGGATCATAATCAAGTTCTACTTCTTACACCATTCAACTATCACAAGTGGAGATTTAAAGTGCAAATCCTCTTGAAGAGAAAATGTTTACACCAAATCATAATGGGTATAAAAAATGAATTTAAATTTGATGCAGAGAAGGTGAAGTGGTTTAACAGATGAAGCCTATGGTCTAATATGCATGTCTGTGTCTCTTCACCTTCTCATTCATATTGAACCTATAGCTACTCCTAATGAAGTCTGAACCACATTAGAAAAACTCTTAATAAATCATGATATAATGATAGGTCATGAGTTGGAAAATGAGCTCATCAATTTGAGCCCAAGTAAATTTGACACTATATATGACTTCTTCACAAAGTTAAAATCACTTAGATTGTAGTTGAAACTATGTGGAATTGATAAAAAAGATGATTGATTAATTCTTTCCATCCTTGCCAAGTTGGTATCTAACTATTCTATCTTCATTTTTACCTTCCATGCCACCAAGCATGCCCTTAGAGCTACATGGGCCATGTTGTCCTTAGATGAATTTTCTATTCAATTAAATCGAGAGCAAGACAAAATTATTCAAATGGGTACACTGAATTCATATAAATTTCATTCCTTAATTATGAGTCATGACAAACACAAGGATTTTGACATTAAGGAGAAGAAATAGAATAAGGACCTAAAATAAATAAAGGGTCAAAAATATAATGCTAAGTCAAAAAAATCATAAGAGTCCTCATATTTAGATAGAAAACCTAAGAAATAGGTAATCGCATGTGCCTTTAGTAATAGATATGGGCATGATGAATTTAAATGCATGAAGAAGCAGATTGACCAATTGAGTAAGATGTTTGAGAAACACAACATCAGTATCCTTGATTCTTCCAATCAAATTTCATCAACATAGGAGTCTTCTAAGGCTAAAGATAGTAAAAAAGGCAAATATAAGAGAAAAACACTTGTTTCATTTTCAACCCAACCTTCCACATGGGTGATTGATTATGGTGCTTCACACCACATGGATTTATCATATTACATGTTTTCATCTTTGGATCCTTGTTCTATGCCTTCCATCTTGTTGGGTGATAATACTTCTTACAAAAGTTAGAGGGAGAGGATAGTTTGAAGTGAATTATGGTACATTTCATGATGTTCCATTTTTTCCCTTTTTATCCACCAATCTCTTATTTATTTATCAGATCACTCACATCAATTCAGGCAAGAGATTTGAGTTCACACCTAATTTAGTGTTTATTAGGGAATAAGATAGTGAATCCATAGTTGTATTTAGAAAATCAAATAACCAATAATGATTATATACTTTATCACATTTTTCTCATGATCAACCCTCTCCTACATTGCTCACCCACTCAGATGGGGTGAGTAAATTATGGCAAGAGTGATTTGACCATATCAACTATCACTACATAGAGCAATCTAGTCATCATAACATGGTTTTAAGGTTGACATGAGTCAAGTTTTCTAATGGATTATTATAGGGTTACATACTTGGTAAGCATAGTGAAAAAATAAATATTAGAGATAGTTCATAGTATGTAACCCATTATGACAAAGGTAAATAGTGGAAAGCTATATAAATATTAGAGATAGTTCATTATGACAAAGGTAAATAGTGGAAAGCTATATAAATATTAGAGATAGTTCATAGTGACATTACTAGTCCATTTCTAGCTCCTTCATTCAACAGGAAAAAATACATGCTTACTTTCATCGATAACTTTTTGAGGTATACTTGGGTGTACTTTCTTTAGCAAAAATCTAAGGTATTTGATAATTTTCAAGACTTTAAATCCCTTCTATAAAAATATTCAAGTAAATCCATCAATATTTTACACATCGATAATGGTGGTTGTAAACAAAGAATTCAAGGGCACTGTTAGTCTACGTGTTAGTAGAGTGAAAAACAATGAAAAACACTTCCAAGACTATCATTCTAAGACTAGATACTTGGGGGAAAAAATAGCAAGAAAATAAAAATAATGCAAAGATAAAGACAACACTATTTACCTTCCTTGTGAATTTAAATTACAAGTTGGCCTAGAGGAGATTGTGCTTGGATTTGTGGGAAAAGAGTCTTCGTCAATGGTATGCATGCACCATATATCCTTGTTCACCTTTGAATTTGGATATGGCATATGTTGATTGTTTAATATTTTTATAGGTATTTTTTCATAATAATATTGCATAAATAAGCTCTCTTGAAGCATGTGAGGATAATTATATTTATAGTTTTTTAGAAATGAGGATATTGATTTGTGACCATCCATCTTAAGATCAAGATGTGTGGCCAAAAATAAATTCAATTTTGGAAACTTAAGGCCATAAATGAGGCAATTATTTTTTCACTTTGAGGCATGGCTAGCACAAATTGATATTTATTTGTATTGAATTTTGAGTGCATGATAGCTTTCAACCTATGTCATGCATGATGCCATATTTTTGATATTTTGGGTGAATTTTGTGAGTTTATATTTTTAGAAATTCACTAATTAGTCATGAGTGTTTTAACTAACCATTTCATTATATTTAATCATTTGAGAAATTTTGATTAGGTTAATTTCCATTTTTGAATTTTGTCATGGTTGTCTTTCATACTTGGTCATAATTGATAATTTGCTAAGTCACAATTTGACTGGGGATGAATTAATCAAAGGTTATTTTTGTGGTGTACTACCTTGAATATGGATGTATTAACATAATTTAGAGGATGAACACTAGGTGTATAGATGAATTTGAGTGTTTTAGTGCAACTAAGAAGGGGTAAAAATTTATTTAGATAAACCCAAAAATGGGAAGATTACATTATCATGTCCTGATCAAGAAGTTGCGACAGGATGGGGGCAAGCCCGGAGGGCAGCCTCTCCTGATCAAATATAGCCCAATCTAGCCCATGCTCCGTGGCCCATTTCGCCAGACAGTCGGCTACCCCATTCCACTCCCTGGGGATATGCCTGAAGGAGATTACTTCAAACACCAGACAAATCTGATGAATCTGCTTAATAATAGCAGCCAATTGCCAATCCACCGCCTCAAGGTGCAAGTTCCTCAGCAGGTTAACCACAACTTGCGAATCCGATTCACAAACAACACTGAGCCACCCCTTCTGACAGCAAATTTGCAAGGCCTCCAAAATGGCCAATGCCTCCATTAAGTTATTCGTAAATTGACCTTTATGGACCGAAAACAAAAAGCACGGAGAGCCCAAACTGTTCCTCCCAATACCTCCAATTCCTGCAATTCCAAGATTGCCTCTCGAAGAGCCATCCACATTGACTTTGATAAGCCCCTCCGCTGGTGGCGTCCACTTTCCAGCTCGGCTAACAAGTCGCGCCCTTTGCCTGGTGGCGCATGTAATTCCAGAGGTCACATGGCGCGTGTAATTCCAGAGGATGCCATTGGAGGACAGAACAGGGGATAGACGCGCCCACACTTTGGCATCCCACGGTCCCAGGTCTGCCCCTCCACCCCTACTGCTGTGTATGGTTTCTTGAAGCGCTGTGGTGATCCTCACCCACAGCTCCCGAGAACTCTTAGAGCGCTCTTGGAAAATCCTACGATTCCTCTCAATCTAGAGGTTCCACAATATAAACACAGGACCAGCAGACCAAGCCTGTTGCAAGGGGTGCCCTGCTAGGAGGTCGCTCCAGGTGAATCCAGAAGTCAGCCAAGGAAGTCACATGCCAGCACGGACGCTCCCAAATTTCCCACCACTTGTGCCACAGCTCTCTGGCAATAGAGCACTGGAAGAAGAGATGCTCAGTCATCTCAGCATTTTCACCACACAAAATGCACTTTGATGGACCTTGGAAGCCCCTTTTACAGAGGTTTTCCCAAGTCAGGCATCGATTATAGGTGAGAGTCCAAATAAAAAAATTGCATTTCGGCCAACAGGCCGAGTTCCAAATTCTTTTGCCCTAGAGAAACTCAGCCACGCCAAAACAATCCTTTGCCAGCTCCAGATATCCAGCCGAGACAGAGTACTGTCCCGTGGAGGCGCCTCCCCATGCCAGTTCATCAGACTCCCGCAAGGAACTGTAACCTCTACCAACCAGAAGCTGAGATAATTCCTTTCTATTAGCCTCTGTTCCTCCCGGAGGCCAGTCCAACATATGCTTCCATTTATAGGCAACAGTGCCCCCAATATTAAAAGATTCTTTATAGTGTTCCACAATATTCCAGCCTGCCATCCGGAAAGCATCACACAGGTCCTACAAATGGGGATGAGAGGAAAGAAGGGGCGGCGCCCCATTCTAGGAGTCCTCCCAAAAAAGCGTATCAGCTCCATTATTGCAAATCCAAAACAACCTAGACTGAATTAATTGCACCCCCACCTTGAGAGTGTCCCACACCATCGAACCTCTACCCTCCAAGGAGAATCTAGGAATCTCCGTTGTGAAATCCCCAGGGAAATATTTCGCCGACAGGATCCGGGCCCATAACTGCGATTGATTGGTGCACCATCGCCAATATAACTTTGCTGCCAGAGCTTGTCTAGCCAGGATAGCAGAGCGGAGTCTAAGCCCTCCCTCCTTCTTGGGTCTACAAACAGTGGCCCAATTTACCAGACTCCATTTTGACTGCCACAAGTTGCCACTCCAAAGAAATTGCTGAGACAAGGCATCATACTCACGGAGAAAAAACATAGGGGCAGCCTGAACCATGCTATGATAAATTGGCAAAGCTTGAATAACGGATTGCAGAAGAGTCACCCGCCCAGCGGTAGTCAACCACCTGTGTGTCCAATGGTTCACTCTCTGCTTTAAATTATCCAGAACATTCTGCCAAAATAGCCTGGGTTGCCTCCCAACCACAATGGGAACTCCCAAGTACGTCACTGGAAGAGCCTGTATCTGAAATCTGAGAGCAGCAGCAATTCTTCGTTGGATAGGCGCCGGTGTATTGAAAAAATAAATGGAAGATTTGTGTTCATTTATTTTCTGACCAGAAGCCAATAAATATGTGTCCAAGGTATGACGGAAGGCCTGCGCTTCCCTCATCCGGGCTTTCCCAATCAGAACAGTGTCATCCACAAATTGGAGGTGGGTCAAATTGGGAATTCCTTGCCCCCACTTCCATCCACAGATCTGGTTTTGAGCTGCTCGTGATTTAATCAAACGCCCCAAACCCTCAGCCAAGATAATAAACAAGTATGGGGAGATCAGATCCCCCTGGCGTAGCCCCCTAGAAGCACCGAACAGCCTAGAAGGCGCTCCATTAATGAGAACAGAATACGAAGGCGTAGTAATACAACTTAGAATCCATCTAATCCAATCCTGACTGAAGCCAAATGCCAAGAGGATTTTCTGTAGGAGATTCCAATCAACCCTGTCATAAGCCTTAGCTAAATCCAGCTTGATAAACATAGCTTTTTCCTGTGATTTGCTCATGGAATGGATTGCTTTCGAGGCGATCACAACCCCATCCAAAATCTGATTTCCTGCCACAAATCCCCCCTGCTCCTCAGAAATGATCAAAGGAAGGTAAGCCTTAAGTCTTTTCGCTAACAACTTGGTGATAAATTTGTATACCGTGTTGCAGAGAGCAATGGGCCTGAACTAATCCAAAGAATTTGCCTGCTCCTGCTTTGGGATCAGCACCAGAAAGGTAGCGTTGAGCGCTCTAAGCATCTCTTTGTTACGAAAGGATTCCTGTATCACTTCCAGCAGATCCGAACTGATGATATCCCAGAATTCTTGAAAGAATTCTGTCGGGAAACCATCCGGGCCTGGCGCTTTGCCTCTATGCATGGAGAAAACAATTTTCTCAACTTCATCCTTACCCACAGGTTTCAAGAGTTCAGCATTCATATCCGGCGTGATGACAGAAGGGATGCAAGACAAAATCTGATTCTCTTCCCTCTCAGCAAAGGCCGCATTATCAGTCAAGAGCTCAGAGTAGAAATGAATGGCCTCCTCAGAGATAGCCGAAGAGGAAGTAGCACGAGTACCATTCGGAAGATCCAGAGCAGCAATGTAATTTTTGTTGCGCCTCCCCTGGACTGACTTGTGAAAGAAGGCAGTGTTTCGATCTCCTTCCTAAAGCCAGTTAATCTGGGCTTTCTGCTTCCAAAATATTTCTTCACGGAGTTCCCATTCCTGCAGCTCACTCAAAGCCAAAAATTTAGACTTCCAAAGATCTTCAGTCAAACCAAAATCAAGGATCTGCCTGGTAGTGCTGTCTAACTTATCTTGAGCTTTTTTCTTCATAGCATAAAGGTTGCCAAAATTGTTCCTATTCCACACCTGTAGCTTTCTTTTAACAAACTGGAGCTTCTTAGCGAAGCAAAACATTGTTGTACCATAATCCGGACCTCCCTGCTTCCACCAGTGAGTAACCAAGGGGCGCAAAGAAGAGTCACGCAGCCACATAAGTTGAAATTTAAAAGGTGGTTTCTTGGGTCGATCAATGCTTCTGGTTGTGAGCTTGATGGGCCAGTGATCCGACCCGTTCCAGGCAAGAATCTCAGAAGCCAAAGAAAAGGCACTAGATAACCAAAAGCAAGAAACTAAAAATCTATCTAAGCGCTTAGAAATAGCATCCATACCTATTCTCTGATTGCTCCAGGTAAAAAGACCATTAATGGGCTTCACATCAGCCAGGCAAAGCTGCTCTATGTTGTGTTTCAGCAGGTCAGACGATGGGTCCAGCCGATTTAATCTGCCCCTTTTCTCCTCAAGACTAAGGACAGCATTAAAGTCTCCATTCAAGATCCATGGCAAATATAGGAAATAGCTTCGAACAAAGCACAGGTGATTCCAAAGCTTGAGGTGCCTGTGATAATCCCCGCTTGCATAAACATTAGTAACAAGGATTCGTTCTCCAGTTTTTGGAGCAAAAGCCATCATGGATAGAGCCGAGATATCCACCATCCATTGTAGTGGGGTAACCCTCCCAGGGTCCCAACATATTGCTAAGCCCCCTGCAGTACCAATCGCCCCCACACACTGACACTGTCCCGCATTCCAAAATTTGTGCTGACAATCAAACATAGCTTCTACAGACAACTTAGTCTCCTAGATACAGAGGATATCCGGAGAGTGTTCCACAATCAACTTCCACATAGCTTTTTGCCGGGGGAAACTATGCAGCCCCCTTACATTCCAAGAGAGCAAAATCATTGGGGGGGTGGAGTGAAGAGCTGATCCAAGGTCCTAACCACACCAGATTCCACCAACAGATCCCCTGTAAGTTTTAATTTTTCCTGATCCTTCTTACGCCCCGATCTAACTTGCGAAGAGAAAGATGCTTTCTTAAAAGGTCTTTGTTGAAGGCCTAATGCTTCCGAGACCCCCTTATCTTTTCTGTGAACCTCAGGATCCTTCACCATCTCAGCCCAACTGCCTTCATTAACTTGTTGCGCTAACCCAGCGACCAGATTCCTGTCCTCTTGCTCAAAGCTAGTCTCCTGGCTTGGTTGACACACCATAACCTGGGGCTCATTAAGAACAGAAATTCTCTCCCCTCCCCCAGGGGGATTACCCATCTCATCAGGTGAAACACCCTCTTCTATGGCCATGTTGTCCAAAGCCTCAAACTGATTAAAGCTCAATTCAATGGTCCGGTCTTGGTTCCAGCGCTTTTGCCCACGTCCTTTGCCTTGGCGGTGCACTTGGACAAAGCCTTCCTTGTCAAGGTCCTTCATTTCTTTTGCTCCCAAATTTGCCGAAGCTAGATTTGACTGAGCTTGCCTAGCAACAGGACGCCCAGACAGGCCAGCTGATGCTCCCAGGTGAGCCAAATGGTCTGGCTCCTTACCTACAGTTGAGACAGACCCTTTGAATTTCAAACCCTGAGGACATTGACGGTGTAAATGGCCATAGACATGGCAGATTCTACAGCGGAACAGGATAGACTCATAGTCAACCTGCTGTATCCAAGATGAGGTCCCCATACAAATTTCCAGCGATTCTGGGAGAGGATTGCTAAGATTGATTTCCACGCAAATTCTGGCATAGGAGATGAGCTTCTTATCTAAAGACTGATGTGCAATAGCAATGGGTGTTCCCAATAATGCAGCTATCTGCCTAAGGATGTCTTCTCTCCAAAATTCCAGGGGGAGTCTTGGGAGGCGGACCCAGACTGGGACTTGGTCAGGCAATTCCTCTGCCGAATTGAAGCCTGAGTGCCATGGTTTAATAAACAGGCCAATGCGGTCATAAAAATAAGGTCCCCCCTCAAAAATTCTATTCCTGTCAGAAATTGAGGAAAAATTGACCATGAAATAGCCATTAGCAGCTAGCATAACGTCTATCTCTCTTTCTACCTGCCAAGTGCGCCTCATCCATGCTTCTAAGGCAGTCTGGGATATCCTAATACCCATAAACTTATAGATTAGGGCATGGGCAGATAGGTAATCTACTTCCTCCCTTATTGAGTCTTGAGGAACCACCAAGACAGGGCGCTCCTGGCTGCGTGGGAAGCAGCCATTAACCTTGTTCCCCTTGGGCCGGTCGCTGGAGTAAAATGCCTCCGTCCCCTAGTGCGTCGCCTCCTTAGATAGCCTTCCTTTCATCCCATCTTCTCCTGGGTCATCCGACGCCTTTCTGCTAGTCGCAGCCATTCACAAGACCAAAACTTAGAATTGTAAAAAATCGAATTTGAGTGTTTTAGTGATTTATAGGCTTAATTTGCATTATTTACTAGAAATTGATGTGACTTCTATCTAAACATGAAATGTGGTTGACAAGGAGTGTTTATATTTTCCCCCTATTTGAGAAGGTCTTGCGAGACATAAGCACAATAACATATTTTCAAAGAATGAAAAAGTCATTAAGAATAAAACTTAGATAATTTAAAAATTATGTGTTGAAAACTATAGGTTGTTATGAGCCAACATGCACAAATTGATGCCACAAAGGGTGGTTGATTAACCTTGGATGCCCCCACAAAGGAGTGAGAAAAAAATAGTGTCATTAAACATGCCCTTAAAAAGAGGAAAATGACACAGTCTAATGGTAATAGAGGTTTAAATAATGATTTGGCCTAACAAGGTGGTTTTAATCATTGGCATAGTAATTTACCCTAGTAGGGTAGATTGATCATTTGATAAAATTGATTGGTCAAAAAAAAAATTCCCTGGAAGGGAAAATTGGTAAAGGGAGCTCAAAAAAAAAACCCATAACATGGATTGGTAATGAGCTAGCATAGAATAATGGTACGAGTCTGGGGTACTTGCTAGTATGGAGATGCATATCCTAACTAACATGGGATTAATTTGAAATGTTGATGTTTATTTTCCATTCAAACATGTATATGATATCAAATGTGATGTATGCTTCTTCATTTTTCATGGGTATGTTATGTATATGAGATGTTGGAATGTAATTTATTTTCTCATGTTTATGACTTGTAATATATGTGCTTATTTGATGACACACGTCTTCACTATCACATAGTATAATCATTATGATTTGGTTATCGTGTGTTGGGATTACTTGGGTATGCTTATTATGAACAAGGAGAAGTATTTATGGTACCACTATTTAATATATATTTGTCCTGATTTTGTTTTATCATGGGACATTATGCATCATAGTTATAAATAAACCATAATAACAATGTATGTCCTAAGCATGGAAAAACTTAATTTAAATACAAGTATAATTAACTTAGGTGTACAATATGATCAATTAAATCTCGAGTGTAAATACAATGTAATAAAATAAGCGTAAGAGTAAATACAAATACTCAAAACTTAAGTATAAGATATAACAAATCAAGACTTAAGTGCAAACATAATGTAATAAACCTACGGTAACCAAGGAGAAGGGAAGCACAAGAAAAGAAGTTAGTCAACAACCAATTAAAAATAAACAAAATTAATAAATAAACACAAACATAAGTAAATAACTAAAGCATAAAATAAAGTAAGCAAACACATAGAATACAAATAACACAATCTAAATACAAAAAGTAAAAAACTCAATCCCAAAGTATAGGCAAGACTCAAGCATAAACTAATTGTCCTTAAACACACAACACTCAAAATAAACAAACACAAAATGCCTAATTAAATGGTAATAAAATGAAGAAACTACCTATGACACAAAAAAATTAATCTAGGGAAAATTCAACAAAAAAACTAATCTAAGTCAAATGAAATAAATAAACTAATCTAAGGAAAATTCAATAAACAAACTAATCTAAGGAATTATAATAAACAATAAAATGCATTAAAGCATAAAACTAAAACTATTTAATGAAATTGTATATGCACGTGTAAGAGAAGTTTTATAATTGGAAATAGATTTCCCCTAGGCTATAGGGAATAATGACATAGGTATGATGGTACAAGAAAAAAAGGGGGAATAAAAGAATAAGGAAGGGGTGGATGATTTAACACCAAATGCCCTAGGCAAGTGGAAACTACCTACATAGTCCCATGGACATCAGGTCCAACATGGATTTTAGGCCAAATGCAGTTCTCCCAAGAATTGTTAAGAGAATAAAAATGGTGATAAATAAAAGAGATTGATTTTAGGTAATGGGTTCGTAAAATAATGATAGTGTTTAAGTAATTAGAATGGAAAAGGGAGTGCATCAAATGTTAAGCACACAACACACTAATAGGGGGTGAATAAATTTGATTTAAAACTTTATTAAAATTAATGTCCATAATAAAAACATTCACACATGATCTGTCTATTAAGAAACATAAGATTTAAATGGAAAACCCTCTCTCGAGAAAAACTACAAAGAAGAGTTTCTTGGATCTACCATCAAAATCTAGTCTCAAAATAAAAAATATTTTTCAAAAATTTTAGGCACCTACCTACTTGGAGACACCAATCCCCACCACCAAGCACCAACTTAACAAGAGACACCAATTTCTTCTTTATGAGGCACCGAGCTCCACTAAAATAATCTTTCACCACACTAATGCTACTTCATCAACAAATGATGGCAAATTCAATCTCCTCTCTTCTCCACAAAAATCTACTTATACTTGAATGATAGAAAGAATTAATTCTTCACACATTTCTCTACCTTCTCTTCTCCTTATATAGACTTCAATGAATCTTCACAAGGGAGGTGACCTTTCTAAAAGACACCCATACACCAAAATAGGCATCCATTGATTTAGTTTTTTATTCTAACTAAGGGGCACAGTTTTCAAAAGGGGGTCAACCTATAGAATTTTAATTAAAGTTAGCCTATAGAATTTTAATTAAATTTAGCCTAGTTTAAGATAATTGGCCCTTCCTTCATAGGTGCTTAAATACAAGTGATCAGCCTTTTTATTTATGATCATTGATTTCCACAAAGATAATGCTTTTTACATTAATGATAATATTATTGCCATTACTTATAATTATGTTGACATTTGTTAACATTAATGATAATTCGATTGACATGATTATTTAAATAAGAAATCCTTTGACATTAATGATAATATTTCAACATCAAATACATAATGCCCAATGATTAGGTAATTATTACTTGTAAAATGGTAAGAGTGTTTAAGTAATGGGAATGGGAGTGCATTAGATGTACAATTCCCACTAGTTAAGTAATGATTGCTTGAAAAATGGTGAGATATTTGGCTTAGGTTGCTCATAAAATGATGAAAGAATAAGGCAAAGTTTACTCATAAAATGGTAAGAGTCTTGGAATAAGGGTGGTTAAGATGACCTCAAAAAACACTGAGCATTGCATATATAATCCAAATGGACCTCAAGCCACTGTATTTCACCTTATAATAAGGAGTTTGACTAATTAACAAAAATCTTGTGAATAAGAAAATGACACAAGTATAAAATAATGGTATGACAAGGTATAATGATACAAAACTTGGAAAAACTGAAGGATGCAATTTCTAGGATCACTACCATAATGCTTGAAGATACTGTGGTTTGAAGAATGCATTTAATATTATCAAGTCTAAATCATCTACTAAAAATACATTTGAACCCAACCACTAATGTTATCTAAAGTACCAATAGATCAAAACCAAGATCAAAAGGGTAATAGGAGAAGAGAAACAAACCAAGGTACATGGTGAGAAAGAAACATGAAATGGTGTACAAATATGGTACGACACGAAGTAAGTAATCATCATAGATAATATTTCAAGTCACTCAAATGAAAAAGTGCTTGAGATGTATTATGTTCATCAGTTTTTCAATTTCTATGTCTGATGTAGATAACATATATGCCCCAAAACCATAGATAGCAATAATAACATAGGGTCCTAACTAGTTAGGCTTAATTTTTCCCTTTTTATTGCATTTGAAATTGGTGTTTTTTTTGTTTTCTTTGATTACAAGATCACCAAGCTTGATTCTCTATGCTTGACATGACTATTGTATTGACCATGCAACTAGTTTTGATATGCTAGAAGGATATTCAAGGCTACCAATCATTTTTCATCTATTAATTCTAACTCTTGCAAGCAAGTTACTCTATAATCCTCATCATTGAGGATATGCTTTAGGGAAATGAGTAGATAATTAAACTCAACCTTGATAGGAAGAATGAACTCAATTCCATAGACTAGGGAATAAGGTGTGGATCTTATTAGAGTGTGAAAATTGGTATGGTAAGATTAAAGAGCTTGAAATAGTTACAAGTGCCAATCATAGCTAACATCATTGATGATCTTCTTGAGGATATTTGCAATGGTCTTACTAGATGCCTCTGCTTGGTTGTTACATGTGATAAGTATGGAGTGGAAATTTTTTGGGTAATATGGTATTGGGCACAAAGGGATTTGATGTCCTTATTTTTGAATTAATTTCCATTATTAAATATAAGTTCATAGAGAATGCCATAGTGACATATGAGGTGATTGAAATTTAACTTGGATATATGTTTACCAATCATGTAAGTTAAGGGAATGGATTCCACCCACTTAGTGGAATATTTGGTGGTGATAAGGATATGTTTATGTCCATCTAAGGATGTAGGGTTAATATTTCCTATGAGGTCAAGTCCCTACATTGAAAATAGCCATGGCATAGTCATTGGTTTGAGTGTTTGGGCTAAAGCAGGTATCAGATTACCATGCTTTTGGCATTATACACACTTTTTAACATATGCAGTGGCATCAACTTACATAGGTGGACAATAGTAACTAGTGCATACTAAATTCTTGGAAAGGATGACTCCACTAGTGTGGGCCCCACAAAAAACTTTGTAAACTTCCCTCAATGCTAATCTAGATTCTACAGAAGTTAAATAGTGAAGTAAAGTTACATCATAGATTCTATGATAAAGTGTGGGTCCAAGTAATATGTAATGAGAGCATTGATAGATTAAGTCTTTTTAATTTTTAAGATAAATGTTAGGTGGGATGATTTGGTCATGACATTATTTATATAGTTCATAATATCAAGAAGATCTAGGACCAACAATATCACAAATAATTTTGATAGTCAAATATTTGTGAGAAGGTGCTAGAAGATGTTCAATAAGGAAAAAATAATCTCTATACTTATCTATCATATAAATCATAGAACTAATCATGTCTATGGCATCTATTATTATTTTATTGGCTCGAGGTATCTACTCCAACTAAAGATGGGAAATTTGTTATTTGAGAGTATCTACCATGCCTTTATAAGGCAAAAGCTTCTCATCCTTGGTCTAAAATTGGTCTTTGACTTGATTGATAATAAGTTGAGAGTCTAAATTAACTAATAAGTGGTGGATATTCCATTTTACTACTAGGCATAGTCCTATAATGAGTGTTTCATACTCAACCATGTTATTGGTACAAGGAAGACCAATGCGAAAGAACTTGGGAATGATATCCCCTTATGGTGTTAAGAACATAATTCCTACTCCTGATCCATGAGATGTGAAATAACCATCAAAATAAAGAGTCCACTACTATGCTTCAAGAGATGATTCTACTACAACCATGATAACCTCATCTAGAAATCCAATAGGGAGTGGCTGAGTGTCACAGAGGGGGGATTCAACAAGTTAGTCTAGAATTACCAGTCCCTTGATGGATTTTTTATTAACATAATCAATCTCAAATTCACTTAAAACATGATCCATTTATCCATTCACCCTTTTAAATCTATTTTTGATAGTAGATAATTGAGTGGATCTACCTTGGTGATAACGATGGCCTTATTATCAAGCATGTAGTGACACAACTTCTAGGCTATAAAGACCATGATAAATAATATTTCTCTATTAGCCTATAAATATGATTATATGTGACTAATGTATGGTTCAAATAATATATTGTGTGTCCTTTTCCTTTCTTATCATTTTTAGTTAAAAGTGCCCTCAGGGTATGTTCAATTGTAGATAAATAAAGCAGTAATGACTTTTCCAGTGTAGGTGGTAATAAAATAGGTAGATTGGCCAAGTATTCCTTAATCTATTAAAAGGCCTTATAACAATCATCATTCCATGAAAATGTGGTGACATTTTTTAAAAAGTGGGTAAATAGATGAAATTTATCAGCCAGTTGTGCAATGAAGCATCTAATGGACTATGTCTTGCACTAAAAACTATGGAGTTGATTTAAAGAAGATGAAGGAAGCATCTCAATAATTTCCTTAACCTTGGTTGGATAAATTTCAAGTCACCTATGTGAGATAATGAATCCTAGTAAATTTCTTGAAGTGATGCCAAAGATGCACTTTTTAGGGTTAAGACTATCTTTATACTTGTAAAGTCTTTAAAAAAATATTTAGAGTACTATTAGATGGTCTACATGAGTCTTAGATTTACCCAAGATATCATTGATATAGACCTCAATAGTTTCATACATCATATCATGTAAAATAACTATCATGGCTCATTGGTATGTTGCCTTAGCATTTTTTAGGCCAAACAACATTACCTGATAGCAAAATGTTCCCCAAAGAGTGGTGAACACTACCTTGTGTTTGTCTTCCAGAGTGATCTTGATCTGATTATAACCTAAAAATCCATCCATAAGATAAATCATCTCATATCTAGCTATGGAATCCATAATCATGTTAATATTAGGCAAAATAAAGTCATATTTTGGGTAGGCCTTATTGATTTCATGAAAATCAGTACATAACTTGATGCCTTCTGGAATTTTTCTAACTAGCACAATGTTTGAGATCCACTCATAATAGTTAATGGATTAATGCATCATACCTATGGGAGTTTTTATAATTCTTTTTTAACCAAAACAAAAATACAAAGATGCATCTTCCTTAGCTTCTAATTAATTGGTTTGGCATCAGTATGTACTATAATATGATGTACAACCAAAGAGGGATCTAAACCTAACATATTAGAATATGCCCATGTAAAAATATCAATGAATTCCCTAAGGAGAATAGTAAATACTTAAATTTCCTCCTTAATGAGGGATGCACCTAGTTTTATCCATTTTGGATCAATCATTGTTCCAATATTGAATTCAGAAGTATCCTCCACAAAGAGTGTAAAACAAACTTCAAGAAGTATTAGCAAGAAATTAGACTGATTGGAAATACCATATTATGTTGGTTTGACAAGTTCATCAAGTTCACCCATATAATATGAATTAGAATCATTAAATAGTGGCAAGGACCATGTAAAAAAACACCTTCGAACACTCCTTGACAATCTACTCAAAGGCCCGCTTCTCTTTGGCATTGATCTCTTATTTAAATATGATCTTTTGATTAGTGTTATCCTAAGATTCATTCAAATAAAGGTGAACATACCTATGTAATGGTGTCTAAAATAGGTTTTCACTAAGAGACTGACCTTTTTATTTACTCTTACCCTGGTCTAAAATTTCCTTAAATAAGTTTTCACTTTGGGACCTCAATGTTTGATTTTCTTTTTATTTTTGGCTACGGAAGTTCACTTGCTCTTTGAAATAGGCAGTAGGATTTAATGTGATACATTTATGATATCCTATAGGAATATTATCCCTTAGGCCCATAAACTCATAAATGGCCTCATCATTTTCAAACTTATCAAGTGATATTGTGGATCCTTGTTGGTCCCAGTCTATGAGTTGAAAATGATGGAGGAAAAGAGGAGAATGACAAATAATAGGTGTAATGGTACATATGGTATTATGGTCAAATAGGTTGGTATTGTATAAGTCCTCATATATAATATAATTAGACTCTACATCACTATCAACATCATCATTACTAGTTGTTGGTATAGGAACATGGATAAGATACACAAGGTCACCCCCAGATGGTTTAAATCTAATACCATGAGTTCATTTATATCTAGTTATGGAGATAGGCTCAATAGTGCCTTGCTAATTTTATCACAGGCCTATACCTTCATAATCTTCATTATCCATGATCCAATTATGGATGGCATACCTTTTGCTCTAGTATCAGTCATCTAAATCATCATTATATATCTAAGAATCATCATTTATGGTAAGTGGGCCTTGTTCTAGGCTAGTGGCTAGTATGAAAATAATAAGTACTTTAACATTAGATTTTCCTTTCTAATTCCATTACATATGAATTAATTTGGTTTTAGGTATTCCATAATATTTTGGGGCATCTTGAAGTTTATCTATGTGAAATGCATCGTGTGTGGTATTCACCTGGACCTTTGTTAGAAATAAAAAAAGTGATTGGCTATCTTAGGAGGAGGCAAGGGTATCTAGGTTTATGTAGTTATATTCTAATAATTAAATGTGTACATATTTATATTTTTTAGGTGTAAGGTCTAGGAAAAATTAATAGTTGTATCTCTCATATTTAGCTTGTATATGCTTTTAGAATTGACACAGATGTAGATCTATAGGAATAGTCACTTCCATCCTAGAATGGGGAAAATTGATACACTGGTGCAATGTAAAAGGTATTGCATGAATATCATGTATCCATGGTTAGACCAAAAGAAAAATATATGATAACTCTAAATCAATAACATGACAAAGTGAATTGGAGGATTTTCTATTTATTGAACATCATCGATCATTTGAAAAAGGCTAGCTAGAAGACCGTAGTCAATGGAGTCCACTTTTATAATAGAGGGGGACTCTGGCACCATATATGGTAAAAGTGTTTAATTTCAAAATTACATTATAATCTACCATATATTATTTTGGTGCTTTTGGTTGTGACACATGTTAAGATGAGGAGCATTTGGAGAGTCCACATGGTGGGTCTTTAGGACACCACATGGCCTGTTATTCTCCTCTATTTTCTAAGTTATCTATACATACCAAGTTCAAGATCTAAGGTGAGGCAAGCCTAAGTTCAAGGCTAAGAGACTTGTTACAAATAAAAACCAAATCAAACTGAGTGCCTATTTAAATTATGTAGATCGAGTACCAACTCAACTATCAGCTCAATGTGGCAATCCAACTCAAGACTCAACTCATAACTTGAGTGCCAGCTCATTATGATCAAGTTTGAGTTATTAGTTTTGGACAACTCAACCACCAACTCATATTTAGTTTTATTACATTCAAAACTAACTTGAGATATTCCAAGTGTGAGATTGGCTCAAAATTAGCATTATCACCCCACTATCCCAAGCTGAGTTGGCTCAACAACCAAACCCACAATTGGGTTGAGATCCTATTATGCATGAATCAAAATATTTGTTCTGACTCATGAAAAAGGGTGAGATGCATGGATGAAGTCATGATATATAATTATAAAAAAAGCCTATTTAAAGTCTTAAAACCACTCTTATCCCACAAATGTGGGATTAAGTCTTGTGAGGAAAAACTACTAGATGAGATGATTTAGTGGACATGAAGAGATGGCCTATTTAATGAACATGGGATTTGAATGGATTAAGATGTTCTTCATCCATTTTGGCTTAGTATTTTATACCATGAAGAGTAAAACACATTTTCTAAGGGAGAGGAAGCTCGATAGAGCTAGATAAAGATAACTCATTGATGTTTGTTTCTAATATGGATATATATAAGGAAATGCATACACAGTCTTGAATAGGGAAGTCTAGGTTGATTTAATAAAGCCTTATAGGCTGATCAAATACAAAGTCAAGTTAACCACATGTATCAAGGACATAACAAAGGAAGTTCACTATTAAATGATTCTGGAAGGTGATGCATCCATTCTATAAAGTCATTGAAACATAGCTGGCAGATAGACAACAACATGAGTTCTATTCAAACACATCGGTTCTGAATAATAAACCACCTATAATGGAGTTGTGGGTAAATGATATTTTTTTGATAGAGCCAAGTCTATCTAAATGTTAATATTCCTATTTTTTTAGAATGTTGACCATGGGCATATGGAGTATGGATGTAAGACACTCAGACCTAGCCCATCACATGCTATTATGGCATCTTCATTTATTTCTATGTTATATGATATTAATATACAGTTTTTCCATATCTAAGTATTCCTTAAGTCAAGCCATTTGAATGCTATGCATGGATTTTATAATTCCATGAGAATATGGTTGTTTATGGATATAGGCATGGAGACTCGAGTGGTGTAGATAATTTTCTTTCATTATGGCAAAGCCTTTGGCTATGTGAGAGAGGTATGTATGACTGTATGTTACAGATCAATTTTGAAAAGCCTTTGACTTATGGTAAATTGTGGATTTATATGTATTTATAAATTTAATATGTCTTAGCCTATATTAGACATTTGAGAAAGGGTGAAAGAGATTCTTTCTATTTGCATGCATGTAGAGTCATTGTGGCTATGGTGAATGGAAAAGGCTTTTGATCCAGGTGAAGGTAGAGTTATTTTTGAAATAGAACCATGTTCACCTATTTGGTAAGATTTGGTACATAGACATTATATTTTGTAGTTCTGAGCCTATTTGATAAACATTGTCTCCATTTGATGATGAATAGAAAACATATACCAAGTCTCATGTAAAATCATTCTCTTTTATTGTATGGTGATAGAAAGGAAGAAATATATGACTGTGTAATTATTGTTTCCTCTATTATTTTATAAGGCCTTTGGCCAAAGAGGGATATATATAGTTACAAGGTTATTATTGGAGTTACAGGTTTGTTAGAAGGCATAATAATTCTTGAGATCATTATGCCCATTTTTAGAGTTTTACATATACTTTAAATGGAGAAACATGCCTATATTCACAGAGATGAGATACAGATGTACCTAACAAAGAAAGACATTTTTTGATAGCTCAGATTCTTCACGGTCAAGGTTCAAAATTATTTATATGTTTCTAAAATCCATATGTTGATGTAAGTTTAAATGTTAGTATTTACATATTTTAATGGATTGGTTCATGATTATGAACCTAAAGACAAAGCCCGAATGGGTGAACTTTGTTATCAGATTGGTGTTATTTCCCTTTCAATTATTCTATGTTTCCTTTTTAATCTAGTTTGAAAAAAAAGGATTAATAAAACACTAAAAAAATATAGAAAATTATTATGACACCAAATCAAGAGTTAATTTGGGAAAAATGAATTTATAGAGTTATCAATTTACTTCTATTCATTCCTAGATATTCTGTAACCAATTTTATTACTTTAGGGAATTGAGAATTTCAATATCCATTTACAAAACTATTTATCCAATTTACTAATCAAATTTGGTATCAGAACAGGTGATTGTAAGATTAACTTTAGTTTCTAGATATACTTTAGATTAGAGTTTGTTTTTAGATATCATATGTTGGTATTATTCTTCTATTGACTTGGTTATGTAGTTGGCCAGTGTGAAGGAAAATTGGAAGGTGTTTCAATTCACTAGAAGAAGAAACGCTTCTAACAACCAAGGTTTTGGAACCACTAACCCTACAGGATCAACATGGATGAAGAACACAACACATGGTCACTTGAGATGTGAGATGGTGTTGTGAAATTAACAACCTTTCTATTTTGGTAAGCATTCAAATAAAATGCAAGGCATTTTCAATGATGCATATCCAAGAGGAATTAGTTGCAATTCTATTACCATTTTTACATAGAGGGTAGATTGAGGTATGATTGTGGTCTGATTTCATATAGGTATTGAAATAATATTTTGGTATTTGATAACCAATTGTGTAGCTTTTATATATTGGATTACTAATTCTATTATGGATACCTCTATCCTTCATGATAGGAACAAGTGAAAAGACCAGTTTCATGATAAGATATGGAAATGGAAACAAGGCATTATACAGATTGAACAGGGTTTTGCCCTTTGAGTTTGTAATTGGTTGATAAGTTGATTTATGTTTTCATAACTTTGTTGAGAGTTGCATGAAGAAAACAAGAAGTTGTTTAAACCCCAACAGAATACTAACCAATACTCAATAGATGTACACTTCACATTTCTCAAAAAGGTATGAGTAATTTTCAATATAACTATATGGCATAATTTTTTGTTTGAATCCTTGATGTCAGGATAAAATTTGTGTGGGTTATTTTGTAAGTAAAATATACCTTTATGCATAATAGTTTTGAAAGCCTTTTATAAATATTAAATGGATCATCTAACTCTTAGTGAATGGAGTTTATAATATGATACTTAATATTCAATTTATCAAAAACCAGGAAAAGGGAACAACCCTTATGAATAAAATGGTTTAATTGAATATTTTTGAAAAAGCATAACTATGGTATTATTTAGTATACTTAGTTTTTATTCCCTTCAACACATTATTTTCAAAGAATTCCTAACTACTGGATCTAGGAAAGGAATATTTGATAAAGCTATGTTTGGAAGGATGTTATTGTATACATCCAATTCCTAACACCATTTGTGTTGAAATTGTCAATCTTACTTGAATTGCACTCAAATGCACATTTTAGGTCAAAATCTATAAAACACGCTAAATGGTTTGAAATTGTCATTTAAAATTTCCAATTTAGGTTAAATTATCCCTAAATGGGGCAATGCAATTTATGGGCTAGCTAACTTTGATTGATTCATTTCGAGTCAAAATGATGATTTTGCCTTTTGTGATCTGGATCACTATTTTCTCTTAAATTCATTGGTACACACCACATACCTTTGTTATTTTGTGTTATAAACATCCTAAATGGAAATATGGTTTTTTAACATCTAATGTCACCTTCTAATTCTTTTTGAGTCAAATTAAAACTCAGTAATATGACTTTCTGACCATTTTGATTAATTAAGGGCTAATTTTCAAATAATTGCACAAATTTTGATTAACCTTGTTTAAGGCCAATTAATCCAAATCAAGAGCTTACGTGGATTTTCCATTAGAGTTATTGAATATTTATTTTTAAAAATTGATTCCTATTAACTACATCATTAGGTGACATCATTTCTCTGGAAGACATCCCTAGGCCATAAATGCCACAAATATTAGGATTATGGGTCACCCATGCCTAGTTAATGCCTCCCATGTCTCTTCAATGCCCCTTATTCCAAGGTCATGATGAAGATAATTATGTATTTATTTCTAAATATTAGGATTATCCATGTCCACACATCTCAATCTTAAGATGGATGGTCATCGTTGATCCTAACCAATCTCACAAATCTATAAATAGAGAGGCCATGGACATGAATTTTAATCTTGAATATTACAAAGTTATAATGTTAAATTGTTTCCACAATATTTTGTCTTTGATCATTTATCTTTTTTGCAAGCTTCATTGATAGGCTAGTTTAGTGATTTTGAATCATGAGCCTAAGTTTTATGGAGTGTTCTTGAGATATTAGAGGAGTTTGCCACCTTTGTTGACAAAGACAAGGATGCTTGATCAAGGGAGAACATGTTTTTGAGCCACATAGGTATGGTGAATCCATTTGAGAAGGTAATATGATGTTGGTTTCCTTCATTTGTTTCTTTCTATCTTTTGTAATTCCCATAGGAATAGATAGGCTTAGTTAGTTAGTTATTTATGCATTTTTCATTATTTATGGACCAATGTTTGACTAACTCGCTTTGTAATCCTCTCTACATCTTGGCATGCCAAATGGGACTAGACGTATCCCACACATGAAGAAGATAATTTTAAAGCCTTAAAATATTCATTTAGATCATTAAAACTCTTGAAAATTGATTTTATAACTTTGTTTTGCCAATTTTTATTTGCCACAGGTTTACACGGTATCTAATGTCAACTAGTAAAACTGACATCAATTGGATAGCTAACTAATGTTAGTTATTAAAATCAACATTGGTTGGATAGCTATCATCAGTCATATTGGTATAATTGATGTCAGTTAGATAACTGTCATCAGTTATAAAATTTAACTGTCATTGGTTATATAACCAATATTGATCTCTGTGTTTTTTCTTAAAACATAGACCCAAGAGCTCTATTTTTAAAGTTCATTGTTTCAAACCTAAAAGTGCTTCAAAGCTAAAGGACATGATAGAATTTTTGTTGTAGTACCAAGCTTGACATTTGATAAAATCATGTTTAGATTACTTTTTTCATGCTTTAAAATCAATTAGGAACCTTGTTTTAATGTTTAACAAAAAAAAATGTTTATGGTGAATGTTTTCAAAGTTTGCAACTAAGAACAAGGGGTCAAATGAACACCACCTCATTTTCCATTTGGGCTTAAAAACGAACTCACCTTTTCAATATTTTTATACTCACTTGGTTGTTTAGATTAAATTTTTGTTTGGAAAAAAGAGGGATGTTGCATGTATGCTCTTTCATTTGTCCCCTTTAGGGAACCCTTAGAATCAAAAATGTCATTCCTATTACAAGTAGCCTAGTCTAAGGATTAGAATAAAGTTGTCTGAAGCACTCCCCAAAAAACATGTCAAAGTTTGGGTGACCTTGAAAATGACCCTAAAGTCTTTCTATTTTATGTTTTCTTTATTTTTATGCAAACTTGGCTTTCGAGGGGGACATCATTACCTCCCACAAGTTCTTTAGGGAAGTTTTGACCTAGAGTTTTACCTTCCGGCATTGACTTCATTTGGCACCTAATTGGAGTTACACATGGGACGTATCTGCATTTAGACATCATACTACACTAAGAGAATAATAGGATGTAGTGGTTATAAAAAGGACTAGACCTTTTTAAAACTAACCAATGCCATGGTTACCCAATTTTTGTGCTTATCTTTTGCATCATTTGATGTGAATGTCATTGTGCAATTCCCCTACAATAATAAAAAACTTTATAGTTTAATAGACCCCACTTTGCCATACCTTGTCAGTTTAGACTTAAGATGTTTGTTTTTAGCTTACTTGGTCTTGATTTATGTCTAAAACTACTTGTTAACTCATTGAACTTAACCAAAACATATTATCCTCAATTTTATTGAGAAAGGGAGGTGTTATTCTATCTAATTAGAAAATTCATCTTTTCCTTGTTCAAATTATTATCAAAAACTTTATGTCATATCATCCACTTTGGTGCAGTCATGCTGCCCAATTGAGTCTAGATATTTCACCCAATTTATTTAAATCCTTAATTTATAATCCACATTTAAAATTTAACCTTTTTGAGTTCTAAGGGTTGGTGTGTCAAAGTGGGTTCGCCATTTTCTCAATAAGCTTTTTCTAACTTGGGTTCAATTTTCCATTTGGATTGAAGGTCATTTATTAAGACCCAAAATCACATTATCATCTTGGTGAACTCAAGTCATCTTGCATATCACTCATTCTTTGAGTCCTAAAACATATTTTATCCTACTGGAATCATGTGGCAATTTGTGATTCATGTATGTTTTTACATCTTGAGTTGCTTAGTCCATTTTGTCTTCTTCATAATCCAGAGAGCTTTCCTCTAAACTTCTAGGGTCAACTTGTCAAAGTTGAAACTAGCTTTATAGTATGGGTGTATCACAAAGATCTAAGTTTTGGTGTACTAGTTTTCACCTTATATCTTTGATTTACCTTACCCTCTTTCAATCTATATGATTTCAACCTTACCAAAGGTTGAGTAAACTTGTGAACCAAATCTTCTAAATTGTGCATGGTTTCAAACCACCTGCTCTTATAGTCTCATTGGTACCTTGGTTATTTATTTAAAAGAGAGCCAAAACATACTTTGTTTGGTTGCCAAGCATTGGTCCAAAGTTAGTCAAACACATAGAACAACTCTTTTAGACATGACTCAAAGGTTCACTCATAGTGGGGCCTCTTATGGCCTTAGTTATGAAGATGAGAAATTTTATGATGGTCAAGATAACCCCATTATTTTTGATGTTATCCCCACAATAGTAGGATTCCAAGATGATTACAATGAACATCAACCCCAAGAAGATCAAGATGAAGCCCTTCTTAGATTGATAGAATTAGGTGCTAGACTACCTTATGACTTTCCTATAAAATAACTATATACCTTAGAGAAGGAGAAAAATGATGGCAAGATCAAGCTTTTGCACAAATAGACATACCTTTTTCCTCTAACAAAGGAAAATAAATACAGAGTCAAAACCCACAAATCTAGATCTTCTAGCTAAGATCAAGATAATAAGTCAATGATATGCAGATCAACTTGTCATAGACTTAACTGACTCCCTAGTTGCTACTTCAATTCACAATGATGCTTCGAAAGAACAAGGAAATCTGGTTGAAAGTATGCAAAAAATATTAGATGAGGACATTACCATAGTGGATCAAGGTAATCTAAATGAATAGTTAAAGTCATAATAGACATTACAAAGTGTTCCACTTGACACAAAACATACATTATTCAATCATCAAGAACCTCTTGTTACTTTACAAACTCAAAAACCCAAACATTCAATTCAAATTGAGGAAATCCCTCAAGACAATTTGGCTAGTTCTTTTCAATCAACCCAAAAATTGGTAAATAAACATAAAAATTCCAAAATCAACAAAGTATGAAAAAACAAAATTTAGGGACTATTTTATAATCCAAGAATCAATGGCCTATATTATCAACTCAAAGATCAAATTAGAACCAAGTCATGGATCAAAAGGTATACACTCCCTATAGATCTACACAAAACCAGGGGCACATTCCACCCCAATAACAACAAAACTAGGGTGCACATTCCACCTCAACAAAATTTTATTCAATCCATAAATACACCAAACATGCAAGAATGGAATTCTTGAAGGAAATTGTTCAAATATTGGAGATGAATAATAGAGGCAAAAAGTATAAATTAGATGAGATATGCCCATATCCATTTGATTTATCTATTCTCCAAAACCCCTTTACTCCTCATTTTGAGGCACCCAAATTTGACAAGTACAAAGGCAAAGGAGATCCATGTGAACATATATAGGCATTCTTCATCTTATGTCAAGAGGTTGCTTATAGTAACAAGTACTTACTATGATTATTTCCCCAAAGTTTAGTGGGATAAGCTCTTGATTGGATACTTAAACTACCCAATGGATCAGCTGCAGATTAGAATGACTTATGAAAAATTTCATTAACCATTTATCATATAACATAGAACATGAATTAACCATTGTTGACATATGAAAATCCAAGCAGCATGATGATGAAAGTTTCACCGCATATCTGTAAAGGTGGAGAGCATTGGTAGGCTACTTTCAACATAATTTGTCAGACAAATAGTTGGCTGATATCTTTGCATAAAATTTGCATCCTAAAGTTGCACATAATCTATGGTTAGCTTATGCTAACTCATTTGAATAAATTATTAACAAAGGAGTGTAGATTAAGAAGGCTCTTATTGTTAAGGGCCTTGTTAAGATTTTTGTGCAAGGTTAATTGTCTAATCAGACTAAATCACTAGTTTAAACAGTTATACAGGATAAGCTAAAGGCTTTAGCAAAAATAAGAACATGGTTGGAAATGGGGTGAATGAAATAAGACATGTTCCAATGGTACAGGCTATGCCTCCTTCAAATGTATAATTAACTCCCTCAAATCCACTACCTACTTTTTAGAGACAACCTCCACAAAGGACATTTCATAAAAATTTTAGAGTCTTTAGCAAGTTAGGAGAATTGGTTGAAATAGTGTTACAAATGCTCATTGTATCTAATTTAATTATATGGATAGTATCAAGGCCATTTCCTCAAGATCAACCAAAACTAGATTGGTACAAAGAGAATGAATGGTGTAACTTCCATCATGTTGTTAGTCATGGTGCATATCATTGCATTAAATTATGACATATTATTGAGGACTTTTTTGAAAGTGGTGAACTAGAAATTAAGTTGGCCCCTAATTAAGACACAAATTAGGATATGGGAATCTATAAAGACCCCTTTCTTTTACATGATCCACCACCACCAAGAAATAATTAAAATGGTCACAATCAAGGATAGAGGTAGAATCAAAACTAACAACAAGGTCAGAATCATAATGAGCATAATCAAGATCATAATGCCCATACTAATAATGTGGCTTATAATAATGTACCTTATGACAATAATAATACTATGGGGTGCATTTTTTTTACCCACATTTTCAATGTTACTATAAAACCACATGGCCAATCTCATGTTCCTCAAAACATGAGACCCATCATTATAGGGTCAACACCCTCTCCCCCTAGTAATATCATATTGGGTTTGCATCATTATGTTGTTACTCTATTTACATTGGTTATTAATCCTAAATAATAACAACTTTCTTATAATTATAAAGGCTCCTCATTGACCCAAAATTATAGCAATACGATTAGTCTCATGTGAGTCACCATCCAAGGCCCTTTGCCTTCCTCTTCTAATTATAATAACTCCTTGCCACCTCTAGGTTGTACAATCATAATTAGATTCCCATGAGTTATCATCCAGGGCCCTCCACCCACTTCTTCCATAAAACCCAATGAGAACATTATGCCAATGGTTTCAAAGCTGAATACTATCCCAACAAAGACTAAAATGGTTCAATCCATAAGTCAAAGGCCTTATGGTATGACAGATCAATTAGATACAACCCTTACACAAATTTCCATATTAGAACTCTTGTGAACATCTGATGTCCATAAAACCATCTTCAACAAACTTTTGGAAGAGTCTATTGTGTCTAATGATATAAACCTTTATCAGTTCCAAAACCTAGTTGGACACTCGTCTTCATTTTGAAAAATCACACTTGATAGAAAAGAAATGTCCACCCTCAGCCCAAACCACAATAACCCACTATACATTGAGATAATCATTGAGGATCACAAGATCAAGTAGGTTATTATAGATAATGGCTTAGGGTTTTAAAACATATCTCTTAAATTGGTACAATGATTGCATTACCTGGATAAAGACATTTAGCCAGAAACTATTACAACCAAGGTTTATGATAATGCTGAGAGGGAGTCATCTAGTACAATTTGGTTGTCAATCATGGTTGGGTCTATTTATCATCACACATTATTCCATATTGTGGATATGGAGTTTCCTTATAACATACTTCTTGGTCATCCTTAGATCCATGGAGTATAAGAAGTTCCATCTACTCTTGACCAATGCCTTAAGTTTCCCCATAATGGGATCGAGGTTACTATTCCAATTGATCAGTAGCCATATCAATACTGCAAACATCTTGAAGTAGAGTTTCATAATTATAAATATTTCCCAAGTTATGAATTTATTGCAAAGAATAACAAAGCCATCATTTCTCATCCATCTCTATCTAATTATATAGACCCTGGTAATCTAGCCTCCACTTCAGTTGATCTATTTCCTATAGCTCTAGCCAAGGAGGTTATTATTAAAGATGTATGCATTTACACGTACCATCTAAAGGACATCCTCCATATTGAAAAATTACCAAAAACCCCTAAAACATTTGGTAAGCCTAAAACATAGTAAACTCCTAACAAACTCGATCAAATTTGGCAACCAAAGAAGAAACAACCAAAACCTCCTATGGTTTTTGTACCTCCAATTGCACCAAATAAAGTGTTGTTCCCAAAATTTGTTACTCATTTTTGGGACAACGTATGAACTATTTTTGGTCCTACAAGCCAAAAATTTCTCTCTTCCCTTTGTAGAGTTAAATACTCTAAATTTTATTTTGAGTTTCAGTTGTGTGCTTCAAGTTTTGTCCCTACACGTTTCAGTTTAAAGGCAGTAAGGGTTATGACACAGTGCATGGGGGTTTTTCATTTTACACAGGTTTTTCATTTTTCCTAAAGTTTTGTCTAAATCTCAAAGTCAAGCAGAAGCTGCCAAGTGTCATTTGTCAGGACACATTATAATTTTTTTCTAAAAAGCAGTGAAACATGCCACGTGTCCCGTTATAACTCAATGGAGCACAACAAGTGTCTGCATCCACATTTTGAGTTTCTTATAAGTTTCAAAGCTTCTTTCAGAGTCCCATAGAGGGCACCAAGTGGTAATTACAGAAGGTTATAATATGTTTTTCTAAATGCAGGAGAAGCCACCACGTGTCCCTTATAAAGCTTAGTGGAAGCCACCAAGTGTCAACATCCACAGTTTCTTCCTTTTATTTTGTTATTGAGTAAGGACTATGGTGGGCCCCAGGTGAGTTGCTAAAGTAAGTGGAGCACACCAAGTGTCATCATTCATGTGAATCTAAATGAGTCCCAAATGTTTCTATAGTGTTTCTAAAGCTCAGTGGAATCTGCCATGTGTCATCTTCTGTAGGACTCTCAAAAGGTATCTAAATCTTCTATAAGTTAAGCAAATGCTGCCAAGTGTCCTCACCTATTTCACAGTGGAAGACGCCACATGTCACTTGTTGAGATTAGTAGAAAGCACCACCTATCCCCATTCCACTTTTGAAGATGCTTGGGCAAGAAGTGTTGTGGGTCCCATTTTTTGTAAGTTGATAAAGTTTCAAAGCAGCAAACTGTGACAGATGTCAAAGACAGAGCACTCCTAATACAAAGAAACAGTAAAAAGGATCAAACAACAAAGCTAAAGGAATTGTTGAAGAAGATGATAGGCCCACATGCTTCAAATTTGAGCATCAGGAACTAACCATTGTGATCCATACATCTGATGACGTCCTCACAGTCATCAAATTCAGGACAACTAACTAGTTGTTGGCTTTCAAATGATGACAGACCCGAAGACATCAAATTTGTGGAAATAAAGTATCTGTTGATCTTTGCAAGCTTAAACATGGACCCAAAGGCATTCAAAGACCTTTAGGCTGAAAGGAAGAACCACTAAGAGGAGGAACCAAAAGAACCAAAAAGAGGAAAAGATAGCCTGAGGGCTCAAAGTGCAACAAAAAGAGGGAAAGGCCAAAATATCTATGCAGTAATTATTCTAGTAGGTGGAACAATCTGCAAGGTATATTTTTAAGCCCTTAAAAATTGAAGGTGCAGCCTATTTATCTCCCTTAGATTAAAGGCAAAGAGGATAGTTACGTAGATATTTGGTTTAGGACTAGATGACCTAGGCCCAAGAGAAGACATTTGAGATGAATCGACATGCCACAGTTAAGGTAGCCGCCCTGTTCTAGCATGGTCCCTTGACAAAAATAAAAATGCATTCAAGGCATTGAATGCATCATGGGCCATTCCATGGAATAAAGTGCCAAGCCTTTCTTGGCTACTATTTATTGTAATCTCTTATTTTATGCAAGGGGAGATCTCTCTGTTATAGAAGGAAAACTCTACCCAAATTAAGAGGCGATTACTGAGACTTTGAGCTCAGATTGTTGATCATATTTATTTATTTGAATGAAAAAGCAAGCCACTTTTATAATTTGTGTTGTTATAGCTTGTGCCATTTTAGGATATTGTTCTTATGTCTATCTTCTGAATGCATTCTTGTCTAGTTAATGAAATAAGCAGAACTAGTGGAAGTAATCAGGAAGGTGTCCTGAAGCCAATTATGGAGAGACTTTGTGCTACCACAACTGCCTTTAGTGTATTTGTCTATTTTTTGTTCTTGTGTAAAGGACCTCAGGATGACTTTGTGCCCTAATTGTCCTTCATATTTCACTCTTGGGTAGTCGAGGTGGAGACTTTGTGCTACATCTCAGTCTATTAGTTATTATGCCCCTGTTACCAGTTACTTGTCACTACCTAAAAAAACTCATGTTGTTTCCTGCAAGACCACTTCTAAAAAAAGAGAATTGCCTTCAGTGTCTTCACCAGGATTTCTCCTTTGATTATGAACATCATCTCTAAAAAAAGAGATATGGATGGTGTTATCCTACCCCTGAGTGTTATTTTTAGATAATATTTATAGTATATTGCTCCTCATAGTTACAAGGGAACCTCCCCTTGATGAGAGGAGAGATTTGTCCCCTTTTGATGTGGTAAACTTGCACATCTAGAAGACCAATCTCCCTATACTGTGGTTGAAGTCACCTATTTTTATCATCAATTAGCTAGTGACAAAATATTCACCCAACAATTTTTGGCAACTCTACTGGGGAAGAGCACACAGTTTGAAGTCATGAGCTTCAAGCTGAAGCAGATCCTGTTCTTTTCTATTTTTGTTCTAAAATTTGGCAACTCCACATTATACCAAAAACTAGAGAGCTCAAGGTGTTGTTGACCCTATTTTTGAGTTGGTGCAGCAAGGCAATTTCAATTTTTTCCTTCCATAACTTCAATTTCAATGATCCAGGAGTGTTCCTCCTACCCGTACCAGGTCACCAACACAAAGTAGAGCTTCTTTTTTTGTTATCACCAGAGCTTTACCTATACATACACCACCCAGATTTGTTATCCCTATTTTCCATAATCCAATCATGGTGGTTTAAGGCCCCTGGGGTAACTCTTTTGGCCCACTTAATCTAACTCCTCCCCTACATGAGCTTCCACATAGTTCAAAAAATAATTTCCTCAAATTCTTTGGTGATGGAAAATTTTACCTTGATGAACATATTTATGCCTTTAGCATAGCCTATGGTGTAATTGGAGTGGAGTATGAAGACATAACAACCAAGCTATTTGTGGAAACACTATAAGGCACTGCTGCAGACTGGTTCTACCATCTTCAAGCTAGGTCGGTGACTGACTGGGACACTCTTAAAGCTAAATTTGAAGCCAGGTTCAAGCCCATAAAATATGCACATGCGTTACTAGCCTAGCTCACACAGATGAAGAAGGAACTTCATGAACCTATGAGGGATTTCATTGCAAAGTTTGACACGCTGAGGAACTGAATTCCTACCATTGCTCGACCAACACTTGAAAACCTCAAATACTTCTTCATCAACTCAAAATTACCTAAAGTGAGTTTTCTACTAAGAAAGGCTGGCCACATAGACCTTGTTGCTACTCAATATTTGGCTACTGAGGTAGAAGATGACCTTATCTTGGCAGGAAAGATAAGGAGAGATCCTAATAGAGATAAATCCTCTTCATCTTCTGAATACTCACCTATAGTCACGACTGACCCAATGGTACAAAAGATCGCAAATGAAGTGCTAACTCTCAAAAAGCAAATGGCACAAGGGATGTCATATGTTCCTTCATAAAGAGATGTACCAAGGAGGACATTCCCCAATTAATCATATCAAGGCAATGCTACCAAGAATCAAGGATAGCTAAATTGCCTTCCTCCCCCATGAGGGAACCTCACCATCAAAGCACCTCCAACTAATTCAATAGTTGGATATCTTGAGGTTGAATCATATTTCTCTTTCTAGCCTGAATTGAACTCTAAAAATGATTATAATCTCTTCACTGAGGAAGAATAAGAATTATCTGGTGACTCCAATATTAGTTTCTTGAATTACCAAGATGAACCCAGAAGTGAAGGTGGAGCCATTGAGGGAACTAATGTTGTATTCACCCAGTCCAAGAACCAGTTAGCCCAACACACTAATAAGGAAAGAGCAGAGGAATGAACTTAGCTTGCAATTTCAATTGCTAAGTGGGGAACCACTCTGCCCTTCTAGCCAAAGGACCCGGTGACTGCTAAAAAGGTGAATACCTTAATTGCAACTTCACCCACAACTTTAAATTCATGGACTAGTCCTCCCCCTTCTAAAAACCAAAAGGATGAACTCCTATCCTTTATCCCTAGTCCATTTCAAATATTTGACATAATTGACCATATAAAGAAAATCAAAATTCAAATGTCTAAATTTGAATTCCTTCAATCCAACCCTGATCAGTTGGACAAGTTGGTTCAATATGTAAAGAACCAAGCCATCCCTATAGGACAAGCAATTTTGAAGGTAACTCATGATCCTCCCCAGAACACATCCACCAGGAATAACCTTGTCATTACTCTTGCTACTCCCGAGAGGACTAAACCATTTTATGTCTCCCTGCTGATAAATGGACATCAGTTGAACAATTGCATAATAGACTCAGGTGCTTCAGACAATGTCATGCCTACCAAAGTGGCAGAATCTCTTGGTCTCACACTGTCAAAGACATTTGGGATATGTTTCTCCATGGAAAAAAATAAGTGCCACTACTGGGACAAATTAAGGATGCCTAATTTGCATTTGCAGCATTCTCAGACAAGAGAATGAAGATGACTATCCTAGTGGCTGACATCCCAGCATCATACGCCATCCTTCTTCAATGGAATTTCTTCAAGGATGTTAGTGGTGAGTTAAGCATGGACTTGTCTAAAGCAAAGATCCTAGTCAAATGCATAATGCAGATATTGCTCCCTAAGAAGGAAGCATAATATGTGGTCACTAAGACATCAACACCCGAAGCTCAAATTATGTTTGAGTCTTCAGGCATGGGTAACTACTTTTTATCCATAGAGAAAGTTCATGAGGCATCTGATGAAGCTCCTAAATGTGACAGTCTAAAAATTAGTTCAGACAGAATAGCAAAAGACATGATAAAGTGCAATGCAAATGCAGAAGAATTTTCCCTTCCAAGCAAAGAGAAATCTAAGGAAATTTAGTGTCTAATGAGGTATGGATTCTAGAATTCGATGGTAGCTGCTCCTCTACCGATTCAAGAGCTAGAATTCTATTGATATCTCCTTAAGGAGATATTTTTCATTCATCATAAAAATTATAGTTTAGAAATACTAACAATACTGTTAAATATGAATCTCTTCTACTTGGATTGAAAGCCACTAAAGACAGGGGCGTCAAACTCCTTCATGCCAAAGGAGATGCCGAGCTGGTGGTTTGTTAGGTGAGAAACTTGTACCAAACTAAAAATGAGAGATTACGCTACTATCATAATCTAGTATGTGATTAAATTGAAAGATTTGATGCTTTTACCATCTCTACCATACCCAGAGAATTTAATGACAGAGTTGATGCACTAACAGTTTTAGCAACTCTCTTAGTTCCTCACCTAGACTTCACAGGAGACAAGTACACCATCGTGCTAGTCTTTTGACCAAGTGTACCCGATAATTTTAGTCATTAGTAGGTGTTTAACAATGACAATCAAATTATTGCCTTCCTAAATCAAAAAGACAGCTTTGAACGATTGCACTTTGAAGGTAGTGAGCCTCAGAAGCTTGAACCAGTCCATGAATCAAGTTCAGATACAGGTGAAAAATTCCTTCAACTCGAAGGGAATAAAATTCCCAAAGGCCTGGTTTCCCTCAAAAAGCTATTTAATAAACATGATAGATTCATCAAACAATAGCAAATGGATTCAAGCTCCTCCTAGGAGTTTGATCAGATAAATTTAGGTACCAAAGAAGATCCCAAAATGGTGAACATTGGGAAGTGTTACACTCTTGAAGAGAGATTCAAGTTCACTGCTCTACTCTACCAATACATAGATGTCCTAGCATACTCCTATGAGGATTTGAAGTCACTCAGGCCTAAAGAAATCCACCATGACATTCTTCTTAAAAGTGATTCAGTGCCTTACAAGCAAAAATCTAGATAGTATAATCTAAAGATATCAGGTATTATTCTATTTGAGATATGGAAAATGCTAAATGCTAGGATAATCTTCCCAATCCATCATTCCACATGGATTGCCAACATTAGTCCCCATGAGGAAGAAGAATGGCAAAATTTACCTTTGTGTGGATTTCAAGAACTTGAATCAATCATCCGTAAAAGATAACTATCCTCTGCCCATCATGGACCAAGTACTTCAGACAGTGACCAGGTTAGAGATGTTATCAATGTTAAATAGCTTCTTAGGATACAATCAAGTTGAAGTGGGTGAAGTAGACCAGCATAAGACTGCCTTCACCACACCTTGGGGTACCTTTGCCTATCGAAGAATGCCATTTGGCCTAATAAATGATAGCACCACTTTCCAGAGAGCATGGATCTTACTTTTAAAGACAAAATGGGTAAGTTCATTATGGTATACCTTGATGACTTGATCATCTTTTCCAAGCATCGACCTAACCATGTGTGCCATTTACAACAAGTGCTAGAACGATGCCACCAAAATGGTATTTCTCTTAACCCCAAGAAGTATGTCTTTAGAATGACATAAGGGAAGATTCTTAGACACATTTTATCTAGAGAAGGCATAAATATTGACTTAGAAACAGTCAAATCCATCTAGGAGCTTACTCTACCCATGAGTAAGATTGCAGTTCACTCTTTCTTTAAAAAAGTGAATTTTTAATGAAGGTTCATCCTTGAGTTTGCTGAGAAGACTCACCATATTGTGGACATGATGAAGGGAAAAGCCACTTTCAGCTAGACTGAAGAAGGCAAATTGGCATTCTAGGATATCAAGACTGCTATTGCCCATGCCTTAATTCTGGTTTGTCTAGATTATACCAAGGATTTCATCATGTATAGTTATGCTTATGAACACAAACTTTTAGCCATTTTGGTTTAGCAGAATGAAGGTGTAGAATCTCCCATTTCCTTTATGAGCTGTCCTCTCAAAGCTCATGAGCTAAAGTATTCAAACATGGAGAAGCATGCTTATGTGGTGGTCAAGGCAGTGAAGTATTTTCACTTTTACATTCTAAATTCCCACACTACTGCCCTAGTTCTTGACACCACAATCAAATCCATATTAACTCAGTAGGAATTTGGAACCAAAAGGGGGAATTGGATTGCTAAAATCTAGGAGTTTGATCTAATTATCAAATTGATGAAGCTTGTGTGGGGAAAGGGCCTTTATCAATTTATTGCTGACAATAGACCCAAAGAAGTAGGGCATGAAGAAAAAGAAGCAAAAGACACGCTGATATTCCTCTTTGTCTCCACCACAAATGAGTGGTATTTAGATATTTCTCATTTCCTTACTTATGGTGAGTGTCCTACCCATCTATCTTGTAAAGAAAGGAGGACTGTCAAACTAAAAGATGTCAATTTTGTCCTCTAGGACAACAACCTGTATAAGAGGAGCCTTGATGGAGTGTTCCTTCGCTGCATAGATAAAAAGCAGTAGAACCAACTTTTGAGGTCCTTCCATAATCTAGCCTTTGGAGCACATTTTTTTTCTCTTGTAATTTCCCATAGGATTCTTAGAGCCAGGTATTACTAGCCTACTTTGTTTTAGGATGCATAAAAATATGTATGAAGGTGTGAACTGTGCCAACAGTTCATTGGAAGACCCAAGTTAGCTTCCCTGCCTCTCAAACTAGTGGTGATAGAAGAGCCATTCCAGCAATGGGGAATCAATTTCATTGGCGTTGTAAACCCATCTTTAAGTGTTGGACATGATTATGTCCTCACAGCCACATATTACTTCACTAAATGGGTGGAAGTAATTCCAACCAAACATGCTACTTTAGAAGTAGTATGTGATTTCCTCAAGGAGAACATCATTTCTAGGTTTGGGGTCCTAACCAAAATTGTGACGGATAATGCTGCCTATTTCTCTTCTCATAAGATCACTCAGTTCTATTTTTACTATGGAATTACCTTCTCCCACTCCTCTGATTATTTCCCACAAGGGAATGGTTAAGCTCAATCGAGCAATAAGAACCTGGTGACCATCATTAAGAAGTTGGTGGATGACAACCAATGGACATGGCATAAAGCATTAGTTAATGCTTTATGGGTAGATAGAATTACGCCTAAGAGGGAAATTGGTATGTCACCTTTCCAATTCTTTATGGTCTCAATGCTGAGATACCAATCACCCTAGAGTTGCCAGAATTGAAATTGGCAAAGGTGATCAAAGATCAAACATATGAAAGCTCCATTGAAAAAAGGATCATGTGCTTGACTAAGCTAGATGAGCAACAAACTATGGTGGTAGACTGAATTGCACAGCATCAAAGTCTAGTGAAGAAGCTCTTCGACCAAAAAGCAAAAACTTGGGATTTCTAGATTGGAGATCAAGTCCTGTTGTGGGACAAGAGAAGAGAACCAAAGGGAATGCATGGGAAATTTGATTCCCTATAGAGAGGCCCATTCACTATCCATGAGCTCAACAGTGAGAATAGTTTATTGTTGAAGTACCAAGATGGCACACCCTTTTCTCTGCCTTATAATGGCCAGCATCTAAAGTACTTCACTCTTGAAGTATCAGATAAGATTACCTGTATATATGTATATTTGTATAGTCTTTAGTTCTATTTTATGCTTTTCATTTTCATTTTTAGCACCTTTTTTTTTGGATAGCATGACTCCATAGCCCAATGGCACACTTCAAGGCACTAGAGATTCTGGTTTCTACTCCCCTCAATTGTTTCAAAATTTCAACTGAAGGAAGTTCCCCAACTGGAGCTAGCTATTGTTCTCAAAAGTTGTTACTCATTTTTGGGATAACATATGAACTATTTTTGGTCCTACAAGCCAAAAATTTCTCTCTTCCCTTTATAGAGTTAAATACTCTAAATTTTATTTTGAGTTTCAGTTGTGTGCTTCAAGTTTTGTCCCTACGCATTTCAGTTTCAAGGTAGTAAGGGTTATGACACAGTGCGCGGGGGTTTTTCATTTTACATAGGTTTTTCATTTTTCCTAAAGTTTTGTCTAAGTCTCAAAGTCAAGCAAAAGCTACCAAGTGTGGTTTGTCAGGACACATTATAATTTTTTTCTAAAAAGCAGCGAAACATGCCACATGTCCCGTTATAACTCAATGGAGCACAACAAGTGTTTGCATCCATATTTTGAGTTTCTTATAAGTTTCAAAGCTTCTTTCAATAAGCTTCTCTCAGAGTCCCATGGAGGGTGCCAAGTGGAAACTATGGAAGGTTGTAATATGTTTTTCTAAATGAAGCAGAAGTCACCACGTGTCCCTTATAAAGCTTGGTGGAAGCTGCCAAGTGTCAACATCCACATTTTCTTCCTTTTATTTCGTTATTAAGGACTGTGGTGGGCCCTAGGTGAGTTGCTAAAGTAAGTGGAGTGCACCAAGTGTCATCATCTATGTGAATCCAAATGAGTCCCAAAGGTTTCTATAGTGTTTCTAAAGCTTAGCGGAAGCTACCATGTGTCATCTTCTGTAGGACTCTCAAAAGGTATCTAACACTTCTATAAGCTAAGCAGATGCTACCAAGTGTCCTCACCTATTTCATAGTGGAAGATGCCATGTGTCACTTGTTGAGATCAATAGAAAGTACCACCTATCCCCACTCCCCTTTGGAAGCTACTCAGGCAAGAAGTGTTGTGGGTCCTATTTTTTGTAAGTTGATAAAGTTTCAAAGCAGTGGACTGTGATAGATGTCAAAGACAAAGCACTCCCAATATAAAGACACAATAAAAAGGATCAAACAACAAAGCTAAAAGGATTACCAAAGAAGATGATGGGACCATAGACATCAAAGTTGAGCATTGTGAACTAACCATTAGGATCCAGATATCTGATGACATCTCCATAGCCATCAAATTCAAGACAACCAACTAGCCATTGGATTTTAAACGACGACAAACCTGAAGATGTCAAATTTTTGGCAATAAAGTATCTATTGATCTTTGTAGTCTTAAACGTGGACCTGAAGGCATTCAAAGACCTTTAGGCCGAAAGGAAGAACCGTTAAGAGGAGGAACCAAAAGAATAAGAAAGAGGAAAAGATAGCCCAAGGGCTCAAATCACAACAAAAAGAGGGAAAGGCCAAAATATCTATGCAGTAGTTATTCCAATAGGTGGAACAGTCTGCAAGGTAGATTTTTGAGCCCTTAAACATTGAAGATGTGGCCTATTTGTCTCTCTTGGAGTAAAGGCAAAGTGGACAGCTACATAGATATTTGGTGGACCAGATGACCCAGGCCTAAGAGAAGACATTTGAGATGAATCGACACGCCACAGTTAAGGCAGCTGCCCTATTCTAGCATGGTCCCTTGACAAAACTAAAAATGCATTCAAGGCATTAAATGTAGCATGGGCCATTCCATGGAACAAAGTGCTAAGCCTTTCTTGGCTACTATATATTGCAATCTCCTATTTTTATGCAAGGGGAGATCTCTCTATTATAGAGTCAAAACTCTGCCCAAATTGAGAGGTGATTATTGAGACTTTGAGCTCAGATTATTGATCATATTTCTTTATTTGAATGAGAAAGCAAGTTAATTTTAGACTTTGTGTTGTTATAGCTTGTGCCATTTTAGTAGATTGTTCTTATGTTTGTCTTTTAAATGTGTTCTTGTCCAGTTAATGAAATAAGCAAAACTAGTGGAAGTAATCAGGAATGTGTCCTAAAGCCAACAATGGAGAGACTTTGTGCTGCCACAATTGCCTTTAGTGTATTTGCCTATTTTCTATTCCTATGTAAAATACCTTGGGATGACTTTGTGCCCTCATTGTCATTCATATTTCACTCCTGGGTAGTCAAGATAGAGACTTTGTGCTACATCTCAGTCTATTGGTTACTACGCCCCTATTACTAGTTACTTGTCACTACCTGAAAGAACTCTTATTGTTTCTTGCAAGACCACTTCTGAAAAAAGAGAAGTGCCTTCAGTGTCTTCACTAGGATTTCTCCTTTGCTTATGAACATCATCTCTAAAAAAAGAGAGATGGATGGTGTTATCCTACCCCTAAGTGTTATTTTCAGCTTATATTTATAGTATATAGCTCCTCATAGTTATAAGGGAACCTCCCCTTGATGAGAGGAGAGATTTTTCCCCTTTTGATGTGGTAAACCTACACATCTAAAAGACTAATCTCCCCATGCTGTGGTTGAAGTAACCTATTTTGCTCATCAGTTAGCTGGTGACAAAATATTCACCCAATAGAAAGATCGAGAGGCTTTTACCAAGGGAGATTGGTTATGTTTTGAAGGCTTTGCTAATTGTTTTCAAAATCCAAAGTATCCTATCCCGAACAAGATAATATATCATCTTGACTATATAGGGAAAGGCCTTGGCCCATAGGTGTAAGGAATTTTAGAAACCTTATCAGCTGGAGTTATCAATTGGAATCATGGTCTTAGATTTAAACCACCAGAGAATGACCTCATGACATTTGATAGTGACTCTTCTGAAGTGACTAGTAACAAGACTTCTAGTAGTGACACGGCATCTCATTATAGCCTTTTTGATGAGATTTCTCAATTAGATTTATTTGATTCAAATGTCGTATTGACCATAATGCCTATTAGAGCTTCCCATCTTAAATAAAAAATCCATCCTAGTTGTGTTTCCCTTTCTGAAGTAGGACATTATATATTTACCATTGGCACTTCCCATCCTAAAGCAAACCCTCATTATAACCTATGCCTTTGCCATCCTGAACTCATAAATTGGGATCAACAAAATTTGGTCATATGCCTTGATGAGTTCCAAAATGAAGAATCAATTGCATAATACATGGGCCTACAAATGCATTCCCCATTGGTGATCATAAGTAGGGTTTTGATTTTTCATTGGATCCTTCTACGTAATTTGGAGAACAGGAAAAATTTATTCATCATAATAAAGAAAAAAACATCAATATCTTCAAGTGAAAACCTCTTTGAGGAACTTGTTAATCAAGAAAAAAGTAAAAAAAAAGACAAGCCTTTGAGTGAAAACCTATTTCAAGCATTCCCAGGTGGGAAAGTTTGTTCATCCCCTTAGGATTTAGAAATCCCATCTAGCCCAAGTTCTATAGCTAGTACAAGCATCTCTTCAGAACAACATCAAATATTTGAGTGTCTTACTCTTGAGTTTCCATGGGTTTTTACCAATTAGCCTTTACTTGAGAAGGCAGATTATAATTCTTCATATTATCTAGATCTTTGGGAATAAAAACAAAAATATATAACAGAGGAAAATGATCATGACCATACATTGCCTACAATTCTAGAAGACAGATCCACACTCCTTATGGAGAGCATAATAGAAGTGAATTTGGGAACCCATGAGGATCCCAAAATTGTTTATCTTGGAGCTTCCCTTACTAAAGCATAACATGAACATATTATATCCATTCTTAAAGATTATATAGACATATTTGCATGGGCATACTCTGACATGCTAGGCTTGGATCCAGATTTAGTTTTGCATCATCTTGTTGTTCACCTTGGTGCTAAACTAATAAAGTAAAAATTAAAAAATATGCATCCACACATCACCCTTTTCGTTAAGGTTGAGTTAGAGAAGTTGTTAGGAGCCAATTTTATCAAAACATTAGACTAATTTGAATGGGTTTCTAACATATTACTAGTGAGTAAAAAGACCCCATGTATACGTATTTGTATTGATTTTCATGATATCAAAAAAGCATGCCCCAAAGATGATTTTCCTCTACCAAACATTGACATGATCATCAACTCAATTGATGGGTATGAGATGTTATCCTTAATGGATGGATTTAATGATTATAATCAGATCAAGATAGCCCCTATAGATTAGCATAAGACCATGTTCACCACTCTATGGGGGACATTTTGTTACCAAGTCATGCCATTTGGTTTGAAGAATGCTAGAGCCACATATCAACATGCAATGACTATCATTTTCCATGACATGATGCATGAAATTATTGAGGACTATGTTGATGATATACTATCAAAATCAAGAACAAGAAATAGACATCCTGACATTCTACAAATATTTGAGAGGCTTCATGCATATAAAGTTCACTTGAATCCTAAGAAATGTGTCTTTGGAGCCACATCAGGAAAATTGTTAGGGTTCATTATATCACAATAAGGGATTGAATTCAACCCTATAAATGTCAATGCTATTATGGAAATGCCTCCATCAAGCAATCTTAAATAGTTGCAAGGTCTATAAGGAAAGATCTAGTCTATGCATAGGTTCATTTATCAATTGGCAGATAAGTGCCACCTATTTACTCATATCTTAAATAAAGGGATAACATTTTAGTGGGATGAAGATTATCAGATATAATTTACAAATCTTAAAACATACTTGGCCAATCCACCAGTCTTACAACTTCCAACACAAGGAAAGCCACTGCTTCTTTATATATCAGCGACAGGAACATGCATTGGGGGCACTTTTGGCTCAGCATGATGATCATGGTAAGGAACATATTATTTATTATTTAGGATACACATTGGTAGCCTATGAACATAATTATATGCCTATTGAGAAGGCATGTTTAGCTATGGTGTTCACCACTCAAAAATTGTGACATTATATGCTAAATAACAAAACTATTGTTATCACCAAGGTAGATCCTCTCAAGTTCCTCTTATCTAAAGCATCTCTTCAAGGATGCATGGCTAAATGGATTATGCTCCTCAGTGAGTTTGATATTGAGTACCAAAATCTAAATTCAATCAAAGGACAAGTTCTTACTGACCAACTTGTAGAAGCTCCTATTATGGCCACTTAACTTCTCAACTTTGACCTTTCAGATTATTTTATCATGATGATAAAATAATCATCACAATAATCTAAATAGAGGATGCTCTATTTTTATGGATCTTTCACATCCTAAGGGTTTTGAGCTGGCATATTTTTTTATCATACCACAGGGGGATTTGATCCCCAAAGCATTCCATATACAATTTTAGTGTACAAATAATATGGCCAAATATGAGGCATTAGTTAGGGCTCCATCTTGCTTAAAGGTCTTGGATATTTGTAGCTAATCATAAATTAGACAACTGACCAGTATCAAACAAGGGATGATAAGATTGTTCCTTATCAATAAATTTTTGATAACCTCAAAACACATTTTAAATCTCTATAGTTGAGCAAGTTTTACAAGTCAACAACAAATCTATCAATGCCATGGAAATAATTGGTTTCATGATTCAAATGTATTACAATGCTAAAGAGTATCAGTTCCTGATTGAAAATCTTATTCAACTGACACATGTTATATCAAATTTAGAGAGGATATGCACCATTTTTGATCTTAATCCCTCACCTGAGCTACCATGGTACCGAGATTTTTATAGAAGCTCCTATTATGGCCACTTAACCTCTCAACTTTGACCTTTCAGATGATTTTATCATGATGATAAAATAATCATCACAACAACCTAAATAGAGGATGCTCTATTTTTATGGATCTTTCACATCCTAAGGGTTTTGAGTTGGCATATTTTTTATCATACCACAGGGGGATTTGATCCCCAAAGCATTCCATATACAATTTTAGTGTACAAATAATATGGCCAAATATGAGGCATTAGTTATAGGGCTCCATCTTGCTTAAAGGTCTTGGATATTTGTAGCTAATCATAAATTAGACAACTGACTAGTAACAAACAAGGGATGATAAGATTGTTCCTTATCAACAAATTTTTGATAACCTCAAAACACATTTTAAATCTCTATAGTTTGAGCAAGTTTTACAAGTCAACAACAAATCTATCAATGCCATGGAAATAATTGGTTTCATGATTCAAATGTATTATAATGCTAAAGAGTATCGGTTCCTGATTGAAAATCTTCTTCAACTGACACATGTTATATCAAATTGAGAGAGGATATGCACCATTTCTGATCTTAATCCCTCACCTGAGCTACCATGGTACCAAGATTTTTATAACTATTTCCATAGTCATGTATTTCCTACCAACCTTTCCAACAACCAAAAAAAACTATTCCTTCATCACTTAACATGTTATATCCTCTTTGGAAACACACTTTATCATAAAGGCTATGATGGAATGCTTCTTCATTATTTATCTTTGGGAGAATCCAAACTGGCACTAAAGGAGGTTCATGAAGGAATGTGTGGGGCCCATACCAATGGTGTATTCCTAACAAAGAAACTCCTTATAATAGGCTATTATTGGCCCAAAATAGAGATAGATGCTTTTAATTATGTAAATAAGTGTGTTACTTATCATTAACATGGTAACTTGATACATGCACCTTCCTTACCATTGCAACTGATTATAACACCATGGCCATTCTCAACATGGGGTCTCGATCTCATTGGGAAAATTAACCTGACATATTTATATGTCCATAAGCACATTTTTATTACAATCAAGTACTTTACCAAGTAGATTGAGGTGATTCCTCTCATTTATGTTATCAAGAAACAAATAACCAAATTCATTCATTACCATATCATCTATTTATATGACATCCTAGCATGTATTATATTCAATAATGGTGGATCCTTTATGAACCAAGATGTGAAATATCTTTGTGAAAAATTCAAGATCAAGCATAATAAATACACTTCATATAACCTACAAGGAAACAAACAAGTTGAGGCATCAAATAAAACCATTCTAGCCATCTTAAAGAAGATTGTCAATGGTGTTGGTCATAATTGGCACTTACAACTCTTTCCTGCCCTTTGGGATTATAGAACCAATCATTGCACCCCAACTGGAGCTACTCCATACTCCCTTATTTTTGGCACTGAAGCTATCATCTCGATCGAGATTGAGATCCCATCATTAATAAAATCACTGGAGCACATTGAAGATAATGAAGAATATATAGCCTCATGACTACACGAACTAGAGCTTCTTGATGGTAAGCATTTGGCTACCCTATAAAATTTGTAGGCCTATCAGAATATATTGAGAATAAGCTACAATAAATGCATTCTCCCTTGAGAATTTGAGATTGGTGACTTAGTTTTGAAAGAGAACCAGAAGAATATGAATGTTGAACCTAAAAAGAAAGGAAAGTTTTAGCTTAATTAGTTAGGACCATATATTGTCACAACAAACTATGGATTAGGAGCATATCGATTATCCAAACCTAATGGTGAATAAATTTTAGAGCCCATGAACATCATACACCTTAAGAGGTTTTATGCATGAATAGATTTGAACCATTGTCTAAAAGACCCCTGACTTGGGGGCAACTTGTGTTGTCATAATTTTATCCCACCCTTTTATCTTAACTTAAACACATTTTATACTACCCTGGTCCACTTTTCATAATCCTTGACAGTAAAGGCTTTGATTCCTTGGCACTCTGAACATATTATTCATCCCATTCTAGATTGCTCTCTTTGAGAAGCATATTATTTGTTATGTCTAAGGCATGTTATAAGCTTGAACAATTTTTATCCCTTGACCAATTATGATCTTAATTATGTCTCATGAACATTATGAACATCCTCAGAAATAGTTCTACAAAATAGTTTAGAATAATAGTATTGTGTAGCTTCAAACAAGTAAACAAAAACATCTTCTCAGTTCTAAATCATTCTTACACTATTATAGATAGGTGAATGCCGATACTTATTTTTTTACTTCAGGATGTACATTATTCTATATCACATTTTCTACTCTTTATTATTTTATCAAGATCCTTGCTCTCACTGATTTGTGAGCATGGGTCATTGTAGTCAGCTTAGCTATCTTATTAGAACCTCTACTCTTAAGACGTGCATCTCCTCAACTAGATGGTCCCACCTTGTGCATATTTTATCATAAAAACACCAAAAACATTAGAAATACTTTTAAAACACCAAAAAAATCAGAACATGATCCACAAAAGAACAAAAACATTGTCTCATGCTTCTATACATTTGTACATTCCCCTTCTACCATACTATGCTCTTGCCATTTTGTAAGCATAGAAACACTAGTTCATTTCATCTTGTCTCATGCACTTGCCAGTTTTTAAGGTCATTCTTTCTCATCTAATCAGCTTCTTGTTTGCCAGACCATTCTCATTTATTTATCATATCTTCCATTTCTTTTATAAATCATGTTGGTCTGATCATCATTCTTCTTCTATCCCATTTTCTGGGAGAAATACATTTGGCCTAAAGTTCATGTTGGAACATGCATCCATGAAACTATGTAGGTAGTGTCCACTTGTCTTATACATATAGAGTTAGCTCAACCAACCTCTTCCTTTTCTTCTCTTCCCCCATTTCTTCTATCATTGTTCCTCTTTAATTAGGGGATAATTGTCATGTCATTGTTCTTTGTTATGATGTGGTGGAAAGTAATGCCTCTACCACACATGCATGAACATTTTTCTTTAAACTACACTAACTTGGTTTATATTTGTGTCTATTTATTTGAGTTCTCTTGGTGTTTTATTGTGTTTCCTTGGTGTTTTGTTGTGTTTCCTTGGTGTTTTTTTGTGCTTTCGCACCTCTCCTTTTATTTCTTTTCCTTTTCTCTTTTTATTAATTCTTGTTCCATCTTGGTCTTATGTTTCCTTGATTGTTTTTTGCTTATCTCTTTTGTGTTTCGAAACATATTGATAATTCACATGGCTCTTGATTGTTTATATATCTTGATCCTATGTTATTACATTGTTTTTGGACCATTTTTGTTTATTTTATTGTTGTTGGTCTCTTGTTTTTCTATTTGATTTTACTTTTTGTCTTCAAGAATTGTTTGATGGTCCACATAGATCTTGATTATTCATATCTTGGTCTCATGTCGTTAAGACATTCTTAACTTTTATTTTTAAACATTTTGTTCCTACTTAAGATCATATCTTGATTTCAAGCTAGGTTCATTTATGTTTATCTTTTTCTTTGTTTTTTTAATTTTTTGTTTAAATGTAAATCGTTGTAACTCTAGTTTTGGTTATTATTTTACCATTATCCTTAGTTATAGGTATTCACATTTAAATTGGCTTAGTGCAATTAGAATATTATGTCATTCTAAGTTACTCATACTTATGATGCTTAATTTATTTTTCTATAGGAATCACTTTGTGCTTAGGTCTCAAAGTCTTAACATCAACATCAGCTTCGATGAATAATTTTCAAGAACACTTTTCAAAACCTAGGCTCATGATATAGAATTAGGCTTCTAGGTAGCATGTATTTTAGGCTTCTTTATCTATGGTTAGATGTGTATCTCTTTGCATAAATTGTGAATTTAATCAATTCTTGGTAATTTTTCATCATTCCTCATTCTATTCTCTCTCAAACTTGGGTGAACTACATTGGCTTGAAGTTTATGTTGGAACATGAGTCCATGGAATTATGTAGGTAGTGCTCAATTTATATTAAGGCCAGCTCAGCTATCTCCATTCTTATTTTCATCTCTCTCATCAGTTTGTATATTCTCATATGCTTGGTTTTATATGGCTTTCTAACCCATTAGACCATCACATGTAATTTTACACCCACTCACTTTAAACCTATCTTTTTGGTTATATCTTTGAGCTATTTTGCTTACCAATTTCCATGCTGGGGCACAACATCTGAATCAAATTAGATCTACATGGGAAAAATCATTATTTATTATTTATCAATGATCAATATTCACCCTACTAGGATACAGTTATTTTATCATGATCAAATCTTCTCTACTGGAGTACTTATTATATTCTCTTTGGAGACCCCATTATAGTGGTGCTTCCCTTCCTGAAGTAGAACATTCTCTCTTTTCCTCTAATTCTAAGTTCTTCACATTAAATCCCATGATGGCAATATTTTAATGTGCAACTTGTCTCAAGATTGATCAATGTCATAAGCGTGTAACTTGTACTCTCAAATTGGGTACGTTTAAAGTGTGTCCTTTACATTTATGGATTATATCTTTCCCATTCCCCACATTTTTGGGGCCTATTATACTCCTAAATGTATTTTTATCATTGATGGTAATCACATGTGAAATCATTAGCTCATTTGGATGTGATCTATTCTATGGGTTAATCTCTCACTTTCTCTCTCTTTTTGAGAGTCTATCCTTTTCTTCCATCCTAGTATGTCCTCTTGAGGGGGCATCATGGGTCTATTCCAATTTCTTCTTGAAAACTCTTTTATTTGAAAATATGTTACTTCACCTGAATGTCTCGCTACACCTTCTCAAATAGGGGCAAAATGTAGACATCCAATTCCTAACACCATTTGTGTTGAAATTGTCAATCGTACTTGAATTGCACTCAAATGCATATTTTAGGTAAAAATCCATAAAACATGCTAAATGGTTCAATATTTTCATTTAAAAGTACCAATTTAGGTCAAATTATTCCTAAATAGGGTAATGTAATTTATGGACCAGCTAACTTTGATCAATTCATTTTGAGTCAAAATGATGATTTCACCTTTTGTGCTCTGGATCACTTTTTCTCCTAAATTCATTGGTACACACCATGTACCTTTATTATTTTGTGTTGGAAACATCCTCAATGGTAATACAGTTTTAGTGCATCTAATGTCACCTTTTAATTCTTCTTGAGTCAAACTACAACTTAGTAATATGATTTTTTGACCATTTTGATTAATTGAGGGCCAATATTCAAACAATTGCACAAATGTTGATTAACCTTGTTTAAGGCTAATTAATCCAAATCAAGAGCTTAAGTGAATTTTCCATGAAATTTGTTGAATATTTATTTTTGAAAATTGATTTCTATTAACTACATCATCAAGTGACATCATTTCTTGGGAAGACGTCTCTTGGCCATAAATGCCATAAATATCAGGATTATGGGTCACCCATGCCTCTTCAATGCCCCTTCTTCCAAGGTCATGATGAAGATAATTATGGATTTAATTCTAAATATTAGGATTATCCATGGCCACACATTTCAATCAGGAGATGGATGGTCATGGTTGATCCTAACCAATCTCAAAAATCTATAAATAGAGAGGCCATGGACATGAATTTTAAGCTTGAATATTACAAAGTTATAATGTTAAATTTTTTCCACAATCCTTTGCCTTTGATCATTGATTTTGTTTTCAAGCTTCATTGATAGGCTAGTTTAGTGATTTGAAATCATAAGCCTAGGTTTTATGGAGTGTTCTCGAGACATTAGAGGAGTTTGCCACGTTTGTTGACAAAGACAAGGATGCTTGATCAAGGGAGAAAATGTTTTTGAGCCACATGGGTATGATGAATCCATTTGAGAAGCTAATATGATTTTGTTTTCTTTCATTTATTTCTTTCTATCCTTTATAATTCTCATAGGAATGGATAGGCTTAATTAGTTAGTTCTTTATGCATTTTTCATTATTTATGACTAATGTTTGACTAACTTACTTTGTAATCCTCTCTACAGTTATTTGATATCTCCTATTTTAATTTTTCATTGATAAATTTTTTGAAACTAACTCAGTTAGATGAGTTATGGAGGTATGAATCAGAAAGCAGTCAGATGGTGAAGGAAACCTTGAGACAAGTTTAAAATTCTTAGTTTTATTCTCACCTTTATATGATATTTGCTTATAGTTACTTGCAAATTTATGAGTTTGTAAAGAAGCTCTTATTATATAAAGTCTCTAAGTTGATATTAGAGTTTGATAGGTATAGGAAAAATATTTGATAATCAATTTTAAGGAAATAGTAGTAAACTATCATGTTTGCAAGATGGTGATCACATCTATTTCCCTTTATTACAATTTCATGTATTGTATAATATATTTTGTGTAGTTATAACCTTAGGATGTCCAAATTCATTACATGTTTTATACTTGACATTGTATACATTTAAGTCCCACAATAATATGGGTAATGTTTGTACTATAAACCTCCTATACACACATGTATGTTTATTATGCACGTCATGTAGGTGTACTTTTAAAGACCCATAGATGGGAAACATTTGTAAAAAGTACAAGTATATAGGTGTGTAATTTAATCAAGTCCTATAGGCATATGCAACACAATTTTATTTCTCTTATGTATGTTGATAACAAGGAGATTACCTTAGCCTTCATGCAGTGCAGTGGTTGAGAGAATCCACCAGAGGTTATGACTATTTTGAGAAACAAGTTAGGTTGGTAAAATGGATATAGAGTTTGTAATTGGAGTTTGATAGTTGACTTCTTGTAGGTTTCTATAAGTTGATGTGGTGTAAAGAGCCATTTAGTAGATGTAGTGGAGTATTTGGACTTTTGGAGACCAAAAGCCTCTTTATGGGGAGGTTTGATCTAAAGTATTTTCTATATACCAGACTTCATTGGTCATTTGATAAAGGTCAACTACAAAGATTGTAGTTAGTGGAGCCCACTTTTATAATGGAGGGGGACTTTGCCACCATATATGGTAATAGTGTTTTTAATTTCATAATTACAATATAATTTACCATATATTATTTTGGTACTTTTGTTTATGACATGTGGTAGGATGAGGAGAATTTGGAGAGATCCATATGGTGGGTCCTTAGGCCACCACATGGCCTACTATTCTCCTCTATTTTCTAAGCTACCTACACATATCGAGTTTAATCTCAAGCTGAGACACTTATTACAAATAACAACCAATTCAAAACTAAGTGCCAGTTTAAATCACATAGCTTGAGTACCAACTCAACGATCAACTCAATGTGGCAATCCAAATTGAGACTCAATTCATAACCCAAGTTCCAACTCATTGAGATCAAGTTCAAGTTATTAGTTTTATACAAATCAACCACCAACTCATAGTTGGTTTAATAACATTCCAAACTGACTTGAGATATGTTGAGTTAGAGATTAGATCAAAATCAACATTATCATCCCACTATCCCAAGCTGAGTTGGCTTAACAACCAAACTCATAGCTAGGTTGAGATCTCATTTTACATTTATAAAAGGATCCATTCCAACTCATGCAAAAGGGAGAGGTACATGGCCAAATCCATGATTTATAATTGTAACAAAAGCCTATTTAAAGGATTAAAACCACTCTTATCCCATGAATATGGGAATAAATCTCGTGAGGAAAAACTACCAGAAAAAATGGTTTAGTGGACATGGGGAGATGGCCTATTTAATGGACACATGCTTCAAATGGATCAAGACATTCTTCATCTAATTTAGCTTGGCCATTTAGACCATGAATAAAAAAACATATTTAGTGATGAAGAGAAAGCTCTATTAGAGGAGGTAGTGATAGAGAACTTGCTGATGTTTGTTTCTAATATGGCTATATATAAGGAAAACATACACAGTCCTAAATAAGGACATCTAGGTTGATTTAATAAAGCCTTAAAGGCTAATCAAATACACAAGCAATTTAATCACATGACTCAAGGATAAAATGAGAAAGATCACTATTAAATGAGTTTGGAAGGTGATGCATCCATTCTACAAAGTCATTGGAACATGGTTAGTAGATATACAATAGCATGAGTTCCATTCAAACACATTAGTCCTAAATAATAAACCACTTATCATGGAGTCATGGGAAAATGATATTTTTTTGACAAATTTGAGTCTATCTAAATGTTATTATGCCTATTTGTGAAGGATTTTGACCATGGGCATATGGAGTATGGATGTAAGACATACATGCCTAGCACATCACATGTTATTATGGTGTATTTGTTTATTTCTATGCTATAAGATATTAATATACAGTTTCACCATATCTAAGTATTCTTTAAATCAAGCCATTTCAATGTTATGCATTAATTTTATAAGGCCATGATAATATGGTTGTGTATGGATATAGGCATGGAGACCCAAGTGGTGTAGATAATTTTCTTTCATTATGGAAACTCCTTTGGTCATGTGAGAAAGGTACGTATAGATGTATGTTGTAGATATATTTTTCAAAGCCTTTAACTTATGAAAAATGGTAGCTTTATATGTGTTTCTGAATTGAATATGTCTTAGCCTATATTAGACCTTTAAGAAAGGGTAAAGAACTTCCTTCTATTTACAGGCATGCAAAGTTGTTGTGGCTATGATGAATGGAAAAGGACTTTGATCTGGGTGAAGGCGTAGTTCTTTTTGACATAGAACCATGTTCACCTATTTGTTAAGCTTTGGTCCATACATATTATATTTTTCAATTCTAAGCCTATTTTATAAACATTGTCTCCATTTGATGATGAATGGAAAACACAGACCGAGTTTGGTGTCAAATCATTATCCTCTATTATATGGTGATAGGAAAGGAAAAAATGTATGATTGTGTAATTATTATTGCCTCTATTATTTTATAAGGCCTTTGTCCAAGGAGGGATGTATATAGTTGTAGGGTTATTATTAGAGTTGTAGGTTTGTTAGAAGTCAGAACACTCCTTGAGATCATTATGCCCATTTTTAGAGTTTTACACATACTCTAAATGGAGAAACATGCCAATATTCATGGAGATGAGATCCATATGTACCTAACAAAGAAATATGTTTACTGATATCTCAGATTCTTCATGATCAGGGTTTGACATTATTTATAGGTTTCTAAAATCCATATGTTGATGTAAGTTTAAATGTTGATATTTACATCTTTTAATGGATTGGTTCGTGATTATGAACCTAGAGACATAGCCAAAATGGGTGAACTCTGTTACCAGATTGGTATCATTTCCATTTTAGTTATTCTATGTTTCCTTTTTAATTTATTTTGTAGAAAAGGATTAATAAAACACTAAGAAATTATGAAAATTTATTATGACACCAAATCAAGAGTTAACTTGGGAAAAATGAGTTTATAGAGCTATCAGTTTACTTATATTCATTCCTATAATATTTCACAACCAATTCTATTAATTCATGGAATTGAGAATTTCAATAGCTATTTACATAAACTATTTATCTAGTTTATGGATCAAATTTGGTATTAGAGCAAGTGATTACAAGATTAGCTTCAGTTGCTAGATATAATTCAAATTGGAGTTTGTTTTTAGATATCAAATGTTGGTATTGTTATTTTATTGAATTGGTTATGAAAGTGTTTAGTGTAAAGGAAAATTGGAAGGTGTTCCAATTTGTTGGAAGAAGACAAGATCCTAACAACCAAGGTTCTAGAACCACTAGCCCTGTAGGATCAACATAGATGAAAAACACAACACATGCTCACTTGAGATGTGAGATGGTGTTGTGAAAGGAACAACCTTTCTATCTTGGTAATAATTTATATAAAATGAAAGGAATTTTTAGTGATGCATATCCAAGAGGAATTAGTTTTAGTTCTATTACTAGTCTTACATAGAGGGAAAACTAAGGTATGGTTGTGGTCTGATTTCATATTCGTATTGACATAATATTTTGGCCTTTGATAACTAACTGTGTAGCCTTTATATTTTGGATTACTAATTATATTATGGATGCCTATGTACTTTATGATAGGAACAAGTGGAAAGACCATTTCCATGGTAAGATATGGAAATGGCAATAAGGCATTGTTCAGTATTGAACAAGTTTTTTCCCTTTGAGTTTTGAGTTTGTAATTGGTTGATAAGTTGGTTTGTGTTTTCATAGATTTGTTGAGAATTGCAAGAAGCAAACATGAATTTGTTTAAACACCAAAAAAATACCAACCAATTATTAATAGATGTGTACTTCATAGTTCTCAAAAAAGTATGAGTTATTTTCAATATAACTATATGACGCAATTTTTGGTTTGAATCCTTGGCGTTAGGATAACCTTTGTGTGGGTTAATTTGTAAGTAAAATATACCTTTATGTAGAATTGTATTGAAATCCCTTTAGAATTATTTAATGGATCATATAATTCTTAGTGAATGGATTTTATAAGATGACACTTCCTATTCAATTTATTTGGAACCAAGTAGAGGGAACAACCCTTATGGATAAAATGGTTTAATTGAATAGTTTTGAAAAATCATAACTATGGTATTATTTATTATTCTTAGTTTTTATTCCCTTCAACACATTATTTTTAGAGAATTCCTAACTATTGTATCTAGGGAAGGAATTTTTGATAAAGTTATGTTTGTAAGGATGTTATTTGCTATCTCCAATTTCAACTTTCCATTGATAAACTTTTTGAAACTAACTTAGTTGGATTAGTCATGGAGGTATGAATTAGGGAGCATTCATATGGTGAAGAAAACCTTGAGATAGGTTTAAAATTATTAGTTTTCTTCTCACCTTTATATGATATTTTCTTATAGTTACTTGTAGATTTGTGATTTTGTAAAGAATCTCTTATTATGAAAAGTCTATAAGTTGATATTATAGTTTGATAGGTACAAGAAAAAGATTTTATAATTAGTTTTAGGGATACAGTAGTAAACTATGATGTTTATAGGATGGTGATCACATCTATTTCCCTTGATTATGATTTCATGTATTGTGTAGTATTATATTTTATGCAGTTATAACCTTAGGATGTCTAAATTCATTGCACATTTTTATACTTAACATTGTATACATCTAAGTCCCATAGTAATATGGGAATTTTTTGTATTATTAACCTCCTATACACACATGTATGTTTGTTATGCATGTCATGTAGGTGTACTTCTAAAGACCAATAGGCAACATTTGTAAAAAATACAAGTATACAGGTATGCAATTTATGCAAGTCCTATAGGCATATGCAACATAATTTGATTTACCTTATGTATGTTGATAACAAGGAGAATACCTTAGCCTTCATGTAGTGCATGGGTTGAGAGAATATGTTAGAGGTTATGACTAATTTGAGATATAGTTCAGGTTGGTAGAATGGATATAGAGTTTGTAATTATAGTTGGATAGTTGAATTCTTGCAGGTTTTTATGCATTGATGTGGTACAGAGAACCATTTAGCAGATACAATGGAGTATTTGGACTTTTGGAGACTAAAAGCCTCTTTGTGGGGAGGTTTGATCTAGAGGATTTTATATTTACCAGACTTCATTGGTCATTTGAAAAAGGTTGACTATGGAGACTATAGTTGGTGGAGCCTGCTTTTATAATGGAGGGGGACTCTATTGTCATATATGGTAATATTGTTGTTATTTTCACAATTACATTATAATTTACCATATATTATTTTGGTGCTTTTGGTTGTGACATGTGATAAGATGAGGAGCATTTGGAGAGATCCACATGGTGGGTCTTCAGGCCACCACATAGCGTGTTATTCTCTTCTATTTTCTAAGTTACCTATACATATTGAGTTCAGGCTCTAAGGTGAGGATAGCTTGAGTTTAAGGATAAAACACTTGTTACAAATAATAACCAACTCACAACTAAGGACCAGTTCAAATTATGCAACTTAAGTACTAACTTGACTATCAACTCAATGTGGAAATCTAACTTGAGACTCAAATCACAACCCAAGTGCCAACTCATTGTGACCAAGTTTAAGTTATTAGTTTTAGATAGCTTAACCACCAACTCATAGTTGGTTTAATAATGTTCCAAATTGATTCAAGATATGTTGAGTCTAAAATTGGCTTGAAATCAGCATTGTCAACCCACCATCCTAAGCCAAGTTAGCTCAACAACCAAACTCATGGTTGGGTTGAGATCCCATTTTGCATGCATCGAAGGATCCATGCCAACTCATGCAAAAGGGTGAGGTTCATGGCCAAAGCCATGATTTATAATTGTAACAAAAGCCTATTTAAAGGCTTAAAACCACTCTTATCCCATAAATGTGGGATTAAATCCAATGAAGAAAACTACTAGTTGAGATAATTTAGTGGATGTAGGGAGATGGCCTATTTAATAGATACAAGTTTCAAATGTATTGGGACATTCTTCATCCATTTTGGCTTGGCTATTTAGACCATAAAGAAAAAACATGTTTGGCAATGTAGAGGAAGCTTGATTAAAGGAATTGGCAATAGAGAACTCACTAATGTTTGTTTTTAATATGGTTATATATAAGGAAAGCATACACAATCCTAAATAGGGATGTCTAGGTCAATTTAATAAAGCCTTAAAGGCTGATTAAATAAAAAAGAAAGTTAATCACATGGGTTGAAGATAGAATGGAGGAAACTTTCCATTGAATGGGTCTGGAAGGTGATGCATCCATTCTACAAAGTCATTGAAACACGGATAGTAGATATATAATAGAGTGAATTCTATTTAAACACATCAATTTTGAATAATATACCACCTATTATAAATCCATGGGCATATGATAATTTTTTGATAGATCCTAGTCTATCTAAATGTTATTATGCCTATTTATGAAGGATGTTGACCATGGGCATATGAGTATGGATGTAAGACACTAAGACCTAACCCATCACATGTGATTATGGCATCTTCATTTATTTCTATGATATATGATATTAATATATAGTTTCACCATATAGAAGTATTCTTTAAGTTGAGCCATTTCGATGTTATACAATAATTTTATAAGGCTACAAGAATATGGTTGTATATGGATATAAGCATGGAGACATGAGTGGTGTAGATACTTTTATTTCATTATGGAAAATCCTTTAGCCATGTGAGAGAGGTACGTATGGTTGTATGTTAGCAGATCTATTTTTAAAAGCCTTTAACTTATGGTAAATGGTAGCTTTATACATAATTCTAAATTGAAGATGTCTTAACCTATATTGGACCTTCAGGAAAGGGTGAAATAGATTCCTTATATTTGTAGGCATGTAGATCCATTATGGCTATGATGAATGGCAAAAGATTTTAATCTAAGTGAAGGTGGAGCTCTTTTTGACACAAAACCATGTTCACCTATTTGGTAAGCTTTGGTCCATAGACATTATATTATATAGTTTTGAGTCTGTTTTATAAACATTATCTCCATTTGATGATGAATGGAAAACACAGACTGAGTATGGTGTCAAATCATTATCTTCTATTGTATGGTGATAGGTAAGGAAGAAATGTATGACTGTGTAATTATTATTGTCTCTATTATTTTATTAGGCCTTTAGTCAATGAGGGATGTATATAGTTGCATGGTTATTATTGGAGTTATAGGTATGTTAGAAGGTAGAACACTCCTTAAGATCATTATGCCCATTTTTAGAGTTTTATAGATACTCTAAATGGAGAAACATGCCTGTATTCAAAGAGATGAGATACAAATGCACCTAATGAAGAAGGATGTTTGATGATAGCTCAAAGTCTTCATGGTCAGGGTTCAATATTATTTATAGGTTTTTAAAATCCATATGTTGATTTAAGTTTAAACGTTGATATTTACATCTTTTAATGGATTGGTTTGTGATTATGAACCTGGAGACGTAGCCTAAATGGGTGAACTCTATTATTAGATTGGTTTCATTTCCATTTTAGTTATTTTATGTTTCTTTTTTAATTTAATTCAAAAAAATTATTAATAAACCACTAAAAAAATATGGAAAATTATTATGACACCAAATCAAGAGTTAATTTGGGAAAAAATAATTTATAGAGTTGTCAATTTACTTTTATTCATTCCTAGAATATTTTATAACTATTAGTGTAGGTTTTTATTTTTCCCTATTTATTAATTAGGGAAATTGTATTTCTTGTGCATACATGGAGTTTTCCTACATTTGTGGGATAGGCTAGCTTATGTGGAGGTGTGTGTCATAGATGTGTCATAGGTGTCATAATAATGTCATAAGCAACTTCCTTGATGAGAGTTACTTTTCTATTCTTAGCACCTTGTCACCACCTTTCATGGAGGAGTTACAGTCTATTCTTGGGGTGCCTTGTCCACCTTTTGTGGAGGAGTTACTTACGTACTCCCCTATATGTATTCCTCACTTTGGCCATCTCATGTTAATCAGATTTTGGTTTTCTCCATTTTGTCTTGTGAAATTTATTTTCTTGTGTTATTTTCAAATTGCTTTAGCATCTATGTGGTGTGCACTTGTTTCATCTTGTGTGATCATGTCTCCATTGCACTCAAATTATCCAGATTCTATCAATAACTCTGATATGGTATTAGAGCAAGAAAGGTAATCGTGTGTTTTAGTTCATTTTGAAATCAAGAGGAGTGGAGTTCTCTTTTTTTTTCTAGATCTGATCTATAATAAAAAAAAACTTTCAATATCATTTTTGGTATCATTTCTTGCATCTTGGAATCCTTGGCCTTTGGGTGTCTTGGTTGTCTTCACTTCAGGATCTGGTTCAACAGTTAGCTTGGGCACCATTATTGTGTGCAAGTAGCAGAGGGAGGAGCAGCACTCAGCATTCAATTTAGGCTCAGCACTCAACCTTTGCCATGTCAAGCTCCAGCAGCAACATCCTTTTCAACAGCTGACCAAGCCATACGGCGCGCAAGTCTGCATGTTCTTCCTTCAGCACTCCACACCAAACTTTTGGTCTGCACCAACTTCAGCACTCAACACCTTTAGTTCTGTGCCAAAGTCTGTTGTTCATTTGCTTATTTTCTCTGCCCATCAAGGTGCCAAGTAGGCCGTATGATGTTTCCAATAGGTCTATTTTTTTTTTCTTTTTTGCCAGTAGTCTTGTTTGGAAAATGGCACTTTTTTCATGCTTGGCGTCCCATGTGGACCCTTAGATGCTTGGCCAACAGTTCAATTCTATCTTTGCTTCATTATTTTTAGTTTAAAATTGACTTGTAAAAACAAAAATTAGTCAATTTGACTAAATATCTAATTTTTTAGACAGTTTTGTAATTTGGGGGTTTTCATTTATAACTTGTATCTTCGGCTGTCGAAGACGAAGGGTGAGGCCTGGGTTGGTGAGAGGCCAATTCCCCCTCACACAAACCTCCTTTGGATTCCTCATTCTATGCTGAATCCAATGAGTGGTTGGAAGGCTAGTTTCTCTCTCATAACAGGCATTTTTTAATGTTTTAGTGTTTTTTTGCAAAAACACTAGTTTATGAGAAAATTGAACCTTTAATATCTTACAAACGGTAGCTCAGATTTGGGTGCCATTTTTTGCAAAAGTGTTTGTAATTCAATTCTCTATAGCTTAGGCTTGTTATTTGTCAAAAATTCACTAGTTTATAAAGTGCCTAAATTTTGGGTTTCTCGGGACGCATTTTCGATTGAGTCCGACATCCTGTTTGCTTTAGTCTTGCACTAATTACTTTAAGACACATTCTTGGCTGAGTCTGATGTCTTTTAAGTATTCAATTTCATATTTAAGGGGGCTCAATATTTTAGGGGGGTGTGATTGCTTTTCACAACTTGCAAATCTTTGCTTTCATTCTCCTTTCTGCATAATTTCACAACTTGCAATCAACACAACTTCACCTAAATTTAGCTAAAAATAGATTCTTTTCAACTTAAACCCCTAACACCCTTCAACTATCATGAATGGAAGGTTAAAATGTCAATCATTCTTAGAAGTAAAGGGTTGTATAGGATCGCCATAGGTACTGAAGTAGAACTCAACACTGATGCTGAAAAGGTCAAGTGGTACAACCGTAGTGATGAAGCCTATGGATTACTGAGCTTGTCTATGTCTCCAAAACTTCTCTTCCATATATAATCCTCCCAAAATCCCAATGACATATAGGAAACCTTAGAAAATTTATTTGGGAAGCTTGATGAGATGAGAGGTCATGAGCTCAAAAACGAATTCATAAGTCTAAGTCCTAGAAAATTTGACACCCTATAGGACTTCTTCACTAAGTTTAAGGCCCTTAGATTGAAATTGAAATAATTCAAGATAGAGAATAAATATTATCAAATCATTCTTTCCATTCTTTCAAAGTTAGGTCCAAGCTATTCAGTCTTTGTCTCCACTTTCCATGCCACAAAAAGTGCCCTTGGCACTACATGGAAAATGCCTTCTTTAGATTCATTCATTGCTGACTTGACTAGGGAGAAAGATAAGATAATTCAAATGGGCACAATGAATTCTACTCAACCCCAAGCTTTGATAGCTAGAAATGGTAAGGATAAGACTTCAACAAAGGAGAAGAACAAAAAGAACAAGGACCAGGAGAAGAAGAAAGAAAACAACAATCCTGCCAAAAAGAACACTGAGTCTTCATCCTCCAATGCTAAACCTAAGAAGGAGAAGGTTAAGTATGCCTATTGTAAAAAGATAGGGCATGATGAACACAAATGCATGAAGAAAAAAATATATCACCTAACTCATCTTCTAGAAAAGAACAACATAGGTGTTCCTGAGTCCATCAAGCAAAATTCATCTACCCAAGATTCTACCAAGGCAAGGGTAAGGAGAAGGAAAAGGGAAAGGCCCTTGTGGCTACAACAGCTTCCACATCTTCATGGGTCATCAACTCAGGTGCTTCTCACCACATGGGCTCTTCACTAGTTGAGCTTTCATCTTTAGAGCCTTGTAGCATGACTTCAATTAGTTTGGGTGATGACACATCAGTTTTTGTTGCAGGGAGAGGGTCAGTTGAAATGGAAGGATGAACATTTAATAATGTTCTAAGTGTTCCTTATCTTTCAACCAATCTCCTATTAGTGTACCAAATCACTCACATTGGTCATGGCATGAGAGTTGAGTTTTCACCAGATTCAGTTGCTATCAAGGAGTTGCATAGTGATACTATAGTGGCAGTGGGTAGGGTAGATCACCAAGCCAGGTTATACACCTCAAATTTTGCATCAAATTCTTCTCTAATAGCATTGTTGACTCATTCAGATGGAGTTAGAAAATTATGGCATGAGTGGTTTGGCCACCTTAACTACCGCTACCTTGAACAACTTTGCAAAAATGACATGGTCATTGGCTTGCCTCATGTCCAATTCTCAAAAGGACTTTGTGAAAGGTTTTCCCTTGGGAAGCATCCCAAAGCAAAATTTGACAAAGGCAAAGCTTGGAGGGCTTCACAACCTTTAGAGTTAGTCCATAGTGATGTATTGGGACCCTTTCCCAAACCATCTTTCATAAGGGCCAAGTACATCCTCACTTTCATTGATGATTTCTCTAGGTACACTTGGATATATTTTCTCAAACAAAAGTCTGAAGTGTTTGAAAAATTTCTAGACTTTAAGGCTCTTTTTGAGAAATAGATTGAGAAACCATCAAGATTCTTTGAACTGATAATGGAGGGTAGTATGTTAGCATTAGGTTTGAGCAGTTTTGCACCATAAAGGGGATTGATTTATAGCACACAGTCACTTATAGTCATTCACAAAATGGGGTTGCAGAACACAAGAATAGGTTCTTGAAAGAGATGGGTAGCTGTATGATTCACTCCAAATTCTTAACACCATAGTACTGGGCCAAAGCCATCAATTGTGCTTGCTACATTCAAAATAGGGTTCCTCACAAAGCTTTGAAAGGGATAACACCCTTTGAAGCTTGGCATAAAAGGAAACTTGATGTTAAGCACCTTAGGGTTTTTAGATCCCCAGCCATGGCCCGCATTCTACAGAAGAAATGTAAAGTTATGGAACATCAGTCCAAGCCTTGCATCTTTGTAGGATATCTAGATGGTATTAAGGGATATCACCTTCTAGATCCAGTCACTCATGAGTTATTCATCGAGAGAAGTGTCCATTTTTAGGAGAGTCCTAGAGACTCAACACTTGACACTTATTCAACCTCATCAGATCTACTTCTTCATGATGATTCCTCATCAGATTTAGATCAGCCACAATAGGTTCTTGAGCCAGAGACATCTTCTTCTTCTTCTTCGAGTTTAGATAGTGAGGATAGTGATGCAGAGTCATCCACCTCTAGTCAGTCAGAGGATGAGGAGTTAGTACTTGACTCGCCCACTTTTGGGCCACTTTGGGCCAAACAAACACTTGAGAGTGTTGTAACTTGGGTAGGAGATCCAACAGATGACAAACATACTAGGAGGGATTTTTAGAGAGATCCACATGCCTTCTTTGCTTTAATTTTAGATCCACAGACTTTTTGAGAGGCATCTGGGTTACCTGAGTGGGATAGTGCTATGGAGGACGAATATTCTTCCTTAATAAAAAATCACACTTGGGATTTGAATTCACTTCCTAAGGGAAGAAATATGGTTTGATGTAGGTGGATATATCAGACCAAGTTTGTAGCAGATGGGTTAGTTGATAAGTACAAGGCATGATTATTTGCCAAGGGTTTCTCACAGGTGGTAGGCATTGACTACTCAGAGACCTTTGCACCTGTTGCAAAGATGACTTCTATCTGACTCACCTTGGCTATTACCATAACACATGGTTGGGATGTGCATCAGATGGATGTGAAGAGTGCCTTTCTTCATAGAGACCTAGAGGAGGAGATCTACATGGAGTAGTCACCAGGATTTGTTTAAGATTCTTCCTTAGTATGCAGACTTAAGAAATCTATCTATGGCCTCAAACAAACCCCTCAGGCTTGGTATGCCAAGATGAATTCCTTCCTTCTCACAGTGGGTTTCACTAGGTGCCATTCTGATCCCAATGTCTACTTCTTACGGTAGGATGATTCGCTCTTGATTTTGGTTCTATATGTTGATGACCTTTTGATCACCGGGAGTTCTTCATCAGCTATTGCAGTGGTAAAGGCATCTCTTTAGGATAGATTTGACATGATAGACTTGGGTTTATTGCACCACTTCCTTGGCATCAAGATCTCACAGTCAGATTTAAGGATTTCTCTTACACAGCCTAAGTATGCTCTTGACTTATTAGCTCAGTTTCACATGGATGATTGTAAGCCATCTCCAACTCCCTTTCTATCAAGAGTCAATCTTGAGGCTGATTGTTCTTTACCATTGGTCGATGCCACTCGATATTGACAACTTGTTGGTAGTCTCATCTACTTGACTCACACTAGGCCTGACATATCATATACAATGGGACTTGTCTCCAGATTCATGTAGGAACCTCATGAGCTGCATTAGAAAGCAACTAAGAGGATCTTGCATTACATACAGGGTTCACATAGATATGGGATTCATTACAGATTTGGCATAGAGGTTGACTTGGTTGAATATACAAATTTAGACTGGGCTAGTGATTCACAGACTCACAAATCCACTTCTAGTTATAGTTTCTCTATATGTTTTGGTCTTATCAGTTGGTCTAGCAAGAAGCAGAATGCTATTGCTATATCATCCATAGAGGAAGAGTACAAGGGAGCTGTTAATGTAGCTATTGAGGCTATTTGGCTTCAGGGGATTCTTTCTGATTTTGGCATTCTTATCAAGCAGCCCACCATCATTTATTGTGACAACCAGAGTACCATTTGGATTTGCAAGAATCTAGTTTAGCACCCATGGACCAAGCACATAGAGATTCACATGCATTTAATTCAAGAGCTTATTCATAGTTAGGTCATTGACTTGATATTTTTCCAGTCTTCAGAGTAGGTTGCAGACATCTTGACCAAACCTTTCACTGAGAGAAAGTTCATTTATTTATGAGCTCTTCTTGGGGTGCGGTCTACATCTACAACAGCATCAACTTCAGGGGGGGCCTTCTAGCCTCTTCATTTCTTTTATGTCTCTCTTTTGGGGGGGAGTTTTTTCCTACGAGTTTTCTCTTTTTCTCTATCTTATGGGAGATTGCATTTGTACATGGGTACCTCATTAGGCCTAGTTGTCGTGACCCATTTTATATTTCCACACTGCCCACCTAAGCTGTGCTTATGGGGGGTATTTGTGTAGGTTTTTATTTTTCCCTATTTATTAATTAGGGAAATTGTATTTCTTGTGCATACATGGAGTTTTCCTACATTTGTGGGATAGGTTAGATTATGTGGAGGTGTGTGTCATAGATGTGTCATAGGTGTCATAAGAATGTCATAAGTAACTTCCTTGATGGGAGTTACTTCTCTATTCTTAGCACCTTGTCACCACCTTTCATGGAGGAGTTACAGTCTATTCTTGGGGTGCCTTGTCCACCTTTTGTGGAGGAGTTACTTATGTACTCTCCTATATGTATTCCTCACTTTGGCCATCTCATGTTTATCAGATTTTGGTTTTCTCCATTTTGTGTTGTGTAATTTATCTTCTTGTGTTTTTTTCAAATTGCTTTAGCATCTATGTGGTGTGCACTTGCTTCATCTTGTGTGATCACGTCTCCATTTCACTCACATTATCCAAATTCTAGAAACAACTCTGATAGTAACCAATTTTATTACTTTAGGGAATTGAGAATTTCAATATCCATTTATAAAAATTATTTATTTAGTTTATAGATCACAAATTATGTCATGGGTTAGAGGCCCAATGATAATTGGTAAACAAATTATACCCTGTGACTCTCTTTATTCATTATCATAAGCCTTAAAAAAATTTATTTGTGATTGAAGGTCAATTATTGCATATCAAAGATGCTTGACTAACCTTAGAGATAAAATGTTGGGGCCTGAGCCATTGTCTATGAGGACATATTTAAATTTTTGATGGGTTATGACTACTTCAATATATAAAGGGTTATTGTGTAGAGGGCCCAGGGATGCCATGTCACTTTGGTTGAAGGTAAGTTATTGTCTAGGAGCTAAGTGTCCTATCAAGGCTTGGAATTTGTCTGACATAATATAATTTAACACTTGGGATTGGCTCAAAATCTTGGTAAGGATGTTCTTATGGGTACTAGAGGTACACAAAAAATCTAAGATATATATTTATACAGGTGTCTTTTATAAGTATTCCATAGTATCATACATTTTATCCTTGGTATTAGTAATTGGTTTAATTCTTATTGGTATGGGGGTTTGGATGGGCTCATTGGAAGAATTAGGTTGTGGACCTTGAATGGTAACCTTAGTACGTTGAGTTGTGATTGCACAATCTAGATTGAGTGATGGGACACTGTAAATTGAAGAAGAAGGATAAGGACCTAGGATGGTAACCCTTGGGTACTGATGAGCTTGGATGATAACATAGGCTAAAATAGGATTATCGACATAGGGAGGGGGTTGGGTACTATTAGGTAATGTTTGTGAGTGATTGCCTATTGGTCTAGGATTAATGGTGATGGTTTCTATATGACCACTTGTGATACATCTTATAACTTTTTACAGTTATGTGAAATAACATGATAGGCTCCTTAGTTAGATTGGTCATTTTGACCATTATATGGTGGTTTTTGTTGTTACTATTGTTGTGTTGGTGACCTTTGCTATTGTTGATTCTAAATATTAGAATTATGATGTGGAAAAGGGTTTTGATAAATACCCAAGTTCTGATTAGAAGTAGAATCCCTATTATCCAATTTTATTTCTCCATTTTCCAACATATTCTCAATGAGGTGCCTTAATTACATGTATTGGCATATAGAATGCCATTTGACTTGATGATATTCATAAAATTCATGTTCTTTATACCATGTAGGGAAAGGAACACCCTTAGGGAAAGGCTTTGAAATGGACCAACTAATCATATTGGTGGCAACTAGTTTTTGGAACACTTATTCAATTATTTCTCCAAGGTCACTAAAAACTCTATCTATAGGTTGCTTTCTTCTTAGAAGAGGTGTTTTCAAAGGAGGAGGTGGTGGTGTCTACATAAGTGGATTTGGTTGAATAGACGATGTTTGCACCATTTGTTCATGTCATGATTTGGTAATTCCATTACCAACAATGTTATTATTACGATTATAAGCTTTAGATTTCTCAAAATTACTAGCTTGGGCTGGTATAGGATTCTGTGTCTAAATTGGGTTTTGGCCTTATTATTATTTTGGATCTGGTTCTGGTTGGGAGAAAATAATTTTATTATCCCTTTATTGATAAAGGCTTTCTCAATTTATAGGCCTTTATCTATAATTTCTTCAAATGTGTGGGCACACTGAAGCTCAAGGTGATAGGATACATCACTTTGTAAATTACATGTGAATATAGCTGCTAACTATTTGTCTAGTAATTTTTTTGTAAAATAACTAACAAGTGCCCTCTATCATTGTAAGTAGTTTGAGAAATGTTTGCAACTCCTTTATTGAGCTTGGACCAAATCAACCATGGTAATCTCATGTTCAATATTATAGGTAAAATGTTGCACAAACTTCTTTGATAGGTCATCAAAATTAGTCACATAATTATTTATAAGTTAGAGAAGCCACTCCAAGGCCTATATAGCTAAATTGTGAAGAAAAAGGAGAAGTAAATAAATATCATTGAAAGCCACTCCCTGGTAAGCAACATAAAATTCTCTTAGATTTTATTTTGGGTCACCTTTGCCTTTGTTTTTGATAAACTTAAACGACTCAAAAACTAGAGGAAATGGTATTTGAAGGTAATCTATATTGAATGGGTATGAACATATTTCATCTAACTTAAATTTCTTTCCTATCTAAAGAGCTGAAATTGCATCCTTAACTTGTTTCAATTCTTGGGCTAGGGGTGTAAGATGAGAAGGAATATATGGTTGTGGTTAGGTAGTATAAGGCAAATTACCTTGACCAAGGTATAATGGAGGAATGGAATACAATGAAATGCTCATTTGGTTGGTCACCCAACTAGGAATGAACACCTATTGGTTAGGGTTATATTATTGGTATGGTATGTAATGGTAAACATTCTGGTTGGGATTTGTAGTACAATTTTGAATTGGAGGAAATTATGGCCTAAATCAAGGTGTTTAATTTTAGGGAATTAATTTCATGTGGGGGGGGGTTGGAATGGAATGTGTTGAGGGTTAGTTGGACCCTATTGTATGAAAGGCACATGTTGTTGGTTAAAATCTTGTTATAAAAATTGTTACATGTTAAGCACATGTTGTATATAAGGTACATGTTGGGTGTGAGGAAATTATTTCCTATTAGGTATTTTTTGTATGTTTGACACTTGTTTTTAGTTGAAAACTTGTTTCTTATTAGGTATTTATTTTATGTTGGGCACTTGTTGTTGGTTAGCTGAAAAATGTTGTTGACCAACAAGGGTACACTACAAATTAGACAACATTTGAGGTGGATGATTCACCACTTGCTATGGTGGCACATTAGTTCATACCTATTGAGGTGGAATGTTTGTCAATACCTGTTGAGGTGGAGTGTTGGTTACTACCTATTGAAGTGTAACATTAGTTACTACCTATTGTGGTGGGGTATTTGACTATGATTGATTGCTTGCTCTTTATTATATATTTGAAGAAGTAGATAGTTATAGAGGGATAGTCACACGTTACAGCTGTGACATAGATGTACCTACCCATACTATTGTGATCCAGTTGATATATTTTAAGGATGAATCTATTGTGCATCTTTTATAGGGATGTTCTTTTATACATTAGATTTAACTTGGTGTAGATTGGTTAACAACTATGTCTTATCCACCATATTTTGAAAAGGGTCTCCTAAAGAAGCCATTGATTCTTAGGCATTTATAAGAACATTAAATATGTCTAAAACTATCATGTTTTGAATGAATTGATATGCTTTTATATTATAATAGCCTAACAAATTAGTTTTTAGTCCACTCAATGGAGCTAACTCTATAAACGGTGTACTTGGAATGGTCATGGCATTAAATTTTTGGCTAGATTAAGGTAAGTTTGATATTACTATTTCATTTAGTAAGTGCAAAAATATCTTGGTTAGGAACCAATATACGAGCATGATTTTGACTAGAGGAGGCTTGATTAAATGATTTGATGAGAGGTGCATGACTAGGTGCTCTAACCAAACAATGTAGACTTTCCTATGTGAAATATAGTGGGAATTTGACACCTAATTCAACTATTTTAATAAAAATCTTATCTCTATTATCTAAAAGATGGACATCAAACATATATGGATCATAACTAGTACTAGATGGTGCGGTCACAAAGTATGGTTATTGTTTTTGGCCTATTTTCGTACTAGGTGGTATGCTAGTAAGGTACTTTGTAAATGGGTCTTGTTCCTACCCAGGACTAGGGGGCATGTAAGTTGGTGTATTTTTTATGTATTGTGTTAATTGGTCTTGACTTTTACTTATGTCAAGGGCCACATATGTGAGATATAGATCTGCCTTGTATGCTACATTATCACCATAAGGCTCATAATCAAAGGGTTCATTTGTGGCAATGTCTTCATAAGAAGAGTTATACATAGCTATGTTATGTGTATATAGAATAATGGTTAAATTAAAATTATTTATCTTGGGAAAGGTTAGTTTAATGTTTGAACTTTTGGAACTTGGATTAAAAATAACTTGACCTAAAAATTAGAAATTGGGAATTAGTCTAAACTAACATAAAAACACACTTGGCTCTTGGAAAATGGTCTAAAAAGGAAACTTGAACTTGTTATTGGAAAAGGTATATGTGTAAATATAGGTCTAAATTTACTTGAATTTTGAAACAAAATCTTGAACTTGGTCTAGGAAAAGATCTTAAACTAAATTGAAAGCAAACTAGATCTAGGTCTAAGGATGAAAGTGAACTAGGTCTTGGTCTATGAACATGTGATTTGGGCTTGGAAATGAACTTGGTCTAGGCACATAATTAAAACTAATATAAAGTCCAAGGATTTTGGTTTAAAACAAAAGGTATAATTGGTCTAGATAAAATTTGGAAACAAGGTCAAACTTGGTCTAGGTCTAAAAAAGAACTTGGATTGGCAAATGAAAGCTTTAACTTGGTCTAGGAAAAGATCTTAAACTAAAATAAAATAAAAAAAGGTATAGGTATAAGGATTAAATTTAAATACAATAAAAGTAACACAATATAAATACAAAAATTAAACAAATCAATCTAAAGTTATAGGCAAGACTCAAGCATACATTAATTATCCTTAGATTTAAACTTGAAAGTGGATTTTGAACTTGGATTGAGAGGCACTTGGACTTTAATAAAGGATCAAGGATTTAAATGAAAAACATAATAATGCTAGGTTTGAATTGGACTCCACATTTTAGTACTTTAGAATTGGTTGTGAATGGACTCCAAATGAGAAATAATCTAGACCAAAATGGGTAGTGTAACAACACCTTTTAGAAACTAAAGCATGAATTGGTTTTTTTATCTTTTTGACTAAGGCAAATGGTTTTGAAAATTTGGGTAGCGTTATAGTGTAAATGTGTATGTATCATGAATTTTGACATTGGACTTGTTTGATTGTGTGAAATGTTTTTGTTATCAACATGCAAATAAATAAGAAATGCATAAGTACACATTCCTATTTTAACAACTGACACAAAGTTGTATCCACCAAACTCTACCAATATACCTATTCTTGAGAGGAATTAATTGTAATCTAATAAATAAAAATGAATGAAGGTAGAGTGTTTAGAACCCCTCTATCTCTAAATAACTTGTATGTGTCATGGGACTTAGAGTGCCAAATCAACTCGACATTGGTAAGATAATCCATGGCAAGTGGGGTCTCTTAGTCTAAAATTCTCACTTTGGATATCTAAATGGTCCCCGAAGGGCATTTTAGAATATCTATCAAATAAATGTGAGAATAACTATATTTTTATGAAAGGGTGTTGTCTTTTTCACAACTAATTTATCCATTAATTATTTAGTGAAGTACGATGTCTATTAAGTACAGTCTCTGAGGATATATTTGACATATCAGGTTAACTACTCAACCATTGTCCAATCAAATAACTTTCTCAATTTATATACCCCATCATATAATTGGGGTTGGTATGATGTTGGGAGATGAAACATCAAGTTAGCCCACCCTTAAATTACTTAAAAGGAGGTTATGGACTCCCACTCACTAATTCAAACAATAAATAAAGGGATAAAAGGTCATTTATGAGTCATCTGAAATTTTAAAAACAAGGAGAAAGCAAACATGATTTTCTTCGAGTAGACACAAAAGTAATCAAAATAAGTAAACCAATGTGAATGTTTTTTAGTTAAGAACTAAATGAAAGTGTGATTGAATTTTTGAACACCAAATTTTGAAATGTGAATGATACTTTTAAACTCAATAAAAAGTGTTAAAAGTGCATCAAACTTCTTATTTTGGCTTAGTATCCCATATTAAATAATTAGTGGATTCATTTGAGTTGATTAAGTTGAAAAAATAAAGCATAAATTTGAGATTTTTGAGCTCTCAGGTTTGTGTCTCAAGTAATTTTACCATTTAATAGGTAATTTTGTCAATAATTATTTCAATTTCATTGTTGAAACCTGTAGACAAAAATCACAAAATTTGAACAAAAACTAATTCACTATTGACTGAGATGATTTCACTGATATATTTGATAATTTCACTATTGATGGGGATGAATTTTATGATTTTAACCTACAAAAATAAAATAACATATAACATAGAGAATAAAAAAATTTCCATTAGGATTTGTAATTTCATTGATTAGATAGACAATTTTGCTAATAAGCAGAATGAAAATTAGAATAGAAAATAGTAAGAGAACATTTTCATCATTTACAAGTAATTTTGATAATGTATTAAATAATTTTTTTGATTATGTTTGATGAAATCAACATTCTTCTTGATGAAGTCTCCAATAACTTGAACAATTTAACCATTGAAAACTTGTAATCATAAAACACAAAAATGGTGAATAGTGATATCACCATTTTGAGATGATTTCACTGATTAGAGTGTCAAATTCATTGATTACACTTTAATGTGTTTCTGATGGTTTTTTGGAGAAAAAGAATAGAATTATATTGATAGAATATGAATTTTACCAATTAAAATAACTGAAATTATGTATTATAGTTTGTGGGGTGCATCCAATCCTTCAAAAGGTCCCACCGGGTGTGCCATTATGTAATCAAGGAATCTAAGAACAATGTTAGTCTAAATTAGTAGAGTGAAAAATAGTGAAAAAAAATCTAATACTATCATTCCAAGACTAAATACTTGGGGAATCAAATAAAAAGAAAATAAAAAATAATGCAAAGACAAATACAACACTCTTTACCTTCCTTGTGAATTAAAATTGCAAGTTGGCCTAGGGGGATTATTCTTGGCTTTGTGGGAAAAGAGTCTTAATCAATGGTGCACATGAATCATCTCTCATTTTTCACCTTAGCATTTGTATATGGCATGTGTTGATTGTTTTATCTTTCTATATGTATTTTTTTATAATAACATTGCATAAAAAAGGTCTCTTAAAACATGTGAGGAGCCTTATATTTATAAATTTTTAGAAATGAGGAGATTAATTTGTGACCATCCATCTTAAGATCAAGGTGTGTGGCCATAAATAAATTTAATTTTGAAGGCTCAAGGCCATATATGAGGCGATTAAATTTTCACTTATGAGTCATAGCTAGCATAAATTGATATTTATTTACAATGAATTTTGAGTGTTTGACAACTTTTAGCCTATGTCATGCATGATGTCATATTTTTTGGATATTTTAGATGAATTTTATGAATTTATATCTGAATAAATTTAATAATTATCCATGAGTGTTTTAACTAACCATTTAGTTGGATTTAATCATTTGAATAATTTTGATTAGGTTAATTGCCATATTTGAATTTTGACATGGTTATCCTTCACACTTGGTCAAAATTGATGATTTTCTAGGTCATAATTTAACTAGGGATGAATTGGTGAGAGGTTATTATTGTATATAGTGTACTACCCTAAATAGGTATATATTAACATGATTAAGAGGATGAAAACTATGTGTACAAATGAATGGGAATTTTAATGATTTTTAGGCTCAATTTATATTCTTTTCTAGAAATTGATCTAAATTTTGTTTAAACATGAAATGTGGCCAAAAAGGAGTGTCTACAGTGGTCACTACGTAAGTAATATTTTTGAACAATTATACACTTTATAACATATTGAAATATAATGTAAAATTCCATATAAACCTCATCAAAATGTGTTATAGAGAATAAGAATAGGTCCTTGAAGGAAATGTCCAAGTACATGCTACACTCCAAGTCTCTTACACCTTAGTAATGGGTCATAGCCATCAGCTATAATTTTTATATCTAGAACTAAGTTCCTCATAAAAAATTTAAGGGATTCACTCCTTTTGAAACTTGGAGTGGTCATTAACCCATAGTGAAGCACTTCTAAGTGTTTGGATCTCTTGTTATGGCCCACATTCTAAAGAGGAAACATAAGGCAATGCAAACTCAAAGTCAGCCTTGCATATTCGTTAGAAATCTTGAGCATGTTAAGGGATACAATATTTTCCATCCCAACACTCATGAGTTGTTCATTGAGAGTAGTGTTTACTTTCAAGAGCATCCTCTGAAATTTGTAGATGACACTCATCTTTCTTCCTTGGATGCACTAGGATTTGATGACAGCTTTGATGATTCAAATCCACTTGAGTAACTTCCTAATGATCTAGATTATTATTCTAGTTATGATGATAAGAGTGGTGATGAGTAGTCACCTCCTCATTATCCTAGAATATCTTTAAAGGAAGAGGAATCTCCTCTTGAATCTTTGAGCATTGGTCCTCTTTGGGCTAGATAGATACTACAAAGTGATGTCCAATGGGTTAGAGATCCATCAAACACTATGTGAACCCATTCATAATTATAAGATTCCTCACATGGTTTATTTGAATTTTCTTCTAATCTAGAGTCATTTTGTGAGGCATCAGATACTCTTGAGTTGGATACTACTATAGAATAGGAATATGGTTCCTTGCTGAGGAACACTTTAGATTTAATCCCTCTTCCTAATTGAATAAAATGTGTTTGATGTATGTGGATCTACCAAAAAAAAATTGTAATAGATGTTTTTATAGACAAGTTCAAAGCACATTTGGTAGCAAAGGGTTTTTCTCAGACATGGCATTGACTATACTGAGATATTTGACCCACTTTCTAAAATGAACTCAATCCGACTCTCTCACAATTATTGAAACACATCATTGGGATGTTAATTAGATAGATGTGAAGAGTGCCTTTCTTCATAGTGACCTCAAAGAGTAAATATACATGGAGTAACAACAAAGATTTATGGAAGATTCTTCCTTAGTTTACAAACTTCATAAATCTATTTATGGCCTCAAACAAGCTCCTCAAGCTTGGTATGCTAAGATGAACTCCTTTCTTATTTTGATAAGGTTCACCAGATGTCATTCTAATCTAAATATATATGATGGTGGTCCATTATTTATTTTGGTTCTCTATGTGGATCACCTATTGATCATAAGGAGTTTTTTGTCCACCATCATAGTAGTGAAAATTTCTTTGTGTGATAGGTTCTCAATTATTGACTTGGGATTGTTGCATTAATTCCTCAAGATTGAAATTTATCAGTCTGACTCTGGGACACTATTTAATAATATAAGTATTTTATTGATTTTATTGCATAGTTTAATATGTTTGACTATAAGCCATATATTACTCCTTTTCTACCTTATGTGAGGCTTGCGGTTGATTATCCATCTCCTTTGGTTGATGATACCTTGTATCGATAACATATTGGTAGTCTCATCTAGTTTACACATACTAGACTAGACATTTCATATGTGGTGGGCATGGTCTCTATATTTATACAATAACCATATGAGCTACACTATAAAATACCTAAGTGATTATCCACTACATTCAAAGTACTCATAGTTTTGATATTCATTATGGAGTAGGCATTGATGTTGACCTAATTGGGTATACAAATTCAAACTGGGTTGGCGATATTCATAATCATAAGTCTACTTCAAGATACATTTTCTCCCTTAGTTCAAGTTTGATTAGTTGGTCAAGTAAAAATCATAATGATATTACTTTATCTTCTACTAAGATAGAATACAAAGGAGATATTAATGCTACCATTGAGGCTATTTGGCTTTAGAGGATTCTCATTTAGTTTGGCATCTAGTTTTGATGACCAACATTCATCTTTTATGATAACCAAATCATAATCTAGATTTGTAGGAATTTGGTCCTCCATCAACAGACCAAACATATCAAAATTCATGTGTATTTCATTTTAGAGCTCATCCATAAACAATTCATTGATCTCTGATACATATAAATAATGGAGCAAATTTATGATATATTCACCAGACCCTTCACTGAGAGTAAGTATCTTTATTTATATGCTCTTCTTTGGGTTTGGGTAGCTTCAACTTCCTCCTCTTCTAGGGGATAATCTCTATGTACTTGGGTACCTCATCATTACTTTGTACCAGGACTTAATTCTTATACCCACCTAAGCTATTTTTAAGGGGGGTGTTAGTGTAGGCTTTTCCCACTATGTGGTTTACCTACATAATCTAATTAGCTTATTTATGTTAATAATATGTCATTAAGGAAAAATTATTTTAAGTCATTTTCTAATTTTTATTTGAGTTAATTACATTTTTGGGTGACCTAATTCCTCACTATATAATATACCTTCCTATGTACTTTTTGGATAATATTGTTAATATAATCTTTTGGTTGTGAAGACAAGATTTTTCTATTCTTAGTTGTTATTCATATTTCACTACTCCATATAAGTTTAGCTTCATGCTTTCAATCCTATCTAAATCAATCCTTGATTGTGGCCCACTCTAATGGAGATAACATAGATGGCCATGTTTGTTCCCAATGGTTTCCACAACTACTTTATCCACTAATTTAGGAGTGGCCAATGTAAGGAGTAAGTATAATTTTAATATGTTTAGTGATATGTTTTGATTTATAGTATAGAAAGAGATATGATAATATTTACAATTTTTATGTATATATGAGATTATGAGTATTTTATACTAGTGATAAATGATACTATTCATGTAATGACTAGACATGTTCCCAATAATAATATTCTCTAGGGTCTCATGAAATGATCTAAGGTCATAGGACCACATGATCCATTGTTTGATGAAGTATCAATTGTTACAGATGCATATTTTCATGTGGAAAGTATATATTAGAGGATATCTAGGTGTTGTGAGATGCATTAGTGATTAGATGAGACCAATTACAAGCAGAGTTAGATTAGTAGAAAATTCCCCCATTAATGATAGATTTAGAGTTGATTAGGGATATATTTTAAAGTATGTTGAATTATAGGATGAGTATATGACAATTAGCTAGAGATTGGTTGACCTATGAGGCCTAAGGGAGACCTCTATCTTGGTCATGTGATGCAGTGAGTACCTCTACCTCTTATCACCCTTGGCTAATGATATTTATAGATATGTTTATTATGCTTTAGTTATTAGTGGTCAAGGATTGATTATGGATTAATGTTTTTATATTGACATTTGATGTGGATTATATATGACTTTGACATGTTAGGTTATTGATTTGAGATACTTTTTAATATTTTTATTGTTTAGCTTTTAGTAGATTTTCCAACTCAATGTATATTTAAATGCATCATATGGATTGAATGTTTTAATATTTATGGTTGCATTATCTGATTTATCATGTGTATGAAATTTATCATGTTTGACTTGTAGTGGTGTTGGCTTCAAAAACTTTTCAATAATTAATCTAGTGTAAATTTCATTGATCTCTTATCGAAGAACATAACAATTACTATCACAATGTTTGTTAATGACATGGTAGTTAAAAAATGGTTGGCCTTTATTTTATCCAAATGATGTGAAGGATGATAATAATTAGAGTACAAAATAATTAACTTTTTATCTAATAATTTTGTTAGCATATCATGTGGATTACATTACAATAAAATATTAGTGATGGTGTATTTTTAATAGGTAAAGAGTGAGTGTGATTATTAATTCTAGGGGTATAATACTTTTTTATATGTAGGAGTTTGACTTGATCAGATTTAAATTCAACATTATATGCTAAAGTATTTCATTTTTTTGTTTGATTAGTGTGTTTATTGTGGTAATGTGTTTTATTAGAAGTAATTTCCATAACTCTAGGTGATTTATCTTCTCAAATTAACTCAATGTCTTTTTGCATATGATTGGAAACATTAACGAAATCTATGTAGACTTCTAATGTTAAAGCCTCATAAGAAAGAGCTATGAATGATTTACAAGTATTATAAAGTAACTTCTCTTTTAATGGATAAATAATACCTTGACAAAAATATATTGTACATCTAAATATTTGGGTTAGTAAATTAGATGATACATAAATATTTTAAATCATAATATTTAATCCCAAACTTGATCATTGTTACCTTGGTGTGAAGAGGGTATATTTTCACAAGTAACCCTAGGTCCTTTATTTTTAATATAATGGATTAAACATTATTCTTCTATCTCAAGATAAGTAGATAAGGACCCACTAGGATTGTGTTCAAACCAAACAAGTGCACATCCCTTTAGGGTTTTAGGGAATAATTGTAATAATAAATGGCTACCATTATACCTACTTGTGGACTCACAAAAGGCTTTAGTATTTAAGTAAGGGTCACCAATTCTATCAAATATGGAAAATTTAGGTGTTTGGAAGATAGTAGGTAAATGAAAATATAAGATATTCACATAGTAAGATTACCAAGAATGACATTAGAGTCAACCCAAGAATGATATCCTTTAATTTCCAAGGATAAATGGTATACTTGTGCTTAAAAATCACCTACATCATGCATTAATTAAATGGAATCTTGTAAATTAATTTTAATATTTATAAGAGGCTTATTTAAGGGCTAAAATATGTTGTTAATCTTAGCCATGGGTACACTAGTGAAAAGTAGATAGTTATGGTTAGGAAGAGATCATTCCTTAGCAATGGTTGGTTGGAAAGATTCATTGAGTTTTAATATAGTGTTATCATGTATAGTATACATAACATTATGATTAATAGAATACTTTTGTTCATATATTTTAATTTTTAGGGGAGAACGAGAAATATCATCATAAGATGTATGTTTGTTCTCATCCTTAGGAGAGTATAATGGAGAGGTATCTTGAGAAGGAACATGATAATAACCATTATAGACATAATCATCATCATATCAATAATCATCATAATAACTATAGTTACGATGGTCAAAACAAAATAAAAAGAGGAATATTCTTGCTTTCTATTGTAGGTGGCAAGATGGGAAGAGAACTATAACATTTGGGCTCACTAGCTATGGGATGTAATGAAATATAAATGTCCTCATTATTAATAGGGTTATATTGAACCTCAAATAAATAATGGATGGGAGTTCTTGGGAGTAGATGAAAAGCTAAGATAATTTAAATAGTCAAAATAATGAGGTTTTTTACTCGGTAAGGTATTTTTTAAGGAAGATGGTGAAGAAAAATTGTGAGTGGAATCCAAGTGTTCATATAAAGGAGAGGATATATATTAAACTATAGGTGTGACTAAATAAGATTAATAAGGAAGACTTAAAAAGATGTCTAAAAAATGCACCAAAAATTAATATGTTGACATGGGTTTTATGCACACCAAGGGTTATTAAGGGAAGGTCCCTAACATTTTAGGATCAATGAAAGATTCACTCCAAGGCATGAGTTGTGGGTCTCTATTTTGTAAATAACCATTTGGTATAATAGTGGTGAGTGGATTGGTTATTTACCTAGATGGTTCAGATATGGTGGATGTCTAATTATTAATATAAATTCTACTTGAGGTGGATGGGTGGTTCTAAACTAAGGTGAAAAATTCTAAAAAAGATAAAAAGAGGGAATGGTAAGGCATAAAATAGGGGTAATGTGATCTTATTAGATATTAAACCCTTCTAAGCTAACTTAATATACTAGGGTGAACACATGTCACAAACCAATGTTTGTTGTGGATTAGTTAAAACATAGAACACAAACAAACACAATGAAGAGTCTAATGAAATAATTGTAGCAAGATTCAACGAATATAATCAAAGATGTTGTTAATACTATATTGTTATGTATATCCAATGTCACTAATAATTTGCAAGTATGATCTATAAACAAATAACTAACAAGACTAACAAACATTCAATCTTATCTCTATATATAACACACACTTAGCCTAATACACATTTATTAACTCAATGGAAATTCCCTAATGAAACACAAAATATTGGAAGTTAAAGTACATTCACACAAACCCATGTAATAGTCATAGAAACTTTCCTTTCTTGCATTAGTTTCCAAAATTATTCTCTCTTTACAATATATAAAATACATGTCTATATAGCTTTGGCTGGGATTACCTCATCCTAAAAGCTTATCTAATTTTTTTAAGTCTAAAATAATACTAACTCTTAATCTAATCATGTATACTCTGCATGTTTTATAATAAATATAAATAAAATTATTTATTTATATCTTTGGATCATGTAAAAATATGTAACTCAATCAAAAATGGACTCCAGTAGTCTATTCACTAAGTATGGATGACACTGCTAGTTAGAACTACAATCAAACTAGACTAAATTATAGTTGAAGTTAATAGATTTAAATATTGGGAGCAAAATATGTTGACATCAAACTTATTATATACAATCCTTGAATTATTGTAGTGACTAAAGTTCTTAGAGGTATTATTGTAGTTATAACTATAGTAAATCATGGATGAACACATGAAATAATGGTATTAGAAGGCAAGGTTACCATCACTATCCATGTTGGAGTATATAATTTTGTATGCCAAGGATAAGGAGACATGGTCATGGGAAATCAATCTCATGAATATGAAGCTCCTACCTGAGCAGCCGACCATTCATGTTCTTTTATTTTTTCACACTTATTCATATATGCTATAAAATTGAGTTCAATAGCTTCAAAGTTGATGATAAGAATCTTAAAAAAAATTGGGATAGTGTTCATTAATTTCCTATGTAGATACATTGAGGATATAAAATAGGTACTCAAGGATTATGATTGTGCCACCTATCCTTGGAAAAAGTGATCAACTAAATCACCTAGTCATTGCTTCCAAAAAGTATGCTCTCAACCTTTACTTTGAAGATATTAGAAACAATCTTTAACAAGCTATCAAAAATGGTATGATGAAAATCTATCCTAGTGGCATGTATACACCATTAATGTGTATAACCCATAGAATCTATATGGCATTTTATTCTTAGTTTGTCAATTTCTCAAACAACTCTTGCATTTATTTATGCCATTCCATAAGCTAATTTATCTTACTAGTCACAATATTATGAGCTAAAGAAATATTTGGAATTTGTAGCAAGTTTAGATGATGATATTACTTTTGCCTTATTTCCTAGCCAATAAAATACAATTTGGCATCCAAGATTTTCATACATTCATAAAAAATTACCACATTGTTCTACTGTGGTTTTGATTTTCCCCTTAACCATCATATAAAATGTATTATGCCATAGAGGATTTTGGATTAAATATGTGCATTTTCCTCTATATCATTTGGAGGCTCTATTCTACCTTTTGACTATACTCTTTAGTTATTTTTTTGGAGACCATGAAATATATTCTTAAAAAATCCTCTAGTAACATGTACCATGGAAATGGGGTCTTCATGAATCTCATCTTCATCCCCAAGTCTAGTTCTTATTTTCTTTATCAAAAATAAGAGTTCTTATTCTTTCATAAACTATGTAGGATTCCCATTAGTAGAATTTTCATTCACCTCACCCTTTTTATTTTTGTAATGTCTCATCAAAATCTATAGTCAATCTAGGCTCCTCAATGATCATCAAATCTTGCCTAGCTAACCATTCTATTTATATTTTATGTATCCATGCACAAGTCATGAAAAATCCTTGGGGAAAGGTTTGAGAGATGAGGGGATAAGTTTTATGGGGTAGATTAATGAGGGTAGAAGGATATGGAAGAATATATAGAGGTGGTATAAGGGTGGAAGGAGATGGAGAGGAGAAAATGGAGGTGTAGGTAACGAAGGAAAAGGTGGGATAAGCAACCTCTCCTTGGAGATCTTGTTCTAAAGAGGTGCCATTAAGACATATTTAGTGAGGTCATGAGACTCTTGGACTAAGATAATTTTTGAGTCTATTGGGAGATCCTATGTAATGGAAAGACCTAATTAGGTGAGAATATGGGCCTATAGAAGCTATGTATAAAAAATATATTAGGATATTAAATCCTAAAAATGTTGACTATAAATTATAGTCCCTAGGTCAAGTGAAGGAATAATTTGTTGCGTAATAATAACCTAGGTTAGACTCTTCATAAATTTACCAAATTGAGGGATGTAAAATAGTCATGTAGTTAGTGGTAGGAACAATATTAGTCAAAGTATCTAGATTTTTATTAGATGTCATACTAGATTAATCCATGGAAATTGTGGTAGTTGGAAGAACTATTATTGGAACAAGGGATATGGTGACATGCATTAATCCCTATGGACAAGCTATTGAAGTGACCATAGCTAGGATAAATGAATTAGTTGGTGTAATCATTGTTGTGAAATTTTCATAGTTCCTTGTGTATACACATAATATTTTCAAACTCTTATCAATTACTGATGTTCTCTATCTTGTAGGAACCCATTGAGTCTCAATCTCTTTGAGTGCATGCCTTAAGGGGTGCATTAGGAAAGGGGTGGGCAGACCATTTATGTTTCATAGGATTATTTTTCCTTTTTCCACTTGTTATCTACACACTTATATCCTAAAAACCATTACCCTAATCTTGTTCTTCTCTCTTGTATACTCCTCTAGTCCTTTCCCACCTTCCATCCCCCTTTTACTAACCTAAAACCTGTTTTTAAAGTTTACATTACTATGTCTACTAGGTCAACCTTGTACTCTTATTGGTGAAACTCATTTAGGCTCTAGGTCAGCTTTTGGTGGACCTATCCCATGACTTAGTGAGTTTTTCTCAATAATAGTACTAGGTTGACTAGGTCGACCCTGTCGGTTGAAACTTTTGAAAGGGATTAGGGTTAAATCCACCTATATATACAAGATAATTTTTCCATTATTTAGAGAAGATAATAATAAGTATGAGTTATTTCACATCTGCTTATCCACCATTTTACTTAAGGAACAAGCTTAGGGTTTCATACTTTCTTTGGAGATACGGATCTTATCTTATGGAAAAATATTTTGGATGCATTAATAGGTTGTGTAGCCTAGAGCTGATTTATCCTTATCATCCTTACATAACACAATAACCACTTGTGAATCACCTTAGACAAGGGAGAGATTGAGGCTTAATGGGTTTGTTTTCAAAGGTAAGTATTCCTAATTTTTTTTCTCATTTGTAAGAGTAGATAGATATGCATTTGTACTTCTCTTCCATGCATTAGGATTCCATAGACATTGACATGAGTATATGTCTCTTATGTATTTTTTTTTTTTAAATTCTTACCCCCAATTTGTGCCAAAATCTTTGGTGAGCACTAGATTATACTTTACATATTATTATTTTAGAGAATATGAAAACATAGGGCTTAGTTAGGGTTATTACTTGATTGTGCTTAATTGGAGGCTTTGTAACCCTCCCTACTATTATTGTTGTGATAAGAGATCTAATAATTAGGTTTAGCATATCCACATATTATTTATGTTCCTTATTATCTAATGTATCCCCAATTGGAAGTGTAAGTAGGATCTATCTTTTTTGAGTTAAGATTGATTTATAGACTTGATGCATTTTTTATTGCATACATTATGGTGAACCCAACATGAATGTGACCCTTAAAAATTTTATTTCACATTTTTCATTTTTTATCATTTTATTTATTATTTTTATATATTTAATATACTAGGTTTATAGGGCTAGTATAGTTTATAACTTCTATGCACAAGTTTAATACACAATCACATAAAAATGATTTTGTTTTGTTTATGTAGGTCTTTATCAGATACAAGCTATTTAATATAGGAGCATTACCTACCACTTGTACATATGGGTATAATTATCATGTTTTGAGTCTTTAGTATGTTTTTAAGGTCATTTTAGGTCTCTAGATTCATTTTGAGGTGTTATAACTTTATCAAATTTAAATTTGAGTTGAATTGGACTTTCCCACCAAAAGTCATTCATTTGAATTTTTGAACTTTCATAGAGAGTTCAATCTTGTTTTAATAATTATAAAATTGAATTTTTGTGGTTAGGTTATAATAAAATATTTAAGAATTTTTAATTACCCACATGACTCACATGATGATTCACCTTGATGAGTGGGTTAAGTAGTTTCTTCATTCTCAACATACAAGAGCTAGTTATAAGAGTTTTTGAGTATTTTATATAGATGGTTGTTTTGTGTAAGGGTCATTAAAAAAAGGTTTAAAATTTTGGAGAAGGGTTTGGATTCAAAGAGGAAGTGGTAAAACCCTGATTAAATTAAGAAATTTTTATTTGAGTGAAGCACAAACCCTGTTTTGTACATTATCAATGAATGGACTGTGTAAGTAATATTGGAAAGCACAAAATAAAGCAAGTTTTGTTAATATATAAGTTCATTGGTAAGTGGATATTATTAGGATTTTTAAGTTATTTATGATCTCTTTAATTTAATTTTGTGTATTATAATGAAAGTCCCTATACAGGCCTACATACCTTGTAATATTGGCATCCTGTGAATAGGAGTAATGAATGTATTTACATTGGGATAAGGTATGAGTATAAACTAAGTTGACACTAAAAATGTGTTTAGAATTAAGACACATTCAATTCTCATAATATTTTTAATACAATTTCAAGTGTTTGAATATATGTGATCTATAAAACAACATACCATTCTGCAAGTCACTGTGTACCAAGACACGGTCTACTAGGAATCTAGTGCAAATGTGAGTAAAAGCTATCCCAAAAAAATTAAAACATTTAGAAGAGGTTTATAGAGTGATCATAGGTGTTGGTTAAGTCCTCATGAAGGTTAATAACATTTTTAGAAAACCTATAACATCACTAAGTCTCCTTACAGATGTAAATAAATTTATGACATAACATAGTCAAACACACAAGCATTTGGAAAACATGAATAAAGGTCTCAAAGGAAGAAGCCAATACTTTTAAAATTTGGTGTGTGATGTTGAAATATTTAAACCATATTTATATTCTTTTTAAACCCATTGGAAAATCTTGAAACATAATCTTTACTCTCTCAGGTATACATAATCTGAGTGTTTTACACAACCATGTCAAAATTGATGCTACAAAGGTGAATAGATGCAAGAAATTGGAGAAATTGTTAAGGTGTGGAGCTAAAAGCTTCACCAAGTGAGAAGATTTGATAGTTGCAAGTTTACACAGTCACCGGCGTCAGTCAGGAGCGATCGACGTCGATCAGAAGCAGTTTAGGAGATGTCAGCGTCGGTAGAGATCAGTCGACATCGGTCATAGGCAAATAGGCAGGATCTAATGTCAGTTACCTGTGCATCCAAAAACCTATTTTCGTGTATATAACTGAGTGTTTGAATGATGGGATTAAGTGATAGTCTTAAGTCTGCATCTCTATTATTAGTAAGACTATTTTAGAGCCCTTGTTTAAGAGGCATAACTATTGGTTGTAAATGCATGCTCAAGTTTCCTAATTATTATATAATAAGATAGATCTTCGTAGCTTATTGTAGTGTATGAAAATTTTGAAGAACAGTACAAAATTGTACATGTGAATCATTCCAGGTTGTTGGAGTTGATTGTACTTGAGAGAGAGAGCTCTTGAGGGAAAGAGATCTAGAGAGAGATCTGTACATCGGAGAGAGGTGTGGAAGAAAAGAAGTTTCTTCAATTGTATTCCTTTTGTAAAGAGTTTAATACAAGTTTTCAAGGTGGTTTCTTGTATCTCTTCTTTTTTCTATTATCTGATTCCAGTTACTTATCATTCTGATTTAATTTCGCGTTTATTGCTTTCATAAGTGTAATCAATATTGTTGGTTGATCCCCAACAGAAATAATGTTTGGAAATGATTTATATAGGTAAGGTAGAGTTAATTAAATGAATATAAGTTTTTTAAATTCCTTTTGAAACTCAAAACTAGATTATTTCCACTCTCAGGTAGTGATTATCTATCATAACCCTGCATTAGGGTTTTTACACTCAAATGGAGTTTATAGAAGAACTAACTAGTAAAATTTAAAAAAAATTGATTATTGAATATTTTTAAAGGTGGGTTAATATATTTTATAAGTTTCAAGTGGATTATATACATAAAATTATGGTTTATAACCAATTGACTTTGAGTATGAGCCAAACTGGCTTAATAGGCCTAACCCAAGAGCTTAATAGGATTGGAAAAGTGGATTAAGGAGTGAATATTGGGGTGAAACTCTGTAGATAGAAATTAAGGGATAAAGGGTATCCTGAACTAATCATAATTTTTCCATAGAGGACCATATTGGTCTATATAAAGGAAAAATCCTTAAAAAAAGGCTATAAGAATTGACTATGATAGAAAAGGAAAATAATGAGTGGGAAGTTATGGTGATTGGAGTTTGTGGATTGAAAGAGAGGAAAAATAAAACCTATGGAACATGTCATTATCAAAAGGAAACTAAATATAAATCGTGGAAACCATAATGATTTTTTAACCAAAGGTCAAGTCATTAAACCCAAGCAAGGTAATATAATGGCTTGCATGTGAAGGTTAGGAAAGGTGAGAGATTAAGAGTGATAGGAGTGAAACATTGATAAGTGATAAAGATTATTAATATAGACACAAAGAGTCTTTTTAAAAACAAAGGTAGAGAAAAAATAGAGTCAAAGGTTATTTTGCACATAGAATCAAGCAAGGTAAGATAAAGTATCAGTTAGGTGGATATAGGCAAATGTAAAGAAATGTGTTTGATTTATGTTTTCTAACTAACTAGAAAGGATTAGTGAAGCCATATGCATCATGTGATATTAGAACAAGAAGATTTTATGTAAGAGGTATGTTTGAGTTTTTTTGATTCAGTTTGTACATTGTGTAGAGAGTGATTGAGATATTATGTAAGATTATTATGAGATGTTATGATATGACTCATGAGATTTTAGGAATGAAGTAAAGAGGCTACAAGTGATATAAAGGAGAGGACAAAATCTAATAAGAGAAAATAGGTAGAATATCCCTTAAGCCAAGAAGGCTTAGAGAAGAGAAGAGTTAGTGGAAAGTTAAAGAGAGTGATCTCATAGGTGAGCTTAAGAAGAGAGAAAAGAAGATAGACCCAAGAGAGAGGTCATGATTTGGCAAGTGAGAGAAGGCTTGTCAAAAATAATAATAGGTATAGATGAGACTAAATATTTGATAAGCATATTAGTTGATATGAGGAAAGAGAGATAAAAGAGGAAAAAGGGCAAGGTTGAGAAGATCCACCAGAAAGAGAAGATGGTACATGACGACACCAAGAGGATTGAGATGGAGAAAGAGATAAGTGTGCTGAGGTAGCAAATAGATGAGATGATGACCATGTTACATTAGATAAGAGAGAGTGAGAACCCACATATTAGATGGTTTATGAGAAATAATCCACTCAAGTGGCCAATTAAGTATCAGATGAAGATAATAAAGGTGCAAACCATGAGAGAGGATAAAATGAAGAAGTTATTATGCAAGAAAATAAAGAGAGAAATACAAAATCTTTGGTTGAGTGAGTATCCAAGTAAATAAGAAGTTTAGCAACACCTTGAAGAAGATGTGATGAGTTTGAGTGAAGATAAAAAAAATGAGAAACACATGATGAATTACTTGTATAATGTAAGTTATAGTAGGTAGAAGTTATTTTTTTGTCACCAATGGGAGATATAGGTGATGTGGATGGGTACACAATATAAGAAGAGATATGGTAGAATATAATGCAATAAATAGAGGATTTGAGTCTCATAGGAGACAAAGAGAGTATCATAGTAACTGAATTTGCATTGGATACAATCTTGAGTCAAGGAGAAGAAGAGTTGGTAGCCAAAGAATAATGTGGATTCCAAGAGAAAAAAACAAGAAATGGATTTGATTGACATGTTTGTTCCATGTGAAGGTTATTGGAGGCAAATAAATGAGCAGTAGTTGTCCATGATTAGATTGAGAATGCAAAGCAAGAATAAGAGAAACAAAGGAGGAGCCATATTGAGTTTGAGAAAGTATCAAGAAGGCATAAGAGTCTCAAACAAGCCTTGGGATCTAGGTGGACATAATCTTAGAAGAAATATTCTACAAAGAACATCAAAGTCAAATCATTTATAACTTTCATGGGAAAGTTTTTTTCTTGCTCCTTAGTAGTATGATACAGGAGCATCACTTACCACTTGTAAATATGGGTATAATTGTCATTTTTGAGTCTTTAGTATGTTTTTAAGGTCATGTTAGGTCTCTATATTCATTTTGAGGTGTTATAACTTTATCAAATTTGAAATTGAGTTGAATTGGACTTTCCTGCCAAAAGTCATTCGTTTGAATTTTTGAACTTTTATAGAGACTTAAATCTTGTTTTAAGAATTATAAAATTGAATTTTGGTGGTTAGGGTCTAATAAATGAGTTAAAAATATTTAATTACCCATGTGACTCACATGATTATTCACCTTGATGAGTGGGTTAAGTAGTTTCTTCATTCTCAACGTACCAGAGTTAGTTATAAGAGTTTTTGAGTATGTTATATAGATGGTTTTTTTATGTAAGGTTCATTAAGAAAAGGTTTTATAAGTTGGATAAGGTTTTGGATTCAAAGATGAAGTGGCATAAACCTGAGTAAATTAATAAATTTTTGTTTTATTGAAGCACAAACCCTATTTTGTACATTGTCAATGAATGGACTATGTAAGCAAGTAATATTGGAAAGCACAAAATAAAGCAAGTTATATTAATATCTGAGTTCATTAATAAGTGGATATTTTTAGGATATTGAATTTATTTTTGATCTCTTTAATTTAATTTTTTGTATTTGAAAGAAAGGCCTTATACAAGCTTGCATACCCTGTAATATTGACATCCTATGAATAGGAGTAACATATGTATTTGCATTAGGATAAGCTCTAAGTATATAATAAGTTGACACTCAAAATGTGTTTGGAATTAGTCCAAGTTCAATTATCAAAATGTTATTAATACAATTTCATGTTTTTAAAGATATGTGTAGTCTATAAAACAACATACCATCCTGCAAGTCACTGTGTACCAAGACACAATCTACTAGGAATCTATTGTAAATGTGAGTAAAAGATATCAAATAAGATTGAAAATTTTTAAAGAGGTTTATAAAGTGATAAATTTTTTTGTTTAAGTCCTCATATAGTTTAGTAATTTTTTTTTAAAACCTAGAACATCATTGAATCTCCTTATAGGTGTAAAGAAATCTATGGCATAACAAAGTCAAACACAAAAGAATTTGGAAAACATGAGCATACGTCTCAAAAAAAGAAGATGATACTTTGAAAAGTTGGTGTGTGATTTTATAGGCCATAAAACATCTTTAAAATATTTTAAAACCCTTTGGAAAATCTTGAAACCTAATCTTTACTCTCAGGTATACACAATCTGGTTATTTTACAAAGTCATGTCAAAATTGATGCTACAAAAGTGAATAGAGGAAAGAACTTGGATAAATAATGTTTGAAAATTATGTATATAGGTAAGGTAGAGCTAATTCAATTACTATAAGTGTTTAAAGTCATTTTGAAACTCAAAATCAAATTATTTTCACTCTCAAGTAGTGACTGCCTATCATAACCCTGCATTAGGGTTTCTACACTCCAATGGAGTTTTTAGGAGAATTAACAAGTAAAATTTCAATAAAATTGGTTATTGACTAGTTTTTAATGTGGGAGAATATATTTTATAATTTTAAAGTGGATTTTATACATACAAGTATGGTTTATAACCAACTGAGTTTGAGTAAGAGCCAAACATGCCTAATAAGCCTGACCCAAGAGCTTAACATGATTGGAAAAGTGGTTTAGGAAGTGAAAATTGGGGTGAAATTTTGTAGATATAAATTAAGGGATAAAGGGTATCCCAAAATAGTCATAGTTTTTCCATAGAGGTCCATACTGGTCTGTACAAAGGAAAGAGACTTTAAAAAAGGCTATAAGAATTGATTGTAACAGAAAATGAAAACAGTGAGTGGGAGGTTGTGGTGGTTGGAGTTTGTGGGTTGAAAGAGATGAAAAATAGAACATGTGAAACATTTCATTACCAAAAATAACCTAAATATAAATAGTGTAAACCATAATGAGTTTTGAATGAAAGGTCAAGTCATTAAACCCAAGAAAGGTAATATAATGGCTTGTATGTGAAGGTTATGAAAGGCGAGAGATTAAGAGTGATAGGAGAGAAACATAGAGAGGTGATAAAGATTCCTAACATAGATATAAATATTATTTGTGAAAATAAAGGTAGAGAATAAATAGAGTTAAAGGTTGTTTTGTGCATAGAATCAAGCAAGATAAGATAGAGTACTAATTAGGTGGATACATTCAAAGGTAAATAAGTGTGTTTGATTTATGTTTTCTAACTAACAAAAAATGATTAGTGAATCCCTATTCATCACTATTGGGTCAAACAGGTCAAAATAGTCGTCTTACAGACTTCTAAAAAACATAATAGATTGAACAGGTTGGTATAGTCATCTTCATAGGCTTCCAGAAAACATACTAGGTTAACCAAGCTGGTATAGTCATCTTCACAAGCTTCAAGAAATAGGGAACTATAGAACTAGGTCAACCTAGTCAACATATTTTGTAGAATTTTCAAGTAACATTCAAGGTACTTCAACAAAAATCTCATATTCCTATACATCTTCTAACCCACCAAGGTTCCATTCTCCCTTTCTCTGTGATTTCAGTTATTCCTTATAGTTCTACATTTCATAGTTTACAGTCTTTAAAATTACCCTTATGCAAAAAAATTGGTTGACCTGGTTGACCTAGTTTTGTAATCTATCTTCTGTCTATAAGACTATGTTGACACTACTAACATATTTCTTAATAGACCCTTGCTTCGTTAGTATAGTAGCGGCATTGTCGACTCTATACTATAATGTTTGCATAAACTATAATTTTAATTGACATTATACTATGTTTAAAAGTTGGAATTAACATCTATATGATAGTAATTACTTCACACTTTCACTTTTAGTTGCTTACATGCTTATAATATATCACATAGCCTAATTAGTTAGTTTTTCAATATATTGTTTAGTTGCACTATTTTTCTCTTTTTTGCACACACTACCAAACCATATAATTTCAAAATGCATTTAAAAAATTGTCTACCCAAGGTCTACCTACTTGGATTTCATCACCAAAGGGGAAGATGACTTGGTTTTTTGGTCAATTATAAACACATGTTTAATGGTATATATTGATAAAACACTTGACACCCTTATCATTGTGGGATTGAGAAGTGATGCGTAGGACCCAATACCAAGCCAATACCATTGCCAACATAGATCCCTTTCAGCCTAAACACCCTGAAACCATCCATAGATTGATTTCTATTTCCCTAATTTAATCCAACTTTCCTATCACACTTAAAATAACACTTTATAATCTAACAACATTCAATATGAACACTTAGTTAGCATTTGCTTTTTAGTTGACTACTTGCTCTTTGCTCATTTATGTTGTATTGTAAAAACTTACATTGGCCATTATTGGTGTACGGTTTTGTGTTGTGTACCTCAATTGGATCATTCTCATTGAGCCAATTAATTGTGTGTTTCCTTTCATTTCTTTTTTTCAAGTACATTTCAAAAAATTTCCCTAGTATAGTACACTATCATTCTATTTGGACACAGTCTCTTACATACTATCTATTTCCCCTACCTATAGTACTGAGTCAACCTGATCGACCCAATATTCCCTTTTGCCCCTAAATATACAATACTAAGTCAACCATGTTGAATTTGTATCCTTATCAAGATGTTTTCTTTCTCAAGTTGTACTAGGTTGACCCTGTTGACTCTATATCCTTGATAAACTACTTTTCATACCCTATTTCTAATACTAGGTCAATCCAATCAACTCTATACTCTTATCTATTCATTCCCTTCTCTTTGATTTTGAAAATATTCTATGTGTGGTTATCTAGTATTATTTCATAATAATGACATCTTTTTAGCCTTTGTTTAGTCAATATCATTGCATAATCAAGGATTTAGATCATAACCTCACTTATTTTATTACTTTAGATGAAACTATTCACTTTCTTCCTTCATATTTTCATAGTCCAAACCCAATCACTACATAATGTAATGTAGTTGAGGTCCTTCATCCTAGTCCTCCTCTCAATACCAATGTGGGGAATCTTCCACTCAATACTCTTCCTCCCATAAACAATAATAATCCCCATCCTAACAAAACTAATACCTCACCTTTAAATACTAATGCACAAATTGACACAACTCAAATTATTGCTTAAATAGTTCAATAAATGAACACCATCCAAACAACTAATCATTCCCAAATGATGCACATGCAAAAACATTTATTACACATGACTATTCAACCACCTCAAGTCATCATGTCTCAACCAAATCAAAGTTTTGTACCTCCTCTTAGAGATGTCAATGGTAATATTATCCCTTAACCTCTAATGATTAACAAAATGATTCAATATCTTAAAAATAAACCTTTATTTCTATTCATTGCATCCATATATATTGGAAACATTTATCCAACTATCACATATGATGGGACTAAGGACCCTACTATCTTTATTAAGTCTTTTGGTAATCTCTATAAGGAATGGATCCAAACTAACACCTTTGTTACCACCAAGATCTTAGCCAAAACCTTTGGTGGTGATGCAATTGAATGGGACAACCAACTTCCTAGACATTCCATCTCATAATTAGAGGATTTAATCAATGCTCTAGCAAAGGAATTCCAATATGATTACCTTCCTAAAAATTATATTATCCATTTCATCAATGTCAAGAAACTTCTTAATGAATCTGCTCACACCTTCATCAAATGATGGAAACCTCTATCTCATAAATGGACCATAACATGAATGATGATACTCTTTTCAAACTATTTCTTACTACTCTTAAATATCCCCTTCAATACAAAATTTGAATCTTTTCCCCTAAAATTTTATAAGAAGCCTTAAACCAAACAAAAAGGCAAAACTTTCTTATTACTCAATTTGAAACACCTAAAACAACTACTAAAGAATATTTCCAATCATTTTCTCCTAACATTGATTCATCCAAGTCTCCCCAACCTCAAAATGGATCATCCAATTCAACTAATTTTAACCCAACCCACCCTCCCTTGAGTCTAGAACAACTTAGAAATAAATTTCCACCCTCTAGATCCATGAGTTTTGATCCTTTCAAACCTCTTCCAAAATGGTACAATCCTGATAAGTTTTGTTAGTGGCATGCTACTATAGGTCATTCTCATGATTCTTGTCGAGATATTCACTAATTTTTTCTTACTTCCTTTCTTAATCCACATTTAAATATTGATACTCTCACAAATCAATGTTATAAATACTATCTTCAAGCTTCTCAAATTCAGTCTAAAGAACCACAATCACATCAACATCACCTACCTAATGAACCAAAAAACTTAGCCCATACCTACACCTCATCCACTAATGTTGTTTAAACCATAGTTGATCCTTATTCCTACACCAATAAGGAAAGGATAGATAACATGAACAACTTTCAACATATCGTTGCATCCATTGAACCTTAACCTCTTCGGTCACATAAACCAAAAGAGTACCTAGTTCAAATGCTTACTTCAAAGCATATAATACATGGTCATCCTTTACCTCCTTTACCTCTTCATACCTCTCCTACACATCCTATGTCACATTCAACATCCCTCAAATCTAACAAACCAACACATTTACCTATCTACAAATGCACCTACCAACCCAATGCAAATATTTCTAATCATTCAATTTCATCTCAAACAATCTCATATGTTGGGATATCATTTGATGCCCATCCACATTTCCCTTCATATTTTTGGTCATCTTATGATGCCCATCCCTACATCCACTTATCCATTGGGTCATCTTATGATACCCACTCTTATTTTATAATGAATAATAATAAACAAATTCAACTTCAAGAAACCTTTCGAGACTTATAGACTTGTATTTCACATGCTCATCTTTGATACAAACATTATCATAGATCTTAGTTATTCTTTTTTTGTCTCATGTTTCTTTATTTTTATTCATTTTACTTCTTTTAGTTTTACTTTACTAGCATCATTATCACCTTTGGGTTCTTTTGTTTTCTTACACATTATATTTGGCATTTGTTTTCATTTTGGTTCTTATATATCTCTTTCATTTTTGTCTTTTTATGTCATTTTTTTGCCTTAGTAGCCTTATAATTATTTTCCCCCATTATTTAGCATTCACCTCATTGGTGTTCACCTTGTGAGTTGTAGTGTAATACCATGGATAGGACCTAGCCGTCATCACAAGGTACCATATTAAAACATATTTAAATCATTTTTTGGGATGATTAATACTTTTATTAATGCTTGTACTAGATCCATTATAGGTTTGTATGGATTCTCTAGTGACATGAATATCAAGCATAGCCCCATCCCTTTAATATCACTATTTTAACTCCTTGTGATCAACTACAAGACTATTCATCATTGCATCACTTATTACATAGATGGATCTCTCATGATCCCCATATTTCTCTTATTTACTTTAATTTGAGGCTCACATCGGTTAATTTTGAGAATTCACACTTACTTGTGGGCAAGTCTAGGAGTATTTAGACACCTTGGTCTTTAGGTCCTTTTCTCTAGTGACCAAGTGTAAGCTTTATTTTGTTTTCCACCTATTTCACTCATGTTTGGTTCTCTGAATTGGTATGGAGGAGGAGGAATAGAAAAAGACAAAACAAGTTAAAAGCTAAATCATAAAATACAAAAAAAATGTAATGATTCAAAGGAAAAAATAATATTAAAATTTAGATCACACCAAAAGACATGATCTATATTTGGAACATCTCCTATCTTAGTCAAAGCTTAAACTCCACAATTGGCCTCATGATAGATCCGAGGTCCATTGGCATGAAGAAGGATAGTATATTGGGGTAGGAGGTCTCATTATATCATATACTATCTAGTGCCACCTACTTTCTCATACAAGTACCCAATCTGTGCAGTAGGTTTATAGATCTATAAGGGGTTTTGAGGAATGGGGAACATATTGTGGGAAGGTAAGTTTATTTTAATTTTCATGCATATAGCCTTCATGGGTTGATTTATGTACTTCACTTTTTAGCCCAATCTTTGTGTTCATTATCCAAATGTTCTAAGTCTTTGATGTTGATAGTTATTAACCTTTCTCACTTGCCTAGTGTGTCTCATTTTTGCTAAGGATGTTCACATCACCTATGTGGCACCTCACATTCCTTATTTATATCACATTTTCCTTATATTCCCTTTGTTGGATATTATTTTTAGTTGATCACCTCCTTGATCACATATATCTTATTATGAATCTTGGCTTATATTTTATGAGTTGCATTAGAAGACCTTGGATAGGACCAGGCCTTCCTCACAAACATCCTTACACCATTTTTTTACCACACCATCTCATTGTCACACTAGTCATATCATTAGGTGGTTGTTTTTTCTTACATTATATCTCAAAACAAGTATAAATTTTGAGTTTTCATCCTTTATATTTTGATTTTCTTATATCCATCATGTTCTTCTTTGATTCCTATGGACTTCACTTATTTTACATTTTACATTTTACATTCTTACATGTTTCTCTTTATGTATGACTTTTTCATGTTTCTCTTACATCTTGGCTTGCATTTAATTTTCAGTCATTCATATTTTTCTTTATGTTTTATTTGACATGTTTATCTTACATGAGGTTACTTGTCACTTACATATCTTTGTTAAAGTTTTTTTGCATGGATATTGCATTTGTAATTTATGTTTTACATACTTCCCAACTTGATTTAGTATGTTCTACATTCATTTTTACCATTTATGTTTTAAATGATTTCTAATGTGATTTAGTGTGTTTTTCCATCATTTTTCATTCATTTTCCATTCTTTCTCATTTATTTTCCATCCTTTATCATTCATCTTTCATCAATCTTTTGGTTCTATCCTTGCCTTAACAATCATGATTTGTCAATTTTCCTAAGTCACTCATATCTTTGTCTCTACTAACTCTTTTCCCAAACCATAAAAATTTCTAGAATCATGATACCATAGAGAATATTTTTCACTACTATATGCTTATATTTCAATTTTTTTGATTTTTTTCTCTTTTTTTCACTAATCTTTATAGGTTCACTTAATGTTCCTCAAATTGGATGCCTTCACATCTCTCATAATCTCCTTATTTATCTACAACACTAAGGCAAATAAAGGTATGTGTTTTTCAATTTTTTCCTTTCATTTATCTTATTTTCTCCTTACTGCATTTTACTTGGCATCAATGCTATGTGTCATAATGTTCTATTCCCAAAGCACCATCCTATGTTGCACTTACATGAAATGTGATGAGCTTTGAGTGGGGCATATGTATACACATAATATTTTCAAATTTCTATCAATTATTAATTCTCTCTATCTTATAGAAATCCATCAAGTCTTAATCTCTATAAGTACATGCCTTAAAGGCTATACCAGGAAAGGGGTGGGTAGACCATTGGTGCTTCACATGATTTTTGTCCCTTTTGCCACTTGTTATCTACACACTTATCTCTTGAAAACCATTACCCTAAGCTTATTATTATATCTCATAAACTCCTCCAGTAATTTTCCACCTTCCATCCCCCTTTTCCTATCTTAAAACCTATTTCAATAGTTTACTATACTAGGTCAATTGGGCCAACCTTGTATTCTTATTGGTGAAACTCATTTAGGTTCTAGGTCATCTCTTGGCCAACTTAACCCTTGACCTAGTGATTTTTTGTTAATAACAGTACTAGGTTGACTTGGTCAACCCTATTGATTGAAACTTTTGGAAGGGATTAGGGTTAAATTTGCCTATATATACAAGATCATTTCACCATTATTTAGAGAAAATAAGAAGTAAGAGTTATTGTGCATCTGTTCATCCATCATTCTAATTGAGGAACAAGCTTAGGGTTTCATACTCTCTTTTAAAAATATAGATCTTGTATTATAGAGTAGTCTTTTATATGCATTGATAGGTTGTGTTACCTAGATTTAATTTATCCTTGTCATCCTTACATACCACAAAAACCTCTTGAAAAGCACCTTGGCTAAGGGAGAGATTGAGGCTCGGTGAGTTTATCTTCAAAGGTAAGTATTCCTAACTTTGTTCCTCATTTGTAAGAGTAGATAGATATAAATTTTTACTTA